>CATNEN010000031.1:2730000-3330000 GCA_950097015.1 Macrostomum hystrix | reverse complement strand
AGAGATGGGATTCATTGGAGAGATGATACACGGGAGAGATGAGACACGGGAGAGATGGGACAGGGGAGAGATGATACATGGGAGAGATGAGACACAGGAGACATGAGACACGGGAGAGATGGGACAGGGGAGAGATGATACATGGGAGAGATGAGACACAGGAGAGAGATGAGACACGGGAGACAGATGAGACACGGGAGAGAGATGAGACTGGCAGCTGGCAGCTTATTCCTGTTGTTTTTGCCAAAGAGCATAAATCCGGGAAGCAAAGGCTTTCTCTTCCCCTTCTCCATTCGCCTTTTCTGTGTCGAGTCTCTCCGTCACTCCCCCAATCTGCATTCTTGAGCCGGAGTCGCCCTCTCACTGCTCTCTCCTTCCTCCCCCGACCCGGGTCCTGAGCAGGCAAATAGCATTAAGAGAGGCCGGGTCTGGGAGAGAGATTCCAGAAAGGTCCGGTCTCAGAAAACCTCAGCATCCCGGACCCCCGCTAGCGACACTTTAGTGTCGAAATCTCATTGATAAGTAACTACTCTGTTACAAAGAAACACTTGCACGCCTTGCTGCATAGGAATTCATGGACTTCTTTGGGAGACCTTTTTTGCGACTCAAAAATGTGAGTAATTGTTGGGATAAAGAATTTTTTAAGAAAGGCAAGTACACCCAACTGTCTTCCTTTTCTGTCTCTCGTCACTCTCTCCTTCTGTCTCTCGTCACTCTCTCCATCTGTCTCTCGTCACTCTCTCCTTCTGTCTCTCGTCACTCTCTCCTTCTGTCTCTCGTCACTCTCTCCTTCTGTCTCTCGTCACTCTCTCCTTCTGTCTCTCGTCACTCTCTCCTTCTGTCTCTCGTCACTCTCTCCTTCTGTCTCTCGTCACTCTCTCCTTCTGTCTCTCGTCACTCTCTCCTTCTGTCTCTCGTCACTCTCTCCTTCTGTCTCTCGTCACTCTCTCCATCTGTCTCTCGTCACTCTCTCCATCTGTCTCTCGTCACTCTCTCCTTCTGTCTCTCGTCACTCTCTCCTTCTGTCTCTCGTCACTCTCTGCTTCTGTCTCTCGTCACTCTCTCCTTCTGTCTCTCGTCACTCTCTCCATCTGTCTCTCGTCACTCTCTCCTTCTGTCTCTCGTCACTCTCTCCTTCTGTCTCTCGTCACTCTCTGCTTCTGTCTCTCGTCACTCTCTCCTTCTGTCTCTCGTCACTCTCTGCTTCTGTCTCTCGTCACTCTCTGCTTCTGTCTCTCGTCACTCTCTCCTTCTGTCTCTCGTCACTCTCTGCTTCTGTCTCTCGTCACTCTCTGCTTCTGTCTCTCGTCACTCTCTCCTTCTGTCTCTCGTCACTCTCTCCTTCTGTCTCTCGTCACTCTCTCCTTCTGTCTCTCGTCACTCTCTGCTTCTGTCTCTCGTCACTCTCTGCTTCTGTCTCTCGTCACTCTCTCCTTCTGTCTCTCGTCACTCTCTCCTTCTGTCTCTCGTCACTCTCTCCTTCTGTCTCTCGTCACTCTCTCCTTCTGTCTCTCGTTACTCTCTCCTTCTGTCTCTCGTCACTCTCTGCTTCTGTCTCTCGTCACTCTCTGCTTCTGTCTCTCGTCACTCTCTCCTTCTGTCTCTCGTCACTCTCTCCTTCTGTCTCTCGTCACTCTCTGCTTCTGTCTCTCGTCACTCTCTCCTTCTGTCTCTCGTCACTCTCTCCTTCTGTCTCTCGTCACTCTCTCCTTCTGTCTCTCGTCACTCTCTCCTTCTGTCTCTCGTCACTCTCTCCTTCTGTCTCTCGTCACTCTCTCCATCTGTCTCTCGTCACTCTCTCCATCTGTCTCTCGTCACTCTCTCCTTCTGTCTCTCGTCACTCTCTCCTTCTGTCTCTCGTCACTCTCTGCTTCTGTCTCTCGTCACTCTCTCCTTCTGTCTCTCGTCACTCTCTCCATCTGTCTCTCGTCACTCTCTCCTTCTGTCTCTCGTCACTCTCTCCATCTGTCTCTCGTCACTCTCTCCTTCTGTCTCTCGTCACTCTCTCCATCTGTCTCTCGTCACTCTCTGCTTCTGTCTCTCGTCACTCTCTCCTTCTGTCTCTCGTCACTCTCTGCTTCTGTCTCTCGTCACTCTCTCCTTCTGTCTCTCGTCACTCTCTGCTTCTGTCTCTCGTCACTCTCTGCTTCTGTCTCTCGTCACTCTCTCCTTCTGTCTCTCGTCACTCTCTGCTTCTGTCTCTCGTCACTCTCTGCTTCTGTCTCTCGTCACTCTCTCCTTCTGTCTCTCGTCACTCTCTCCTTCTGTCTCTCGTCACTCTCTCCTTCTGTCTCTCGTCACTCTCTGCTTCTGTCTCTCGTCACTCTCTGCTTCTGTCTCTCGTCACTCTCTCCTTCTGTCTCTCGTCACTCTCTCCTTCTGTCTCTCGTTACTCTCTCCTTCTGTCTCTCGTCACTCTCTGCTTCTGTCTCTCGTCACTCTCTGCTTCTGTCTCTCGTCACTCTCTCCTTCTGTCTCTCGTCACTCTCTCCTTCTGTCTCTCGTCACTCTCTGCTTCTGTCTCTCGTCACTCTCTCCTTCTGTCTCTCGTCACTCTCTCCTTCTGTCTCTCGTCACTCTCTCCTTCTGTCTCTCGTCACTCTCTCCTTCTGTCTCTCGTCACTCTCTCCTTCTGTCTCTCGTCACTCTCTCCTTCTGTCTCTCGTCACTCTCTCCATCTGTCTCTCGTCACTCTCTCCTTCTATGTCGCGAGCATTCAGGAAAGTCATAGATAATCGGGAAATTAGTAGCCTCAGATTTTTTTGCTATGTCTTTGGATTCTCTCACTACACTCGATGATCCAATATAATGAATGAACAGAAAAAATACTTTCATAAATCACCCGGCCGTCCATCATCACCACTTGATTCCGTCTGAATCGGTTTGAATCCAGGGAGAGGCTGACAGGCGTTTGCTGATGGATTCAAGGCTCCGACGCTCATTAATTAGGTGCCGCTCATCAGGAGTTGAGACAGGAGTGAATAAATTAAGAAAATAGCAGCAGGGGTGGCCAGGAAAAATGCGATATGAAGGAGAGATGTTGGCGAGTGAAAGAGGAAAGAGAGTGAGAGAGATTGGTGAGTGACAAAGGAAAGAGAGTGAGAGAGATTGGCGAGTGACAAAGGAAAGACAGTGGGAGAGTTGGGCGTGTGACAGAGGAGAGAGAGAGTGACAGAGGAGAGAGAGTGGCAGAGGAGAGAGAGTGACAGAGGAGAGAGAGTGGCAGAGGAGAGAGAGTGACAGAGGAGAGAGAGTGACAGAGGAGAGAGAGTGACAGAGGAGAGAGAGTGACAGAGGAGAGAGTGTGACAGAGGAGAGAGAGTGGCAGAGGAGAGAGAGTGACAGAGGAGAGAGAGTGACAGAGGAGAGAGAGTGACAGAGGAGAGAGAGTGGCAGAGGAGAGAGAGTGACAGAGGAGAGAGAGTGACAGAGGAGAGAGAGTGACAGAGGAGAGAGTGTGACAGAGGAGAGAGAGAGTGACAGAGGAGAGAGAGTGGCAGAGGAGAGAGAGTGACAGAGGAGAGAGAGTGGCAGAGGAGAGAGAGTGGCAGAGGAGAGAGAGTGGCAGAGGAGAGAGAGTGACAGAGGAGAGAGTGTGACAGAGGAGAGAGAGAGTGACAGAGGAGAGAGAGTGGCAGAGGAGAGAGAGTGACAGAGGAGAGAGAGTGGCAGAGGAGAGAGAGTGGCAGAGGAGAGAGAGTGACAGAGGAGAGAGAGTGGCAGAGGAGAGAGAGTGACAGAGGAGAGAGAGTGGCAGAGGAGAGAGAGTGACAGAGGAGAGAGAGTGACAGAGGAGAGAGAGTGACAGAGGAGAGAGAGTGACAGAGGAGAGAGAGTGGAAGAGGAGAGAGAGTGACAGAGGAGAGAGAGTGGCAGAGGAGAGAGAGTGGCAGAGGAGAGAGTGACAGAGGAGAGAGAGTGACAGAGGAGAGAGAGTGACAGAGGAGAGAGAGTGGCAGAGGAGAGAGAGTGACAGAGGAGAGAGTGTGACAGAGGAGAGAGAGAGTGACAGAGGAGAGAGAGTGGCAGAGGAGAGAGAGTGACAGAGGAGAGAGAGTGGCAGAGGAGAGAGAGTGGCAGAGGAGAGAGAGTGACAGAGGAGAGAGAGTGACAGAGGAGAGAGAGTGGAAGAGGAGAGAGAGTGACAGAGGAGAGAAAGTGGAGAAGATTAGCGAGGAGGAGACAGAGGAAAGAGGGATTTTTTTCTTGACTTGTCCTTGTGGTACTGTTTGAGTCCTTGTTTCTCCACTGCCTGATGTATGCATACTTTTGATTTTCCGGTGGCTAAAATTCATATGTTACGCAATTTTTTTACGAATGTAAGTTTAAAAGGGCTTTTACTTGCTTGTTTCACAACTTGCTAGAAGTATGAATAGTGAAGTGGACTTTGATAGTAGGAAACTAGTGGTTAATGAATGCTGGCTGATAATTAAATAAATCATAGCGGTCGGAACCTTGCGGACCTCATTCCATTTGTATTTTACTTTGGGAATGCAGAGGAAAACTGCCTAGTGAGGCAGGGCAGGAACTCGGCACTCTCCGTTTCTAGCCAATTTCGACGTTCTCAAAAGGATGCAGAAGCAGAATGCCTCTGCAAGCTCCCAGCAATTATCATTTTTTTCCCTGGCTGCTATCAGCAGCAGCAGCACCTGAGACTCTGTAAATCTAAAAAAGCAGCGAGCCATTCAATATTTTCTCGTGAGGGGACTTTTCTGACGTGCAATTAGGCTGCACACAGGGCGCTGTGTGTCATTTGCTTGAGAAAGAAAATTTCAGTTCCTAGACAGGAAATCTAGGATCTGGACAAGATTTGGCTTAGGTAAGACCTGTGGACCACATGCAGGTCGCAGAACAAAGGCATTTCATTGTAGGGTGAGCTAGAGAGCGCAGTACCTAGAAACCAAGGCTCTAGGAGCAGGAATCGTAGCTAGAGATCCAAGATAATGGAATCGAAGCTAGAGATCCCAGCTAATGGAATGGAAGCTAGAGATCCCAGCTAATGGAATCGAAGCTAGAGATCCCAGCTAATGAAATGGAATCTAGAGATCCCAGCTAATGGAATGGAAGCTAGAGATCCCAGCTAATGGAATCGAAGCTAGAGATCCCAGCTAATGGAATCGAAGCTAGAGATCCAAGCTAATGGAATCGAAGCTAGAGATCCAAGCTAATGGAATCGAAGCTAGAGATCCAAGCTAATGGAATGGAAGCTAGAGATCCCAGCTAATGGAATGGAAGCTAGAGATCCAAGATAATGGAATCGAAGCTAGAGATCCCAGCTAATGGAATGGAAGCTAGAGATCCCAGCTAATGGAATGGAAGCTAGAGATCCAAGATAATGGAATCGAAGCTAGAGATCCCAGCTAATGGAATGGAAGCTAGAGATCCCAGCTAATGGAATCGAAGCTAGAGATCCCAGCTAATGGAATCGAAGCTAGAGATCCAAGCTAATGGAATCGAAGCTAGAGATCCAAGCTAATGGAATCGAAGCTAGAGATCCAAGCTAATGGAATCGAATCTAGAGATCCAAGGTAATGGAATCGAAGCTAGAGATCCAAGCTAATGGAATCGAAGCTAGAGATCCAAGCTAATGGAATGGAAGCTAGAGATCCTAGCTAATGGAATCGAAGCTAGAGATCCAAGCTAATGGAATCGAAGCTAGAGATCCCAGCTAATGGAATCGAAGCTAGAGATCCAAGCTAATGGAATCGAAGCTAGAGTTCCCATAGACTAGAGATCCCATGGGTGCTTAAATGAGTCATCGTCTTTATGCATGGCAGTTTTTTAATCTAAGGAGCTGGAGATGAAGTCAGCAGCCGCGGTGGCCTCTGCAGCGGCAACATCCATCGATAGCGTTGACGGCGCCTCCTCGGCTGACCAGACTTCAGACACGTCAGGCCTCTTGCGCGACACGGCCGACGCTCTGCACCAGCTGGAGAGTCACTTTCTAAGAACCTCGGAACCCAGACTGACCCGCCTGTCCTCTTTAAGACATGCGCCAGTTCTGTCTGGGGTGGCTGCTATGGGATCTCCTCGGAGGCATCAGCAGCAGCAGCAGCAGCAGTTGCAAAGGTTCGAGTACGGCAGGCACTCGCTGAAGTTGCGCAGCAGTCTGCCCGGAGGTTTCGATCTTCGACGAGACCTGGACCGTCTGGGCCGACGAGAGGTAAAGAGTGTAAATTACACCTAGTCCAATTGTACAGCTTTTCAGTCCGTGAACTGGAAGCCGCCACATTAAGACAAATTTCAAGCCCAGCTAATGCCGGCACCAATTTTACAACTGGGTAGTGAGGTGCATTGCTAAAGGACACATTTTTTATTGTGTCAAAATTCCGAAGCTCTTGTTACAGGGTCTAAACATTTCACCGAGATTTTCGCACGCTAGTCACTTTCTCGAACTCAGGTTAGAGAAGCCTGAAATCTGTCCGTTCGCAACTTCAGGACCTCGCCAGACGGTCAGCCTTCACCGAGGTGGCTGAAAGTCCGTCCCCGACGGCAGCAGCCCCGGGGCCGCAGACCGAGGCTCACCTGCTGGCGAGCAGCCTTCATCAGCTCAGTCAGAAGCTGCGCCGATGTACCGACGACATAATGGCCAAGCTACGGCGAGGAGGCGCGGACGGGGCAGCCGGTCTATCGCCGAGCCCTTCGCCAACAACCCCAGCCAAAGGCGGGCCAGGCGGCAGCGGCGGCGGAAGTAGCCTTGCCAGCGGATCTCCCCGGCAGCTGCAGGAGGAGCTGCTGGGCTGTCTGCGTCATCTCCAGGCTGTACAGCTTCAAGTGCAGGGTAGGTACAGTTCTGTCGTTGAAAGGCATACGTATATTTGCACAGAAGCGCAGAGAAGTACAGCAAAAAAACCGTACCGTTGTTCAGTTGAGGTAAGCAGAAATATGATGTAACCTGAAAGCAGAAACCATATTGATTACTTGCGTCCACATGAAAGTATGCGCTTCTTCGGTAGTGCGAGCCTTAAAGTGGCCCTTCTAATTATATTTGGATTTTAGAATTAGCTGAATTATAGCTTTTTGCAGACTATTTGATCCTTCGAGCATTCGATTTAATCCACGGTGGCAAAATCCAGTCATACTTTTGGCCATAGACAACTTGAAAATCGGCCTGAAACGCTTGGACTTTGCCACTGTGGATTAAATCGAATGCTCGAAGGATCAAATGGTCTGCAAAAAGCTATTTTAAGTCACCTGGTCAATTTTAAATTGCTATGTACAGCTTTTATAGCAACTAAGGCAGATAATCGGAAATCATCACTAACCTTTTCGCTCCTATACCCTCACCTGCAGCGCTCGACCGCGCCCTTTTCCCGGGTCAAGCATCTGTCGTTAGTCGCAGCTCAGCGGCTGCCGTCAGCTGCTCAGACATTGACTACCTGGCCGAGCGGGAGAGGATAAGCAGCGAGCTGGGTGGCTTTCAACCCATTGAGCCGGCGTTTCCAGCCACAGAGGACAACTACACTGACTACAGGTATCCGTGACCTTCTCATCACCGCCGTCGTTTGTCTCAATCGAGTCTGATTGTATAGTCATTTATCTGAAATAAAAATAAATTCGGATATATTATTGCACATATAATTTTCCAATATTCTAGTTTTTATAGTCTGTACTATGAGGTCTCCAGTCAAGCTATCTGCTTCAACAGAAATCTAACATCTAAACATTATTCAGCAGTGACATGTGATGGCATCATTGACTTCAAAGTTTTTTTTGCAACGAAAATTGAATTTTTCCCAGATAAAATTATAATTTGCAGTTTTTATGAAATATTTTGTAAACACAATTTTAGGGTGCTAATTTTAGCGCGCTTTTGTACTCTCCACACCTTGGTGTTCATTCGCTCATCCACGAAAAAAAGCTATTTTTTATCTCTTCAATTTGTTCTTGCTTATTTTAGAGAGCTTAAAAAGTATTCAATCTCATACATGCAGTGACATTGAGTGTGCTTTCTGTACTTTTTAGAAGCTTTATTTCTTTATGAGCATTTGCTATGATTTCTTTGTCTGAATGACAAATACGCACCCATGTGTTTCATTGTTCTACATCTATAAGCAAATCTCAGTTTTATTTGTGTCTGTAATAGAGCGCAGTTTACTCTGAAATGAAGTAAGAACAATGTATGCATGCTCTAAAAAGCCGCTACAAGCAAATAAATAAATAATGTGGAGTGATTGTTTTAAAACTCTGAACCCAACTTCAAGTATTAAATATCTAATTTCTGAATTAAAAAAACTAAAAATGGTTGTAAACTATTACATGTTAAGTACTTAATTCTAAAATTGCTTTAGATACTACTAGCCCTTTAATTAAAGTACGTGAACAGCAACTAAGCATACTACATTATCGGAATGAACACTAGAAAATCAAAATGGGATTAAAGATTTCTGTAAAATAACACAGAATAGAGAAAACAGTACCTGCTTGGGTTATTCTTTTTTGCAAGTCGTAATGATACGATAAATAACAGAAGTAGTGTGTAGCAGATGTATAGCAGATGTACAGTACAACATCTGCTAAAATATTAATATTTCAATCGATAAAGCGACTGACAGTAAAAAGTGCGTGTTCTGGAAATATACCAATGCGCCGAGATGTAAATGCGACATATGTATCAAAGAACAAGACAGAAAACTTTATTAACATTTTAGCATGAAATATGTATTATAACTTGTGCAGAAATATGCAACCTTAAAATATGTTCACGTCAGTGTGCACAATTAAACCGCCAGGTCAGGTCCTTATGCTAAAAGTACACGGAGCCTCAATTCTTCGACTTGACTCCAAGATTTTATATGTTTGGTTTAAATTATGTTTGATGAGAACTTATTTTTTGGCTCGCGCTCTGATGCTTTCTCGAGGCAATCACTTGAGAGTTCGCTCGCTTGACGCTTGGTAACGAGGTAGGAGCAGCAGTTAAAAACTTAAAACCTGTGTAATGCCATATAACACATAGAAAAATTTTGTGGAATATAGTAGCTAAAATATAGATTAAAAATAATTCTATTTAATAAAACTTACCAAACGTATCAACAGTTTGTTTTAAATCTTTTAGCTCAAATCGGAGTCACTTTACATTGAGCAATATAATTTTTTCTACTCAAATATTCTTGCTTCATTATATCGCACACTCGTTTCAGCCGGCCATTACATTGATTGTCGGTGTCCTCAGGTTGTATATGCTTAATTATTAAAGATTAAATAAGGATCGTGCGCATTTGTTGTTACTAAGTCAATTTCTTATTCTATAGGTTTCTTTGTCTTGTACTCTAATATATTCCAAACGACTTTCTTGTTTAGTACTTGTTGACAAGCTACGTTTATTCAGGACACAAGCCTGGCCATCTGAGGCTAAGCAATTTTTTAACTTTCACAATTATTGTTTTTAAGCTTTCGTCATCTAATAGTATTTTAGCTATTAAAAAACTTGACAGACCTTAGAGTATTAAATATTATAATGTAAACTTTACAACCATACCTACTGTTAGATCAGGCCTTACTATTCTCATTTTCAAGTGATTGCACATCTTAGGACTCTTGGATCAAATATGAGCTCTTGTCTTGTTTAGATTTAAGGTGTGATAGCTAAGAATTTCCAGTTTCAGTCTTTGCGTCTGCTGCCATCTCGTCTAGTAATAACTTCTTTAAAAGAAGCTATGTAGAAACTTGTCTGCCATAATGGACAAATTGAACAAAGTCGTCTGCTATAACTTTTATCAATGCAAAATAAAAGACCGTCTCGATTTTTTAAATACTTGCAGAAGCTTGCACAAATCTGGTTTGTAGGAAAGTGTCCACCTCTTTGCAAGTAGGCCTACAAGACAAGACCATAAAATCAAATTGTATGCAATAATGTTATGCATTTTACTCTCTATCTCTAGCTAACTCACCTTAGCAAGTGGTTTCTCTTGCGCATGGTAGGGCATCTGCACTGCACTCACATGAAAAGTGTATGCAAATCCATTCAATTTAGTCAAAGAACAAAAAAATCTACTCACTTTCTATTGGCACACATTGTACAATGAAAGTGCTTATTCCCACAGTCCTGTGCCAATAATTTTCTGCTTATCCACATGCCATAGTCCGGATCATGCTGGACTTATGCCAGAGGAAAAATCCAACATTTTTTGGCACTTACGCCAGACTTACGTCAACCAAAAAAGGTCCCTCTGACTTACGCCACCCAAAAAAAGGTCCTTCACAATTCTTGTTAATTGGTGATTAATTAAATTCAGAAGTTGCAACTGTTTAAAAATCTTACAAGTTGCAAGTTCTGAATCAAGTATCAAAATAAGCATCTTAAAGCTAAAAAAACTTTTGCTATCCTACAATAGATATTCTGCTATCTCATTTATACGAACTGCAATATTTTAATGAACTTTGTTTTAATGCTGCTCTTTAACATCATAATTAACGCAAATGTGTTATGTTCTATAGTGATACATTTGATCATGAATGATCTCATTTGTTCTAACATTTACGCCACTTGATTTATGCCATGTACTTACGCCAAGCACTTACGCCAAGGCACATTTTGGCCTATACTTATGCCAAGCACTTACGCCAGCCTCCGATCCCAAACCAGATTTACGCCGGAGATCTCCGGCGTAAACGACATGATCTGGACTATGGTCCACATGGCAGCTTGTATGAATAGGTCTACTTTCAAGTCCCTACCTGTTCTTCTCTGAGCATAAGGTTTTTGCTTCAGAGTATATTATAGTGTATAGTGTACACTATCAATGCAACTGGTGTAAAAGAATAACAATGATGTATAATATGTGACAAGTTTGGTGCTGACTAGAATTTCACTGGTTGACTCGTATGATTTTCTTTGATAGACTTCTTACTTTTTTAAGTCAATACAATTTGAATGAAAACATGTAACAATGACAAAAGATTTAGTAATTTGTTATTACAATAATTAAAAAGGATGACATTAATGTGGGTTAATGAATGTGTAGGTTGAAATGTAGAACACTGTCGTAACGCACTGTCAACTTTGTTGATCTATTGGCTCAAGGGTTCAACAAAACTTTCAAACCTGAAAGGGCCTCGTTTCAAATAACAGAAACGTGTGGATAAAATTTCAGAAATTAATGGCATGTCATATTTATATAAAGAGTTTTAGACCTATTCATAAAAGCTGCTGTGTGGATAAGCAGAAAACTATCGGCACAGCTATGTGTGGATAAAATTGAAATTAATGGCACTGCGGCATATTTATATAAAGAGTTGTAGACCTATTCATATAAGCTGCCATGTGGATAAGCAGAAAATTATTGGCACAGATCCGTGTGGATAAATTTGAAATTATCAGCACGGGACCGTGGGAATAAGCTCTGCCTTGTACAATAGCATGATAGCAAGGTGTTGAATTTACTCTCATGTTAGTCAAGGCCAAGTTTACCAACTAGTCTGCTCATGTCATGAATTTCACTAATAAGTCAACTTGTCTAATGGCAAACAAGATTGCAGCAGATAAAAGATAAAGAGATGGCAAAAGAGAAGTCAAAAAGATTGTCCTAGTAAGAAATAGCTAGTAGTGACAGATCAAAAAGCCAGAATTAATTGGCAACAAAATACTAAACTGTTTGCAACCCAGTAGAAGGAAGTTGCTAAAGTTTCAAGTAGCCAACATTTTTACTTTTGAGTCATTTGCCATGACACATTATCCACACTACAATAAGATTGCCATGGTGCACTCCCTGGTGACATTTAAGCTTAGACGTTAGCAACATTTTACCGCGCGGTAAAAACTGCTAACTTTACTGCATAGCAATGGCAACACATTACCCTGGGCCTGCAGTGAAGTTAGCGGTTTTTACCACACTGTTTATAACATGTTTAAAAACTACACTGTTTAACAAACCTTATAATGCAGTAAGACTATGCGGAATTTACTGCACTGTTTAAATAACCTCATTTCAATAAATTCAACTTTAATGACAATTTTAATTTCATTTTGAGTGGTACATTAGCAATTAAATGTAAAGTATAACAAAGTTTGCTCTGTATTTTGTTTTTTTTGTTACTCAAAATTTTAATTAGCTAAGTCTTAGCTATCATATATTATAGCAAACTTATTGGATATGATCTTATGTTTAATTGCTTTGTGAGCTTGTTCTGTTTTGGATACTTCTATCATAGTTCATAGAAGACTTTCAGACTTCACTTTTAGCAGATGTATAGGTGCGCCTTGCCTTGAATATTTGTGTCTGTTTTTAAATGAGCTATAGTTATACTAAATGTCCAGAACTTGTTGAATGCAAATTTAAATGCTAAATCAATTTATTCTTTTTTCAGCTGCAATGGCGCTTTCTAAGAGTGCGGCTTGTGCAATTTCGCGTCGAATGTACTCTGTAGTGGCCAATACAACTCAGATGCAACAGGAAAGACCTTTGGCTGACAATAGCGATCCTCTTACCGACAAGTTTAAGCGACGTCATACTTATTTGCGTATTTCACTAGTTGAGAAGTGCAATTTGCGATGTAAGCATTTTGTTATCCGAAAATTCTCAAATGCAGCAATCATCAAATAAGTAACTTATAATTGTATTCCTTGTCCCGTAGGCCAGTATTGCATGCCAGCAGAAGGTGTGCCTCTGACGGCTTCCAAATCTCTACTAACAAGCTCCGAAATTTCGCGTTTAGCCCGCGCCTTTGTTGGATGGGGTGTGCGCAAGGTGCGACTAACTGGCGGCGAACCACTGCTGCGTTCTGACTTGCTAGACATTGTGGCTGGTCTAAATGAGTTGAGACCATACGGCCTGCAGTCGATCGGCCTAACTACTAATGGTATATTGTTGCAGCGACATGCCAGAGCTCTACGACAGGCCGGTCTAGACGCTTTGAACGTTAGCTGCGACACCCTCGTGCCAGCTAAGTTCGAATTGGTCACCCGGCGACGCGGCTGGGATCGGGTCTGGTCCGGAGTCCGTCACGCTCTAGACAGCGGCTTTCCAACTGTGAAGATCAACTGCGTAGCTATGCGTGGCTTCAACGACGACGAATTAGTAGACTTTGTTCGTCTAACGCTAGACCATGCTTACGATGTGCGCTTTATTGAATACATGCCGTTTGACGGCAATCGATGGAGCACAGGAAAGATGCTACCCTATGCCGAGATGCTTGACCGCATTAGGACTGAATTTCCTAATTTGGAAAGACTGCCAGACGAACCAAATCACGTGTCCAAAGCGTGGCGCGTGCCGGGTGCTCGAGGTCGCGTTGGCTTTATCTCTAGCATGACTCAACACTTTTGCGCTGTCTGCAATCGAGTACGCGTCACTGCTGATGGCAACTTCAAAGTGTGTCTTCACGGCGGCAGCGAGGTCAGCTTGCGCGACGCTATGCGTTCCGGAGCCTCTGACCTGGAGCTCAAGCAGATTGTGGCTGATGCATTGCAGCGCAAAAAGGCTCAACATGCTGGTGAGTTAAAAGATTCGGACAATCCAGGCTTTTAGTGCAATACCTCGATGTTTGTGCCCTTAGTTAATAATTCTCATTCCACTAATCTGTTGCAGGAATGGAGACGCTGTCCAAGCTCAAGAACCGACCAATGATATTGATCGGCGGTTAAAAGCCTCTGACATTTGACATGCTACACTTACCGTCCATAGAGTTTGCTATTGATTTTTCCAGTTTACTATAGGCATTGCTATCAGTGACGTAGACTCTATTTTTTAACTATACTTTTCAACTATTTATCAAATAGTCTTTATCTTGAAACTGCAAGTGTCGGGCATAGGACAGTTATATGTATATGTCTTTCTCTAAAGCGCTTTTTCAGCGACTGCAAGAAAAAACATATGCAGCGATTATAAAAGAACTTGTTTTTTATTTTCTTCCTTACATTTTGTATATATTTCCCAATGTAGACTTAAAATTTTAAGCTCAATTCTGTACCCTCTGCTAATTGCGCCTTATCACACAATCAAGACACTTGCTAAATTGCAAATTCGTTCGATTGTATTTTGTGCCGATTTGCTGTTCATTTAATCATTCTAAATCTTGTAAAAATTTTCACAAAAGGTCTGAGATAATGATTGTTATTATTTTATCATGCATTACTTTTTATATAAATAGCTCTCCTATTTATGTGATGTTCGTCGACAATTTTCCATTTTTTATTGACATTAGTCTTTTGGTGCCTTCATAAAGTATCTGTATGATTATTTTAGCAGACTTCTTTTTAAATAATCTATTAAACTCTTAATATATTATCACAAGGCTGTTTTCTAATTATTTGAGTTTTGATATTTGACAATAACTTTTACGATTCAGAATAATTGTTCCATCCTCGTGTATAGTTCCTATTTCTCATGTATGAGTTCTATAAAACTTGTAGTAAAAACACTAGCATATATCGGATGGAGAAGTACTAAGTATTCCATAGCTGCTCACATTCGCACATACTTATAGAGATCGATTTATGACATCATTCATTTTATCTCGTATCATTTTCACAACGCTTACTCTATATCCGATTTCAGCAATACTACCAAAATAAACAGCATTAAACGTCGATTTGCATCAGATAAAAATAATTCATCTTTAACAATGGGCGATTGCTACAACTGCGGCAAACCAGGCCATTTCTCCCGCGAGTGCCCCCAGGGTGGCGGCGGCGGTGGCGGTCGTGGTGGCCGCGGAGGCGGTCGTGGTGGTGGCGGCGGCGGTGGCTCCTGCTACAACTGCGGCCAGCCGGGCCACATGGCCAGAGAATGCCCTGACGGTGGCGACCGCGGCGGCGGCGGTTATGGCGGCGGTCGCGGCGGTGGATTTGGTGGTGGTCGCGGCGGCGGCGGCTTCGGAGGTGGTCGTGGCGGCGGCTTCGGTGGTGGTGGTGGTGGCGGCGGCGGCTCCCGCTGCTACCGATGCAACGAGGCCGGTCACATGGCCCGCGACTGTAGCCAGCCGCAGGCAGAGATGACATGCTACCGTTGCAACAAGCCCGGTCACATGGCCCGCGACTGCCAGGAGGCCTGAACTTATTTAATCTGATTTGACTGGATACGGAGTGGCAAATTTATTCCCTTTGTTTTGGGCTGCTCTATCAATTAATCTCGAATCGGTTTTGTTTTTGTTAACTTAATAACTTGGGGTGTATTTCACCAGTTGGGTCTTGGTTTGGTTGGTCAGTCGTACCGGACCAATGCGCAGGCACTATCACCGGTTGCAGCTTTGGTCAATAAGTTTTTGTCAAAAAAAATTCACTAAAAGTTAAAGTTGTCTGCAATAAATTATGAAAGCATAATTAAAACAATAGCCATTAGGATAGAAGAATTCTGTGCACGGCCATGGACTAATTTGTCGCAATTGCTTTTAGCAAATATTAGCATCTTGGTATAAATGACCGGTGATTGTTGGTTTACTGTCTCGTTTCGAATACTTTTTATCATGTGCGGCGGAATAGTGTTTTGTAGAATTTTGGTCCTCAATTAGTTCCTGTCTGATTCGCGGACTAGAATTCAGCTGCATTTATAGTAGGGTCAGTGCATTATTAATAAACAAAAACAAGCATTGATATCTTTTTGCAAATAACTGTTTTATTGTTGCTTTTTCATATGCTAAGGCTAGGCATTCCTTTCGTAGGTGTAAACTAGGGCTTAGAAACTCAATCATTTTATATATATGAAGCTCAGCTTAGTTTGTATAAATGCAAAGCATCGTACTAGTGAGTTAGTGTTTTGTTAGAAAAAGAATACACAGTTAATAAGATAAGCAAGTTAGATTTTTAGCTGCTATAGCTTTACAGATTATTTGAAGTCAGCTTTTGTAAAATCGTCTGTTAGTTTTTTGCTGGTGTGAAGTTACTTTTCTTATCTTCTGGTTATAAATATTTTACTAATAATTATACATCCCTAAATCACATTCCAGAGTGGTGTGTGAAGGCGTGGCCAGCAGAGGACAAGTCAGTGCAAAGTGGTTGAAAGGTTAATTAGTGTATTCCATCTTTCGTGAGCTTCGTGTTTAACATCCCAGTTCAGTAAACAATGGGCGATTGCTACAACTGCGGCAAACCAGGCCATTTCTCCCGCGAGTGCCCCCAGGGTGGCGGCGGCGGTGGCGGTCGTGGTGGCCGCGGAGGCGGTCGTGGCGGCGGCGGCGGCGGCGGTGGCTCCTGCTACAACTGCGGCCAGCCGGGCCACATGGCCAGAGAATGCCCTGACGGTGGCAGCCGCGGTGGTGGTGGCGGCTACAGCGGTGGTTATGGCGGCGGTCGCGGCGGTGGATTTGGTGGTGGTCGCGGCGGCGGCGGCGGTAGCTTCGGAGGTGGACGTGGCGGCGGCTTCGGTGGTGGTGGTGGCGGCAGCTTCGGTGGTGGTGGTGGCGGCGGTGGCGGCGGCTCCCGCTGCTACCGATGCAACGAGGTCGGTCACATGGCCCGCGACTGCAGCCAGCCGCAGGCAGAGATGACATGCTACCGTTGCAACAAGCCCGGTCACATGGCCCGCGACTGCCAGGAGGCCTGAGCAACCCACTTTGCTGGCTAGATGAGACGCCTTCGGTGTGCGAGTTGAGTCCGTGGAGTCCGTCTGGTTTTAGTTGACAGGGTTTTAATTTTGTAATTTTTGCGTTCGTTCTTGTTCTTTCTGAGACAATTGGCTCGTTTATCAACCTTGAGTAGGAATTGCGTGGTGTGCGCTATTAAGCATTCCGTAAGAGAAAAATACAACTGATGTGTGCAATGACGGTGCGCCATGCACCTCAAACTAAAGTGCAAAGAATTTTTCACCCGGACTGTGGAAGTATGGCAGGTCAGTTTCGTAAGCAACTTAATTTTGAGTGCTTTTTAATAAGTCGTTTTAGTTTCTTCATCTTATGGGCGTGACTGAGAGTCTACTCTGCACTGGAAATGCTCTTTTGAGAGATGCGTCATTTTTCTTAACTAAATGTAATTAGCTCTGTACAAGCCTTGTCTAGGTTTCTATTTAAGAATTCATTTCGTTAAGTTAAAGCTAGTTAAGAATTAATTCCTTAAAAATCCAATTATGGAGGCATTTATTACTTGAGTTCTACCATTGCTAGTAGTGTGTTTGGCTAATGTACGAGTAGTTAGATTGAATTCGTGTCTGCTCTGCGGAGGATTGTGCTTTGTACTTAATAACCGATGGTCCGAGCTCGAATGTAGCAGTAAGTTGCAGTTGATAGGTAGCGAGCGTTTTTCTGGCAAGTTTCTTATGGAGTTGTCGTCAAGGACTACTAAAGTAGACTATTAGTGGTCCGTGGTTGTGGTCTATGTGGTATTTAACTTCCATATTGAAATTATCACCTCAATGGGTGTGGAATTCAAACTTAGTTTCCAGTTTTGTACAGCAAGGTAAAAATATTTTTCCTGCAAAACAGGGAAGAAAATTTATAATGAAGATACGTCCAAGTTGTGATTGGATTAAAAAGAGTCGAGCATAACGTCATCTCTTAAAGTGCATCATTCTATGCATCGTAGTATTTAAAAGGCGGTGGATTGCCAAACTGATTCATCATTCGCTGATGACTGTGAGAAAGACCTAGGCTGCACTCGTACCATGTGAGAGCTTAACAATTGAGAGCAAGAAATGAAGCTCATCTATGTCTATATGCGTTGCTATGCAGGATTTATCATGGATCTCCCCTGACATCTATAGTTGGTATTCAATACCAGCCCAAGCATTCAATTCTACAGCTGACAACCCACGAATGCATATGGGGCTTTTAAATAGCGCAATTCACTTTTCACTCACTACTACAACTGATGGTCTGGCAAGTCGCGTGTTGCTTGTGGAATATAGTAAAAAGTCCCATTTTGTATCTACGAGTAGATACTCGTAGTGATGCAGTGTGTGGTTCTACTGACAGCTTGCACACAGCATTACATAAATGAAAACTGCAGCCCAATTATTTTCTTAATAATTCATTTTAAATCTTTTTTATCTAGTCTCGTACGGTGCATGTCATAAGGCGCACGGCAACATGTCTGCCGTGCATGATGTGTACCAAAAAGCGCACTTCTTAATTTGCGTATTCTTATCTCTCCCCTCATTGGCGGACATTATAGACAAATGTAATTATTATCAGTTTTTTATTATTTCAGCTGTAGCAGCCCGTCTGTGTCCAGATCCCCTCGGCCATGCCAGTCTATTCCCAAGAGAATAATGCACGCAGTATGTTCATCTTCACTGGCACGTCTAGTACTCGTAGAGAGCACACTTGACAAATTCTATTCCGGCCTTATGCGGAGAACTCATTAATCATCTGCGGCTTTGCGGTTCACAAAAGCACAGACGCTGTGCCGTGTATTACATTATAATTTGTCTGTTTTTCGAGTTCTTCACAGTCTCTAAAATATAGATCAAATCCACCTGGCTGCTCAGGTAAATTGGAAACATTCAAATAATCAAGCCCGATCCAGGCATTGATCTGGACCAATTATTAAACTCCTATAGCCCTGGCGGTATTACTTCATTGTAATATATTCTATCGGCCTACATAAACATTTCTGGGTCTTGTTATAATTGTAACAGCCAAAAGTAAGCCAGCAAATCAGCACCTGAACTGTGTTTGCCATGATAATAAAAATAATAATATAACAGGCTGGTAGAACATCAGCTATTACAACATGTATAATAACTACACCGAGGTACAGGTTACTACACCATTCCAAGAACTTATATATATTGCGCTAACAATTGAAAAGTGACACTTGTCTATACTCGTCATAAAAGTTTTCTATCATAATTGTGCTGATTTGACTTGTTTATTTATGCTTTTGGTGTTAAGCAATTGGAAACAAATCAAATATCATCTGCAGTGTTTCCTCGGGATAAAAGAGGGATATAGTGACGCTGTAATATCAAACAGAAATCACTCGCGATACATCAGGAAATGGACATTGTTAATACAGCCTCATTAACTTTCTTCCTCAACAAATCGAGTTGCCATGCACAGTTTAGCTGTCACATCCGGCTGTCCTGCAGCAACGGACTGTCCCCGACAGCGCCCCCGGTATGCGGCGTTTCTGTCGATGTCGGCATCTGCCGCTGCCGCCCGGAGCGGCAGCAGCGGCAGTGGGCGCACAGCAGGTCGCTCAGCTCGCTGCGGAAGTTATCGTTAAAGAAGCCGTAGAGCAGCGGATTGGCGCAGGCCGATGCCAGCACGGCCAGCAGGCAGAGGCCCTGGGCTGTCAGCGCCGAGAAGCCGAGATCGGCCTGACCGACGCGACTCTCCGCCACGGCGAAGCTGACCGCGCTGTGTCGTAGGTCGATCTGCCAGAGCTTGACGTCGTGCAACAGGTTGAACACGGACAGTGGCAGCCAAGACAGGCCGAAAAGCAGAGCCACGCCTGCCAGCAGGCAGTTGGCCCGTCGCCTCCGCCTGCTCTCCACTCGGTGTCGCATTTGCTGCAGCGGAGTCAGCGAGGAGCAGCCGCCAGCCAGGTTGTTCAGGCGGCGGGCCAGGCGCGCCCGAATTCTGGCGAAGGCCTGCAGCAGAGCGGCCAGAGGCACCGCGTACTGCAGACAGATGCTGCCAACGCTGTAGGCCAGCTTCAGGGCCCGATCCACCGAGCTGCCGGCTTTCTCGGCGCACACCTGTCTCCGGCCGCCGCTCAGCCAGGTGGCGTCGTCGGCCAGCTCGGCGAACCAGAGCAGCGGGCTGGCAGCGGCAGCGGCTACTAGCCAGATAGCTGGCAGGATCAGACGACCCCGCCGGCCCGCCTGCTGGCTGCCGTTCATCGGTGCCAGCTGAAGCACCACCTGAAGCAAGGAAACAATAATAATAATTGCAGGAGTGCACCCGCAGCCAGCGAAGAGGCAATTCTGTCTATTCAGCTGACTCCTGAGCACACGCTCACAAAGCTGTGTTCATCTGCATTGACTTTCTCATCGTCAATCAGCGAACACTTCTACTTGTGCTTTGTTGGTTGGCCCTCAAAGGCTCAAATTGCACGAAAAACCTCTCAGCCTTCTCTTCGCGGCTGCGCCTCAAATAAAAATGAACTCGCCACGGAATCGAGCTCAGGGACCTCGGTGCGAGAGGCAAACGCATTAGACCGCCCTGTCACTCACCCATGAAGCAATGGTAATGATTATGGAAGTTGCATATTGATTTCACTTTAAGTCACATAAGTCATATGTTGAATTGTAAGTGATTTAAAATAACACATCGATTTTGACTCTATGGCGTCTAATCCATCATCTTTAAGCAGAATTTTGCTCAGAAAATGTTCAATGAAAGCTTATATAACAAAACAGGTTCCGCCCATTTCTTTGTCATTGTCTTTGGCTTTGTCAGTGCAGCACCGTGGGCTGCATACTTTTTAAAACAGCAGAGGAATTTCGCAATTTATTTTTAATTTTAATAGCCAATCAGTTTCTTAGTGTTCCCTTCCTTTCATTTTCTTTACCTGCATGAATAAAAATCCATATTACAGCTGTTCATTATTTGCTACATTTTGCTAAACTGCCTGCATTATCTAAATTAACAACCCATGGGTTTTGTTCACGTGATGGTATGTATTGTTCGCACCCTTTGCTTGCCAATTTAATCAGTGAAATTGACGGCTTCGCGCCTCGACCGTTTCTGTTAAGCAGCCTATTTGCATTGAATACATTGGCCGATGAGCAACCCCGAGTCGTTTAATGCTCGCTTTTAGTAGATAAATGTCTATGGACGAGACCATCTACAAGAGATATCGTGATTTAATTACAGTATATTTTTATAGCCAAGTAAGACATTTTTCTAGCAATCTGAGACTGAAAAGCAAAAATGCGTTATAGTCTATGGCCAACCCTCGCTTCAGCCTAGCATTTTAGGCACATCTAGCAAGCAAAGTGAGAATTTTTTCCAAACTCCACATCAATTTTGACTGCATTTTAAATTAATTAAAGAATATTATACGGGTAAAAATATATTAGTGGTAATGGACAATTTATTTATAAGCCCTTTGAAAAAAATGTGCGCACGAGTTTAAATCTTGCTGCTGACGCTGAACTAAGGGAGCCCGCCCTTATATAGAGAGAAATGTTATTTGACCTTGTCACCAGGATCTTCGACAAGAATCGCTGAATATCTCGGCGATGATGGCGTCGGACGGCTGGCGTTGCTGCCCTCCAATGTATTCCAGGGCCTTCTGGTTTTCCTGGAAACGAGCTTGCTGACTCTAACAAAACAGGCCTGACTCAGCCCCGACCCCCAATACTGTCATTAATAGCCAGATTAATAACTGGGCAACTAATCCAAAGTGGCAGGCCCGGTTCCACCCACCCGACTTCGGATCTTCCTCCTGAACCAAACGCGGAAAGGCATACGAGCCCTCACCATGACCCTCACAGGCCATGGCTGCTATGCCAGGAGGCACTGCTTCCTCCGGGGAGACCTTAGGGACGAGCTGTGTCGATACTGGATGCTCGAGAACGAGGATGCCTTGCACTTCGTCTGTCAATGCCCTTTTATTAATAAGACAAGGCTAACTCACCTTGACCGAACCCATCCAAGGACGACGCTTGCAGATCCGAGAACATCTCACGGCTTGTCCGGTTCCTCAGGGTTACCAGACGAGCATCCTTCTTCCCTAGTGAGCAATACGCTAGGACCGGCCACGGACCTCCTTGACTGGCCCCGCATCATCCGCTGAAGCGGGCTTTTCAGGAATTAGCGGAATGTGCAACTTCAGTCAAGTCAAGTAAAGTCAAGTCAAGGCGTCGGACGGCATAGGAAGTTAGTTCGTCGAAAAGGAAGATATTTTTTTATCTATATGGTGAACTTTCACGAAAATCGGTCATTCGGTTTGGGAGCTGGCGTGAAGTAGGCAGCGGGTATTTGAAATAGCCCTGTGGTCTTTGTCCAGGGGGAATTGCGTGGTCTTTCTACTGTTAATCAGAGAGGTAAGGCGCTCTTGAAAGTTTTCAACCTTCGCTGGAGTGCTTACCCTGCATCTGTCGACAGCAATGGCAGCCACTGAGAAGGTGGACACAAACAAGTTGAGTCCGGTGAGTCCGTTGACAATCTTGCACAGCGCCAGGCCGGTCTCCCAGCCTCGCTCGGGAAACAGCAGTCGCCGCACGTTGCATGGCTGAGTGACGGTGCACAAGAAAAAGTCGGACACGGCCAGGTTGAGCACCAGCAGGTTAGTCATTGTTCGCATGCCGGGCCGCCTGGACACTGCGCAGATAAGCAGCGCATTGCCAGCCGCGCCAAACGCCATGAGGCAGACGAAGGCAGTCAGCAGGGGCAGGCGCATCCGGTGCAGCTCCTGCAGGCCCTCGCGCTCCGCCTCCTCCAGGACGCGACGGGCGAATGCGCCCTGATTGCGGCACTGATAGAACCGGAGCAGCGGCTGTAGGTCGAACAGCTGGGTATTCTGGTTGGTCAGGTGGTGTACACAGGAAGCTGACGTGTTGGCGCCGGGACTCGACACATTGCTGGACATCGTAAGCCGATGGCTGCGGAACTGGCGTTGTGAGTAAGTAAGTAAATAAGTAAGTAAGTAAGTAAGTAAGTAAGTAAGTAAGTAAGTAAGTAAGTAAGTAAGTAAGTAAGTAAGTAAGTAAGTAAGTAAGTAAGTGAGTAAGTAAGTGAGTAAGTAAGTAAGTAAGTAAGTAAGCTCACCAACTGAGTCCAGGTGTCCCCTTAACAATCTAATTTTCATCATGAACCAAATAAACCATGCGATTGAGTTAAGTCAAGACTCAAGACAATCAGATATCATGAATCGAAATTGATAGTGATTTGATAGCCAACAAAACGGAGATGAGTCGTATTTTCTTAAAAAAATAACGATCCCTTTTGTTCCTCGGATCCCGGGGACAGATGCCCATCACGGGAGTAGCGGAAGCCTCGGGCTTCATCCGTACCAATCGATTTACTGAGCTGCTCTCGCTGCATGATTCCCAGGCCAGGAAATTAGGCCAAGTGTTTGATTAAAAATTGCTTCAAGTTCACACGCTATTTTCTTATTTAGCCTCGCTTTGATCTCCATCACGCAAAAATGAAGTCGACAGCAAGCCAATCAAGGGTGTAAAACATAATAGCAAAACATATGTTCTCTAGTTCGCTGTTTACAAGTGGAGCGGGTTCGCTCAGGAGAAATTTCTCGAAAAGTACTTTCCAACTGCGCTATTGAATCGTAAGTGGAAATAGGCCCTGAAGGCTATATATGGCGAACACGAATATAAATTTACCAAAAAAAGTATGCAAAAAAAATTTTACTTACATTTCTAAGAATTCGAAGTGGACTGTACTGTGGCAAAAATTGATGCTGCAGAAGCAGTTTTAAGTAATTTTAAACTGAACTGTACCCGGATACCTGATTGGTCGGTAGATTTGACAGCGAATCAGAATATCGTAATAACCTAACCTAACCTATCAGATAACCTAATCTGACTTCCAGTGAGCGACAGTTTAAAATTTAAATATTCCTTTTTGGTACTATCAAATGAGTGATAATGCAGGGAAGCATAACAAATATTCTACTAATTTAAATTAATTAATACTAAACGCCATGTCTAAAAACTGTGTTTTCTTAGTTCTCATTGTTCTCATTTTATACCTAGTTACATGAAGTACATTTTCTCATTATAAAAGTTGTCTCTTTTTGTACTCATTATCTCCTTGAATTTCATTGGATTATGAACGACTCAAAGGGCACAGTTCCTGTACCATAGACAAATCAAGAAGCAAACTAGGGCACACACGCTCGGCTCTGCTAACTTTCCATTATGGCCAATATAATATATGACGAATGCGGCCATTGCATGTGTTTATGGGGTGTTTTGTGGGGTGTTTATTGGGTGTTTATGGGTTTTTTTGGGTGTTTATTGGTTGTTAGGGTGTCAGACCCATAGAATGGTCAAACCTAAAACCCAAGAAGGGGTCGGCAGAGATGTCAGGAGTTCAAATCTCAGCCAAAAAGCCAGTTAATTGCGTTCTTCAGCAAGGTATTACGCTGTAGTGTTTCACTTCATTCATTCAAAATGGGCACCAGCATTATCTCGATCTCGACGGTGCCTTCTGGAAGTTGTTTCATCGGATAAAGCGGAAAATTTTAGTCCGTGTTCTGGATTTCCATGGCGATTGGTTGAACATTTTGGGTCTGAGTAAAATGTAGGTATTTGAAATACCCCCAGTGGTCTTCCTACGACTGCAGTCTTTGTTTATGGATGGCAAGAAAAGCTCGAGCCTCTCCGACTTTCTTGGAATCCACAATTATAGTCTGCATGCCTAGTCGTTAAGTCCAATTAGCTTAAATCTAAATACTAGCCTTGTAACACACTAAAAGTGGGGAACGAACCTCCGGTTCCCGGCTTGTTTGCCTTCGTCAGTCAGCCATAGCCACACGCAGTCCTCTCCCACCACTCTCAGTGTGCACAGAAGTCTCTTTTAAGCCTGCCATTTTTATGGCGATATTTTTTTGTGTTATGTGAGAGTTTTGCAGCCAAGTCTTTGCTTTTCTACTGTTGTCAGTAGTCTGAATTGTATCTCTCACAAGACTAACATGAATCTTTAAAAGCCGTTTTGGGGTGAAGTTAATTTCCTGGATAGTTGTAAATTTAGGCTTTGCAGTCTATTTACAAAATCGGATTCACCGTCTATAGATTCTGCTGGGTGTCATTTGAACTGAAAACAATGGCATTCAGTCAATATTTTCAGTTTTCTTCACCTAAGGTCTGTTCACTGACTTTATTTCGAAATTGTCCAAGTTCCGATGTTTTTAAATAGTTGACTTGTCCTTTCTTTAGAAATGTTTGCATTTTTCATTGAGCACGGCATGTCCCACTTAGACGGCAGTCTGGGCCGATGTTTCTGATAATTTCAGATTGAATCACACGTTTAATAATTACCTAATGTTTAGGACGGCCTCGATTCAGACATTAGCAAGCAGCTTGCCTCCAGTTGGATGGCTAGGACCACTGGAAGAAGGACCACACTTCCTTTCTTGGAAAAATTATTAAAGGTAGATTTCACGAAAAAAAAATTAAATGCACTAGCGAGATAGGAAACTTTCACTTTTTTCACACAAAAATGACTATAACTTTTTTTGCATGCAAGACATTTTCCATGAGACGAAGTGTCCGTCCTTCTTCTTCTAGTGTTCCTTGTTGGATGCAGCCACATCGGATTTTTCAGTGTTTTGAAATCCGTCCATACGAGCGTAACGACAGAATTTTAATGGACTTTTACATGATTTAAAGTTCTTTTTTGTCTAAATTTTATTTTGCGTGCAGAATCTCTTTCTATTGTCCTTTGTATTCTGTTGATTAATTTTAGAGTTCTTTTTCTGTTAGCACTTTTGTTAGTTTATGCAGCGTGTTATCAATTAAAACAATTTTTTTTCAAAAACAAAAGATAACGACTCTGTCACTCCTACTTACTCAGTAGCCTAAATAGCCTTTATGCCTCGTTAGAGCGGTTAAAGTGCGCCGCCCGTGAGGCGAGGCTAAATTTAGAAGTGATCACGCGCACGCCGTGTGGCCCTGTCAGTTGGACCGACCGTCCAAGCCATTATTATTGCGAACTTGTTGTTACACACCCAGCTGAAAAAATACTTACCTTACTGTATAATCTACCGTCTGCTTTAAAGTCACATTATACAGGCAATCATTATTTTAAGCAAAGGCATACTCACACAGAGTGAAGCGAATACCCTTCATAAACTATATATAATTTAAAATGCAGAGATAAAAATCTACCCGGACCAATGGGTCATGAAGCGAAAATTTCACCTTCGTAAGAAATAAAAGGAGCCCCCTGTTCAATTTCTTATCAATTTGAACTCTACTTTGTTCTTTTTCATTCCTAGGGCTGGTGCGCTCCCCTTCTAATGTCTCTCCCTCACTGACTGGCGCGAAAATCACGCAGGCAGCGCGTGCCTCGCACGTGTGCTCAGCGTGGCTACTAGAGAGCTGAGTAGTGCATGAGCCGATGGCTACGGCTGTGCTGGAACAGTGAGCCGGACTCTAAGCTAAAGCAGAACAGCTTCTCAAGCAGGAAAACAAAATAGCTTTTTATATTGCAAATGCAACTGAATTACTTGGCCTTCTATTCATAATGTGATATTTCTGGCACTTTCATTGCAGAAAGAAAATCATATTACAATTGTAGTCTTATTGTAGACTTTTCATTCCATTCTTCAATTTCCAGCAAAGAAACTCTTGATCAGAATATTCTTGTTTGAGTCGATTATCTATTCTCGTTAAGAATTAATATTCTGGTTTAAGTAGATTCCATTCTGAATTGCAATATTCTGGTTTGAGTCGATTCCATTCTCGATCAGAATATTCTGGTTTGAGTCGACTGCATTCTTAATTAGAGTATTCTGGTTGGAGTCGATTCCATTCTCGATCAGAATATTCTGGTTTGAGTCGACTCCATTCTTAATTAGAGTATTCTGGTTTGAGTCGATTCCATTCTCGATCAGAATATTCTGGTTTGAGTCGATTCCATTCTCGATCAGAATATTCTGGTTTGAGTCGATTCCATTCTCGATCAGAATATTCTGGTTTGAGTCGACTCCATTCTTAATTAGAGTATTCTGGTTGGAGTCGATTCCATTCTCGATCAGAATATTCTGGTTTGAGTCGACTCCATTCTTAATTAGAGTATTCTGGTTGGAGTCGATTCCATTCTCGATCAGAATATTCTGGTTGGAGTCGATTCCATTCTCGATCAGAATATTCTGGTTTGAGTCGATTCCATTCTCGATCAGAATATTCTGGTTTGAGTCGACTCCATTCTTAATTAGAGTATTCTGGTTGGAGTCGATTCCATTCTCGATCAGAATATTCTGGTTTGAGTCGATTCCATTCTCGATCAGAATATTCTGGTTGGAGTCGATTCCATTCTCGATCAGAATATTCTGGTTTGAGTCGACTCCATTCTCGATCAGAATATTCTGGTTGGAGTCGATTCCATTCTCGATCAGAATATTCTGGTTTGAGTCGACTCCATTCTCGATAAGAATATTCTTGTTTGAGTCGATTCCATTCTCGATCAGAATATTCTGGTTTGAGTCGATTCCATTCTCGATAAGAATATTCTGGTTTGAGTCGATTCCATTCTTAATTAGAGTATTCTGGTTGGAGTCGATTCCATTCTCGATAAGAATATTCTGGTTTGAGTCGATTCCATTCTTAATTAGAGTATTCTGGTTGGAGTCGATTCCATTCTCAATTAGAGTATTCTGGTTGGAGTCGATTCCATTCTCGATTGGAATGTTCTGGTTTGAGTCGATTCCATTCTGAATTGCAATATTTTGGTTTGAGTCGATTCCATTCTGAATTGCAATATTCTGGTTTGAGTCGATTCCATTCTCGATCAGAATATTCTGGTTTGAGTCGATTCCATTCTGAATTGCAATATTTAGGCTTGAGTCGATTCCATTCTGAATTGCAATATTTTGGTTTGAGTCGATTCCATTCTCGATCAGAATATTCTGGTTGGAGCCGATTCCATTCTCGATTGGAATGTTCTGGTTGGAGTCGATTCCATTCTCGATTGGAATGTTCTTGTCTGAGTCGATTCCATTCTCGATTGGAATGTTATGGTTGGAGTCGATTCCATTCTCGATCAGAATATTCTGGTTTGAGTCGATTCCATTCTGAATTGCAATATTCTGGTTTGAGTCGATTCCATTCTGAATTGCAATATTTTGGTTTGAGTCGATTCCATTCTGAATTGCAATATTTTGGTTTGAGTCGATTCCATTCTGAATTGCAATATTTTGGTTTGAGTCGATTCCATTCTGAATTGCAATATTTTGGTTTGAGTCGATTCCATTCTGAATTGCAATATTTTGGTTTGAGT
Source organism: Macrostomum hystrix (assembly GCA_950097015.1). Classification (NCBI taxonomy): domain Eukaryota; kingdom Metazoa; phylum Platyhelminthes; family Macrostomidae; genus Macrostomum; species Macrostomum hystrix. The sequence goes on along the minus strand of CATNEN010000031.1, from coordinate 3,302,217 downwards.
CGATTCCATTCTGAATTGCAATATTTAGGCTTGAGTCGATTCCATTCTGAATTGCAATATTCTGGTTTTGAGTCGACTCCATTCTGAATTGCAATATTTAGGCTTGAGTCGATTCCATTCTGAATTGCAATATTTTGGTTTGAGTCGATTCCATTCTCGATCAGAATATTCTGGTTGGAGCCGATTCCATTCTCGATTGGAATGTTCTGGTTGGAGTCGATTCCATTCTCGATTGGAATGTTCTGGTTGGAGCCGATTCCATTCTCGATTGGAATGTTCTGGTTGGAGTCGATTACATTCTCGATCAGAATATTCAGGTTTGAGTCGATTCCATTCTTAATTAGAGTATTCTGGTTGGAGTCGATTCCATTCTCGATTGGAATGTTCTTGTCTGAGTCGATTCCATTCTCGATTGGAATGTTATGGTTGGAGTCGATTCCATTCTCGATAAGAATATTCTTGTTTGAGTCGATTCCATTCTCGATAAGAATATTCTGGTTTGAGTCGATTCCATTCTCGATTGGAATGTTATGGTTGGAGTCGATTCCATTCTCGATAAGAATATTCTTGTTTGAGTCGATTCCATTCTCGATAAGAATATTCTGGTTTGAGTCGATTCCATTCTGAATTGCAATATTTTGGTTTGAGTCGATTCCATTCTCGATCAGAATATTCTGGTTTTGAGTCGATTCCATTCTCGATCAGAATATTCTGGTTTGAGTCGATTCCATTCTCGATAAGAATATTCTGGTTTGAGTAGATTCCATTCTGAATTGCAATATTCTGGTTTGAGTAGATTCCATTCTGAATTGCAATATTCTGGTTTGAGTCGATTCCATTCTCGATCAGAATATTCTGGTTTGAGTCGATTCCATTCTGAATTGCAATATTTTGGTTTGAGTCGATTCCATTCTCGATCAGAATATTCTGGTTTGAGTCGATTCCATTCTCGATAAGAATATTCTGGTTTGAGTAGATTCCATTCTGAATTGCAATATTCTGGTTTGAGTCGATTCCATTCTGAATTGCAATATTTTGGTTTGAGTCGATTCCATTCTCGATCAGAATATTCTGGTTGGAGCCGATTCCATTCTCGATTGGAATGTTCTGGTTGGATTCGATTCCATTCTCGATTGGAATGTTCTGGTTTGAGTCGATTCCATTCTCAATCAGAATATTCTGGTTGGAGTCGATTACATTCTCGATCAGAATATTCAGGTTTGAGTCGATTCCATTCTTAATTAGAGTATTCTGGTTGGAGCCGATTCCATTCTCGATTGGAATGTTCTGGTTGGAGTCGATTCCATTCTCGATTGGAATGTTCTTGTCTGAGTCGATTCCATTCTCGATTGGAATGTTCTTGTCTGAGTCGATTCCATTCTCGATTGGAATGTTCTTGTCTGAGTCGATTCCATTCTCGATTGGAATGTTCTGGTTGGAGTCGATTCCATTCTCAATCAGAATATTCTGGTTTGAGTCTATTCTATTTTCGATTAGCATATTCTGGTTTGAGTCTATTCTATTTTCGATTAGCATATTCTAGTTTGAGTCGAGAGTTTGAGCTGATATAACTTCGAGGATTCAGTACAACTGGCAAAGTCAGAGTATTTTTACTTTTACCAATTTCCGAAACCATTTTGATTTTTATTCAGAAGACTTCAAATGATTAACAATACAAGTTCAAAATGTGATTTCGCTTCATTCAAAGAACACTTTTTTAATATATATTTTCTGAACACACAGACAACTCGGCGAAACCGCAAAGTCAAGAGCCGTACACATCAGCACAGACTGACAAAAGTATATCTGAAATATCATATCTATTGAATATTACAACTTCAACGATCAGGCCCAAAATGATTATGACAGTATTCTGCAATATGTTTATCTATACAGCGCCTTTCATTGTGCTTGGACAGTAGTTGAACATGAAATGCAGGGAACAGGGCAATGTAACTGTATATGATATTCACAATGCCATCTGGGCATTATGTCTTTGCGTGGGTGTGCGCGAAACAACATTCCATCGACAGTAGAGAAATACAAATAGACGAGAAGATTTAAAAAGCATATAGCCATATTCAAGTCTCAAGTACTCGTATAAGCTCAGTAACAAAAACGCAAGGAAACAGATTAGCTAATTATAAGCACAGCGGGAGCTGAGGCGCCGGATGCGGAAAGACGGGCTCGAAATGGAGCCGTAGGGTGTGTGAATTATTTCTCACACCAGACAGTTGTTATTTGGATCTAGGTTAGTCTAGTCTGGCAATTCGCATATAAGCCTACTTTGAGTAGGCGAGTCAACAGATCGGGTGTCGTGGCGTCGCTCGTGCTTGGCCAGATGATCGCTGCGGCTGAACTGGCGATCGCAACGGGCACAACGGAAGCGCCGCTCACCGGTGTGGCCGCGTCGATGACGCGAGAGCTCGTCAGAGCGGGCAAACTCGCGCTCGCAGCCTGGCCAGTCGCAGTGGTAGGGCTTCTCACCTGTGTGGCACCGATAGTGAGCCTTCAGGTGCGAGCTTTTGTAGTAAGACTTGCCGCAGTCCGGATAGTTGCAGGCGTGCGCCTTGCCGCGCTGAACTAGCGCTGCCGAGTTGGGAACTGACGCAGCGACCGGCATTGGCGGCCTCTGTTTCTGCTGCTGCTCGAGTTTCTGTTGCTGCGCTGGTGCGGAATGCAGCAGCACTACCTGTACTGGTGTATTCAGCGGCTTCTGCAGCGCGCCGATAGGAATTAGCAGGGCCTGGACCGGGCCAAGCTGGTCCGACACTGGCTCGCCATCCGGCTGCAACTGTCGCCGAGCGATCTTGGCAGCTGGTGCTGACGTGGCATCAGCCGAAGACTCGTCGGTCAGGTCAGCGGAGCCGAGGCTCGGACAGTCGCTACTGGCCGGCGAGCTGGCCTGTTGGCGCTTGCGATCGAACAGTAGCTCGGATAGCAGCGATCTGCCCGATGGGACCGCTGTGAACAGCTGCTGTTGCTTCTGCAGCTGTTGCGGTGCTGTCGATGGAATCGGCATTGCGGCAACTTGGGTCGGGACAGGAGCCGGCCGGTCCTGGATCAGCGACATAGTGGCAGCCAACTGACGGCGGCGGCTGTCCGATTCGGCATCCAGAGCTGTCGGGCTGGGTTGGGGCTGCACAACCGGCTCGGGACGAGCCAGTCGATGCAGCTTGAACTTCAATCGACGGCAGAGTTCATTGTCATAGGCGGCTTCGGCAGCTTCTTGTGCGGTTCTAGAGGATTTATCCTCCTTTGGTTGAGCCAGAGACAAGAGAGCCCTAGCGCAGTCCAGTTCCATTTTTGAGAATCTGTCTAGCAGGCTGAAAACTTGTTACGAAAGTGTGGGACAATTTGGGGCGTGGCTTTTCGCTTGGTCTAAGGACACGGCGGCCCTCCAAGCTTGCTATATAAAGTTCTCTTCCCGCGGAATCATCAGGCTCTCGCATGCCCTGGGTAAATGCCTAAAGGTCGGAGTGGGTTTCCTGTGCTAAAATTAGCAACAACAAGCGAAGACTAGGCTTCATTTTCACGCGGTGGGCGCATGCATCGTGGCGTGAATTAGAAATGGCAGTGTACGGTGGGTTGCGCGAGGAGGCGTGGCCTCGTGACCATGCACAATGCACAGAGTTCACGCATGCCCGAAATTCGCATCCGAAAGCGCAACTTGTTTTAAACACGAGAGGGGTCGGTGGTCGGTAATTTCGGAAGTGACGCCTGCTATCACACATGGACCGCGTGACATTTCTACACTGGCCGACCGCCACTCCCCGCCCCCGCCCCACCCTTCAATCCTGTCGACCCAGACATGGAGCGAAGCAAACAATATATTTTTCCCTTCCAAAGTTCGGTCCACGAAACCACGACCCAAAGAGCAAGCGAACGAGAACTGGCCTATCTTCAGTCAAGTAATTTTTCCTTCTCAGCAGCATAATTGAAACATAATGACCTTGTAATAAGCTACCAAGCCCTTAACTCGATTTTCCAGTCCGATTTGGCAACAAAAAAAACTGGAGCTTTTCACAAACTGATAACTATGATAACAAGGGCATCAACAGATTTTTAAGTCATGCATGTTTTCCCCGAGTATTTACGAGAGTGTAGACGACTGCCTTAAGATAGCATATGAGAGTGGTATAAAAAATAAGGCCATAGCGTATAGTATCGACTGTTATACCGGAGATTTATATATAAATTTAAAGTAAGTTTAAGTTTAAAGTAAGCTTAAGCTGAAGCTATAATGAGAACTAATTGGAAGATGCCATCTTCCATCTTTCATTCGAAGGTTATTACAAGGTCATTATGTTTCAAATTATGCTGCTGAGAAGGAAAAATTACTTTTAAAAACTTAATTAACCTTTAAACTAAAAAGTCAGTTTAAAGTACCGACCACCTTCCTTTACTTTAAAGTAAAGTAAAAAACGAGGAGTTCCCACAATTCTTCTCGATCCCTTTCCGGGCCTTCTTTTCTATGGAGTAAACGGATAGCGGCCCCATTGGTAATAAACATTGTCATCTTGCAACAGCTTTGTTGGAGTGTTGTTGCTCTACTATCTTTTACTACTACTACAAGTAGCGTAAAGAAATACCTAAAGTGTGTATGTAGCACAAAAAGACGATCACTTTTGCATCAATGAAAATGGTAAAGTAAAATCAAAGTTATTCCGTTGTTTTTCTCCAAGAAAACTTGCATCCGAGTTGCCTATCTGCCCCGTGTAAATTTGGGACAGCCAAGTCATACTTGGCCGGAAAATGGGTGTTCAGCGGCGAGGTGACTATCGAGGTTCTACATTCAACGCTCTGCATGTAATGGCTGCTGCATGTTAAATCATACAAAAAGTGTGAAAATTGTATGCACAAAACATCAAAACTGCATAGATTGATTTTATTCGAAGCTCGATTCTAACATGTCTCATGTCTGTAAATTATTTTGAAAGTTTTTTCTATTAAAAGAAACTGGGTAAAGGTGAAATGTAAGCTAAGAAATAGCGTTGATAATTTCTTTTCTGATTGATGAATTGCTTTAGCCAAGATTAAAGATACGATGATAACTATAATGTTAATAACTTTCGACAATTGATACTGAATTATAGTAATCTGTGGTCAAGAAATGCATGTACTTTTATCCAGACTTCAGCCTGGATGCAAATAAAAACGTTGGTATTATATGATTAAAACTCTAATCCTTGATGTTAAAAGCCGAAGGCTACTGTTTTTTCCTAAACCTCCGAATCTGCATGGTTATCCTTATTGTTTTATTTCTTGCTTCTTTTTTTGACACTATATCAGAAAAAAACTAGTCGTTACTTCGTTCTGTTAGAAATCATGTGCGTTGTGTCATTGTTTAATTTTCATTTTTCGTAGAAACTTAACGAGTATTTATTACAATCCACACCATTTCTGGCTTCGATAAGCATCTATCTATCCTGTCTCAATTTAGAATATCAAGCTACACTAAAGCTTACTTATACTCATATTCATTTACTCATCTAAAAATTATGTACACCCAGCTTACATTTTTATACTCTAATCTTTCATAACTAATCACCAAAACTATTTGCAAACAGCATAGTTGTATAATAAGTGGTAGGCTTTGATGAAATAGTGTGTTGTAAAATGTTCGTTTGCAAATTAAAAAAATGTGTAATATCATGTGATAAATCATATCATATTCATATGCAAAACCCTTGGTTTTCATAAAAAACATGGTAAAATTGGTTATATAGCTACATTAACGATTACAGATTATAATGCCTCATTATCTTATTAGCAAACTGTAGAAGTTTTTTGCTGTTTACTGTAATTCGGTCTTTCTAAAACTGTTAGTAAGCAGATTGTCAGCTTAGCTATTTGCTAGGCCTATAACTATTTTATTTGACAATCATGTTACTTTTAAGTAACTTTAAGTAACTTAAGTAACTTTTAAGTAAATTTATAGTTAATGATCACCTGCCAACAGCAAGTCACATATATGTCATGTGACCTTACAAGTGGCTAGCTACTTAAAAGTGACAATAGCTTCTAATCTCTTTTGACTGAAAAGTCTAGGTCAGAGTTTAAGATTAAGTTTTTCAGAAATAAATTTTGGTCTTTATGCAAGTAGGCCTAATTTAATTTCTCATTTGTCTATTATGTTACTGTTCATATATATATATATATTATATATATATATTATTGGTATCAATATATTAGCTACAATAGAAATTTTGATATGTGTGATTTCTATTCCTTTTCTATATTTCACAGAATAGCTTCTGAACCATGTTTATGTACTATTATTATTATTTTTTGAGGTGTGCACACCGATTGGGTGCTGATTTTTTTGTTTATTTGATGTTTGAGACTGAACAATTTTCGATTTAAAAAAATTATTAAATTTAGGTGAAAAAAGTTGAAAAAAAACATTTTTTTGGAATAAACAAATTGTTTATATACAAAAATGTATTTACAAATAGTTTATGTACAATGTGTGTCTCTTCAATGGTATAGTCTGTAAATTATCTAAATTATATGATATTTTTTGTCAACTAAGACTATTAAAAACTAGTTAAACTAGTAAAATTTCATTTCCCAGAAAATATGTATACTTTTTTGCTTTCTTATTACTTAGTAATTCGTCACAAATAGCAATTAGCTCCATTTTCTTACCTTTCCTTGCTTATTTCATGAGAATTATGAGTAGCTAGAGCAATTAAAATCCAGCATGAAATGAACTTGCGGAAGTTGTATGATATTCTGATGTTGTAAAGTGAGGACATGTATTTATAGTTTTGGTTATGCTACTTAGAGTAGAGTACCAACAAATCGAAAAAAAAGTTTACACAGGTTTTCCTATCTAAGCATAAAGACTATTGCTGTTTGCCTCAAGGATAGTTGCTTTTTAAGGGATAAATTATGAACCCGCTAGTTTACTACCTGGCAAGAAAAGGCTACCGACTTTTATACCAGGCTACAGTTTTTGCAACACACACCTAAGTTCTTGCCTTTACTTGTAGCCCACACAGCAGTCAGAAATAATTAAGTGGATCTGTCCATTTGTAGTGCCCTGGTGAAATAAACATCCTTACCTTTAGACAATCCGGAGTGCTTGTGGCCAGGTGTTTTTGCCCGTTTTTTTCATAAAGCTTAATTAAAAGCATTACTGCGACTGTTTTGCTTATATTTTTCACCAATTTCTTGTACTTTCGACAGAATAAATCAGTTTTCCAGCCCCCGAGACTGATTCATATAATACGATTTTATTAGAAAGAAGGCTTGAGGGCTTGTTGTGCAATTTACGCCTTTGAGAGCGAAACCTCAAGGCACAGCAAGGGTGTACACTGCTTGACGATAAAGAAGTCAGGGAAGATGAACACACCTGGGTGATTTTGTGTCTGCCGCAGATGTTCAGAAGTCAGCAAGCAGAATGAACAGAATCGCCTCGCTGGCTCATTTATTGAGCCATTTTTACTATCATTACTAGTACTAATCAGAAAGCATTAAAAATGAACTATACGTCATTGCAGTTTCGCAGTAAGTCTAGACAAATCAAGTCATGAATTATGAAGCGTCAGTCGAGGGCGACAATTTGCCGCCGCCTGCCATATCCGGCGCCTTTGTCGCCGCATTCGACACCCACGTTGGCAACTTGGTGGAGTGGTGCCGACCAGCGGAGTTGGCCAGTCCCGGCCTGGAGTTCAAAGCCATACCGAGCGGCGCCCACGATCTGGCCGTGGACTTTGTCTACATGCGCTGCGGCTGCCTGTTTGGCTTGGCCGTCTGCGTCAAACGCGACCTGTCGCTGCTGGGATCGGCAGCGGCGGCCGCCGCCGAGCGCGGAGCTCGCATCCGATCAGTTGGCGTCCTTGCCAACCGGCCGGCGCTGCTCAGCCGACACGCCGCCTTCCTGCGACGCCAGGCCGACCGCCTGCTAGATGGCGGAGCCGACTACACCGAGTTGGCCGCCTTTGTTGACCAGCAGCGCAGACAGCTGAACGGTGCTGACGAGTTCGACGGTGAAATTGAGCATCTTGGACTCGACTTGGGGGTAAGCCACTTTGAAAAATACTTTGAGTCGGAGCCTGAACACACTTGCGCCAGGGACCTCTATGCATAGCATCTGAACTGAAAGCGGGAAGGATCATGATACTAATAATATAAGTCCTTGCTGGCACTCAATGAGTGTGTGAACGCTCTGTAGATTCTTCAGCAGTGAGAATACCCTTAGGATTCAATGGGAGTGAAAATCCCCTTTTGGGATTCTCTGGGAGTGAAACTACCCCGTTGGGATTCTATGGGAGTGAAAATACACTGTTGGGATTCTATGGGAGTGAAAATACCCTGTTGGGATTCTATGGGAGTGAAAATACCCTGTTGGGATTCTATGGGAGTGAAAATACCCTGTTGGGATTCTATGGGAGTGAAAATACCCTGTTGGTATTCTATCGGAGTGAAAATACCCTGTTGGTATTCTTTTGGAGTGAAAATACCTGTTGGGATTCTATGGGAGTGAAAATACCCTGTTGGGATTCTATGGGAGTGAGAATGGCCTGTTGGGATTCTATGGGAGTGAGAATGGCCTGTTGGGATTCTTTGTGATTAAGAGAACCCTGTGAGGATTCTATTGGAATAAGAATACCCTGTTGGTATCTATGGGTACGAGAAATCGTAGCGATTTAAGTGTTCTCAAACGCATTCTGCAATTGTTAGTGTGTGACGGCGGTAATATTTTGGTTGTTTTAGTAAGATTTTTTCTGAAGTCTTAGACAGCTCTAGCTTCTTTCTCTATTTTGTCCAGTTCTTTAGCGATCAGCGACACTCGCTGGCTTTTGACGCCTTCTTCGACGGGTTCGGCGACCAGCTGATGATCCTGTGGAAATTCATGCTGCTGCGCAAGAGAATTCTATTTTGCTCTCCGCCTCCCATTGGCGAGACCTGCCTGTTTGGTGAGCACGATCAATTTGTATCATTAAATATTTGAATAACTATGATGTTGCTTTTTGTTCAGTATGACTGAATTCAGAAAAATACTTGAAAAATGACAAGCTGAATTCCCTTAGCAGCTCTGAATTTGGTGCGAAGGTCGGCAATGTAGTCGTTTTGCAGTCATGACGCATAATTGACAAAGACAGTTTTGTCATGAAGTGCAGGCATAGACTATTGGTCATGGAGTCCAGTCGTAGACAGTTTTGTCATGAAGTGCTGTCATCGCTAGCTGGTCATTGTGATGCCTGTGACCATTCTGCATACCGCAGTTCTCTTCGCCTGCGCCTTGGCCGCAGAAACTGGCGCCCCGGCGCCGCAGCCGGAGCTATTCGTCAGCGTCGCCGACATCGACAGGCTGCGCAGCCTGACGCACTTTGCCGCCTGCAGCACCGAGGCCATCCTGCTAGACAAGCCGGACCTCTGGCACCTGGCAGTGACCGATGGCTGGCGCCTGAAGCCCTCGCCTTTAGGGCCGACCAGCCAGCGGCTGTGCTGCGTCACCGCCGGTGACAGGCGGCGATTCACCAGCGCTAAATCCGAGTACGGCCGTCGACGCTCGCCCGTCGACGCCTTGCGCTGGTTTGCGGATTTTAACCGCGGCTTCGGCGCCGCCCTGGAACGCGCAGCCCAGCCGGGCGAAGGTCACCTGCTCAGCGCTGTGGCGGCGCGCGAGTTCGGCTTCGACCTGGGCGCCCGGCCGGATCGAGAATTCCTTGTCGAGCTGATGCGCCTTCGGGGACTGGAAGCTGCCCTGGCGAACAACTCTTGCTGCCCGCTGTAGTGCGACCCTCCGGCCCCTGCGTGGGCGGACTTCGAAATAGTAAATTTTATAAAATTTTCCATAGAAACCCAACAGTGTATTCTCACTCCCATAGAATCCCAACAGGGTATTCTCACTCCCATAGAATCCCAACAGGGTATTCTCACTCCCATAGAATCCCAACAGGGTATTCTCACTCCCATAGAATCCCAACAGGGTATTCTCACTCCCATAGAATCCCAACAGGGTATTCTCACTCCCATAGAATCCCAACAGGGTATTCTCACTCCCATAGAATCCCAACAGGGTATTCTCACTCCCATAGAATCCCAACAGGGTATTCTCACTCCCATAGAATCCCAACAGGGTATTCTCACTCCCATAGAATCCCAACAGGGTATTCTCACTCCCATAGAATCCCAACAGGGTATTCTCACTCCCATAGAATCCCAGCAGGGTATTCTCACTCCCATAGAATCCCAGCAGGGTATTCTCACTCCCATAGAATCCCAGCAGGGTATTCTCACTCCCATAGAATCCCAGCAGGGTATTCTCACTCCCATAGAATCCCAGCAGGGTATTCTTGCTCCCATAGAATCCCAGCAGGGTATTCTCACTCCCATAGAATCCCAGCAGGGTATTCTTGCTCCCATAGAATCCCAACAGGGTATTCTGCCATAGAAACCCATAGAAATGAGAATCAGGTGAGATCCCAGTAATTTTGTTTTATTATTTTTATCCTATTTGGTGATATTTTCATAGTTCTTCTAAAAACCAATCAGGTTACCTTTTGATCGATATAATTTAATGTATTTTTTTTATGTAGAGTTTATAAAATTTCATTCTCAATGCTCTTAAACAGTTCAAAACATGTTTTTGTGTAACAAATAAGGACTACGCAAATGACGAGACGGCATTAACTATTTTGAAACTGTATTAGATTTTTGTTACCTAGTAATGATTTATCATTTTAAAATGTGCTGTTCACATAGTTAATGACCTATCGTTAATGGTTTTGGCGGATTCTTGGATTCTCTCTGTCTTTCTCTCTCTGCGTGTACACTAAGCTGCTGCTAATGTTAAAACTGATTTCCATTTATTATATATGCTACACAACAATCCATTGCGCTATCACTCCGCTTACTAATTAGATGCGTTAAAATTGTGAATCTGAAATTAGGAAACTGCCGCTTAAGAACAGAAGGTAGCGATTGGAGATCTGTCTCGCTTAATTTCTTCTCTCTCTCCCTATTTTACGACTAATCTGGCATTAATTTGGCAGCCGCTAAGTCAATTTGGGCCATCCAGCTTTCCACTCTCGCTCTGCCTTCATCGCAGCTAGTCTGCCTCGCTAGTGCACTCGCTAATGCAGCTCACTTCCCGGGTCCTTGCCACTTCAATGCTCTCCTGCAGAATCACTCACTGCACTGCTTTACACCTGCTTCTTCTGATTACTGTCGGACCACTCTGCACTAGTCTATCCTCTCCCCATTCTGCCCCCTTCTCTCTCCTCTCCCCCAATTCTACCCTTCTCTCTCTCCTCTCCTCTTTCCATTCTACCACTCTCTCTCTCCTCTCCTCCCATTCTACCCTTATCTCTCCTCTCCTCTTTTCATTCTACCTTTCTCTCTCCTCTCCTCCCATTCTACCCTTCTATCTCTCCTCTCCTCCCATTCTACCCTTCTATCTCTCCTCTCCTCCCATTCTACCCTTCTATCTCTCCTCTCCTCCCATTCTACCATTCTCTCTCTCCTCTGCTCCCATTCTACCCTTCTCTCTCTCCTCTTTCCATTCTACCCTTCTCTCTCTCCTCTTTCCATTCTACCCTTCTCTCTCTCCTCTTTCCATTCTACCATTCTCTCTCTCCTCTCCTCCCATTCTACCCTTCTCTCTCTCCTCTTTCCATTCTACCCTTCTATCTCTCCTCTCCTCCCATTCTACCCTTCTCTCTCTCCTCTCCTCCCATTCTACCATTCTCTCTCTCCTCTCCTCCCATTCTACCCTTATCTCTCCTCTCCTCCCATTCTACCCTTCTATCTCTCCTCTCCTCCCATTCTACCCTTCTCTCTCTCCTCTCCTCCCATTCTACCCTTCTCTCTCTCCTCTCATCTTTCCATTCTACCATTCTCTCTCCTCTCCTCCCATTCTACCCTTCTCTCTCTCCTCTCCTCCCATTCTACGCTTCTCTCTCTCCTCTCCTCCCATTCTACCCTTCTCTCTCTCCTCTCCGAAAAAATTCTCGATTACAAGATATGGCTTTTAGCATTTCAAAAATTTTTCTATATTACAAAAATATGCTAATGTGGCTTAAAATAGTTGTACCTGCAAATTAATCAGCATTCGTATTGATTTTAACAGTTAAATTCTAAAATACACTTAAAGCCTCTGTTTGTTTTGTCTAGTATGTACAGCCAGCAGAAACAAGCTGCTGCACTTAATTTCAGAGTAAATTCTGCTTCTAATGCTCAACCATTTGCATTCAGAAAACTTACAGCTTTTGTTTTGACCTTCGTCAGAATCCGAAAATAACTTTCTCCGTTCCTTTGTTTCCCTTCTCATCCCACTCCCTATCTTTCTTCCCTTCACAGTCCGCTCCCTTCCTTTATTTCCCTGCACAGCCCGCTCCCTACCATTCTTCCCTTCACAGCCCGCTCCCTACCTTTTCCAGCGGTAACTGGCCACAATTGACCTGAAGTTTCTCTCTATTCACATGCCATGTTTGTTTCACAAACCGAAAAATCGGTTTATCGAAATCGACTTCTAGGATAACAGAATAGTGTGGGAAGTGAGTCGCCCAGAATGTTTAATCGGATCAAATTGAGCTCCAACTCACGCGTCTAATTTGACAAATGAAAATGAGAAGCGCAACAATCCGTCTGCTAATTGCTTTAACAGTCATTATCCAAATGGGATCGCAGCTCGGACGATCTCTTATCTAAACTTCCAACAATGCGCCAGTTGCCCGCCCCTAACTGCAATGCGCTCACAGAGCTCAATGGCAGTTTGCCCAGAGTGCGGACAAGTTGAACTAGCAGCGGCAGCGGCAGCAGTAGCAGCTCAGGCTTATTATTTCAGCCAATTAATTAAGCCCAGCGCCGGGCCACCGGAAACTGCGGGCTTCGCTGGCGCCGGTCGGGTGGGTGCAAAATTTTCCATGGTGTTGTTGACTTGGAGCAAACCAAACTGCGAACCCAACCCAGCAGAAATCGCAACACCCATCGACAGCGGCTCGATTTTTTAGGGAGAAGAAAAATGAGCTCAAATAGGACTCGGTGCTGGATCGATGCCCCGTATAGGCAGCTCCGCTGAGCCCATGCCGCTTGTCATGCATCAAGTCAAATACCCGGCTAGTTAGTGATGCCGTACATTCAGTAGTTTTCCATCTCTGTGTGAAACTTTGATACGCTCGGCCGGGTTTCCGCTTCAACTTGTTTCACTGGTTCGCACTTCCTGGCAGAAAGAAAGCCGGTTTGTATAATGCTGGCTGCTCGCTTTTGTGCATCTACTACTGGCCTCCCGATTCCATTTGAAGTGATATTGACGCACACCTTGTCACTAATCCTCACCCCAGAAATTTAATCCTAACACCATAATACTCACTTTAGGATTTGAGTGAATTCCCCCCCAAACATAATTTCCAATCCCCACTGGGATTTGAGTTAACCCCCACACCTACTTTCCAATCCCCACAGGGATTTGAGTTAACCCCCACACCTACTTTCCGATCCCCACTGGGATTTGAGTTAATCCCCCACACCTAATTTCCAATCCCCACTGGGATTTGAGTTAACCCCCACACCTACTTTCCGATCCCCACTGGGATTTGAGTTAATCCCCCACACCTAATTTCCAATCCCCACTGGGATTTGAGTTAACCCCCACACCTACTTTCCGATCCCCACTGGGATTTTAGTTAATCCCCCACACCTACTTTCCGATCCCCACTGGGATTTGAGTTAATCCCCCACACCTACTTTCCGATCCCCACTGGGATTTTAGTTAATCCCCCACACCTACTTTCCGATTCCCACTGGGATTTGAGTTAATCCCCCACACCTAATTTCCAATCCCCACTGGGATTTGAGTTAATCCCCCACACCTACTTTCCGATCCCCACTGGGATTTGAGTTAATCCCCCACACCTAATTTCCAATCCCCACTGGGATTTGAGTTAATCCCCCACACCTACTTTCCGATCCCCACTGGGATTTGAGTTAATCCCCCACACCTACTTTCCGATCCCCACTGGGATTTTAGTTAATCCCCCACACCTACTTTCCGATCCCCACTGGGATTTGAGTTAATCCCCCACACCTACTTTTTAATCCCCACTGGGATTTGAGTTAATCCCACACCTACTTTTCGATCCCCTCTGGGATTTGAGTTAATCCCCCACACCTAATTTCCAATCCCCACTGGGATTTGAGTTAACCCCCACACCTACTTTCCGATCCCCACTGGGATTTGAGTTAATCCCCCACACCTAATTTCCAATCCCCACTGGGATTTGAGTTAACCCCCACACCTACTTTCCGATCCCCACTGGGATTTTAGTTAATCCCCCACACCTACTTTCCGATCCCCACTGGGATTTGAGTTAATCCCCCACACCTACTTTCCGATCCCCACTGGGATTTTAGTTAATCCCCCACACCTACTTTCCGATCCCCACTGGGATTTGAGTTAATCCCCCACACCTACTTTCCGATCCCCACTGGGATTTGAGTTAATCCCCCACACCTACTTTTCGATCCCCACTGGGATTTGAGTTAATCCCCCACACCTACTTTCCGATCCCCACTGGGATTTGAGTTAATCCCCCACACCTACTTTTTAATCCCCACTGGGATTTGAGTTAATCCCACACCTACTTTTCGATCCCCTCTGGGATTTGAGTTAATCCCCCAAACCAACTTTTCGATCCCCACTCGGATTTGAGTTAATCCCCCAAACCAACTTTTCGATCCCCACTCGGATTTGAGTTAATCCCACACCTTTCCAATCCCCACTCTGGGATTTCAATGAATTCCCCACACCTACTCGTACTTTCCGATCATCACTGGGATTTGAGTGAATCCCCGATATACTTTTTCGAATCCTTACTTTGGGATTTGAGTTTCACCTTTCCAATCTCCACTTCGGGAGTTAATCCCTTGTACCTTCTCTCGAATCCACTCTTGAGAAGGTGTGAGTACATCTGAGTGTGTGAGTGTGAGTACACAATTTTTGAGTACACTTACTCTAAAATCTCCACTTTAATGGGATTCGAGCACAGCTACTCTCTAATTCTCACCTTGGGATTCGAGTGGGTCCTAGCCCGAATATTTTATCTCTTTTTATTGGGAATTTTCAGTTGCAAATTTTCGACCAGCCTGAAATGGATAATTTCTCGCCGCTAGCCGCCAATGCATTGTGAGACTCGCACGCGCATGTAAAGTGTTTTCAACTCTCGCTCTGAGTGGCTGAGTAGCCTGAGCTCACTCTGGATGACTGTAATTCCCATAATTCCATCGTCAACAATGGGAGCGGCAGAGCAAACTCAGCCAGATCAGCTAGTGCTAGCCTGCTAGCCTCCTCCCGTTTCTGTATCTCCCAAAATATTGAACCGACTGCCATGAAAATCCAGAAAACGGGCTCAAATTTTCCGCTCTATCCGATGAAACAACTTCCAGAATCACAAAACATCGGCATCGTCCAGATATTCAACGCCTTAAAATGAAGCAAAGAAACTATCGTGAAGTAGGGAGTGGGTATTTGAAATACCTAAATGGCGCCGTCTTTCTACTGTTAAAGGTCAATAGATAACTAAAAATATCTAAGCAAGAAAAGAATGGGATCAATCATAAGTCTTAGTGACCTAATACCTGCTCTCAATCATGCATGCTGAGAATGAGACAGTCTGATGCTGCTGTCAGTTATGTCACGCTAGCCACATCGCAGATAAACAAGGACAATTTATTTAAACAATCATCACTGAATTTAAAAAAACTGAAAAATTGATCAATAAAATTTACAGGAAAAAATGCCAATCGTAAGATTCATACAAATTTGTTAAAAAACGCAAATGGCGAGAACTGTTGTTGAATACTTGAAGCCTACAGATTATACTGCTATTGAGAATTAACCAACAACTCCAGTACGCGGCTGATCCGGAAAGGCTTATTAACGGAAACAAGAATCTCGACACCGAAAATTAGGTACAATGAGAACTGAAATTATAAGCACGACATTTCCGGATCAGCCGCTGTATAAACAGGCAGAATACGATCAGTTCATCAATCAGTGAGAGCATGCGAGCCGTTTTAAATGGGTTCTGCTTTCTTAGAAACTGAGGCGACCTGATTCTGTGCGAATTGTGATTAGATGACGAGGCGTTAAAGTTTAGAAACGCTGGTATAGTTACTCGCGCCGACTACTCGGGCAAATTGGCTTTGACGCTTTTAAAAATGCGCCCCGGTTCTTGGAGACCGCACTTTAAGCTTCGCGTGATCGCGCTGTAAACTTCGGGACTGCAAAACCCGAGATCGATAAAAATTGTATAAGCGATTTCAAGGTCAAGGTCAATGTCAAGGTCAGTCAACACGAATTCGCCGGAGAAAAATCTAATCACAGAACTGCAGAGGCGATAAAAATTAAGGAATTAAATGACCCTTGATAACAGATAAAATAAAACATAGGAAAGTTTGGCATTTAGATTCTGACATTAAGCAACGCCTGCCGAGATGCTATCAAACACAACAGTGACAATTTTAGCCGATAGAAACGATATAAGTAGAACCGATTGTCGATCTGGAAAAACTTCAGTTCCGTAAAAGGCCAGCAAAGGACACGAAATGTCACACAAGGCTCAGAATGGACTTTGTAGCGGTCACGCCGAAGATAAAACTGCCCAGTGTCAAGAAGGCCACCGCGGCCAGCTGCTTCAGGCGACTGGCATCGTCCACGCCGATCTTGAATAAGCACAGACCTGCGGGGTGCGCGTACTGAGTGTGAGGACCAGGGATAGAGTGCCAGTCCAGTGTGAGGACCAGGGATAGAGTGCCAGTCCAGTGTGAGGACCAGGGATGGAGTGCCAGTCCAGTGTGAGGACCAGGGATGGAGTGCCAGTCCAGTGTGAGTACCAGGGATGGAGTGCCAGTCCAGTGTGAGTACCAGGGATGGAGTGCCAGTCCAGTGTGAGGACCAGGGATGGAGTGCCAGTCCAGTGTGAGGACCAGGGATGGAGTGCCAGTCCAGTGTGAGGACCAGGGATGGAGTGCCAGTCCAGTGTGAGTACCAGGGATGGAGTGACAGTCCAGTGTGAGTACCAGGGATGGAGTGCCAGTCCAGTGTGAGTACCAGGGATGGAGTGCCAGTCCAGTGTGAGTACCAGGGATGGAGTGCCAGTCCAGTGTGAGTACCAGGGATGGAGTGCCAGTCCAGTGTGAGTACCAGGGATGGAGTGCCAGTCCAGTGTGAGTACCAGGGATGGAGTGCCAGTCCAGTGTGAGGACCAGGGATGGAGTGCCAGTCCAGTGTGAGGACCAGGGATGGAGTGCCAGTCCAGTGTGAGGACCAGGGATGGAGTGCCAGTCCAGTGTGAGAACAAGGGATGGAGTGCCAGTCCAGTGTGAGTACCAGGGATGGAGTGCCAGTCCAGTGTGAGTACCAGGGATGGAGTGCCAGTCCAGTGTGAGTACCAGGGATGGAGTGCCAGTCCCAGTGTGAGGACCAGGGATGGAGTGCCAGTCCCAGTGTGAGGACCAGGGATGGAGTGCCAGTCCAGTGTGAGGACCAGGGATGGAGTGCCAGTCCAGTGTGAGGACCAGGGATGGAGTGCCAGTCCAGGGTGAGGACCAGGGATGGAGTGCCAGTCCAGTGTGAGGACCAGGGATGGAGTGCCAGTCTAGTGTGAGGACCAGGGATGGAGTGCCAGTCCAGTGTGAGTACCAGACCTCAGTTGCAACCCCATCTAGGCGGAGTGCTGGATGGGTGAGTAGGATAAAGTGCTTGCTGAAACCCGAGCAAGTCATCTGGACCCCAAAGTCCAATTTTATGATTTGAAATTTGCGTCAGGCCGCGCGAACATTCGATTGGTCAAGAAAGGAAAATCGGAAAATTCACTTTCGGAAGTGAATCGGAAAAACGCGATATAAAAATTGTAATAGGAAAAATGAATGGGGAGA
This sequence comes from Macrostomum hystrix, assembly GCA_950097015.1. NCBI lineage: Eukaryota > Metazoa > Platyhelminthes > Macrostomidae > Macrostomum > Macrostomum hystrix. Next base: position 3,284,325 of record CATNEN010000031.1, on the reverse strand, counting down.
GAATGAACGGAAAGAGAAGAAAAAAAAATTGTAATGGGAAAATAGTGATGAGAAAAAGTGAGTGAGAAGATAAGGGAGTGCGATGAGAGGGAATGGGAAGAGGGGAATTGGGAAGAGAGGGAATAGTTGGCGCTTCACCTGGAAAGATGAAGATGAAAACGGCGGCCAGGCTGCCCAGCAGGCTGATGACGTCACCGATGTTTGGGATGAGCACGGCCAGCAGCAGGGTGAGGCCGAACCAGACCACGGTGACGCAGATTCTCCTGATTGGCTCTGTGCGGCAAATTCGCTCCGGACTGAGGCGCAGCAGCGGCAGGGCCACACTGTCCAGGGCGGCTCTGCGGCGAGATCAAAGGGTAACAATGGCGGGATTTCCTATAGAATCACTGATTCTGTAAGTATTTCAGAACGAAATATAAACTAGCAAATTAAAATTATGCAAAAAGTGGGTTCAGCAAATTGGGACCCAATTGAAGTGGGATTCGGCGGAAGTGGGATTCAGTGAAGTGGGATTCAGGGAAGTGGGATTCAGGGAAGTGGGATTCAGTGAAGAGGGATTCAGTGAGAGTGGGATTCAGTGAAGTGGGATTCAGGGAAGTGGGATTCAGTGAAGTGGGATTCAGGGAAGTGGGATTCAGTGAAGTGGGATTCAGTGCGATTGCGATTCAGTGAAGTGGGATTCAGTGAAGTGGGATTCAGTGCGATTGCGATTCAGTGAAGTGGGATTTAGGGAAGTGGGATTCAGTGAAGTGGGATTCAGGGAAGTGGCATTCAGAGAAGTGGGATTCAGTGAAGAGGGATTCAGTGAAGTGGGATTCAGTGCGATTGCGATTCAGGGAAGTGGGATTCAGTGAAGAGGGATTCAGTGAGAGTGGGATTCAGTGAAGTGGGATTCAGTGAAGTGGGATTCAGGGAAGTGGGATTCAGTGAAGTGGGATTCAGTGAAGTGGGATTCAGGGAAGTGGCATTCAGAGAAGTGGGATTCAGGGAAGTGGGATTCAGTGAAGTGGGATTCAGTGAAGTGGGATTCAGTGCGATTGCGATTTAGTGAAGTGGGATTCAGGGAAGTGGCATTCAGTGAAGTGGGATTCAGTGAAGTGGGATTCAGTGAAGTGGGATTCAGGGAAGTGGCATTCAGAGAAGTGGGATTCAGGGAAGTGGGATTCAGTGAAGTGGGATTCAGGGAAGTGGGATTCAGTGAAGTGGGATTCAGTGAAGTGGGATTCAGTGCGATTGCGATTCAGGGAAGTGGGATTCAGTGAAGAGGGATTCAGTGAGAGTGGGATTCAGTGAAGTGGGATTCAGGGAAGTGGGATTCAGTGAAGTGGGATTCAGTGAAGTGGGATTCAGTGAAGTGGGATTCAGTGAAGTGGAATTCAGGGAAGTGGGATTCAGTGAGATTGGGATTCAGTGAGATTGGGATTCAGTGAGATTGGGATTCAGTGAAGTGGGATTCAGGGAAGTGGGATTCAGTGAAGTGGGACTCATTGAAGTGGTCAGTGAGATTGGGATTCAGTGAGATTGGGATTCAGTGAAGTTGGATTTAGTGAAGTGGGATTCAGTGTATAAAGTAAAGTTCAGTGAATAAAGGATTCAGGTATAAAGTAATTAAGTAGAGAATCGGTATGACCGGAAGCATTAAAACACTAGGATTCCACATGATTCCACAAACAAACGGGTCAGATTCATAAATCACATTGGCACTACCGATCGGTCAGCTGGGCATTACTTTGACTGCGACTAACTGACTGAGCGACACACACTGCATTGACCAGAGAAACCATCGACTATCACACAAAGTCCTTGCAGCAGCATCTCTCAACAGGGAGCAGGGAGTGAATTTACATAGATAAAGTACATCAAGTTCATTAATTCACACGCCAATTTAGACTAGAGCTACGCTCGCACTAATAAGCAGCTTAGGAGAGACAGGGAAGAGGCGGGTAGCCGGTTATTTGCAATATGCCCCATATCCCCAGCCCGACCCCTAAGGCTTGAAGTGTGTCGCGAAGGGGGCGACTAGTTGCATAATTTAACATGAACCATTTTTCATGCAAGCTTCTGGAGGACACAAATAAGCGGAGGCTGCATCCCAATACCCTGAGCTAGCTGATAGATGAAGAAGGGAGAGTTTGTTTTTAAATAAGGAAGTCTATGACACAGTAAACTAGCTCCGAATATGTTAATATTTGGCGCTGTAAACTTTAGTGAAACCATTTCCACTTATTACAGTAGCCAAGACTAATTATTTGATTGCTGGCTTATACTTGAACTTGGCCTCAGAATAATTAGACACTTCAGACACGACCGCCCTGTTATCTCCGTATCTGTCTCTCTTATTTTCTCTCTCGCTCAATGCTATGCATGACCTGCAAAGCAACAGATAAACCACCTTTCGGGCAATGACGAACCAAGTTGAGTGGTGACTTATCATATCGATTACGTCACGTTACAAGCTATTTTTAGAAACTTTTTTGAAAGTGAACGTAAATTAGGCTTAATTAAATAATTAAACTCAAATAAATACGAAACAAGTAGATTGATTATCATATCAATCAATTTACGTTACGAGCCCTTTTAGGAACTTTTTGTAAAAAAAAAATTAACGAACAAAAGCTCGCAATTAACTGAATTTTCTTAATTTCCAAGAACTTTAGTTCATAAAAGCCCCAAACGGCGTCCGGGATATGGAATGTGGAAACAGGGGTCAGGGATATGGAATGTGGAAACAGGGGTCAGGGATATGGAATGTGGAAACAGGGCTCAGGGATATGGAATGTGGAAACAGGGCTCAGGGATATGGAATGTGGAAACAGGGGTCAGGGATATGGAATGTGGAAACAGGGGTCAGGGATATGGAATGTGGAAACAGGGGTCAGGGATATGGAATGTGGAAACAGGGGTCAGGGATATGGAATGTGGAAACAGGGCTCAGGGATATGGAATGTGGAAACAGGGGTCAGGGATATGGAATGTGGAAACAGGGCTCAGGGATATGGAATGTGGAAACAGGGGTCAGGGAAATGGAATGTGGAAACAGGGGTCAGGGAAATGGAATGTGGAAACAGGGCTCAGGGAAATGGAATGTGGAAACAGGGGTCAGGGAAATGGAATGTGGAAACAGGGCTCAGGGAAATGGAATTGGGAAACAGGATCGGGGTCAGGGGTCGATATAATTGACCCGACAGAGATACTGGAGGGCATAAATTCATGATAAAACAACCAAGTCTGGAGGTTAGTTTCGATGTGGCAATGTCCGTAATCAGCTCGGTAAATACAGTCCTATGCATTATTATCTTTAAAGCTGGTGAAGTGAAAGTAGGTCGTAATGCGAAACCGAAATTTGTATACAAAAACAGGATATCCCTTCTTGGCCAGACAGATTATCTGCTTATATGCAGTATATGCGTTTTAATCCTACACTAGAAAGTTTTAATCCCGTTGACCAGAGGGTATCAGTCAAGAAGGCGGATTAATAGCGGGACGAGAGACTCGGAACCAATGTTTTGCATTTATTTTATCCGCCGAAGCCAAGACGCTTTGAAGCTGGAACTGGGGCCATGTTGTCTGAGGAAGCGCGGGGATGGTGGACTGATCTGCCAACTAAAACTATTGAACCCTTCGCGCCAAGGCTGGCCCCCAACTGAAATTCAAGCCTTGCCTGCCTGTCTTCTTTAAGCTTAGCAAACTGTCGCTTCCTGCGCCTGGCACAATGAGATTTGTTTGAAGCGAGCAAATAGACCAAAAGAAGAATCCTCATTGGAGGTGCTGGCACAATTGATTATTGCATCCGCGATGTGTTTGCCATCTTTAGCTAGGCCATGTTGTGCGATACCAGCGACTATGTGTGAGAGTGCAAGCTGCAGTGTTCTCTCATCTGTCTGCCAATAGGATTAACCACCCCTTATGGGACCAGCCAATCAGGACGCGACTTAACAATCCAGCAGGCCCGGTCAGGAGCTATAGGTCAGCTCGGAGAGGGACTTAAAAAAATGCGACCCCTCACCAGAAAAGCGGCGAATCCGCCTGCGCTAGTGTCGGAGGGGATCGAGGACACGCCAAGGACGAGCACAGAAGGTGAGCAAGCAGAGAGCAAGCCGAAAGATAATAGGAAAGCAGAGCCAGCGCTGAGAATCAGCGGGAGCGGCGCGCTGCGACACACTGGCGCGAAACTGCTAGGGAAACTAACAGCTGAAGCAAAGAGCAATGAAGAACACAGTGCAGCTGGTGCGGTGCGGCAACCTCATGGCCGCCGCGGCAGCGCCCGGCCTCGATCCGTGCGCAGGACTCGGCTTCGCTATGGACGGAACCGCAGGCGGCGGCGTCGGGGACAGCAGCGTAGGCATGCAAGGCGACATCGGCGGCGGATCCGGCCGAACACCGAATCGGCGCGAGGTGATGCTGCGCGGCCACATCAACCATTTCACCAGTTCGACAACTGCGCACGGATTCAATCGAGCCAACTCTGAGCAGAGCTGGGTGCGCATGCTGTGGGTCGGCATTGTGCTGGCCGCCTCGCTTGGCGCCATTGTGCACACAACCAAGCAGGTCACCACCTACCTGCAGTATCCGGTTAGCAGTACGAATCGGCAGGAGCCGAACAGCTTCGAGTTTCCCGACCTGACCTTCTGCGACCCGTTGAATAAGCGCTTCTTTCACAGGTCGGTCCTGTCCTATGCTAACGACATGCAGAGGCTGGAGGAGGTCGAAGTCCTGTACAGCCTGGTGTACAGCCACTTCCGCACCGAGACAGACTGGCGCAAAGAGCGCCGCGCGATTGAGTTAATCTATAACGCGCTAGAGCACGTGCTCAACATCACGGACGTGAATATAAGGCCATTGGATGTTGTGCTCTACTGCACATTCGACGGAGTGCTGTGCGATCATCACGATTTTCAGGTGCTTAATTATTCTTAGGTTTTTGGCTAGCTTAATAATAATAATTGCTGGAGGGCTGCGCGCAATGGCTCATCATTTGGGCGACACTAGATCCGCAGCCAGCGAGGCAATTCTGCCCATTCGCTGACTCCTGAGCACACACGCACACAGATACCGTACGCAGGCATACGCTCACACAGGTGTGTACATCTGCCCTTACTTTCTCATCGTCAGGCAGTGTACACTCTCACTGTGCCTTGGAGGTTGGCCCTCGAGGGCGTAAATTGCACGACAAGCCCCCAAGCCTTCTCTCCGCAGCTGCGCCCCAAATAAATGTGGCCTCGCCGCGGAATCGAGCACAATGACCTTGGCGCGAGAGGCAAACTCGTTAGACCGCTCTGTCACTCACCCCCCTATTTGTTTAGCCTTGTGTATGTATTTAAATTGGGATTTTTCAACGATAAGAATATTGATCATAGAAGCACCAAGAACTAACATCTTGGGTGTAGATTAAAACCAGCTACCTGTACACACAGTTGATTGAAGTGTTTCGCTTACGAATGGGATTTGAGTGTTTTGCACGCACTTGCCGCCGCACTGTCCACCAATCCTGACTCAGATTGTCTTTATTATGTTGCGATCTTTCTTTCAAAGAGGATTCAAAGTACACCGGGAATGTCTGATGAAGCAGCTAGCGAACTAGTTGGGCCCGCACCGTCGCGGTGAGGCGCGTGAATAATGGATTAGGAAGGGACTATTTCAGGCTCACTAGTTTGAATGCATCTTTATTTTGCAGGCCAGGTTTGCCAACTAACTATTCTTAGGTAGGGTTTGGGAGATCGCAGCAATGACACTGGGCCGATCGCAATATCGATCCATCCAAAAACCCATTCAACAAACCACCCGACAAACCACCCGACAATCCATCCGACAATCCACCTGACAATCCATCCGACAATCCACCCGACAATCCACCTGACAATCCATCCGACAATCCATCCGACAATCCACCCGACAATCCACCTGACAATCCATCCGAAAATCCATCCGACAAACCACCCGACAATCCATTGGACAGGTATTCTACCACCGGCTGTACACCAACTGCTTCACCTTCAAGCCGCGTGTGCGCAGCCTTCGCAGCAGCGGTATGGATCGCGGCCTCTTCCTGTTGCTCTACGTGCCTTCGGCCGACATCAATTTAAAGCTGGACAGCCTGGCTAGGTTGGCTTCTGGTCTGGAGAACAACGGCATCCGGTTCCAGATTCACCAGCGTGACACAATCCCGCACCCGTTAGAGTACGGCATCATGGCGCCCACCGGCACCCTGACTGCGGTCGGCCTAGAGCAGGTGCGAACCTCCCTGGCCGACACACCGACGCATCCGTGCGTCCGGGACACGAAGCTGCGCCTGTTCGACAACCAGTTTGACTTCATGCGACAGTACGACAGGCAGCTATTCGACTGCATCAAGCATGAGTACCAGCAAACTGTGCGCGAACAGTGCGGCTGCACTCTGGAGGGTCACGTGATCGCTGAGCGGGGCATCGATCCCAGCGGAGTGCGCTTCTGTCACGACCTTATCAGCGCGAAGAATGCCAGCCGGGTGCGGGCGGTGACGAAGCTGTTCAGGGCCGAGATGAACAACTCTGAGCCGACTGGCCTAGCCGACTTTGTACGCCTCGGCCTCCAGATGCGCCAGAAGGACGCCGGGCTTAACGAGTCCCTGGACCGCATGCTGTGCGCGGACAATGTCTCTGAGAGCGCCGTACGGCCAGAGCGCTGCTTCGATTCTTGCAACTACAACAAGTACGAGTACAGCCTGTCCCAGTGCCCCTGGCCTGAGGACTCTTTCGAGGTGCGCAACGCCCAGATACAGATGGTGAAGATTGCCCAGATGCTAGACGAATACCGAACTCATCACGCCCTAATTAAGCCGGAGCCGGCGCTGCTTCGCTCGATGCGCCTGAGCAATCTCAACACCACCACCTGCCAGACGTTCAACACGCAGCGCATGGAGGTGCCAGACAAGGTCGGCTGCAACCGGGTGCAGCTGTTTGTGCGTCGCTCCGTAGTGCAGCTGAGAGTCTACCCGGAGACCCTCACTGTGCGGCACACAATCGAGGAGCGAAGCTACGAGCTGGTCAACCTGTGCTCGGATCTCGGAGGTGAGCTGTGTAACACCGCCAGCAAACTGTCAGCAATGCGAACCGCTCAGCCTAATCAAGATTTTCCTCGAAAAATCTCTGATTCCTTGGCGCACTATTTTCAAGAAGGCAAAACCTTGAGCGGATTCCTTGGCGGATTCCTGCGGGGATTCCGAGTCGGGTGGATTGAATATTTCTGATCAGAATCTGCCAAAAATCCGTATTGGAATTTGAACGAAACTTCAGCGAATTCCACTTTTGAGGGGTTGTGCAAGACTGCACCTCCCACAGCTAAATTAGATTAGCTTCCAACTAGCGTATAACCTGACACCAGTCTTGCTCTACAGCAGAAGCAGTAGCAAACAATCAAGTAGAAAATACAGCACCGGCAACTAGAAGGCAGAAAAACTGACAGAGAGAGAGATAGAGGTGGGAGGAGTGGAAGATGCAGGCCAGTCACACAAATCCTCATTGACGTGTGTCTCGCCTCGCTTAAAGCCAGAAGGAATCGACAAAAAACTGCCTATAAGCAGCAGAAGCGGACCGCATGAATAATTGCATTCAGCCGTCGGCCCAGTGTCTTCGGCTGCCCCATCTTCAACCAGAGCTGCCGCCGCGCCCAGAATTTCCTGCCTTACTGGGTTAGCGGAGGGAACCTCGCAAACGGAAACGCGTGCAACAGGGATTTCTCTCTCTCTCTCTCTCTTGCTGCCTCTGCTTCTCTCGTTGCTTTGCGCTTTAGAAAACACGGCAGAGGGAGAGGGGCTCTAAAATGGGCCAGAGAACAGTCCATAATTGCCTTGGACTGCAGCTTGAGAATCACTTTAAGACTCTCTCCGCTCGACACTTCCTGCTGTCCATCAAAGCGCACCGAAGTCGCTAATATTTCACTGTTTTACTTCCCCTTACTTAGGTCGTAACAGATTCGAACAGTCATTGCTGAAAAAACTAGATAGGGATGCAAAATGTTCTATTTTAGAGCACTGTTGCCGTCACGTGCCCACAAACATCAACAGCCAGCCGCACATCCCCTGATACTGAATGAATGACGAGATCTAATGGATAACAGGCCTATCCCACGAATGATGGGGTGGAATGGATTGCTAGTCTATCCCATCAATGATGGGGTGAAATGGATTGCTAGTCTATCCCATCAATGATGGGGTGAAATGGATTGCTAGTCTATCTCATAAATGATGGGGTGAAATGGATTGCTAGTCTATCCCATCAATGATGGGGTGAAATGGATTGCTAGTCTATTCCATAAATGATGGGGTGAAATGGATTGCTAGTCTATCCCATAAATGATGGGGTGAAATGGATTGCTAGTCTATCCCATCAATGATGGGGTGAAATGGATTGCTAGTCTATCCCATCAATGATGGGTTGGATGGATTGCTAGTCTATCCAATCAATGATGGGGTGGAATGGATTGCTAGTCTATTCCATCAATGATGGGGTGGAAGGAATTTCTAGTCTATCACAATAACGATGAGAAAAACAGGTTTTCATGTGAACACTGTCAGTCAAGTGCATCGCATTTACCAACTGCCTGCAGGCCAAGCAGAAGTACTTTTGCATGCGATGCTGCCTATTTGCAGTTTTTCGTTGGTCTTTGAAGCTCAGTGAGGCTATTCACTAGGAGCTGCTATACACGGCATACATTATTGCGAGGTCGTACCAGAACACTGCACTGGGACACACCTGCATGGCGAAGAAAACTTTATTACATTGAGTCTCTGGTTTGTATCCCAAAAGTCTGACGAGCCATGTACCCAAACTAATAGCTCTCTGCTGCATATAACTCGATGAAAATAATATAAAACTAGCTTTAGAAATGTATGACCAAATATAGGCATGAAATAACATTTACTTTGATCTTCACAGACAGCCCTGCAAATCCAACTTGGCTGCCCTGCCAGTTGAGACGATGGGAAAAAATCCCAATTTCAGCTGAACGGCAGAGAGATAAAATTGAAAGTGAAATGGAAGAGCCGGGCAACCGCTGAGATGAGCGAACGATAAATTTCAAATTTTCTTCCATTTTCACTCGTCAAATTTAGCCTCCAGTGTAGCCTAAAAGAGTTGTAGCAAAATATATCCAATGGATTCGGCGATAAAATATAAATAGAAATATAAGGAAATATATATTTTTGCTGATCACTCCAAGGAATTCTAAATAATAACACTAAGATAGCCTTTAGCATTTTATTTAAGAAAGGTTTACTGGATCTACTAAATCTCTGATTCTCTATCTGATATATTTTTATGGTTCCTAATAGAGCTGTCTATGGTATTGAATGATTTCAGGCGGCTCTTACCCATAGACAGTTGAAGCGTGCAGGCTGCAGCAATAAATCATTTCTGCCCACTCCCAATGTCTATGGCTCAAAGTTATGGGCAGTTTAACACGATACATATAGCCAGTCGTGGCCATAGACTAACAGCTTTATTGGTAGAAAAAAACTACGCATATGCTTACATTTATAAACATCCATATAAACGCAAAAAATACAATTTGCAATGTACGTTGAAGTACCGAAATTGTTGCGAAAGATTTTCTGGTCAAAATTTCCAGGTTCTTGTATTTATAGGTCCTTGTAGTAGATTCTGCTTACCATTGAAGACCACAACACTGAGTTGTTGGGTACAAGAACTATAGAATTGGTCACAAGGTGAATACAACGCGAATTGTAAAGTACAAACAGAGAGGCTCGGAACTTTGCTTCCGCCAAGCCAACCCGGCCTTCTTATGTAGGTGTGTAGAAATACTATCTACGAAGTTGATAAAGCAAACAATAACCGTGAGAACCTTAGGTACTTAGGTACTGCTATTGATTTTTTTTGCCCAAAGTCTGCAGGGGATCAGTGACGAGCGGCGACACAATGCTTAGGTTGGCCAAGCCATTCTTGAAAAGAATACACTGTTAGCCGAACAGTTTTAGTTCTTTCTTAATTCACGCTGGCTGCAGATTATAGACCTGGCCAGTGTGGCTTAGGAACATGGCTTATAGACAGCCAGCTAAAGCTAATAACAGTTTAATCAACTTGGACGCCAATATATTATGCTCCTTGACCTTGCCGGCGTCTGAGGGTCGGTGAAAAAAGGCCAAGAACGTGAGGTGGAATATTTATGCCCCCCATCCCCGGATAGGTATGATTTGACCAGTCTAGAACCAGTGCTCAGATAGACTAGTTAGTTAGCTTGGCATGCACTGCATATTAGCAACCTTCTGGTTGTCATGCCAACTAGCAAACATCAATTAGAAATAAATTCTAAACCTCAAACTGGGAAAAGTTTGAAATATTTTAAACAGAAAGCTTGACTTGCTGGGTGACTGCGCTGCATTCGTTTTCAATACAAAATACTGTTGGGGCTGTGACTTTTTCTGGTGACGAAATTCCATTCTATTGCCGAATTAAATTGATCTTCGCATTCTGCTAAATCCAAGGTCAACGAAATTCCTCACCTGCCTGCGGTCGAGAATAGAAACGTTTTGATTGGCTAAGGTGATAAACAAACTCCCTGACACAAAATATCCCACACTTCAGCTCCAAAAACGCATTTTTAGCATCATTTATATGATAGACTAGCAATCCATTCCATCCCCTAATTAATGAGCTAGACTAGCAATCCATTCCATCCCCTAATTAATGAGCTAGACTAGCAATCCATTCCATCCCCTAATTAATGAGCTTGACTAGCAATCCATTCCATCCCCTAATTAATGAGCTAGACTAGCAATCCATTCCATCCCCTAATTAATGAGCTAGACTAGCAATCCATTCCATCCCCTAATTAATGAGCTAGACTAGCAATCCATTCCATCCCCTAATTAATGAGCTAGACTAGCAATACATTCCATCCCCTAATTAATGAGCTAGACTAGCAATACATTCCATCCCCTAATTAATGAGCTAGACTAGCAATCCATTCCATCCCCTAATTAATGAGCTAGACTAGCAATCCATTCCATCCCCTAATTAATGAGCTAGACTAGCAATCCATTCGATCCCCTAATTAATGAGCTAGACTAGCAATACATTCCATCCCCTAATTAATGAGCTAGACTAGCAATCCATTCCATCCCCTAATTAATGAGCTAGACTAGCAATCCATCCCCTAATTAATGAGCTAGACTAGCAATACATTCCATCCCCTAATTAATGAGCTAGACTAGCAATACATTCCATCCCCTAATTAATGAGCTAGACTAGCAATCCATTCCATCCCCTAATTAATGAGCTAGACTAGCAATACATTCCATCCCCTAATTAATGAGCTAGACTAGTAATCCATTCCATCCCCTAATTAATGAGCTAGACTAGCAATCCATCCCCTAATTAATGAGCTAGACTAGCAATCCATTCCATCCCCTAATTAATGAGCTAGACTAGCAATCCATTCCATCCCCTAATTAATGAGCTAGACTAGCAATCCATTCCATCCCCTAATTAATGAGCTAGACTAGCAATCCATTCCATCCCCTAATTAATGAGCTAGACTAGCAATCCATTCCATCCCCTAATTAATGAGCTAGACTAGCAATCCATTCCATCCCCTAATTAATGAGCTAGACTAGCAATCCATTCCATCCCCTAATTAATGAGCTAGACTAGCAATCCATTCCATCCCCTAATTAATGAGCTAGACTAGCAATCCATTCCATCCCCTAATTAATGAGCTAGACTAGCAATCCATATATTTCACTAGTAGAAACGAATGTGAATATCCTAGAAAATGATCAAGAAGAGTTGAAAGAATGTTAATAACAGTTCGCAGCCAATGTTAATGATATTGGCACGGTGATTGATTTCCGAAAGGAAAACAAATAGATTATTCTACTCAAAGTGAGAGCAACCAGACGCGCTGGGCAAGGTGGCGCCGGATTGATGGAAGTCTAGTATTGAATCGATTTTTTAGGAGACTAAACTTAAAAAAAACAGCAGAGAGTGACGGAGGAATTGAAAACCAGATGCCATTCGCAGCAGCAATTCGCATAGCCAATATGGCCAGGCAGATCTCATTAAGGATTTTTTGGCCAGTGGAGCCAATTAAATAAGGCTGCCAGACAGGCACAGCGGGTGGCAGCAGAACAGGCTGTGTGCGTGTGCGTGACAAGGCTCGAGTCCAAAGTTGGGCGGGTGGACTGGGGCCTGAGGTCCACACGTAGGTGGACAAGAAATCAATCGGAAGTGTTGTCAGTGGATACAGTGGCCTATTGGGGCGCAAATCCTGCATTGGACAGCTTAGTACCTGGTTGTGGCACTTTCAGGAAAGCAAATGTCCAGAATCCTGTCCATTGGATCGCACTTTAAGGATCGCTCATTAAGGTAGCGTGAGAACAAAGAGAGAAAGAGAGACTTGTAGCCCATTGGCGAGAGCTTTGGACTTCTGAACGAGAGGTCGGTAGTTCGAATCGCAGTCAATTAACCAACTTAAAAAATGGTCACCACCAGTCCATGGACTGAAAAGCAGTACACCATGCCTAACTGGTTTAGTTGTCATTTCTTTATTCTCCGATGCACAGAAAGCAGTCCAGCTAGAGTAACTGGACTCCGTGTTGAGTCAGCACTCATGTGAGATCTTAGCTAGTTGTTATTAGACAAATAAGTCAGAGAAACAACCACACAGCTATTATGCAGGGGCAAAGCTATTGCGTTTGTTTTTATTGCCAACACCCCATCTGCTGCTGGCGGACCGACTTGCTTTCAGTTTTATTTCCCATGTTTTAAGCAAATTAAGATTGATTGCCAGTGCGGAGAGCAAATTTGGGATTTCGGCCAACCAACTGTAATAATATTCGCATTTGGAGAACCGGAAATGAAAGACTGCGGTGTAAAGGGTGGCAGCAGGGACTGACAGAGAGCGAGAGGCGAAGAGCGGCATTGTACACTGTTCAAGGATACAAACTTGCCAGATTCGATGGACAATCAGACAAAACACTAGGAATAAGTGAAATCTAGGGGATCTGGGTTGAGAGTAGATGACTAGACAGCCTAGAAAGAGGCTGGGGATCTGGGTTGAGAGAGTAGATGACTAGACAGTCTAGAAAGAGATTGGAGATCTGGGTTGGGAGAGTAGATGACTAGACAGACAGCCTAGAAAGAGGCTGGGGATCTGGGTTGAGAGAGTAGATGACTAGACAGACAGCCTAGAAAGAGGCTGGGGATCTGGGTTGAGAGAGTAGATGAGTAGACAGTCTAGAAAGAGATAGGAGATCTGGGTTGAGAGAGTAGATGACTAGACAGTCTAGAAAGAGATTGGAGATCTGGGTTGGGAGAGTAGATGACTAGACAGACAGTCTAGAAAGAGGCTGGGGATCTGGGTTGAGAGAGTAGATGACTAGACAGACAGCCTAGAAAGAGGCTGGGGATCTGGGTTGAGAGAGTAGATGACTAGACAGACAGCCTAGAAAGAGGCTGGAGATCTGGGTTGAGAGAGTAGATGACTAGACAGTCTAGAAAGAGATAGGAGATCTGGGTTGGGAGAGTAGATGACTAGACAGACAGCCTAGAAAGAGGCTGGGGATCTGGGTTGAGAGAGTAGATGACTAGACAGACAGTCTAGAAAGAGGCTGGGGATCTGGGTTGAGAGAGTAGATGACTAGACAGACAGCCTAGAAAGAGGCTGGGGATCTGGGTTGAGAGAGTAGATGTCTAGACAGACAGTCTAGAAAGAGATTGGAGATCTGGGTTGAGAGAGTAGATGACTAGACAGTCTAGAAAGAGATAGGAGATCTGGGTTGGGAGAGTAGATGACTAGACAGACAGCCTAGAAAGAGGCTGGGGATCTGGGTTGAGAGAGTAGATGACTAGACAGACAGCCTAGAAAGAGATAGGAGATCTGGGTTGAGAGAGTAGATGACTAGACAGTCTAGAAAGAGGCTGGGGATCTGGGTTGAGAGAGTAGATGACTAGACAGACAGCCTAGAAAGAGGCTGGAGATCTGGGTTGAGAGAGTAGATGACTAGACAGTCTAGAAAGAGATAGGAGATCTGGGTTGAGAGAGTAGATGACTAGACAGACAGTCTAGAAAGAGATTGGAGATCTGGGATGAGAGAGTAGATGACTAGACAGTCTAGAAAGAGATAGGAGATCTGGGTTGAGAGAGTAGATGACTAGACAGTCTAGAAAGAGGCTGGGGATCTGGGTTGAGAGAGTAGATGACTAGACAGTCTAGAAAGAGATAGGAGATCTGGGTTGAGAGAGTAGATGACTAGACAGTCTAGAAAGAGGCTGGGGATCTGGGTTGAGAGAGTAGATGACTAGACAGACAGCCTAGAAAGAGGCTGGAGATCTGGGTTGAGAGAGTAGATGACTAGACAGTCTAGAAAGAGATAGGAGATCTGGGTTGAGAGAGTAGATGACTAGACAGACAGCCTAGAAAGAGGCTGGGGATCTGGGTTGAGAGAGTAGATGACTAGACAGACAGTCTAGAAAGACATTGGAGATCTGGGTTGAGAGAGTAGATGACTAGACAGACAGTCTAGAAAGAGGCTGGGGATCTGGGTTGAGAGAGTAGATGACTAGGCGGACAGTCTAGAAAGAGATTGGAGATCTGGGTTGAGAGAGTAGATGACTAGACAGACAGTCTAGAAATAGGCTGGAAAGAGCATGAAAGATAAAGTTTAGTTTAAAAAAGCAGTCATTTTTATGCATATTCGTTTTATTTATGAAGAAATAAAATCTCAGAAAACAGCCACCAATATCTCCCTACTGCAGCACTGATAAATTATCTTTTATTGTCGCTGACAATGAGCGAGAGGAGTTTTAGGCTGTGCGAGAGAAATAATTTCAGCATCTTGGCTGCTTGCGTGCCTTCATGTGCTGGACTTGGCATTATTTGTGATTCAATTCGCTACTGGCGCCTCAGGCCCTGCTGAAGGCTGAAACCAGGGTCCGGCTAGACAGTTGGTCACGCCATTCGGCGATTTCTGCTCAGACAATGTGTTGCATCGCACTAAGAAAGGGGCTGATGTACCTAGTGTATGGCACACCTGACGCATTTATATCAATAGCCAAAGCGAATTTCTTGCTCGAAGAATCGACAACACTTAAATATACATGCTTAGTAACTTTTCGGACAAAAATTTGGATTTGGGATCCGATATTCATCTTAGAATCTTTGATCTGAGATCGTGGATTGAGGATTGCGGCTCTGAAACCTGAGAACCAGGAATCAAGGTTTTGTAGTCAGCTATCTGGGATTGGGGATCTGGAATAGGGGATCTGGAATAGGGGATCTGGGATTGGGGATCTGGGATTGGGGATCTGGGATTGGGTATCAGAGATTTGGGATCTGGAATTGGGGATCTGGGATTAGGGATCTGGGTTTAGGGATCTTGGATCTGGGATTGGGGATCTGGGATTGGGGATCTGGGATTGGGGATCTGGGATTGGGTATCTGAGATTTGGGATCTGGGATTGGGGATCTGGGATTTGGGATCTGAGATTTGGGATCTGGAATTGGGGATCTGGGATTGGGGATCTGGGATTGGGGATCTGGGTTTGGGGATCTTGGATTTGGGATTGGGGATCTGAGAGATCTGTGATTGGGATACGGGATCGGGGATCCGATTTAGGATTGGGATTTATGAAATCAGCAGACCAATAGTCTGTCGACCCTAATCCTCGAACCCGCAGGCGTCCTGGGCCTCTGGATCGGCTTCAGCATAGTGACCCTGTTCGAATTCGCCGAGTTCTTCATCATCTGCGCCAGCTATTACTGGTACCTGTGCATCAGCAAGCTGCCCAGGACCCAGAGAAATCCGCTGCGCATACCGAAGATTCTCAGCTACAGGCGTCAGGAGCCGCGCGACATCGAGCTGGCCTCGAATTCGACCTCGCCCTCGCCTGTCCGGTCGCATTTTGCCGCAGGCGCCTCTTCCAACGCATCCGGCAACCACCGGGTTCGCATGGCAAACTCCGAGACCCTGCCACTGAGGCCTGGCACCGGCGGCAGCTTGCGGTGACCCGTCCCCCCCACAAACCTTCCCAGCTCGAGTTCCAATTTACACTTCTCAACACTGCAGACCGGACCCACACTGATAGTCTCTCATTGTTGTTTCGGGACTAATGTATAGATCTGCAAATAAGTGCGATACAATCAAATTCAATACCTACGTAAATAAGGCATTTCAAGGCACAGCAAGAATGACTGCTAAGGTGAAGTGCATTCTCAGTACAACAGCTCATTAGCTTGTCATTAGCCAAATAGCACTAAGCTGATAGTATGGTCAATACCATTTGTTGCCATCAATGTATTTGCATCCGCCTAGCTTAATTAACCAACGGCCGGCATTTTACATCCGCCCGACAAAACATTACCATCAGCCGTCCACCCACACCTAACATTACCATCCACCCACACCTAACATTACCATTCGCCCACACCAATGTATTACCATCCACCCACACCTAACATTACCATCCACCCACACCTAATATTACCATCCACCCACACCTAACATTACCATCCACCCACACCTAATATTACCATCCACCCACACCTAACATTACCATCCACCCACACCTAATATTACCATCCACCCACACCTAATATTACCATCCACCCACACCTAATATTACCATCCACCCACACCTAATATTACCATCCACCCACAC
Organism: Macrostomum hystrix; assembly: GCA_950097015.1. NCBI lineage: Eukaryota > Metazoa > Platyhelminthes > Macrostomidae > Macrostomum > Macrostomum hystrix. Next base: position 3,267,673 of record CATNEN010000031.1, on the reverse strand, counting down.
CTAATATTACCATCCACCCACACCTAATATTACCATCCACCCACACCTAATATTACCATCCGCCCACACCTAATATTACCATCCGCCCACACCTAATATTACCATCCACCCACACCTAATATTACCATCCGCCCACACCTAACATTACCATCCACCCACACCTAACATTACCATCCACCCACACCTAACATTACCATCCACCCACACCTAACATTACCATCCACCCACACCTAATATTACCATCCACCCACACCTAACATTACCATCCACCCACACCTAATATTACCATCCACCCACACCTAACATTACCATCCACCCACACCTAATATTACCATCCACCCACACCTAACATTACCATCCACCCACACCTAACATTACCATCCACCCACACCTAATATTACCATCCACCCACACCTAGCATTACCATCCACCCACACCTAATATTACCATCCACCTACACCTAACATTACCATCCACCCACACCTAACATTACCATCCACCCACACCTAATATTACCATCCACCCACACCTAACATTACCATCCACCCACACCTAGCATTACCATCCACCCACACCTAATATTACCATCCACCCACACCTAATATTACCATCCACCCACACCTAATATTACCATCCACCCACACCTAATATTACCATCCACCCACACCTAATATTACCATCCACCCACACCTAACATTACCATCCACCCACACCTAACATTACCATCCACCCACACCTAACATTACCATCCACCCACACCTAACATTACCATCCACCCACACCTAACATTACCATCCACCCACACCTAATATTACCATCCACCCACACCTAACATTACCATCCACCCACACCTAACATTACCATCCACCCACACCTAACATTACCATCCACCCACACCTAATATTACCATCCACCCACACCTAATATTACCATCCACCCACACCTAATATTACCATCCACCCACACCCAACATTACCATCCACCCACACCTAATATTACCATCCAACCACACCTAATATTACCATTCGCCAACACCTAACATTACCATCCACCCACACCTAATATTACCATCCACCCACACCTAACATTACCATCCACCCACACCTAATATTACCATCCACCCACACCTAACATTACCATCCACCCACACCTAACATTACCATCCACCCACACCTAATATTACCATCCACCCACACCTAGCATTACCATCCACCCACACCTAATATTACCATCCACCTACACCTAACATTACCATCCACCCACACCTAACATTACCATCCACCCACACATAATATTACCATCCACCCACACCTAACATTACCATCCACCCACACCTAGCATTACCATCCACCCACACCTAATATTACCATCCGCCCACACCTAACATTACCATCCGCCCACGCCTAACATTACCATACACTCGTGAACTGGATAATGTCCATTTCTGAGTCTGTGCAATCACCAATCGCTGCCATAAAAGCTGAGAGCGGAGACCAGCAGCTGTCAGTGAAAGGCTGGTTGGCAAGGGCCGATGGGCCAAAGTGCATTTGTTCTAGTCCAATTTGTTCTAGTTCTTGTCAGGAGTCTTTCCCTAAAAAAATGCACGATCCCCAATGGCCGCAGCGCATCCCCAACAGTTTGCCCGGTCCCGAATCGCACCTTTGTACTGCTTCCGTTTGCTTTCACATTGTGTCTCTGCTTGATTTACCGTAATGCAAAATTAATTTTCCATTGCAGTATACAAAACAGGTCATGTTCTACGAATTAACTCAACGATTCGCGATATGCTAACAGATTTTCTGTAATTTCAAATTGCCTACGCACCATTGGCATAGTTGTGCGAGTTGTTAATATTATGCATGCATGATACCCTTATGCGACTGATGCGATTATTAAAATGCCATCTTTTATATGCTAAGACTCGACATTGAAAGTTTATTTCGAACCAAAATAAACCATAGCAGTGGGATGTCAGAAATGGCAGTGGGATGTCAGAAATGGCAGTGGGATGTCGGTAATAGCAATGGGTGTCAGAAATAGCAATGGGTGTCAGAAATAGCAGTGGGTGTCAGAAATAGCAATGGGATGTCAGAAATGGCAGTGGGATGTCAGAAATGGCAGTGGGATGTCAGAAATGGCAGTGGGATGTCAGAAATGGCAGTGGGATGTCGGTAATAGCAATGGGTGTCAGAAATAGCAATGGGTGTCAGAAATAGCAGTGGGTGTCAGAAATAGCAATGGGATGTCAGAAATGGCAGTGGGATGTCAGAAATGGCTGTGGGATGTCAGAAATGGCTGTGGGATGTCAGAAATGGCAGTGGGATGTCGGTAATAGCAATGGGTGTCAAAAATAGCAATGGATGTCAGAAATAGCAATGGGTGTCAGAAATGGCAATGGGTGTCAGAAAAAGCAATGGGTGTCAGAAATAGCAATGGGTGCCAGAAATGGCAATGGATGTCAGAAATGGCAGTGCGATATCAGAAATGACAGTGGGATATCGGAAATACGGATGTCAGAAATAGCAATGGGTGCCAGAAATGGCAATGGATGTCAGAAATGGCAGTGCGATATCAGAAATGACAGTGGGATATCGGAAATACGGATGTCAGAAATAGCAATGGGTGTCAGAAATGGCAGTGGGTGCCAGAATTAGCAACGGATGTCAGAAATAGCAATGGGTGTCAGAAATAGCAGTGGGATGTCAGAAATAGCAATGGGTGTCAGAAATAGCAATGGATGTCAGGAATGGCATTGGATGTCAGAAATGGCAGTGGATATTAGAAATGGCACTGGGATATCATAAATGGCAGTAGGATAACAGAAATGGCAGGAATGACAATTCGAATGTGAGGAATGACAATACGGATGTCAGGAATGACAATTCGGATGTCAGGAATGGCAAGTCGGATGTCAGGAATGACAATTCGGATGTCAGGAATGACATTAGAAAATGACCCAAAATATATTTAATAGGAATTAACATCTGTTACATGTCACCTTTGTTTATCAGTATGGTCGCCTGATTGCTATTGATTAAAATTTGAAAACACGCGAACCAATGTGAACCTGGGGCGGGCGCCAATGACAAACAGGAGCTGCCAGTAACGGGCCAGCTGATTGATGACTGCTGGTTGGGGGAGTAGTGAGTGGCCGCAGTGTGCACAGCAAGACACGAGTTTTCAATCAGGGCCCACTTCCGCAGTGCGACTTCGGTCTGTCAGCTGTCTGACACCAACTCCGAATCCAGATGGCAGATTTCGCATTACTAAGAATCCTCTTAACACTTACTTCGACAGAACTAAAAGACTAAGCGACACATAAAGTACGCCTAATCTAGACTAAGAGTAATACGGATTAACAAAATAGTGCGTTAGCTATTCGATAAGTCAGAGCTGGAGGCCTAGAAGCAAAAACACTATGCAGAAAAGCGGAGTTTCCATTCCTAGTGGATTTGCTCGATCACAAGTCCCCATCTAGTCTATCAGCTACTGTCCCCTAACCCATAGGAGCAATTTTCAAATCATCTCATTTAATTGAGATGAGAGCCAGGCCAGTGTGAGCACTGCTGCTCTCTCACTAACACACACGAGCGCTTTTTATTGCCCCCTATAAATTAATAACGGGCTAATCCAACCCTATCTGAACAGGATTAGAGTGGATTGCTAATCCAACCCTATCTGAACAGGATTAGAGTGGATTGCTAATCCAACCCTATCTGAACAGGATTAGAGTGGATTGCTAATCCAACCCTATCTGAACAGTCTTAGAGTGGATTGCTAATCCAACCCTATCTGAACAGTCTTAGAGTGGATTGCTAATCCAACCCTATCTGAACAGTCTTAGAGTGGATTGCTAATCCAACCCTATCTGAACAGTCTTAGAGTGGATTGCTAATCCAACCCTATCTGAACAGTCTTAGAGTGGATTGCTAATCCAACCCTATCTGAACAGTCTTAGAGTGGATTGCTAATCCAAACCTATCGGAACAGGCCTTGAGTGGATTGCTAATCCAACCCTATCTGAACAGGATTAGAGTGGATTGCTAATCCAACCCTATCTGAACAGTCTTAGAGTGGATTGCTAATCCAACCCTATCTGAACAGTCTTAGAGTGGATTGCTAATCCAACCCTATCTGAACAGGCCTTGAGTGGATTGCTAATCCAACCCTATCTGAACAGTCTTAGAGTGGATTGCTAATCCAACCCTGCTTTAACAGGTTTTAAATGCATCAGTAATCCTGATTGAAATAAGCCAGGTTCAATGGGATATTAGATGACAAAAAATCATCCTAAATCCCACTCAGAGTGTGCTCAACTAAAAGTGCAAAATACAAATTTCAGTGGAAAGATAATCAGGCATAAACATATGAAACCAGTTTGAAAACCTACCCCAAAATATAGAGTGGATTGCTAATCCAACCCTATATTAACAGGATTAGAGTGGATTGCTAATCCAACCCTATCTGAACAGGCTTAGAGTGGATTGCTAATCCAACCATATCTGAACAGGATTAGAGTGGATTGCTAATCCAACCATATCTGAACAGGATTAGAGTGGATTGCTAATCCAACCCTATCTGAACAGGATTAGAGTGGATTGCTAATCCAACCCTATCTGAACAGTCTTAGAGTGGATTGCTAATCCAACCCTATCTGAACAGTCTTAGAGTGGATTGCTAATCCAACCCTATCTGAACAGTCTTAGAGTGGATTGCTAATCCAACCCTATCTGAACAGTCTTAGAGTGGATTGCTAATCCAAACCTATCGGAACAGGCCTTGAGTGGATTGCTAATCCAACCCTATCTGAACAGGATTAGAGTGGATTGCTAATCCAACCCTATCTGAACAGTCTTAGAGTGGATTGCTAATCCAACCCTATCTGAACAGTCTTAGAGTGGATTGCTAATCCAACCCTATCTGAACAGGCCTTGAGTGGATTGCTAATCCAACCCTATCTGAACAGTCTTAGAGTGGATTGCTAATCCAACCCTGCTTTAACAGGTTTTAAATGCATCAGTAATCCTGATTGAAATAAGCCAGGTTCAATGGGATATTAGATGACAAAAAATCATCCTAAATCCCACTCAGAGTGTGCTCAACTAAAAGTGCAAAATACAAATTTCAGTGGAAAGATAATCAGGCATAAACATATGAAACCAGTTTGAAAACCTACCCCAAAATATAGAGTGGATTGCTAATCCAACCCTATATTAACAGGATTAGAGTGGATTGCTAATCCAACCCTATCTGAACAGTCTTAGAGTGGATTGCTAATCCAAACCTATCGGAACAGGCCTTGAGTGGATTGCTAATCCAACCCTATCTGAACAGGATTAGAGTGGATTGCTAATCCAACCCTATCTGAACAGTCTTAGAGTGGATTGCTAATCCAACCCTATCTGAACAGGATTAGAGTGGATTGCTAATCCAACCCTATCTGAACAGTCTTAGAGTGGATTGCTAATCCAACCCTATCTGAACAGTCTTAGAGTGGATTGCTAATCCAACCATATCTGAACAGGATTAGAGTGGATTGCTAATCCAACCCTATCTGAACAGGCTTAGAGTGGATTGCTAATCCAACCATATCTGAACAGGATTAGAGTGGATTGCTAATTCAACCATATCTGAACAGGATTAGAGTGGATTGCTAATCCAACCCTATCTGAACAGGATTAGAGTGGATTGCTAATCCAACCATATCTGAACAGGATTAGAGTGGATTGCTAATCCAACCCTATCTGAACAGGCCTTGAGTGGATTGCTAATCCAACCCTATCTGAACAGGATTAGAGTGGATTGCTAATCCAACCCTATCTGAACAGGATTAGAGTGGATTGCTAATCCAACCCTATCTGAACAGTCTTAGAGTGGATTGCTAATCCAACCCTATCTGAACAGGCTTAGAGTGGATTGCTAATCCAACCCTATCTGAACAGGATTAGAGTGGATTGCTAATCCAACCCTATCTGAACAGGATTAGAGTGGATTGCTAATCCAACCATATCTGAACAGGATTAGAGTGGATTGCTAATCCAACCCTATCTGAACAGGCTTTGAGTGGATTGCTAATCCAACCCTATCTGAACAGGATTAGAGTGGATTGCTAATCCAACCCTATCTGAACAGGATTAGAGTGGATTGCTAATCCAACCCTATCTGAACAGGATTAGAGTGGATTGCTAATCCAACCCTATCTGAACAGTCTTAGAGTGGATTGCTAATCCAACCCTATCTGAACAGGCTTTGAGTGGATTGCTAATCCAACCCTATCTGAACAGGATTAGAGTGGATTGCTAATCCAACCCTGCTTTAACAGGTTTTAAATGCATCAGTAATCCTGATTGAAATAAGCCAGGTTCAATGGGATATTAGATGACAAAAAATCGTCCTAAATCCCACTCAGAGTGTGCTCAACTAAAAGTGCAAAATACAAATTTCAGTGGAAAGACAATCAGGCGTAAACAAATGAAACCAGTTTGAAAACCTTCCCCAAAATATGAAAGAAAAACTATCTAGGCCACACCAGCAAGTAGCAGGAGGTTGTCGTGACCGACAAAAAATCAAGCACAGAAGCAGCGATTCACTTTCACTAAATGTCTCGCACATAAACACACTTTCTCTCCCAACACGGACTCAAAGCAGTTTGTTTGTTGCTGGGGGAGAGACTGGTTTTAATACTGGATGCTTGTAGAGAGAGTGTGAGGTGGTGGGTGAGGCACAGAGCTGACGGGCCGGGGCCACATCAGGAAATCAATGAGCAATTGCGGGTGGGATTCGAAGGCGTGACGGTCATGCAGTTCGCATGATATTGCCTGTTAAAGTATTGCTAAAATTGCTAGACATTGCAGACAAGTGTGAGCCATATAAGTCTGGATTTGGATGCTGCATCTGCATGCACAATAAATAATGCTATGCCAGACGGCTCGGGATAAAACTAATAATTCCATGTTACTCATTTGCAGCCTGTGTGTGCGAGATATGTGCGTCTACAGTAAGATAGTCGACCCCTCAGTGCAAGTAGTACATAGTTTTGCATTTGCATTTACGCGCCATTAAACAACGAAAATGCCAGCAAATGCCAAAGGCCATTTATGCAGGATTCGGATGAGAAAAAGAGGACTATAAAAAAACCTGGCCTGCTGCCGGCTCCTGTAATCTATTCGTCACCTGTTCGAGCACATGCATTTTCTACTGGCGGACAGATACCTGGAATCTTTCGCTTGAAAATAACCTGGCTCCATGAAGACCAGGAGTCCCTGAAGACCCTGACTCCCTGAAGACCCTGACTCCCTGAAGACCCTGACTCCCTGAAGACCCGGAGTCCCTGAAGACCCTGACTCCCTGAAGACCCTGACTCCCTGAAGACCCTGACTCCCTGAAGACCCGGAGTCCCTGAAGACCAGGACTCCCTGAAGATCAGGATTCCCTTAAGACCTTGAGTCCCTGAAGACCCGGAGTCCCTGAAGACCCGGACTCCCTGAAGACCCTGACTCCCTGAAGACCCTGACTCCCTGAAGACCCGGAGTCCCTGAAGACCCTGACTCCCTGAAGACCCTGACTCCCTGAAGACCCGGAGTCCCTGAAGATCAGGATTCCCTTAAGACCTTGAGTCCCTGAAGACCCCGAGTCGACTCCCTGAAGACCAGGACTCCATGAAGACCAGGACTCCCTGAAGCCCCAGAGTCCCTGAAGACCAGGACTCCCTGAAGACCAGGACTCCCTGAAGACCCCGAGTCGACTCCCTGAAGGCCAGGACTCCCATAAGGAACCAAGCTCATGAAAACCGAGACTTCATCGATAACCGAGAAACCCCTGCCCGCCAATCAGCAGAGGCCCAGACTTCGCACCTGCCACAGAACAGCAGTATGGGATAGGTTGTGCAGATTTTAAAGGCCAGCAAGCAGATTCCAACAAGAACATCCGGCGTCGCCTCGTAGTTCTCCAACACGTCGCTTTGGACGCCGGCGCCAAACGACCAGTAGCCGAAGACAGCCGTGGCGCTGTAGGCCAAGAAGCAGACCAGCATGGCGAAAGAGACGGTGCGGGCGAACTGAGACAGGCAGCGCCGGCGCATGCACGAGTACACGGGCACAACGGACACGTGGCACTGATAGCCGAAGCAGATGGTCGGCACCACGTTGAACACATCGATTATAGACTTTGGCCTGGCCGTTGGGGAGGGGGCAAGCAGATGGAAAGTGGACCATCGATGTGTTTCTATTCAGTCTAAATACTTACTGTTGCGTTACTTAAATACTGAAGCAGAGAAAAAAGGAAGACGGGGGCCAGATGAGACAGAAGAGAGATGACACAGAGAGAGGAGACAGGGGAGAGGTGAGAAAAAAGAGAGACGAGACACGGGAGAGATAAGCCATAGTAGAGATGAGACGTGTGAGAGATGAGACATGGGAGAGATAAGACAAGGGAGAGATGAGGCATGGTAGTGATGAGACACGGGAGAGATGAGGCATGGGAGAGAGATGAGACACCAAAGATGAGGTATGGGAGAGAGATGAGACACCAAAGATGAGGCATGGGAGAGAGATGAGACACCAAAGATGAGGTATGGGAGAGAGATGAGACACCAAAGATGAGGCATGGGAGAGAGATGAGACACCAAAGATGAGGTATGGGAGAGATGAGACACGGGAGAGATGAGGCATGGGAGAGATGAGACGTGGGAGAGATGAGACATGGGAGAGATAAGACACGGGAGAGATGAGGCATGGGAGAGATGAGGCATGGGAGAGATGAGACGTGGGAGAGATGAGACATGGGAGAGATAAGACAAGGGAGAGATGAGGCAGGGGAGAGATGAGGCATGGGAGAGATGAGACACGGAAGAGATGAGGCATGGGAGAGATGAGGTCTGGGAAAGATGAGGCATGGGAGAGATGAGGCATGGGAGAGATGAGGTCTGGGAAAGATGAGGCATGGGAGAGATGAGGCATGGGAGAGATGAGACGTGGGAGAGATGAGACATGGGAGAGATAAGACAAGGGAGAGATGAGGCAGGGGAGAGATGAGGCATGGGAGAGATGAGACACGGAAGAGATGAGGCATGGGAGAGATGAGGTCTGGGAAAGATGAGGCATGGGAGAGATGAGACACGGGAGAGACGAGGCATGGGATCGAGAGATGAGACACCAAAGATGAGGTATGGGAGAGATGAGACATGGGAGAGATAAGACAAGGGAGAGATGAGGCAGGGGAGAGATGAGGCATGGGAGAGATGAGGCATGGGAGAGACGAGGTCTGGGAAAGATGAGGCATGGGAGAGATGAGACACGGGAGAGACGAGGCATGGGAGAGATGAGACGGGAGATGACACATGGGAGAGATGACACAGGGGGAGATGAGACATGGAAGAGGTGAGAAATTTGTTTCACATTAATTCTAGTTTAATTAAGATTTTAATTAAAAAAACTCACCTAGTGGGCAAAGGCTGCTCAGAGCTGGCACTAATGAAGTACTTGACCACCACCATGACGCACATGTACAGAACTCCGAGAACACCGGCTGCGCTGAAATTCGCATATATGCATGCAAATAAACTGCACTTTTACCGTTTAGTATTGTACCAATAATATGCTGGATACTAGCTATATTAACTGCGATATATTGCTCATCAGTTTATCAACCCGCCAACCCATCCAAACCGCTCAGAAACCGATCGGCAAAAGAAAAACAAAAAAGTTGTTTTTCAAAACGTCCTGCCGCATCCTTCTAGCAGTAAAGTTGGCAATTGTGTTAGAGCTGGAGATCGCCCGAAATCCGATTACAGCGCATAGCAGAAGGCCGGGGATCCACGCGCCACCACCGCCCAACCACGAGGGAATCGGCGCCGATTTTGTAGGATTTCAGACGGGAGAGCCCGGCTGGCCGGCTGGCATGGCGGTGTGTGACAATTTATGCTCGCCTAGCGGCCTCCCATTTGCTTTTTAGTCCTAATGCCTATCGTAAATCTCTTATCTTCTTTGAGGCGCCGCTCTCTCTCTGTCTCTAAGCCGATCTTTTATTATATCTAAAATTCGTTGATGTGCCAGGGACAAGTTATTCAGATGACACTTGTACAACACTGCTCTGACGTACAACTACATTAGGGCATTGGGACACGATGACCCAAATCCGTCAGTTAGAGGGAGGCCCCTGCAGTCTCGCCATCCTTCAGTGGGTTGAACGCATATGCCCCTCGAGAAAGGTTTTAAAAATAAGTGGGACGTCAGTATTAATATTGTAGTGTCAGTAATAACAGTGGGGTGTCAGTAATAACAGTGGGGTGTCAGTAATAACAGTGGGGTGTCAGTAATAACTGTGGGACGTCAGTATTAATATTGTAGTGTCAGTAATAACAGTGGGGTGTCAGTAATATCAGTGGGGTGTCAGTAATAACAGTGCGATGTCAGTAATAACAGTGGGACGTCAGTAATAACAGTGGAGTGTCAGTATTAATAGTGGGGTGTCAGTAATAACAGTGTAATGTCAGTATTAATAGTGGGGTGTCAGTAATAACAGTGTAATGTCAGCATAACAGTGGGGTGTCAGTAATAACAGTGGAGTGTCAGTAATAACAGTGCGATGTCAGTAATAACTGCGGAGTGTCAGTAATAACAGTGGAGTGTCAGTAATAACAGTGCGATGTCAGTAATAACAGTGGGACGTCAGTAATAACAGTGGAGTGTCAGTAATAACAGTGCGATGTCAGTAATAACAGTGGGGTGTCAGTACAACAGTGGGATGTCAGTAATAACAGTGCAATGTCAGTAATAACAGTGGGGTGTCAGTACAACAGTGGGGTGTCAGTAATAACAGTGGTGTCAGTAATAATAGTGCGATGTCAGTAATAACAGTGCGATGTCAGTAATAACAGTGCGATGTCAGTAATAACAGTGGGGTGTCAGTACCCTGTAAAAAATTCGGCTGCTTCTTCGGCGGGTTTTTTGTGCAAAATAGGAGTGGAATCTACCAAAATCCCCCCTATCTCGCAAGATTTTAAGAAACCACCCAGGAAGCAGCCGATTTTACCGTAAATTGTGCGGAAACCGCCGAAGAATCACCCGAACCAGTGGCCCATGGGACAACCAGAGAATTATTTACGGGCGATTCCTCGGCGGTTTCTGAGCATGGAATCTTCCGAACTGGAGGATTCTTTGGGTGATTCCATTTCGCCACCAAGAAGCACCGAGAAAACGCCCAGTTGGGTAGATTCTAAGCATGGAATCATCCGATTGGTATGTTTCCAGCGTTTGGCTGTTTCTTTTTCTGGAAACACCGCAGATTCCAACTGGAATCATCCAAAGAAACATCCCTATTTTTTAGCGGGTAATAACAGTGGGGTGTCAGTAATAACAGAGGATGTCAGTAATAACAGTGGGGTGTCAGCATGCGGAATGCGGGAAATACGTTTCCGGTATTATTTGTAAAACAACAATTGTAACCCAGAAATCTTGACTGAAACCCACTAATATTTCAATATACACACCTGGCATATTTGAGGAAGTCGATGCGCTTAGTGAAGCACAGCGGCAGAATGAGCAGCAGTGCGCTGACGGACATGACCAGCTCCTTGCTGGCGTAGGGCTGCGACTGTGCCGCCTGGGATAGGAATTGGCTCGAGACTGCGGGGGCAGATGACAGCGGCAGGGTGTTCTGAGATTATCTTATCCGAATGTACAGTAAAAGATCAAAGAAGATCTGTGACCATAGAAATTTGACCGACTCAGGCGGTCACAGGTGTGATCATTCAGGACACGGTGACCGTCACAATCGCATGATAACATTGACGGTCACGGGTGTGATCATTCAGGACACGGTGACCGTCACAATAGCATGGTAACATTGACGGTCACATGTGTGATCATTCAGGACACGGTGACCGTCACAATCGCATGGTAACATTGACGGTCACATGTGTGATCATTCAGGACACGGTGACCGTCACAATAGCATGGTAACATTGACGGTCACAGGTGTGATCATTCAGGACACGGTGACCGTCACAATAGCTTGGTAACATTGACGGTCACATGTGTGATCATTCAGGACACGGTGACCGTCACAATCGCATGGTAACATTGACGGTCACAGGTGTGATCATTCAGGACACGGTGACCGTCACAATCGCATGGTAACATTGACGGTCACGGGTGTGATCATTCAGGGCACGGTGACCGTCACAATCGCATGGTAACATTGACGGTCACGGGTGTGATCATTCAGGACACGGTGACCGTCACAATCGCATGGTAACATTGACGGTCACAGGTGTGATCATTCAGGACACGGTGACCGTCACAATAGCATGGTAACATTGACGGTCACAGGTGTGATCATTCAGGACACGGTGACCGTCACAATAGCATGGTAACATTGACGGTCACAGGTGTGATCATTCAGGACACGGTGACCGTCACAATAGCATGGTAACATTGACGGTCACAGGTGTGATCATTCAGGACACGGTGACCGTCACAATAGCATGATAACATTGACGGTCACAGGTGTGATCATTCAAGACACGGTGACCGTCACAATAGCATGGTAACATTGACGGTCACAGGTGTGATCATTCAGGACACGGTGACCGTCACAATCGCATAGTAACATTGACGGTTACGGGTGTGATCATTCAGGGCACGGTGACCGTCACAATAGCATGGTAACATTGACGGTCACAGGTGTGATCATTCAGGACACGGTGACCGTCACAATCGCATGGTAACATTGACGGTCACATGTGTGATCATTCAGGACACGGTGACCGTCACAATCGCATGGTAACATTGACGGTCACAGGTGTGATCATTCAGGACACGGTGACCGTCACAATCGCATGGTAACATTGACGGTCACAGGTGTGATCATTCAGGACACGGTGACCGTCACAATCGCATGGTAACATTGACGGTCACGGGTGTGATCATTCAGGGCACGGTGACCGTCACAATCGCATGGTAACATTGACGGTCACGGGTGTGATCATTCAGGACACGGTGACCGTCACAATCGCATGGTAACATTGACGGTCACAGGTGTGATCATTCAGGACACGGTGACCGTCACAATCGCATGGTAACATTGACGGTCACAGGTGTGATCATTCAGGACACGGTGACCGTCACAATAGCATGGTAACATTGACGGTCACGGGTGTGATCATTCAGGGCACGGTGACCGTCACAATAGCATAGTAACATTGACGGTTACGGGTGTGATCATTCAGGGCACGGTGACCGTCACAATAGCATGGTAACATTGACGGTCACAGATGTGATCATTCAGGACACGGTGACCGTCACAATAGCATGGTAACATTGACGGTCACAGGTGTGATCATTCAGGACACGGTGACCGTCACAATAGCATGGTAACATTGACGGTCACAGGTGTGATCATTCAGGACACGGTGACCGTCACAATAGCATGGTAACATTGACGGTCACAGGTGTGATCATTCAGGACACGGTGACCGCCACAATCGCATGGTAACATTGACGGTCACAGGTGTGATCATTCAGGGCACTGTGACCGTCACAATAGCATGGTAACATTGACGGTCACAGGTGTGATCATTCAGGACACGGTGACCGTCACAATCGCATGGTACATTGACGGTCACAGGTGTGATCATTCAGGACACGGTGACCGTCACAATCGCATGGTAACATTGACGGTCACAGGTGTGATCATTCAGGACACGGTGACCGTCACAATCGCATGGTAACATTGACGGTCACAGGTGTGATCATTCAGGACACGGTGACCGTCACAATAGCATGGTAACATTGACGGTCACGGGTGTGATCATTCAGGGCACGGTGACCGTCACAATCGCATGGTAACATTGACGGTCACAGGTGTGATCATTCAGGACACGGTGACCGTCACAATCGCATGGTAACATTGACGGTCACAGTTGTGATCATTCAGGACACGGTGACCGTCACAATCGCATGGTAACATTGACGGTCACAGTTGTGATCATTCAGGACACGGTGACCGTCACAATCGCATGGTAACATTGACGGTCACAGTTGTGATCATTCAGGGCACGGTGACCGTCACAATCGCATGGTAACATTGACGGTCACAGGTGTGATCATTCAGGACACGGTGACCGCCACAATCGCATGGTAACATTGACGGTCACGGGTGTGATCATTCAGGGCACGGTGACCGTCACAATAGCATGGTAACATTGACGGTCACAGGTGTGATCATTTAGGACACGCTCACATCCGCTCGAAACACTATAAAATATTAAAATCGCGACATTAAAACAGAGCTCTAGAAAATCTAATGGATTTTGAGTTTGCTGAATTTTTCAGGTTAATAGAGTGGGTAGAAATGATTAGCTTTAGTGTTTTTGTATCATCAAGTCCATTTAGCTGACAGATATAGATGAAGACGTATAGATTATTTTATATTGTCTGACTAGCATTTCAGACACTGAGACTATCTCTATGAAGTACGATCATTTTCCATGTGTCAGTCATTTATTTTTTCTATTATAAATGTCTTCCCTATAAATGATTCTTGATGCTGGCAGATTTTTAGCATATAAATGCTGTACATCATAGGCTACTAAAAGTACGCTGAATGACAAGGGTCCGCAAAAGTCCTTAATTCGGGCCTGAACCACATATGCGTCTCATCTCTCCCTGTCTTATCTCTTCCCTGTCTTATCTCTTCCCGTCTCATCTCTCCTTGTCTTATCTCTCCCTGTCTCATCTCTCCCCGCCTCATCTCTCCCTGTCTAATTTCTCCCCGTCTCATCTCTCCCCGTCTCATCCCTCCTGTCTTATCCCTGCTTATCCATCCTGTCTCCTGTTTTATCTCTCATCTCTCCTGTGTCTCATATCTGCCATGTCGCCTCTCTCCCCTGTATCACCTCTCCTTTAATCCTAGGTTCAGGATTTTTGCAGCAGTAAAATTCGCTCACTTCGGTCCCATTGGTCGCCAATAATAATGATAAATGTAATGCAGGTGCCGAAGCAGTACACTGCGATGCAGGCGGCGCTGGCTAGCCTGCCGGCGCGGCCGAGGAGTCCAGACACCGCCTCCTGGTAGGTGGCCGCCTGGCCCCTGTCGGACACGAACGCCAGCAGCACCAGGGAGCCGACAATGAAGCCGAGCAGGACGAACTGCACAATGAGTGTGGCAGCAACTCCGCCGGCTTTGTAGCAGGCCTGCGGAAAGTTTAATAGGCCGGCGCCAAGGGCCGCGTTGATCACTATGAAGCCGGAGAGTAGCCAGCCGCTACCAGACTCATTGACTGCGGGAGCGGCGGGTTGGGGATCCGATTAGCTAATTATTGCTTGGCCTTGAGCAAGTCCAAAAAGTAAGAAAAATGTTTTAGCTGCGGCATGGGATATGGCGGAAATTGATTAAGGGCGGCAAGATGTAGCAGCAAGAGATAGCAGCGGCAAGGGTTCGCAGAGGTGGCAAGGGGTAGCGCGCCAAGGGGTAGCGCGCCAAGGGGTAGCGGGCCAAGGGGTAGCGGGCCAAGGGGTAGCGGGCCAAGGGGTAGCGGGCCAAGGGGTAGCGGGCCAAGGGGTAGCGGGCCAAGGGGTAGCGACAAAATAAATAAACGGTTTATCTTCAGGCGCTATTTAGACTTGAGCACAGATAAAGCTCTCACTCGGAGTGCGCACAGCCGGCTGCTCAGAGTCCAACAGGGACCGATCGGAACTATTTACTAGCAGGCCGGTGGTCTCTGTGGGCTGGTCCGACTCCGGCATTCCCGTGCAGCTGAAAATGTAACAAAAATTTAGTTTTATGAGCACAGATCAC
The DNA here is from genome assembly GCA_950097015.1 of Macrostomum hystrix. NCBI lineage: Eukaryota > Metazoa > Platyhelminthes > Macrostomidae > Macrostomum > Macrostomum hystrix. Next base: position 3,251,875 of record CATNEN010000031.1, on the reverse strand, counting down.
GACTGTAGGGCCAGCTGTTACTCCAATTGACAAAGTTCGATTTTTTCCAAACACGATACTTGATGCTCGAACTCTAAGAATGCTACTGTTAGTAGCATTAAATTGTGATCTGGCTAAGATTAAATTTCTATAAGCTATAGAAAACAGTTGTTTAACAGCGCATCATCGTCTAAACTCTAAATCTACCCCTTGTGGCCAGGCAGGGCAGTATTAAATACAAAGTACGAGTAACTAAATCATAAGCACATTATCTGCAGTAGCTTAGCATAAGACAAGTGAAACTTAGCACTTGTTTTGGTATAAACAATAGGGCCTAATAAACAGTAAGTATCACATTTTAAATTCACAAAGAATTAAGTGTGGCGTAGTGGACACACTTAAAAGCGTGAAATTTGATACTAAACGCTGCAAAACTAGTCACCCAGTATACATTGACGCGACGGCACAGTTACCACCCAGCATTTTGCTATGTTTGAAATCTTTTCTATAAAGCTATTAACATCTGGCTAAGCTTACCTAACTTTTATCATACAATCTAAAACTTTGTCAACTGTGGAAAGGGGTATGGCCTGTAAGAAGGGTGTCCAATGGTCAGAGAAGGGGTGTCCCCTATTATAAGGCTGTCCAATGGTCGTCAGAGAAGGGGTGTCGCCTGTTAGAAGGGTGCCCAATGGTCAGAGAATGGGTGTTGCCTGTTAGAAGGGTGTCCAATGGTCAGAGAAGGAATGTCGCCTATTAGAAGGGTGTCCAATGGTCGTCAAAGAAGGGGTGTCGCCTGTTAGAAGGGTGTCCAATGGTCACAGAAGGGGTGTCGCCTGTTAGAAGGGTGTCCAATGGTCAGAGAAGGGGTGTTGCCTGTTAGAAGGGTGTCCAATGGTCAGAGAATGGGTGTTGCCTGTTAGAAGGGTGTCCAATGGTCAGAGAAGGAATGTCGCCTATTAGAAGGGTGTCCACTGGTCAGAGAAGGGGTGTCCCCTATTATAAGGCTGTCCAATGGTCGTCAGAGAAGGGGTGTCGCCTGTTAGAAGGGTGTCCAATGGTCAGAGAATGGGTGTTGCCTGTTAGAAGGGTGTCCAATGGTCAGAGAAGGAATGTCGCCTATTAGAAGGGTGTCCAATGGTCGTCAAAGAAGGGGTGTCGCCTGTTAGAAGGGTGTCCAATGGTCACAGAAGGGGTGTCGCCTGTTAGAAGGGTGTCCAATGGTCAGAGAAGGGGTGTTGCCTGTTAGAAGGGTGTCCAATGGTCAGAGAAGGGGTGTCGCCTATTAGAAGGGTGTCCACTGGTCAGAGAAGGGGTGTTGCCTATGAATATACAAAGGGCGTTAATGATCATGGCCAAGGTCCTAGGTAATGCCAACTATCTGTTTCCTCAGCACTCCTAATAAGTGTATTTACTAGAGCTAGAATTTCCTTTTTTGATTAGTAGAACCTGGAATGAAAAGTTCAAAATTGATAAGTTATACAAGGGATTTTCTTATCCCCTTTAAAATCACTTATACCTTGCTTGCTATAAGTCACTCATGATCAAATCACTCATACACAAACAGCTTTACATATGAAATATGTAATGTGTATAAACACTTTCATTGTTAAATATATCAATGACCAGTGAAGGGGATAATGACCCTTGCAAGATTTTTTGTTCTGATGCTGCTGCACTGTAGGTGGTAGGTAGACAATGGGGTACATGGCTAAATCTTCGCTACACCACCAGGACAGTGGTATCTATAACAAAGGGTAAATTATAATCTACATATCTGCCACCTGTGTTTGTGACATAGATTTCATAAAATCTCTGCATTAAAAGATTGTTAAAACAAAAAGCTTTGTTAATCAATTTAAATGTTTGTAAAATGTAGCTAAAAACTTAAAGTTAAAGTCTGAAGAGCAAAATAAATGGTCCAATTAAATTTGTGCAACTAATATAGCTTAAGGATTCATTAGGAATAACATTAATAGATAATATTGACATAACCCTAGCCTAACCACATACTTTATGAAACGAAAAGTGATAGCAACTGAAAGTAAGTACAAAAAATACAAAACCTTCATTTCTTTTGATACAATAAAAATGTAGAAAGCATATTTAGCTTGAATGTGTGACACATAACATTCATCCATTCTTTTTTATAGTGCACAAAAATCTAATTTTATAACTTATTTGATAATTTGATGACCGAACAGAACAATATTTAATTGCTAAAAACTTTAGTCGAGCTTTTATAACTACATCGAAAATTAAATGTTCCGCTTTACAATGAGCAAACTGAGCAAAAACGAGCGCACTGTAATGTAAGTAAGGGCATAATTAGATAGTTCACATGTGAGTTTGTTTATACTGGATATCAAAAATATGCACCAATGGTAATTAAATGATTACCATTTAAAGCTTTGCAAGCAATTAAAAAAAATATATATATGGAACGAATTTAACTGTAGAAGTTGATTAAAATAGGCTTAATTTTACTCTCGTTATACTACTAAAGAATTCAGTTTAAAATTTCCGCGATAATAATTTTCTACGAACCTTATCTTATCTTTCGATTCGCAACCTTCGAAGCATGAAACTCATATCATAAGTCATAATTGTTATTTAGTTTACTATATAAGTTACGATTTTTTTGAACTGAAATGTATTCTAGAGGCTATTGTGCTTTCATATTTCCAAAAATGTATCTTAGATTCTATCCAGTAAGACAAATTGTTCTATTAAAATATGTTTGGTTTAGTGTCTAACAATTTTTTACTTGAAGTTATAACTCTATATAGACTGTTGTGACGGTTATTTTACAATAAAATAATAATGGACATATATTCATTACAATTAGTATAGTCCAATGCTTGATTTTAACATATATAAATGTAAGAAATGCTTTTTAGTGTCTTTCTGTTTACTTGAAAATTGAAAAGTTGAAAAAAAATCGCTTTTTCAATTTGGTAGTATTAGTAAGATTTTTAGGTTTATTTTTTTAAATAAAATATTGTCTACATTTTGCACCTTTACAGGGCTATACAGGTCATTACTTTTTTTCTGCCATTTCCTTGTCTATTCTAACATCAATTTAGATTTTTGTTAGTTTACTATACTAAGCTAAATAAATATGTATTCAGCTACTATTAGTGCAAAATTTTGTAGTGTTTAAAGTTTAATGTTAAAAGCAAAAAAAATTATTTTGAGGTGGGTTTTCAAAGTTTAGTTACTAATGAATAGTTTACCCATTATAATATTTTTATTTAGTAATTAAAGTGTTTATTATTTGTTTCTCTGATCCCTTGTGTCAATGAACGCAGTCAAACAATCTGTAGCCATTTCAGTTGTTTGTGAAATTTCCTGGGTTGCCATAAGTGATCAGACAGCTGTCAGAAGACAGGCGCATAAGGAAAAATTTATATAGAAAGCAAGCAACAGCAGCAGAGAGTAGATGGGAATCGGGTCTAGTCGAGTTCCACTGCCGCCGCCAGGCCAGGCATCGGGCCAGCTGGGCGCGGGGCCAAGCAACAGACATGCGGGAGGCGGCGCCGGCGGCTCCAGGCCGCGGATTCACTCGCACATGTCGGTGCAACCCTCTGAGGGCGGACCCAGCGGCTCCGGGCTTCATAACTACCAGTTGCAGCAGTACCTGCTGCAGCAACAGCAGTCACAGCAGGGCGGCAGGCATCGAAGTAGGTCGCTAGATTTTTTATCCGGCCGGCCGGTCGGTGGCGGCGGCGGCGGCACAGGCGAAAGCGATGAAGATCCGGATAGCGACGAAGAAGAGGACGACGGGCCCGCGATGGTGTCCGGAGGCGGTGCGCCGCGGCCGCAGCGACAGCGGGGCGCTGCGGCGGCTGCGGCCGCAGCCAGTCGGCATCATCATCAATTGATTCGGCAGCACCTGCACGGAGTTCCAGCCAGCTTCTATCGGGCGGACATTCGCTGCCCCGTGTGCAGCAAAACAGTGCCACACGATCAGATTGAGGTTGGCAGCATTCTTGGTCGTATTTTATGCGATTGCCAACTTCGCCAATATTGCTAGTATGCCTATCTCGCCACTCAACTCTTGAAACCCCGCAGCTGCACCTGGTTGTATGCCTTACTAAGCCGCGTATTAGCTACAACGAGGACGTGCTAACTGAGGACAAGGGTGCCGAGTGCGCCATCTGCCTGGACGAACTATGCCAGGGTGACACCATCGCTAGGCTGCCCTGCCTGTGCATCTATCACAAGGGGTGAGGCTAAGGAATGGGATTGGCTGCTCGAATCTAGGATTATAGATGTCGATTCATGGACAGTCTATGGATTTGGACAGAGCAGCTCGCTGTTCTGCTCAACTGGGATTTGAGATATATATATGGTAGGATTCAAACTGGGATTTGAGATATATATGGTAGGATTCAAACTGGGATTTGAGATATATATGGTAGGATTCGAACTGGGATTTGAGATATCTATGGTAGGATTCGAACTGGGATTTGAGATATCTATGGTAGGATTCAAACTGGGATTTGAGATATCTATGGTAGGATTCGAACTGGGATTTGAGATTTCTATGGTAGGATTCAAACTGGGATTTGAGATATATATGGTAGGATTCAAACTGGGATTTGAGATATATATGGTAGGATTCGAACTGGGATTTGAGATATCTATGGTAGGATTCGAACTGGGATTTGAGATATATATGGTAGGATTCAAACTGGGATTTGAGATATATATGGTAGGATTCGAACTGGGATTTGAGATATCTATGGTAGGATTCGAACTGGGATTTGAGATATCTATGGTAGGATTCGAACTGGGATTTGAGATATCTATGGTAGGATTCGAACTGGGATTTGAGATATCTATGGTAGGATTCAAACTGGGATTTTAGATATCTATTGAAGTATATAAATTGGAATTGAGAATTTCGCCAGTTACTGCATTGGTCTTGCCAAATTCTAATGATCCGTTAGGAGATTTATTTGATGAGTCTATTTGAATCCCTGTTTCTGTTATCTTTTGCTCAGCTGCATCGATGACTGGTTCAAGCGAAGTCGCAGCTGCCCGGAGCATCCTGGAGACGGTTGAGCTAATGGAGCCGAACCGGGGGGGCCCAGCTCCCTAGAGAATCGCGATATACATCGTCCGTCTATTGGGCCTATTTGTAAAGGCCGTCAATGCCCGCTTATAGCCATCTCACTTCGTTGTTACATGTGTGATATATTTATTTACATAATATGGATATAACTATTTGTTACTTTTAAGCCTTTCTAAAATCACTTGAGTTGAGATTCATATTTTTACCTAATTTCGCATTCATCCCGCAAAATTAGCTTATTTTGTAAATAAATATTTTTTCATTATTAAAAATTTATCCCTGCTTTTATTTAAACCGATCAGAGTTGAACTGACTGACTTGCAGTTTGTACTACTGCTAATAATAATAGTTGATTACACTGCACCTGCCCCAATCGGGCCAGATTTGCAGCGCTTCTAAAGGCTGCGCACGGCTGTTCAGTCCATGGACTGGGGAGGGGGCGCCACACCCACCCCAATTACCCCAGCTAATGCTGGTACCCATTTAACAGCTAGGTGAATCAAAGCAATGCAGAGTTAAATCTCTTGCTAAAAGACACATATTGTTCCACTGAAGTCGGGAATCGAACACCCGACCTTTTCAAGTTATGAGTCTGAATTTTAACGCTTAGGCTACAACCCCTGTCCGCGTAGTACTACCTAATGCCTTATAATATTACTTAAAATAAAATAATGAAATAATAAAATTAATTAATTAGTTAATTGCCAGCTGCCATCGAGAAGGCAATTCTACACATTTTGCTGACTCCTGAGCACACACGCACACAGATACCGTAAGCAGGCACATGCTCACACAGGTGTGTACACCTGCCCTGAATTTAACATCGTCAGGCAGTGTACACTTCACTCTGCCTTAGAGGTTGGCCCTCAAGGGCGAAAATTTCACGACTGAATGTGGCCGCGCCATGGAATCGAGCTCAGGGACCTTGGTGCGAGAGGCAAACGCGTTAGACAGCTCTGCCACTCACCCACTTCCCAACTAGCTATGTGCTAGTAGCGGTACATCCAATGATAACAGATAAAGGACCGCCTTGTAGATATTAAAATTGATTTGGCAAGTTGTCCCTGGGCGGCTTTTGCTATATCTCCGACAGCGTCTAGTCTCTAGATCAAACCCGAAAGCATACAATTTTTCTTTAACTTAGGTATAGCTAAACTCTATTTATAGATGCTTGATTTTTTATGTCCGCTACGCTATTGTACATAAACAACTTGGCTGTCAAGAAGAAAACAAATTTCTGCTCGTAAATAGTTTGGCAGGAATTTTTTCTGCCTTTAATTTTCTGTGTTCACTAATCAAGATTATTCCTTATTCCCTGTGCAGAATGAAATACCGTGTCTGCCATATGAGTAGCCAGCCAATGGAGTTCAAGCGGAAATTGGCTTCAAATCATTTTGTTTGGCTGTGGTCAGCCTTTTTTCAACACGGGCAAAGTGTTGTGCACTTTATTTTAAGTAGTTCTCTATCTATAGCGATTGAGTCAAATACCCGCAATTTGACACCGTCTAAGCGTTGTCCGGCAGTGCATGATGTAACAATTCTATCTTCTTAGCAATAGAAAGACCACGCTACGCTCGTATTTTCCCTCTAAGCAAAGACAACGGGGTATTTCAAATCCTCTGCCTTCTTCACGATAGCTCCCATATTACCGACTTTAGTGAGTGTTGTGCATTTGGAAATGCACACAAGCCTCGTCCCATAACCGTTTTGTACTACATATTATTGTCTTTCTTCGATGGTTTGGCAGAGCCTCTCCCAATTATCCCCCACTTGTCCCGGTCAAATAAGTCTATGGTCTATAGTGTTGAAGCATTTATTTGTCCGGGACGAAGAAATATTTATTCGTCCCGGACGAGGAAACAATTTATTTGGAACCGTTTCGATCAGAACCATAGACTGTTGAGCTATAGTTCTTTTTTTCCACAAGACCGAGCCAAGTTGGGGAAAAATACTATCTCCCCCGTTTATTCATTTGTCTATGGTCAGAACAACTGACGGCCGTCGTTCTGACGGCCACAGATAAATGAATAAACGGGAGAGATTATATACTTCTTATTTCCAGTCCACACTTATGTCTATGTCTTATTCTGTCTCTTTCCCAGCAGTCGTTACTATGTGCGCGCCGTTAATGTGTTCTAAAGCTCTCTTTATGCTCGAGGCTTGACTGACTAAATAAAGTGCTAGCTCGGTAGCAGCTGAGAGATCCAGTTGTTGATAACCCACGACGAAGCTCTTCCTTGGGTCACATAAGAAAGTCCACCATCTGAATCTAATTTTTCCGCCCTTAAACATGAACTTACTTTCTAAGCCGTACGACGTCAGCATCGTCGAGATGTTCAGGGATTACAAAATAGTAAACAATGATTGCCGAAATAGTTACATTATGAATTTTGTGAGCAGAAAAATTATGCCTATGTGGTTTTTGCCACCCGACTTTCCGACGAGACTCGTTGAATATCTCGACGATGCCGATGTATTGTGATTCTTTTGTGCTTTTTAATCATATAGAGCGGAAAGTTTCAGCCAGTGTTCTGGATTTTCATGGCGCTTGGTTGAATCTTTTAGGAGGTACAGAAAAAGGGAAAATGAAGGTACCATAGTTTTTCAGGGTTTTGAAATGCTTCCGTGGTCTTACTACTGTTAAAGAAATCAACTTCTCGATAATTTTCTTGCTTGGTATATTCTGCTTCAGGGAGGCTAGGTATTCAGTACACCGATTAATTATTTGATGCAAAATAAACACGTGTAAAAATCAATCTGGAATGGCCTGTCATCACTCAATAAATAGTTAATTAACCTCAGATGGATCCTCGCGAGACCCTCTAAAATGTTTATTTGAAGGAATTTTTCAGGATAGAACAGTTATAGTATCCTTTTTAGATTCACTTTTTGTAACGTTTTAGGAATATTTTTAATGAATTGGTACACAACACAGTAAAAGTCTGCATAATTTATGACGTATTTATTTAGAATTAAATTAATTGTTGTTACTACTTTGTTGTGTTGTTTGCTTTCATCAATTTTATTTGTGATTTTTGGCCGGTATAATCAAAGCTTTCTACACAATACACATAAAGGCTGGGTGGTAAAAATAAGAAATAGAGTTTTTTCTGTATTATTTGCTTGCCCGTGTGCGTTTACCTTCTGGATTTTAATTGTAGATGTCATTGTGGCCTTGTCTTCGTTTACTTTCCTGAGCAGATGAGCCTGATGAAAACACGCCAAAGGAAGTCCTGCCAGACGGGGTCCAGAAGCCGTGTCGATGCTTTGGTGCTGAGTAAGCGACAATTCTAGAATTCGAATCGCGGCATTTAATAACTGTATTGGAGAAAAAATTCATGCATATGCAAATATATCGGACATAGTTTGACTCAAAAAGGATATAGTTGTCAGACCTCCACAATGCAGAGATGACGCCATGCGCCTCTTGGTCAAAAAACATTTCAAGCGCCTTTACTCGTTGAATTTGAAGAGTCAGAGCAACAAAATAATTCAGTCAGAGCGTGCAGCAATACACCATGGGTCCACGTTCCACATGTCTATGGCTTAAAGCTATGGGCAGTTTAGCTACTCGTAGACCGATATTACTAATGCAAAAAAGTCATTTGTCGATGATGTTATACATGATAAACAAAGCTATCGAAATTATCTGAGCTCTGAGGTTGCGGGGTCGCTAAGTTGTATTTTATCAATGCACTGGTAGCTAGACATGGTCAACTGTGTCTGGTTGTAGGCGATGTAATTTTGAGCTCGGTAAATGTATAGATACTAAACAGTTCCCCTAACGGCGCAGTCTATTAGCAACGTTGTTTTGTTGTCCTTGACGTTTAGAAGATAGAAGAAACTATCTAAAATCTGCTTGTAAAAGTATGAAAATGAAGTAGAAGTATAAAGTGTTTTTTGTTTTCTTGATTCAGCTAAACAGCAATTAAAAAAGTTAAGCTGTGAATCAGTAGCAAAATTTTCTGAAATTAAGCCATATTGTTTACTATCCTTCTGGAATAAGTTATCGCTGTTGATAAACTTGAATGAACCAAAAATAGCCAATCAAAAAGGGCCAACAAGCACTTTTTCGGAGTAGAGTTACTTGAGTCGGGATCGTCATCTAATCCCACCAAGATGGGATCTCAGTCTGTGCTAAAAGTTTTCCGAGAGTGGTAAGATTTCAAGTTGAAAGTTTCATCGCTCCTAGCCGCGACTCGCTGGTAAAAACTCAGACGTCGGCAAACACAGCCTCGCCAATGACCACTCGCCCGGGTGTCTCCACGGTGCAGTTAACGCCAAACAGCGGGTTCTTGAACTTGGCGCCGCTGCGGTAGGGCGCCAGCGCCGTCAGCACCGGGTTGCCAGGCGGGGCCACCGCCCTGTCGCCGGCCGAATAGTCCAGGTTAACCATGACGCAGCGCTCGCAGGGAAACGCCGCCGCCAGAACACAGCCGCCGGCCAGGAACACGAAGCCCCAGTCGTCTTCTTCGCGATCGCGACGAGCGCCGGAGATCACGAGGTTGGGCCGGAAGTTGCGCCAGTCAACGCCAGGATGCTTGCCAACCAGGCGATCGTTAAGAGTCTAACAGTGTAGTGGTAAGAGGTTGCTGGGGCGTCTACCAACATATAAAAATCTGCAACGAATTTCACTGGAAGTGCTTCATTTGCCAACCTGCAGCGACTTGTCGGACACCATCAGGATGGGCGCCTTGTCAGCAAATGCGACGCGATTATCGGCGGTCTCGTGCAGGCCGTCGTAGACTTTCAGCATGGCGCCCTGGCGGTCAAGGGCTCGCATTTTGTTCGCTACGCTGCGCTTATTGGTTGGGCAGTACACCTGAGTAGAGAGGTGTTGTTCGCTTAATTACTCAACGTGGCTGTGGTGCTTTAAATTAAGAATCTTATAGCTCATAGCTTATAACAAAAATGTGAAACCTTCGCAAGTACAATGGCATAGCATGGCAATGTACCGGTGCATTGCCAAGTCTGTGGCATGAGCAGATACCTGCCCTGAACTGCATTTCCTGATCTGCTGATCGCTACACTACTTCAGCATTAGAGTTTTATATAAGAAAAAACTGAACCAGGACGTCAGCAGTGCATTGCACGGACCAGTCGCAGGTCCTTCTTGTCGCAGACGGCATTCAGCCAGACGGCGGCTTCATCGCCACAGTCCAGGCCGGAGTAGGCTTCGCCTTTGAAGTCGAAGGTTACAGGCCGGTTGAGCTGCACAGCATCCGGCACCAGCACCGGCTGGTGTCCATCGGCAGTCAACAGAATGCGGCCGGGCCTGGATGGGTCTAGAGCTGGCTGCACCAGGTGCAGAGTCGGAAACACCTTCAGGCTGACGAACTTGTTGTCGGTGGTGCTCATCACCAGGTAGCTTCGATCGCGCACTCCTCGCCAGACAATGCCGCCATCTTGAATTTCTGCCTCGGCCAGCAGCAGGCCCCGGCAGGACTTCACCGGGTACATCGCAATCTGCTGCACCTGGCCAACCCGGCTCTTTGGCCGGCGCTTGCTGGCGAAGTACCAGGCCAGGTTCTTGATCAGGAGACAGGCCGCCACGCCGGCCACCTCAACGAATCCTTGCTGCTTTAACTCTGTCATGATGATCTGCAGGGCTGCACTGGAATTAACTAGATAAAGTCAGGTTCTCTTATGAATGGAACCTCGATCTTGCCTTAATTGTTAGCTCCTATATTGTTCTCTTACACATTAAAACTTTGGGTTAAAAGCATTGGTTTAAAAAAGCGAGACAAACATACCCAGCTCGCAATGTAATTGCGTTGCTCCAGGGGTAGACTGTTTACGGACAGCGTACAATGGTTCCAGCGTATAGATGCGTACATTTCTTCGTATTGGCTGACACAGCAATCGTGTGGGTTGAAAACCCAATGTACAATCACTCAGTCAAGCGTACGCCCCGTCCTTTATAGGACACAAAAGGCCTGATATACTCTACTATCTGTAGCCTGTGTCTCTTCATACTAGGGACGACCGTCGTACTAGGTGAGATAAGAGCAACCAGGACTGATGCATGCCTAAATGCTGAGAAGGGAGATTAGATCCAACTAAGAAAGTCGCTTCACTCGATCGCTTTCAAATCGGTTCGTGCACATATAATCATTTGTTATACTTGAATATCCAAGCATGACAAATTAATTTATAGCGCGCTCTACAAATTAGCCAATTAAATTGAAAATAATAGAAATAATTGGTTACACCTGCCTCAATTGGGACACATGTGCAGCACAGCCGCAGCTATTGCGCGGCGCATCTGAAGGCTGTGTACAGCTTTTCAGTCCATGGACTGGGGAGACGCCACATCCACCCTCAAGTACCCCAGCTAATGCTGGTACCCATTTAACAGCTGTGTGAACTGTAGCAAAATGCAGAGTTAAGTTGCTTGCTAAAGGACACAAATTGTTCCAGTGGAGTCAGGAATCGAACCCCCGACCTTCATGTCGTGAATCCGACGCTCTTACTGCAAGGCTACAACCTCCGTTGTAAATTGAAAAACACAATGAAAGAACCTATAAATAAGCTTAACCTTATTGAAAACCTAAACCCAAATGAAACATTTTAAACAGTGCTCTGAAACAGTTTAAGTCGAAAAGACACGATGTCTTTGAATTCGTGTTGCAGTATAAGTGACCTATCCTCCTTGATTCATACATGTAGGGAAAATGTGGGCATTCGCGCGGCCACCACATGTACATATGTGGTGGCCTATTCCATCAAGCTGCCGTGCGGATAAAGTCTGCACTATAATTCGCACGGGACCGTGCCGATAAGCACTGCCGTTCGGATCTTAGCTCAATGGAAGCAATTTGTGTCCGATTGGGAAAGACAGAATTTGCTAGTGCTTTTTTATAGTGCAATGACAGATTCTATATATAAAAAACTTAACTTAGAAGTTTGTATATGTTCACCGTTTCCTATTGCCATCATTGTTGCTATAATAGTTTTTCAATTAAAAATTTCGGTAGACAATATTGAAATTGACGACTAAACACAACGGCTGCTATTTGTGTTTGTTTGTTTGAAGTAATGGAGTCGAGTATATTAACTTAAGTTCACCACCCTGCTGTAAAATGGGTACCAGCTATTTAGCTGGTGTAAAATTCTTGGTGTTGCGGCCTTCTCAGTCCATGGAAAGACCTATGTCTTAGGACTTAGTTGGCCCGTTTAAGGGTGAGCCGCAGATCTTGGCCTCGGACAGGCCGAGGTAGGACCACGATCGACGAATTGACGTGTCTGCCTTTGGTCCCAGGACTTAGTTCAAGCCTTTTAGGCTGTAAACATGTCATAGCTAAAGAAAATAACAATATTAAATAAGAACATAAGGACTCTGATGATGTATTGCAAACGCCACATAGTCATTGTTTCTATTTCCTAGTAATTGTTTAACTGACTTGTTTCCTGCAAAGGTTACGTGCACCTTAGTGCCGAAATTTCAATTTCTATTAAATGTAGTCTTTTTTCAACGACAGGGATCATCGTTCACTCATAGTAAAATTACGTACCTTGCAGACATGGTTGTAACACTATGTACACTGATGCAAATATGTACTCTTTCAGTATTTAAAGCCTTGCCTATATGTCTTAAGATGTCAAAGATATTAATAAAATAAATTTGATATGATATAAATAAAAAAAGCATGTAATGTAAAGCAATTAAGGCACACTAGGGCACTAAAAAGACAAAACTTTTGCTATCCATATAATGAGTATAGCATCAGTTTTCTTGGTAATAAGCTATCTCAGGCTTTATACACTTAGCTGTTAAGTTTATGTATGTATCAAACTTTACACAGCTTGCCTGCCACCCCAGGCCCCCACCCAGGGCCCAGGGGCATAGGCCATGTGTGTTTGTTTGGTTGAAGTAGCCTACGAATCATCGTTGTCTAGTATATCATTCTAGGCAGTTGTGTCGGTTTTGATGTCTATGCATTAAACTTGTTCTTATACCATTATTCTTTACTTGTTAGTTGTGCCATTAGCTTACTGCTTTGGATTTAGTGCTTTTTTTCAGATACATATAACATTAAAAGTGTGTATAGGCCTAGTCTAGTTTTTATAGCTCTTACATTAAAGACAAATTTATTCTATTTGGTAATTTTGGTTAAATAATTTGTTTATGATGTGTCAACATCAATTTGCCCTAATCAAAAATTAATATTTTCTATACCTAGTTAGGCCTATATTATTTACAAAAATTAATATTTACTGCCTTGTTTATCAAACTTTTATGAAAATATAATAATATAGTTCATTTGTATTGATTGCTTTTTGCTTATGAAAGTTTTTCAATTAGCAATTTCACTACACAATAGCTAAGCAACAGAATATTCACTTTAAACTGCATTAATTTTTTGTCTCTACTTTTTACATTTTACATCTAAAAGTGAAGACCTGAATTCAGCCTATGTTACTTGCTAACTTAAGTTTTCTAGTGCTTTAACTATCTGTAAACTAAAAAAATGTACCATAAACATGACAGCAACAATTAGCAAAACGTAAAACATTAGTCTCTTTTAACCCTAGTTTGGGAGGGTGAGTGGCAGAGCTGTCTAAAGAATTTGCCTCTGGCACCAAGGTCCCTGAGCTGAATTCTGTGGCAAGGCCATATTCATTTGGGACACAGCTGCGGAGAGAAGGCTTGGAGAGTTTGTTGTGTAATTTATGCCCTTGGGGGCCAACCTCCAAGGCACAACTTGTCCTTAATGATACTAAGCTTTAGTAATAGGAATTCAGAAAATCATACTCATTTAAAGCATTGTAGTTCAACTAAAGCTCATCTGCAGTTGAATCAACTGTGCATTTTTCAGGCTGAGCAGGGCTCGCAGGATCTGGTGTTCAGCGAGAACCGGCTGGTGTCCGGCTCCCTGGACGCCCTAATCGACCTGTTCCTGCCGTGTGCCGATGTGGCTCCAGACCCGGCTTATTCATTCACCTTCTTGTTGACCTCGCGCCTATTCGTAGCTCCGGCCGATCTGCTGTTCGAGCTAAGCCAGTGCCACCTGGCCGCCGCCTCAGGTCAGGAGCGGCTCAGACTAGTTGAGCACTCTCTGGCCCTGCTGGACCAATGGACCAAGCTGTTTCCCTACGATTTTTTCGGCCGAAAAATGTCTGAAGTCCTGCGCGCCCTGTGCGAATCTCTCGCTAGAGAATCGCCCGAGGCTTCCAAACGACTGTCGAATCTCACCGCCTCCCTGCTGGCCCGCCTGACTGCAGCCACCCAGGCCGAGGCTGAACTGCTAAGACACTTCGAAGTCGGACTTCGGCGCCTCCAGGAGCCGCCCCAGACGCCCGGCTTCGGCCTGCTGGCTGTTTGCCCGGATCCGGCCGTGCTGGCCGACCAGCTCACCATCGCTGAGCTGGAGCGGCTGCGCCATCTGGGTCCGGAGGAGCTCCTGCAGAGCTTCTGTCAGGAGAATCCGCGCAGGCAGCCTGTGCTGCTTGAAGAGAAGAAGGTGAGGGGTCCGGATTGATGCTTGAGGAATTTATTCGGCAGGAATGACGTAATTAATTGAGCTTCACATCATGATGGGATTTATATCTGTTGCTAGAATATGTGGGATTGTAGAGAATGATTTGATCTCTGGAATTATCGAATAAGGGGAATAATGTGGCCATTATGGGCAATTAGGGATATGTGGTGTTAATATAAAAATATTATTTGCAGGAGGACTGCGGTCACTGGCACATCATTTGATGAGAGACAATTCTGTCCATTTTGCTGACTCCTAAGCACACATACACAGATACCGAACGCAGGCACATGCATGTGTGTACATTTGCCCTGACTTTCTCATCGTCAGGCAGTGTACACTCTCACTGTGGCTTGGAGGTTGGTCCTCAAGGTCGTAAATTGCACGAGCCCCTAAGCCTTCTCTCCGCGGCTGCGCCTTAAATGAATTTGGCCTCGCCGCGGAATCAAGCTCAGAGACTTTGGTGCGAGAGGCAAAGGCGTTAACGGCGTTCACACTCCGATGTGTGGGTTACCGGCAATGAGGATCTGTGAGAGTTTGGCAAGGAGAGGATAATCTGTGGGATTATTGCTAATTAGGGGATCTTTGTGATTATAGGAAATTAGCGAATCTATTGGATTCTGGGAAATGATAGGATCTGTTTTATCATCAGAAATAAATGGATTTATGGAATTCAGATTTCGAGGGCTCCAGACAAAAGGAGAAGTAGAATATCTCACAGTCATCAGTTAGTGAGATTGTTGCAGACTTCGTTCATAAAAGTCAACTGAACTTCACGCATTGGCCACTCCCCTAATACAGGTGCACTTTCTTGAAGCCTACGCCCACTGGTTCAACCGTCTCAGCGCCCTGGCCGCCACGGAAGTGTGCACACGGCTGCGCAAGCGGGACCGGGTTCGCGCCCTGGACCAGCTGGTGGCCGCAGCCAATGCCTGCCTGCGTCAACGCAATTTCAATTCGGCCATGGCCATCCTGGCCGGCCTCAGCCTGGCTCCCGTGGCCAGACTAAGGCGAACCTGGACTAGGGCGGCTCCGGGCATCGCCGAACTAGAAGCCCAGCTGAGTCCGTCGCACAACTTCGGCTGCTATCGGCGCCTCCTCGCCGAATCGGCCGGCCGTCCCGCCGTGCCATTCTTCAGCCTCCTTCTGCGCGATCTATTCGCTCTGGGTGAACTGACGGCCACCAGGCAGCCAAATGGCTATGTGAACTTTCTGAAGTGTCACGAAGCCGCCCGACTCGTTGCCCAACTGCTGGCCTGGCGGGGCGCCGGCTCCGGGCCGGCTGTCAGGCGGGCAGACGCCCAGGAGTGCCTGGCAACCCAGCCGGTGCTGTCTAGCCAGGCGTTGGCGTACGCCAGCTTCGAGTGCGAGCCGCCAGACACCGAGGCTGAGCGAACGGCCTACAGGCAGCTGAGAGAATTGACTGTGCCTCCATCTTATGCTACTCTGCGCGGAAAAAAGGTCAAGTGAAGCTTGAACGCCTTCTGATTGCTTTTTATCGTTTTTTCGTATATTTTTATATTTTTATCTTCAAAACTGTCTACTGTCAGTAGCATGGTTAGTTGAATGACAACTCATCTGTCTACTGTCAGTAGCAGGGTTATTTGAATGTCAACTCATCTGTCTACTGTCAGTAGGGTGGTTAGTTGAATGACAACTCATCTGTCTACTGTCAGTAGCATGGTTAGTTTAATGTCAACTCATCTGTCTACTGTCAGTAGCATGGTTAGTTGAATGACAACTCATCTGTCTACTGTCAGTAGCATGGTTAGTTTAATGTCAACTCATCTGTCTACTGTCAGTAGCATGGTTAGTTGAATGACAACTCATCTGTCTACTGTCAGTAGCATGGTTAGTTGAATGACAACTCATCTGTCTACTGTCAGTAGCATGGTTAGTTGAATGACAACTCATCTGTCTACTGTCAGTAGGATGGTTAGTTGAATGACAACTCATCTGTCTACTGTCAGTAGGATGGTTAGTTGAATGACAACTCATCTGTCTACTGTCAGTAGCATGGTTAGTTGAATGACAACTCATCTGTCTACTGTCAGTAGGATGGTTAGTTGATTGTCAACTCATCTGTCTACTGTCAGTAGCATGGTTAGTTGAATGACAACTCATCTGTCTACTGTCAGTAGGATGGTTAGTTGAATGACAACTCATCTGTCTACTGTCAGTAGCATGGTTAGTTGAATGACAACTCATCTGTCTACTGTCAGTAGCATGGTTAGTTGAATGACAACTCATCTGTCTACTGTCAGTAGGATGGTTAGTTGATTGTCAACTCATTTGTCTACTGTCAGTAGCATGGTTAGTTTAATGTCAACTCATCTGTCTACTGTCAGTAGGATGGTTAGTTGATTGTCAACTCATCTGTCTACTGTCAGTAGGATGGTTAGTTGAGTGATAACTCAACTGTCTACTGTGAGTAGGGTAGTAATTTGAGAGACAACTTAACTCACAACTGAACTGTTATTAATAATTATGTTCTTATTTTGCTTAGTCACGATATTCCCCTGTGATCCAGTGCGATCCATTTTTGCCAGCCTTAAAAAATTGTTTCTTACTAAGCTGTTTCTTACTATTACCTGTTAGTAGTAACTTGTGCACTTTTTGCAACATTTTTATTGCGCGCTGTGACAGATAAATTGTAAATTCAAACTAGGATACAGTATTTTTTGTCATTCCCAAAAAATATGGAAAATCTGCATTGCCATCTATTATTTCTTTTATGCTTTACTTCTAAAGTCTACTGTGATTGCGAAAGTTATGATAAAATTCAATATTTTTATGCTATATTCATGTACATCCCATCAGGTGTCTGGACTCCAGATTGATTTGTTGCATAATTTTTAAAAAGACGGAACTCTGATTTGTTTACAAGCAAACTTATAGACTGCTTCAATGCGTCTAATGGCCATTTTACCTAGTTGTGTATATATATACATTTATTTAAATATAGTATACTCACAAGACGAGTCAAATCGGATTCATTTACTCATAGTAGTGTCGCCTGTATTGCGTTATTTTACAGTTGAAAAAAAGATCCAGTTTTTTACAAACTGAACATAAAATAGCATAAAATCGCGTTACTCGCTACTTTCAGCAGCAGTCTGCGCAGTCGCATCAGCCGTCACAGCTGTCGCGGGCGGCTATGTTCGGCATCGGCATGGTGTTCGCCGGCTGCTGTTCAAACGTATTCTTCTTGGAGCTGATTATCAAGGAGGCGCCTAGCAGCGGAAACATTGTCACCTTCTTTCAGTTCCTCTTCATTGCCGCGCTCGGTTTTGTAACTACGGCCAAATTTGGCACCGCTAAGCCGGCTATTCCCCTGTCCTACTATGCACTGATGGTGTCTATGTTCTTTGTTGTACAGGTGGTCAACAATTATGCTCTCAATTTCAACATATCTATGCCACTGCATATGATTTTCAGGTTGGTGACCTCTGACTGGCCTGCCGATAATTTGCTTATGTGATCCTGTGAATTGCAGTCCAGTCCACCTTCATTTCCACCTGTGAACTGCCGTCCAGTCCACCTTCATTTCCACCTGTGAATTGCAGTCCAGTCCACCTTCATTTCCACCTGTGAACTGCCGTCCAGTCCACCTTCATTTCCACCTGTGAACTGCCGTCCAGTCCACCTTCATTTCCACCTGTGAACTGCCGTCCAGTCCACCTTCATTTCCACCTGTGAACTGCCGTCCAGTCCACCTTCATTTCCACCTGGGAACTGCCGTCCAGTCCACCTTAATTTCCACCTGTGAATTGCAGTCCAGTCCACTTTCATTTCCACCTGTGCACTGCAGTCCAGTCCACCTTCATTTCCACCTGTGAACTGCAGTCCACTCTCAATCCTCACCTGTGAACTGCAGTCAACTCTCAATCCTCACCTGTGAACTGCAGTCCACTCTCAATCCTCACCTGTGAACATGAGAGTCTCAATCCTTCCATCTCATTCCTTCCATGTGAAAGTCAAATTTCTTTCCCACTTAAAAATTCGCAGGTCTGGCTCCCTAATGGCCAACTTGGTACTGGGCGTCATAATTCTGAACAAGTCGTACCCGATCTCTAAGTACGCCTCCGTCATGGTGATATCAGCCGGCATTGTGATCTGCACCATCGAATCAGCGTCGGATGCCAGACGGCCGCCTCTTGACGAAGCTGAAGCTGCGTCCGCGGCATCGGAACAGGTGGAACTGCTCCGCTGGTGCCTTGGTATTCTCATGCTGGTGTTTGCCCTGTTCATGTCGGCTCGCATGGGCATCTTTCAGGTGAGGCTTGCTGATTGGCTCTGGGCTTTTAGGTGTTCAATTCACTGTACTGCATTGACATGGTGTCCATACACTGACAGACAGACATGGTGTCCATACACTGACAGACATGGTGTCCATACACTGACAGACATGGTGTCCATACACTGACAGACATGGTGTCCATACACTGAAAGACAGACATTGTGTCCATACACTGACAGGCCTGAAGGACATGTCTGTAGACCTGACAGACATGGTGTCCATACACTGAAAGACAGACATTGTGTCCATACACTGACAGACAGACATGGTGTCCATACACTGAAAGACAGACATTGTGTCCATACACTGACAGACAGACATTGTGTCCATACACTGACAGACAGACATGGTGTCCATACACTGAAAGACAGACATTGTGTCCATACACTGACAGACAGACATGGTGTCCATACACTGAAAGACAGACATTGTGTCCATACACTGACAGACAGACATGGTGTCCATACACTGAAAGACAGACATTGTGTCCATACACTGACAGACAGACATTGTGTCCATACACTGACAGACAGACATGGTGTCCATACACTGACAGACAGACATGGTGTCCATACACTGATAGACAGACATGGTGTCCATACACTGACAGACAGACATTGTGTCCATACACTGACAGACATTGTGTCCATACACTGACAGACATGGTGTCCATACACTGATAGACAGACATGGTGTCCATACACTGACAGACAGACATTGTGTCCATACACTGACAGACATTGTGTCCATACACTGACAGACATGGTGTCCATACACTGACAGACAGACATGGTGTCCATACACTGACAGACATGGTGTCCATACACAGGCAGACATGGTGTCCATACACTGACAGACAGACATGGTGTCCATACACTGACAGACATGGTGTCCATACACTGAAAGACAGACATGGTGTCCATACACTGACAGACAGACATGGTGTCCATACACTGATAGACAGACATGGTGTCCATACACTGACAGACAGACATTGTGTCCATACACTGACAGACATTGTGTCCATACACTGACAGACATGGTGTCCATACACTGACAGACAGACATGGTGTCCATACACTGACAGACAGACATGGTGTCCATACACTGACAGACAGACATGGTGTCCATACACTGACAGACATGGTGTCCATACACTGACAGACAGACATGGTGTCCATACACTGACAGACAGACATGGTGTCCATACACTGATAGACAGACATGGTGTCCATACACTGACAGACAGACATGGTGTCCATACACTGACTGACAGACATGGTGTCCATACACTGATAGACAGACATGGTGTCCATACACTGACAGACAGACATTGTGTCCATACACTGACAGACATTGTGTCCATACACTGACAGACATGGTGTCCATACACTGACAGACAGACATGGTGTCCATACACTGACAGTCCTGAAGGACATGTCTGTAGACCTGAAAGACATGGTGTCCGTATACCGAAGGACATGGTGTCTTTCAATGGTGTAGACCACAGAATATATAAATATTCTGTGCCGTAGACTGAATGACATTGTGTCCGTAGACTGATGGACAAATTAGTTAAATTCGGGCCGCATCACCCGCAGGAGGAAACCTACCGCAAGTATGGCAAGCACCCGGACGAGTCGCTATATTACAATCACTGCCTACCATTGCCCGGCTTCCTGCTACTTGGCGCCGATATCTGGCATCATGTACTATTGTTTAGCCAATCAGCGCCGCTCTGGCCTCTGCCGGTGCCGCGCCTGTGGGTGTGGCTGGCCCTTAACGTGCTGACGCAGTACCTGTGCATCCGGGGCGTGTTCATCCTGACAACAGAGTGCTCCTCTCTGGCTGTCACTCTGGTTGTCACCCTGCGCAAATTTAGCAGCCTGCTTTTCTCAATCTTCTATTTTAATAATAGATTCACGGCACTGCACTGGCTAGGTACAGCTTGCGTGTTCGGCGGCACCTTGATATTCACCGAGACTCATCTGCGCCTTCTGGCACTGCTGCGACCGGCTGTCACAGCCCCGACGACTGCTGACGACAAGAGAACGAAGCGTAGCTAACTAATAACTACAAGCTAATTGATTTTGACGTTCGTGTGTGTGTATTAATCGATTAGTGTAGTCCAATTTGACTTGGCTATTAGTGAAACGGGTGTGGTTAGATTACTACTCATTCGGTTTTCTAGACTGTGTAACTCTTTTGTGTGTCTAATTGGCTAGATTGCCTAGAATCATTTTTAATCCATGCCTTTTATTTGTATTTATTTCTAGCTAAATTTAGTAGCAGCTATTGTCTATTCATCGTTTATTGGATAGTAAAACGTAATGATACACGTCTCATCACGTCTCATACGTCACTCGTCTAATCAGTTTTCACAATCTTCTAAAACTCTAATGTTCACACGCTAGCTGCTTAGTTTTCTGTGATTAAATAAGCTTCTCAACTTTGCCAACACTTTCACTTTTTGTTTTGTGCTTTTTGGCACATCATTTCACCCACCAGCTAAACGCCTGAGCTGACACCCTGTCCTGGTCAGTGGATTGTCCTCAGTTGACACCCTATCCTGGTCAGTGGATTGTCCTCAGTTGACACCCTATCCTGGTCAGTGGATTGTCCTCAGTTGAGCCCTAGCTGACACCCTATCCTGGTCAGTGGATTGTCCTCAGTTGAGCCCTAAGCTGACACCCTATCCTGGTCAGTGGAATGTCCTCAGTTGAGCCCTAGCTGACACCCTATCCTGGTCAGTGGATTGTCCTCAGTTGACACCCTATCCTGGTCAGTGGAATGTCCTCAGTTGAGCCCTAGCTGACACCCTATCCTGGTCAGTGGATTGTCCTCAGTTGACACCCTATCCTGGTCAGTGGATTGTCCTCAGTTGACACCCTATCCTGGTCAGTGGATTGTCCTCAGTTGACACCTTATCCTGGTCAGTGGATTGTCCTCAGTTGACACCCTA
Organism: Macrostomum hystrix; assembly: GCA_950097015.1. Taxonomy (NCBI): domain Eukaryota; kingdom Metazoa; phylum Platyhelminthes; family Macrostomidae; genus Macrostomum; species Macrostomum hystrix. The sequence continues at coordinate 3,230,072 of CATNEN010000031.1, read as the reverse complement.
TCCTGGTCAGTGGATTGACCTCAGTTGAGCCCTAGCTGACACCCTATCCTGGTGAGTGGATTGTCCTCAGTTGACACCCTATCCTGGTCAGTGGATTGTCCTCAGTTGAGCCCTATGCTGACACCCTATCCTGGTCTGTGGATTGTCCTCAGTTGAGCCCTAGCTGACACCCTATCCTGGTCAGTGGATTGTCCTCAGTTGAGCCCTAAGCTGACACCCTATCCTGGTGAGTGGATTGTCCTCAGTTGAGCCCTAAGCTGACACCCTATCCTGGTCAGTGGATTGTCCTCAGTTGACACCCTATCCTGGTCAGTGGATTGTCCTCAGTTGACACCCTATCCTGGTCAGTGGATTGTCCTCAGTTGACACCCTATCCTGGTCAGTGGATTGTCCTCAGTTGACACCCTATCCTGGTCAGTGGATTGACCTCAGTTGAGCCCTAGCTGACACCCTATCCTGGTGAGTGGATTGTCCTCAGTTGAGCCCTATGCTGACACCCTATCCTGGTCAGTGGATTGTCCTCAGTTGAGCCCTATGCTGACACCCTATCCTGGTCTGTGGATTGTCCTCAGTTGAGCCCTAGCTGACACCCTATCCTGGTGAGTGGATTGTCCTCAGTTGAACCCTAAGCTGACACCCTATCCTGGTCTGTGGATTGTCCTCAATTGAGCCCTAGCTGACACCCTATCCTGGTGAGTGGATTGTCCTCAGTTGAGCCCTAAGCTGACACCCTATCCTGGTCAGTGGATTGTCCTCAGTTGAGCCCTAAGCTGACACCATATCCTGGTCAGTGGATTGTCCTCAGTTGAGCCCTAAGCTGACACCCTATCCTGGTGAGTGGATTGTCCTCAGTTGAGCCCTAAGCTGACACCATATCCTGGTCAGTGGATTGTCCTCAGTTGAGCCCTAGCTGACACCCTATCCTGGTCAGTGGATTGTCCTCAGTTGAGCCCTAAGCTGACACCCTATCCTGGTCAGTGGATTGTCCTCAGTTGAGCCCTAGCTGACACCATATCCTGGTCAGTGGATTGTCCTCAGTTGAGCCCTAGCTGACACCCTATCCTGGTCAGTGGATTGTCCTCAGTTGAGCCCTAAGCTGACACCCTATCCTGGTGAGTGGATTGTCCTCAGTTGAGCCCTAAGCTGACACCCTATCCTGGTCAGTGGATTGTCCTCAGTTGAGCCCTAAGCTGACACCATATCCTGGTCAGTGGATTGTCCTCAGTTGAGCCCTAAGCTGACACCCTATCCTGGTGAGTGGATTGTCCTCAGTTGAGCCCTAAGCTGACACCATATCCTGGTCAGTGGATTGTCCTCAGTTGAGCCCTAGCTGACACACCAAATTGTTGTTGCTAAGCTGTGTTGCTGTTTATTTAGTTGCTATTTTAGTTGCAGTTATCGCAATCAGATTGTCTGCCCGCATACAGGCCTACAATTGTTTCTATGCTTCAATCTCTACTTGTAGTAGTGTGTGCAATGCTTTGGTTTTGCTCCTTGTTTTTTGTTGATTAAAGGCCTCTATTTTTCAGTTTTTCGTAGATTGTTTTTGCTAGGCATATTTAATGATACACTTAGTCTAGCCTAGTTATGTAGTTTTTTCGTATTACTGTATTTTATCTTTTTTTAACGTTTCTGTTCTCAAATGAGTTTCAAAAGTTTTCTGTAATTCTCAACAGGCACTCTACTCTGTACGAAAGACCTGCAAAAACTATTTAGAAGGGCAAATAGAACCCTTCCAATTGCCAATTGCTAGTGGCCAACACTGTATTTCCATTTCATTGACGCATATTCATGCCTGTTTGCAAATTTCTTATTTAAATCGTAACTAGTTTTTATGGTCAGTTAGTAGTTCAGAGGATGTGGATCCGACCCATGGGTCAGCGGCTCAGTGCTGCTCGTGTTGCCAGGCGGGCCAGGGCTCCTTGTTGCGGTAGCACCACTCGCTGACGCCCCAGCCGGGCACGCCGTTCACATCGAAGTGGCAGAATCTCTCGTAGATTCTGGCCTCGGCACTGCTGCCCATGCAGAACACGGCCTGGTCGGCTACTCGGCACTGCACAGTGTAGGACTGCCCGCCTGCCAGGCAGCGAATGCGGAAGTCCGCCGGAGCCCGGCCATCCTGGCCTTCGTTGTACAGCCGGAAGTCCGACTGGCGCAGCGGGACCACCCGGCCGTCTGGGGTGCACACGAACCCGATCACCAGGCTGCGGGGGAGGGGGCGGCTCCTCGGTGAAGCTGGGACTGTGATAGTGAAGCTGGGACTCTGATGGTGAATCTGGGACTCTGATGGTGAATCTGGGACTCTGATGGTGAATCTGGGACTCTGATGGTGAATCTGGGACTCTGATGGTGAATCTGGGACTGTGATGGTGAATCTGTAACTGTAATGGTGATAAGGGACAGTGATGGTGAATCTGGGACTGTGATGGTGAATCTGGGACTGTGATGGTGAATCTGGGACTGTGATGGTGAATCTGGGACTGTGATGGTGTTACATGGACTGTGATGGTGAATCTGGGACTGTGATGGTGATACATGGACTGTGATGGTGAATCTGGGACTGTGATGGTGAATCTGGGACTGTGATGGTGAATCTGTGACTGCGGCAATGCGCAACTCACTTGGACAGGTAGTTTGGCATGGACACGCAGCCAACAGCAATACAGGTGCGGTCCTGCAGGTAGATGTACTGCAGGCCGTAGCGGTACAGATCCGACCAGACCCGATGGTTGCCGTACGAATGATCCCGGGCGCCCTGCAGCTTGAGGTCGGCCGCCTTCTCACCGTCGATGTAGACTGGGCCGGTGATCTCGCCGAACTGCTCGTAGTGAGTCTGGTGCACACTGGGCGGAAGTTTGAGTCACATTTGCACAGCGGAAAGACCACATAGGATATTTTTATATTATGAACCAATATGGGTTGGTTGGTCGCCACAGAGGTTTATACTGGGCAATGTTAGCTGTCCTTGTCACCAGGCTCTTGGACAAGAATCGCTGAATATCTTGACGATGCTGACGTCGGACTGCTTTGAAGAGTCAGTTCATCGTGAAGGGCGGAAATGTTTATCCATATGGGGGGACTTTCACGAAAATCGGTCGTTCGGTTTGGGAGCTGTCGGTGAGTATTTGAAATGAACCCGTGGTATTTCTAATTCTAAACTAGACCGCCAAAACGAGTAGAGAATCTGTGAGGAATCCCTATTGAATCAAGCATATAATTGAAAGTCGGAAGCACCTCTCCAAGCGTTTGAACATCTCGCCGCTCCACTCCTCGCTGGCCACCGCCTCAGCCAGCGGGTGGCTGTCCTGGTCCGTGTCAAAGTCGAACTGCCGGTGCAGGGCGCGCCAAGTCAGCTGGGCTCGAACCCGGACCCGCCGGCCGGCGCCGCCGCCGGTGGTGCCCAGCTGACGGCGACGCTTCTCCGCCTCGGCCTCGGGCTGGAGTGTCATCTCGCCATCAAACTCCAGCTTCCAGGCCTGCGTGCAGAGTAAAAGCGGCACTGTACTACTACTATCAGTAGCCTAGCCACACATTAATATATTCCCCATAATGCTTCCCATACTCAATGCTTCCCATACTCAATGCTTCCCATACTCAATGCTTCCCATACTCAATGCTTCCCATACTCAATGGATCCCATACTCAATGCTTCCAATACTCAATGCTTCCCATACTCAATGCTTCCCATACTCAATGCTTCCCATACTTAATGCTTCCCATACTCAATGATTCCTATACTCAATAAATCCCATACTCAATGCTTCCCATACTCAATGCTTCCCATACTTAATGCTTCCCATACTCAATGATTCCTATACTCAATAAATCCCATACTCAATGCTTCCCATACTCAATGATTCCTATACTCAATAAATCCCATACTCAATGCTTCCCATACTCAACGGATCCCATACTCAATGGATCCCATACTCAATGCTTCCCATAATCAATGCTTCCCATACTCAATGGATCCCATACTCAATAAATCCCATACTCAATGTTTCCCATACTCAATGCTTCCCATACTCAATGCTTCCCATACTCAATGCTTCCCATACTCAATGCTTCCAATACTCAATGCTTCCCATACTCAATGGATGACATACTCAATGCTTCCCATACTCAATGCTTCCCATACTCAATGCTTCCCATACTTAATGCTTCCCATACTCAATGATTCCTATACTCAATAAATCCCATACTCAATGCTTCCCATACTCAATGATTCCTATACTCAATAAATCCCATACTCAATGCTTCCCATACTCAACGGATCCCATACTCAATGGATCCCATACTCAATGCTTCCCATAATCAATGCTTCCCATACTCAATGGATCCCATACTCAATAAATCCCATACTCAATGTTTCCCATACTCAATGCTTCCCATACTCAATGCTTCCCATACTCAATGCTTCCCATACTCAATGCTTCCAATACTCAATGCTTCCCATACTCAATAAATCCCATACTCAATGCTTCCCATACTCAACGGATCCCATACTCAATGGATCCCATACTCAATGCTTCCCATAATCAATGCTTCCCATACTCAATGGATCCCATACTCAATAAATCCCATACTCAATGGATCCCATACTCAATGGATCCCATACTCAATGGATCCCATACTCAATGGATTCCATACAACGCTTCCCATACTCAATGCTTCCCATGCTCAATAGATCCCATACTCAATAGATCCATACTAAAAGCATGCTCAAGCCATCCCATGCTCAAACCCACCTGCATTGGCTCCAGGCACTCAATTCGCATGTCGGACTTGATGAAGCCGGCCGCGCAGTCGGCGCCCTCCTCCTTGGTGAAGTTGGTGTCCGGCTGCTTGGGCTGCTCCAGCAGGCCGATTCCGGCCAACCGGAAAATGGAGATGCACTGCAGCAGGCTGCTCTGCCTGCGCGAGGCCGCCATGATCAGATTGTTGCCTAGCTGGTCAGCTCCGTTGAAATACACCGCGTCAACGGCCTGCGAGTTGGTTTAAGGGTTGCGGATTCGAGCTCAGGGACCTCTGGTGTTACCACTAAAGCGGTTTGTAACTAATTTAGTGTGAAATATCCTCCCAGGCTCACATTCGGATACTTTCGCTCATCCGGCATCTGCTGCGGCCGCTCCATCTCTGCTGGCGAGTTTCGCGAAGCCACCCCCAAACCGGCGGCGGATTTGTCGCCGGCCGGCTTCGACTTGCGCAGCCGCCGCAGGCGCAGCAGCAGAAGGAAGGCGGCGTACTTCAGGCTGAACCAACGGCCCGGCTGGGCGTAGACGCCGAACAGCGGGCGGGCCGAAGGTCGGCGAACCAGTAGAGTAACTAGGCCCCAGGCGGCTGCCAGGGCAATCAGCACCGATGCCAGGTCCATGTCGGCTAAACTCTTCTACGTTAGCTAATTACAACTCTTAAACTGCAGTTATTAGTCTGAGCTGAGTTTGTCCAGAGACTTGTCTTCCAGCGTGTGCTGATAAGGAAATTGCCGTTAGGCGGCGGCCTTGTGCATTTATATGTACATGTACGCTGTAAATGTACGTGTTGCACATTTTTAAGATAAAATAATTATTAAACTGCGGCGAGGCTAGAATTTCTGTGCGATGTGCTGCCGAATAAGTAAAATCATGTAATGGACACGGTCTATGCAAGGGTCGAGTGAATTTATTGGCGCTTCGAAGTAGTTAGGAAGGGTGGCAAACTTCTAGGCTGCCTACTTATTGGGGGTTTCAAAGGCGTGAGGAAGGGTGCCAAAGTTCTAGGCTGCCTAATTATTGGGGGTTTCAAAGGCGTGAGGAAGAGTGCCAAAGTTCTAGGCTGCCTAATTATTGGGGGTTTCAAAGGCGTGAGGAAGGGTGGCAAACTTCTAGGCTGCCTAATTATTGAGGGTTTCAAAGGCGTGAGGAAGGGTGCCAAAGTTCTAGGCTGCCTAATTATTGGGGGTTTCAAAGGCGTGAGGAAGAGTGCCAAAGTTCTAGGCTGCCTAATTATTGGGGGTTTCAAAGGCGTGAGGAAGGGTGCCAAAGTTCTAGGCTGCCTAATTATTGGGGGTTTCAAAGGCGTGAGAAGGGTGCCAAAGTTCTTGGCTGCCTACTTATTGACACGAAATGCTCTGCAATGCAGCAAGTCAGTCGAGCAACTAATTATGTAAGAAGGCACAATTTTACTGTGCTGTAAAACAGCTCTTGATGACTGGTTGTACAGGTCTGATTTCGTTTAACTGATTACTAAGAACACCCGATAAGAAGCCAGTTGTGAGACTAAGACAGACGAACATAGTGGATGGACTTTGACTATTGAACACGAATCTGAGGGCTAGATCACGCCACCCTGCCCCAAGACTGATTGCCATTGACGGCAGAATCTCGTCCTGGTAATGTCACTGCAGCAACTTCTCAGATCATGCATTGCATAGTTAAGGGAACAGAAATAAACAAGTACGCCAGGAGACAGAGGTCAGCATTGTTGTCTTTAAATTGCACAGCAGGTGGGTGGGTACATTTTTATTTAACGAATATGTAATGATGGATTAAATGATTCTAAATTGCTGGATCATATGATTCTGAAATGATGGATTAGAGGATTCTAAAGTGATGAACTAAATGATGCTGAAATGATGGATTAAATTGTTCTGAAATGATGGATTAAATAATTTTGAATTCATGGATTCAATGATTCTGAATTGATGGAATAAATGGTTCTGAAATGATGGATTAAATTATTTTGAATCGATGGAATAAATGGTTCTGAAATGATGGACAAATGATTTTGAAATGATGGATTAAATGATTTTGAAAATTGATTAAATGATTTTGAATTCATGGAATAAATGGTTCTGAAATGATGGATTAAATGATTCTGAATTGATGGAATAAATGATTCTGAAATGATGGACTAAATGATTTTGAAATTATGGATTAAATGATTTTGAAATGATGGATTAAATGATTTAGAAAATTGATTAAATGATTTTGAATTCATGGAATAAATGGTTCTGAAATGATGGATTAAATGATTTTGAAATGATGGATTTCAGAAATGATATATTAACAGGCTTCCGATGTGAGAGTTAAATGGCTGGATGAATGCGAAAATCAATAATAAACAAATAATTAAGCTTCTGAAGTTCAGCTTCTCTGAAATTGTCGAACAACACTTGCTCGGTTTGGAGTGTAAGCAAGCAAAAAGTTAGTTTTATATTTAATTTCAAAAAGCTTCAACGGAAAACCCAATTAGGGAAAATTAAAATTAAAACCCCAAAAAGATCGAAATTTGAACAAAGTCAAAGCAAAAAAAGAACGAAGGAAAATTTTACGAATCTGAAATCTCTTTTACAAAAGGAGACACACACGAGACAACGAAAGCATGCAACAAGCATACAAGGAGGCGCCGACAGCATAATTTTGGGACTAGGCAGGCATTGATGCAGGTCCGATATAGGTTGCCCTAATAACAAATGTTATTAGCTATGACTCTCGTTAGGTTAATGTACAAAGAATACAAGCATAGATCAAGCACTAATAGGTCTTTAACTTCTACAAGTCTTCATTTTCAGCGATAAGATCATTTAAAAAAATTACATAATAAGCTAGTAGTAAATAGTAAAATACGAGTATATAAGCAAATTGGATCAAATGATTTGCGGCACAGCCAAAATGTGCAAACTTAACTACTTATTAGTAGAAATAGCTGTAGAATTAAGTAGTAAAAAAGTTTCATCAAAAAATGACAACAGCAAAAAGTTAGTTAGCACATGTGCGTCGGAATTGAGTAAAAATAATTGACGGAACGGAATGAGCTTTCGATTCACTAAATGGGGAACTAGACAAGTCGACTAGTCTAAACTACGAGGGTATTTATTAGCGTTTTTCACAGTAATTAAGCACACTTGATTTTTAAGAGTCCGACTCTTGCACTGAGGGCGTGAGTTCGAATCCGCAGTCAAGACAAAAAAGTAATTGAAAAAATTGCCTAACAATAATTTTCAAACACAATGATAAAATTGAACTGCATTACAGAAGGACAATAAAGTTTGGACAAACACTAAAAACAGCAATTGATTGGTCAGGTTTGTACTAGCCAAGGCCGAGTTATTGTTGCGTTGAACGTCAAATAAACTCGCTAAAAACAATAGGCACAAGCGTTGGAATGTGCGGTGTATAGATACACAATTTAAAAAAACGATTTAAACAAAGAATACAAAAAGTCAGTAGAGGGCAAGTTTTCACAAAATTGCACATGTAGATCCAAATCCAGTTCTAATTACGAGTATTATTTTGACTTTTTCTTGCGAATAAACTCTACGCTTGTAACTTGCTTAGAATGCTACTGCAAGTAGCTGACAAATCTAGTGAATCCCACAACGAAATGATAAATATAAAAACTAATTCCGTTGTTATATAAATAGTGGTTAAAAATGTACGACAAAAAGCAATCTTTGATAAAAATTTAATCACAGCAAAAATGTAAATAAAAAAACGTTATTCAAACGCACGTAAAGTAGACACACTATAGATCACATACCCAATAGATCCCACACTTAACAGATCCCACATTCAATAGATCCCATACCCAATAGATCCATTTTATACTTAATATATCCAATTCGAAATAGATCCCATACTTAATGTATCCTACACTCAAAGATCCCATACTTAATGGATCCCATACTCAATAGATCCCATACTTAATGGATCCTACACTCAATAGATCCCATACTCAATAGATCCCATAATTAATGGATCCCATACTTAATGGATCCTACACTCAATAGATCCCATACTCAATAGATCCCATAATTAATGGATCCCATACTTAATGGATCCTACACTCAATAGATCCCATACTCAATAGATCCCATAATTAATGGATCCCATACTTAATGGATCCTACACTCAATAGATCCCATACTCAATAGATCCCATAATTAATGGATCCCATACTCAATAGATCCCATACTTAATGGATCCTACACTCAATAGATCCCATACTCAATAGATCCCATAATTAATGGATCCCATACTTAATGGATCCTACACTCAATAGATCCCATACTCAATAGATCCCATAATTAATGGATCCCATACTTAATGGATCCTACACCTACACTCAATAGATCCCATACTTACTGGATCCCATACTTAATGGATCCTACACTCAATAGATCCCATACTCAATAGATCCCATAATTAACATATCCCATAATTAATAGATCCCATACCCTTGTTTTGCATAACTAAAGCATATTTCGATTACGACTGTAAGACACTCCATTCGATACGAAATTGACGCAAACCAGAAGAAACGAACATTTGGTTCAGGAGTGTGTACAAGACAGAGGACACCTGGGTTATCCTGACTAATTGGAGTGAGCTCTGGCAAACTAGGCAGTGGACAGGTACTCATAGTAGGCGGTGGGCACGTAGCCTTGTTCACCAGCGGCTTTGCCGTGTAGCCGTCGAACCAGCGACCAATCCGGGTCGCGTTGAAGCACTTCGACTTGTTCGCCGGCCGACACAGTCAGATTGTCCGGCTGGCTGGTGTCGGCGAAGTCGTAGAGCATCTCCGCTGTGATGGACGGGGCGGCGGAGGCGGCGGCTGCTGAAGCGAACGCGCTTTCAGAGGAGCTCGTATCGGGCTGCTGGTGCTGAGGAGCCTGCGGAGTCTGCGGAGTCTGCGGCTCGTCCGGATGCTGAGGCGACTCGTCGGCAAATTCGTCGGCAAACGCTGTCGCCGCGCTAAATTTAGTTGCGGCGATGGGCGATGAAAGGGCGAGGGCGAGTTGACAAGTGCGACATTTTCGGAAACTGAAGACAAAGTTTTGAAGACCATTCGGTCATGATGGGCCAAAACCAATCAGAGGGGATAATAATCTACCTGTGGGGATAATAACCAACCTGGGGATAATAACCAACCTGGGGATAATAACCAACCTGAGGGGATAATAACCAACCTGAGGGGATAATAATCAAGCCGAGGGATAATAACCAACCTGAGGGGATACTAACCAATCTGAGGGGATACTAACCAATCTGAGGGGATAATAACCAATCTGAGGGGATAATAACCAACCTGACGGGATAATAACCAAACCGAGGGGATAATAACCAACCTGGGGATAATAACCAACCTGGGGATAATAGCCAACCTGGGGATAATAGCCAACCTGGGGATAATAGCCAACCTGGGGATAATAGCCAACCTGGGGATAATAGCCAACCTGGGGGATAATAACCAACCTGAGGGGATAATAACCAACCTGAGGGGATAATAACCAACCTGAGGGGATAACAACCAACCTGAGGGGATAATAACCAACGTCAAGGATAATAACCAATAATCTGGGGGATAGTAACCAACCTCAGGGATATTAACCAACCTATGGGCACTTAGCGAAAATATTTTGCCCACTTGGCGAGAAAATGTGACGCATAGGCAATCTGGATTCTATTTAAAAATTTAGGCCACTTACACAACGCTGCTGTCTCCTGCGTTGCTGCCGAAACTCTTGCCTTCCAGATCCTTCTGAAAAGAACAGTAGCAGTGAAAATTTAGGTGATTGTCATTTTATACGAAATGAGTTTAATACCAGAGAGCAAGAATGCGCAGAGCTGGGATCTGGGGAGCAGGTGGTGTGAAATGGGGATCTGGGAACCAAGTGTTGTGAAATGGGGATCTGGGAACCAAGTGGTGTGAATTGGGGATCTGGGAACCAAGTGGTGTGAAATGGGGATCTGGGAACCAAGTGGTGTGAATTGGGGATCTGGGAACCAAGTTGTGTGAATTGGGGATCTGGGAACCAAGTGGTGTGAAATGGGGATCTGGGAACCAAGTGGTGTGAATTGGGGATCTGGGAACCAAGTGGCGTGAATTGGGGATCTGGGAACCAAGTGGTGTGACTTGAGGATCTGGGAACCAAGTGGTGTGAAATGGGGATCTAGGAACCAAGTGGTGTGACTTGAGGATCTGGGAACCAAGTGGTGTGAAATGGGGATCTGGGAACCAAGTGGTGTGAATTGGGGATCTGGGAACCAAGTGGTGTGAATTGGGGATCTGGGAACCAAATGGTGTGAAATGGGGATCTGGGAACCAAGTGGTGTGAAATGGGGATCTGGGAACCAAGTGGTGTGAAATGGGATCTGGGAACCAAGTGGTGTGAATTGGGGATCTGGGAACCAAGTGGTGTGAATTGGGGATCTGCGAACCAAGTGGTGTGAAATGGGGATCTGGGAACTAAGTGGTGTGAATTGGGGATCTGGGAACCAAGTGGTGTGAATTGGGGATCTGCGAACCAAGTGGTGTGAAATGGGGATCTGGGAACCAAGTGGTGTGAAATGGGATCTGGGAACCAAGTGGTGTGAAATGGGGATCTGGGAACCAAGTGGTGTGAAATGGGATCTGGGAACCAAGTGGTGTGAAATGGGGATCTGGGAACCAAGTGGTGTGAATTGGTAACCTGGGGAAACAAGAAAACAAGATCAACACTAACCAGAGAGCAAGCAGTGCTGTTGCTGTTGCTACTGGGGCTAAAGTGTCGGGTCACCAGGTCTAACCGAAATCGGCGCTTCTTTTCGCTGCCACTGGCTAAGGACGAAATCGAACGAGACTTTCGCATCGGCTTGGCCGATTGAGAGGCCGACGTCGTTGTCTGGCTGTCACCGGCGCCGCCACTTCCGCCGTTGCAGCTGCTTAGATCCTGAGGGACATCGTTTTGTCGCCCAGCATATTTTGAGAAGCAATTGCGCCGTTTGAGAATCGTTAGAGTCCATGGAGAAGCGTTTGAGTCGATAGAGAAACGTTTGAGTCCATAGAGAAGTATTTGAGTCTTTAGAGAAGTATTTTAGTCTTTAGAGAAGCGTTTGAGTCCATAGAGAAGTATTTGAGTCTTTAGAGAAGCGTTTGAGTCCATAGAGATGCGTTTGAGTCCATAGAGATGCGTTTGAGTCCATAGAGAAGTATTTGAGTCTTTAGAGAAGCGTTTGAGTCCATAGAGAAGCGTTTGAGTCCATAGAGATGCGCTTGAGTCCATAGAGATACGTTTGAGTCTATAGTGAAGCGTTTGAGTCCATAGAGAAGTATTTGAGTCTTTAGAGAAGCGTTTGAGTCCATAGAGAAGCGTTTGAGTCCATAGACAAGCGTTTGAGTCTATAGAGAAGTATTTGAGCATTTAAAGATGCGTTTGAGTCCACAGAGAAGTATTTGAGTCCTTAGAGATGCGTTCGAGTCGTTTGAGAAGCAGTTAAAGAAGCGTTTTTGAGTGGTCTAGAGAAGCGTTTGAGTCGTTCATTTGCATTCAACAATCAGACAGTCAAGTCAGGTTGGCGCACCAGAAGCTCCGAGTATTCATCGCGCAGTCTTGTAGCCCGCTTAACCAGCTGCTGCAGCGTGGCGTCCACCTGAGCTAGCGAAGTGGAGTCAGCGGTCTCCGGGTGGTGCTGATAAGTCTGGCGCAGCTTGTTCAGGCCCTCACTGTGATTGGTTGCAGTTTTGTGCAGATAAAGTCAGTTAATATAATGGTAGCTGTTCATGCATTGATTTAAAGAAGCACAATTTCTGCACTCACATCTCCTTCATGGCCTTCTGCAGTTCAGCCTCCTTTTCTTTGAGCTGCTCTTCTAGCCGACGCTTCTGCTGAGCTGGTCCGAGCTGTCAATAGCATATTTAGGATTTAAAACTTAACGCCTGGGTCAAGAATAAGCTATGAAAGCTATAGGGAGATTAGCTATTGGGAGAATGGTCAGCGGGTCAAGGATCAGAAACAGAACACTTACAGCCCTGCTAGACCGCAGTGTGCTGAACAGTCTAGCAGCCCGGTGACTCTTCTGTGGAGGTGTCGCCGCGTCCAGGCCGCCGGAGCTGCCGCCGACAGTCGCCGAATCCGAAGCCGGCGAAGAATGAGCCGCGCCGATAGTGGAGCCGCTGCCGGAGTCACCTCCCTGAAGATCTTCGAAGGGGACATCCACTGGCAGCGGATTGCCTGACGCTGTAACGCGGAGGAATTCCGTGACATCCGCATCGGCGCAGACAGTCTGGGCGTGCTGCTGCAAGGCGTTGGCGCAGCTGGTCTGCACGGCAAGCCTTTCAAGCTGCGCGACTGCCCAGGCGCTGAATTCACGACAGCAGGTGGCGCAGAAGTCCCGGTGAAGCCGCTCCAGACCTGCTAGCTGCTCAGGGAGGCCGCGCTGCATGAACTCAGCCTGTGGGCAGGTGGGGAGATTGGGGCTCTGGTGATTACGAGAACTGAGGATCAGGTGGTGTGAAGAGATAAAGAGACGGAGACAAGAAATGGTCGAAAATAGGAATATACAATGGTGTTCATAGTTGTAGGTAAAGAATAAAAAACGCAGAATCTAAAAATATCCTTGAGTAGAATGTTTCTAAGAAAACAGCGACCGACCTGCGCAGCGTTGAAATCGGTAATCTCCTTGGCGTAGCTGTTTCGCCGCTCCTCGCACTGTGCCGACTTGGTCTGATAGGCCAGCTGGAGGCGCTCCTCCTCGGCTCTGGTGACGTCACGGCTCTCCCTGGCGGCCGCGTACTCCTCCGAGGCGCGACGCATTTCGCTGTGCGCCTTGTAATACTGAGCCCTGGCCTGCTCCAGCTGCGACCGGCTGCGCTCCACCTCCTTAACGGTGGTCGCCAGCCGCCGCTCGGCCAGCTGCTCCTGACGGAGCATGTCGCGCAGATATTCGCGCAGATCCCGCGATGATTGCAACAGCTGATCGCGCAGATTCTCGTGCTGATTAGCCAGCGCGGTCAGCTCTAAAAGGGACGCTTCGAATGCCGTCTGGGCAGTGAATCTGCGAGTGGAATTGCAAAGGATCAAAAGTATGCTCCCGCAATAAAAAGTTTGCATTAACGTTAATTTTTCGGGTTTTCGTACGTTTTCCGGGTTTGCGTACATTTTTCTTCTAGGTTTGCGTAGATTTTTCCGGGTTTGCGTAGATTTTCCGGGTTATATGTGAAGGTTTTTCCAGAATTTAATTAAGGTATTATTTAATTTTCCTATTATGGAAAACTCCCTGTGCTGGCCGCACCATTATCGCCGCGCACTCCTCAGTGGGCAGTCTGCTTCATGTCCGCAAACTTTTTTGGTCTTTTATCCGTGAATACTTTTCGATTGGAAGGTCGGACATTGATCTTGATTCTTGACTCCACCGGAACGATTTGAAACCTTAAACAACACACTTATCCCTGCATTGCTTCAGTTTACCCAGCTGTTAAAATTGTATAAAAAAGGTGGGTGGGTGTGGCGTTCCCTCCCAGTCCGCGGACTGAACAGCCGTAAGTAGGTTTAGATGCGCCACATAGCCATTCGGCTGTGCCTGTGCTGTAGGAGGAAAATCTGGCCCGATTGGGGGCACATTTCATTTATTATTTCTTAAGGTAAACAATTCATAATTATCTGATTGTATAAATTTTAATGACAGTATTAAGATAGAAATTAAATATGCCGACCACAGAGAATGTAAATGAATTAAAATCAAATGTACGTTTTCGTTTATGCATGTAGCCCGATGTTTTTCTCACACGAGTTCATTCACGCAAACATTCAGCACTCTTACTGAGGCTTTCGATGTAGTATATTATTAAGAATTTGCAAACTGGACATTTCCTGTGTAATCAATAGTGTTAGCACTGGGGGCCTGTTGCAAAGCACGCATGCAAATGTTGCTCTTGTGCGAATGCAAGACATCGCATACTTGGACAGTCAGAATTTTAAACCACACTGATTCAACAAAATGCTGCAAGATAGAAATGAACAACAGATGTCACTTACTTAAACTTTTCCTTTTTGTCGAATTCCTTTGGTTTGAATTCCTTGCAAAGTTTTCTAAAAGTTTTATGATGCTTTCACAAATATTATATTCCATTTGTAACTGCCCAAATTGTCAGTAGGCCAGATTAACTAGACGAATCGCTCACTTGATATCCTTGGCATATTTCTCTTCAACTTTGCAGCGTCGCTCCAGAAAATCTGAACAGTGCTTGAGAAATTCCGCATTATATTTGGTGAAGTTATACAGCTGGGGATTGTATGTATCCTAAAAATTAAACAAAAGTTAATGGCTCTGCATTATTTAAGCATTAAAATCATCATAGGGGTAATTATCAATGGCATTTATAGATTCAGCAAAACTATCTAGAAACTGCCATTACTATTATCATCTTTTGGTTTTTAAGATTTTAAGCTATTGAAAAAATACACCTTAGAATTGTTTCTAAAAAGTAACTTAAAAGTTAATGATGCTATTATTAAGCATTAGAAATTTAGATAGAAAATTTTGGGTTGAAACAACTAAGGGTTAGCTATGAGTAGCCAAAAATATAGCAAGCATTATCAAAATTCTGATTTCTACCAAATCACTGCCATTTATTTAACTTAAAATTTCTTTAACATAAATATATTCACCTTTATATATTGGGCTTTCCTGCTCTATTAGAGATATACTTTTGTCTTTAGCAATGATGCACTTTAAGTTTTAGACTACAATAACTAATAGGCCTACTTCCTTCTTAATTAACATATTTTTAAAAGAAACATGGGCATGTAATAATAGAGTACAATCTACTAGTTATTTTCTGCTTTTATCCTTGGCGCTGATTTAAAAAGTTGTGTGCTTAGTATAAGATTTGGCAATGCTGAGAGTAGTAGTGATGTTTAGAAAGTGATTTTTGAATCTAAATGGAAATCAAAGTTTAGATTTTAACAAAGTATCATAACAAGACTATGATTCTCTTAGAGATGCAGATCTACTTTGTACTCCTTAAACATTTACTTTTGCTAAAAGTAGCTAATTTTGTATTTAAGCCACACCTTATGTGAGCTGTTAAAGACCAGTAGAGAAGAAATTTAGAAACTTGAAATAAAAAATTCACACTTTTGAAATCTGATTCTGAACACCAGTGAATTTATGTTAATTTATTAAGACCTGATTACTGGGATATTGTGGAATTATAGGGTTAAAAATTCTTACTTCCAAAATTGAAAAAATTCTTAAAATAGAAATCTAAATCTAAATTCTGGAACATCACTAGTAAGTAGCTAGAAATGTGTTCTTAAGTTTGGTCAAACCCAGTGGCGTAGCGAGGGGGGTATTGGTGTATTGGCCAATACCCACAAAATTTGATGTCTCAATTTTTTTGGCATTCAGTTTCTTTGAAAGAAATGAATTAATTGCTTTTTTTTGGATGCACTGGATAGAAACAAAACCATAGTTTTTAGATGGAGGCCGGCCAGGCTAGGCCTAACATTGCTAAGATTCTTTCTTATATACATATGTGTTCACTTCTCTTGGTGTCTAATATACATCAACCGCGTGCATGCCTTTCTCTTTCACTTTTACACCTTGGCACTGATTGCTATTTAACTCGTGAATCAACAAATAAATCGCTATAAAACTTAGTCAACTCCAAGTCGCAGTCTCTCTGCCTTAGTCCTGTAAATATATAACATTATTTATAGCCAAATATTTGTTACATGCATTTTATTGCTAAAAATGGGATTGTCACTACCGAAAATAAATTTTATACAACTTTTTCTAATAAACAGCACGATTAAATGTTTGTCTAACAATAAACGTAAAATAGATAAGTAATTTTAATTGAATAAATAATTGATATTTGGTTGCTCTTACCCATAATCTGTTATCCCATGAAGATACTGCCGACATTTTTATCTTAACGAAATACAATTTTAAAAAGATAAATAAGTCAAGGGTCAAAGCTATAAAACAGAATTTATGACGTTTAATATTTTTCTAAAGGATTTTTAATCACACTGTCAAGGTCAAGTCATAGAAGCCTTTGTAATGCATTAGAACTAAGAAGTTAGAAGGAAAGTGTCTACAGGCGTTATTTTTTCACTAACTTTCAGTTAATCAGAATGTTTCTTTAAATAATTTGCACAGTCTATAACCTTTTCAATGATTTAAAGCACACATTTTTTGGAAATTTCCCGAACATTTCTATGTAATCTTAACTTTGAAATATTGCCATAAGGAACTTTAAGTACTCATATTTGCCTATATGGTGGAAGCTAGATATAAAAAAAAATTATACTTAATTTATAAAAAAATTTTGAAAGCCTGGTCTCTGGTCGCTATGATTATTATTCTGAAGCGTTGTTATAAACGTTTTTATGCACAAGTTTACGCAAAAGTACAGATATGATAGGACATCTGTACTGGTGGCTTTTAATACGACAAAAACGGTTACTAATTCCAAAGAAGTTTTTTATTTATCAGCTGCATTTTCCAACATTAGCTATTTTTTTTTGCAAAGCCTATTCTCGTTTGCTAGTTTCTTTTCTAGTTGGTAAATCATGGGGATCAAAATGCAAAGTAAAAATCAACGAGATTAGTTGCGTTTTGCAACTTTTAGAGGCTATAAAAAGCTACGCACATATTTTTGTTGATGTGCGTACCAAACTAGTCTCTGGATCATGGAACTATGTAAAAAGGAGTGTGGAGTCGGACTCCAAATAAGAAAGCTGAACAGTGTGTGTCCGTGAGAAGCCTCGTAGTGGCTAAGCTTCGCTTGCCGTGATTCACCGCGGCCATGCGGCCACTATATTTACCTTGCTCCCGGGAGGGGAGACTTCCCAACATGCCTCCGCCTGTTTGGGGGTGGGGAGAGAAAGATAGCGTACTGTACTCTGGGTACGGGCAGACAAGGGTTCGGAGCGCACACAAAGAGTTCGAAGCAAACACTACAGTTTTTCCCCTCCCGCAAGAATGGCCGCAGTTTTTTAGTTCATTCTCGGAGTCCCCAGCTCAGTGTACAGCAACCGGTCCGGCTCTTGCCGCGTCCGCAGTGACTGACGCGCCGGCAGCAACCCGCCGGCCTCCGCACCACTGTCGGCGGCCTCCATTTCGCCGGTTCTGTCAGCTGTCACATCGGCGTCGCCTGCAGGCTGCTCCTGTGGAATTCGCGGACGCAGCTGATCGGCGTGCCGCCGCTCGATGACGCCGTCGTTGGTCTCCACTCGGTAGCTGAGCGGCCCGGTCTGCTCTGCAACCCGGCCCTCCGCCCACCGTTCGGCGCCGCGGCGGTAGTCTCGGGCCCACACCTGGTCCGGTAGGTAGTCGGCGTGGCGAGCTGTGCGGTCGTGGAGCTGCTTCTGCGTGGCCTGGGCCCGCAGCACTCGGTCTCGAGTCGATGGCCGCATCAGGTCCATGCGGGTGCGCAGACCGCGGCCGAGCAGGAGCTGTGCCGGGGCCCGGCCAGTGGTCGGGTGTTCCGTAGCGCGGTAGCCGAGCAGCCAGTTCTGCAGCCGTCTGTCGGCATCCCCGCGTCCTCCCGGCTGGACTTCATGGCCCGCTTGAAGCTGCCTACCAGGCGCTCCACCAAGCCGTTGGTCTTCGGGTGGTACGGGCTGCTGCGGATATGCTGGATGCCGTTGCTCTTGCAGAAGTCGTGGAACTCCGCACTAGCAAATGCCGGTCCGTTGTCGGACACGATCTGGCGTGGCAGCCCCCACTGCGCAAACAGTCGCCGAAGCCGCTTGACGACTTCGGCGCTCGTCTGGCCACCGACTCGCTCCACGTGCGGCCACTTGGAATGCGCGTCCACCACCAGGAGGTAAATCTGGCCTTCCATGGGACCCGCGAAATCCACGTGGATCCGCTCCCACGGCTGGTCCGGCCAGATCCAGGGGTGTAGCGGCGCTTTCATCTCCGGTCGCGTCTGCTGGCACTGGCTGCAGGCGCTGGCCGTCCGCTCGATGTCCTGGTCCAGGCCGGGCCACCACACGAAGCTGCGCGCCACCGACTTCATTCTGACGACTCCAGTGTGATCGGTGTGCAACTCCTGCAGCACTCGAGGCCGCAGGGCTGCGGGGATGACAACCCGCGAACCCCACAGCAGGCAGCCGTCCTCCAGGCTGAGCTCGTGCCGCCGTCGGTGGTACGGCTCCTGGGAGGCGCGCCAGGTGCCCGGCCAGCCATCCTGTGTGAACCGCCGAACCTCCTGCAGGTCGACGTCGCGGCGGCTGGCTCTGGCGATGTCCCTGGCCAGCAGCGGCCAGTCCTCGCTACCTGGCCGCTCTTCGTCGGTCCAGCACACGCCGCTTGGGTCCGCTGACTCCGCCTTGATCGCTAGGGGTAGCCTCGACAGAAAGTCCGCGTTGCCGTGCTGGCTTGTGTTCCTGTAGCTGATGTCGTAGTCGTAAGCGGCCAGGGTGAGTGCCCACCGCTGCAGGCGCGCTGCCGCCGTCGCCGAGACGCCGGTTTTTGGGCCGAAGATGCTCGTCAGAGGCTGGTGGTCGGTGATGATAGTGATCTTCTGGCCGTAAATGTAATTGTGAAATTTCTTGACGCCGAAGATGATCGCCAGCGCCTCCTTCTCGATCTGGGCGTAGTTCTTCTCCGCAGCATTCAGGCTCCTGGAGGCGAAGGCGATCGGTTTCTCAGTTCCGTCGGGCGCCACGTGGGAGATAACGGCTCCGATGCCAACAGAGGAGGCGTCCGCGGCCAGCACCAGCGGCCAGTCGGGGTTGTAGCAGGTCAGAACGGTGTCCGACGAGAGGGCCTCTTTCAGTGCCTCCCAGGCTGACTGCTGGCGCGCGGTCCAGTCCCACGCGGTGTCCTTTCGGAGGAGTTCGTACAGCGGGGCCGCTTTCGTAGAGAAGTTGGCGACGTGCTTGGCGTAATAGTTGGCCAGGCCGAGGAACGACCGCAGCTCGGACACGGTGGCTGGCTTCGGGCTGGCCCTGATGGCCTCGACCTTCTTGGGGCTCTTCCGGACCCCCTCACCGCTAATGAGTGAGCCAAGGTACTCCACCTCGCTCTCGAAGAACCGGCACTTCTCCACTTTGAGTCGGAGGCCCGCGCTGCGCAGGCGGCTCAGCACCTCCCGCAGGTTGTTGAGGTGATCGGCCGTGCCCTTGCCGGCCACCAGGATGTCGTCGATCCTGCAACACGTCGAGCTGGTGCCCTGCAGCACGGATTCCATGATCTGCTGGCAGAGCGCTGGCGCTGAGCTGACCCCGTACGGCAGTCGCTTGAACCGGAACAAGCCCTTGTGGGTGTTGATGGTGGTCAGGTCCTGGCTGGCCTGGTCCAGCGGAAACTGCAGGTAGCACTCAGACAGGTCCAGCTTGGAGAAGATCCTGCCGCCGCCGACCGCGTCGTAGAGTTCTTCTGGCGTCGGCATTGGGTAGTGGTCGGTCTTCAGCTGTGGGTTCAGCGTGACCTTGTAGTCACCGCACAGCCTAAGGGCCCCGTTTGGCTTGCTGACGGGCCCCACCGGTGTCGCCCAGTCGCTGTGCAGCACCGGCTCGACAACTCCCGCCTCCTGCATCCGTTGCAGCTCTGCCTCGATCTTGGACTTCAGAGCGTACGGGACAGGCCGGGCCTTGCAGAACCTCGGCTGAGCGTCCTCCTGCAGCCGTAGCTTCACGCTGTGCCGTGTGAAGTTACCCAAGCCCGGCTGGAACACATCTGCGAACTCCTGCAGCAGGCCGTCCAGTTCTGGCGGCGTGGCGGGGCTGGAGGTCGTGGCCGGCACCGTTGGGCTGCTGATCGCGAAAATCTCCTTCCAGTCCAGCCGGATGCCCCTGAGCCAGTTCCGGCCCATCAGTGGGCTCGCCTTCTCCAGGCTGGTGACGATCAGGGGCAGCTGGCAGGCCTGGCTGCCGTACTCCACCACCACCTCCGCCGAGCCCATGACAGGAATGCTCTCGCCTGTCCAGGTGCGCAGCTTCACCTCCGTCTTCTGCAGCTTCGGCCGGCCCAGCTGCTCCCAGTGCCGCTTGGACACGAGGCTGACGCAGGCTCCGGTGTCCACCTGCATTTTTAGTGGCCGTCCATTGATGTTCAGCTGGACGCTGATGTGGCTCTCCTCACTGCTGCGGACCTGGGAGACCCACGTCACCTCGAAGTCCTCGCTGTCGCTGCTGCTGTGCACCTCGCTCCCACCTCTGTTGACAGCCCGGATGGACTTCCGGCTCTTGGAGCCGCTGAATTTCGAGCCACCCCTCTGACTGCTCGAAGCTGCCCCGGCGCTGGCCTTCTGGCTGGACAGACAGACGGCCTTCAGGTGTCCCAGCTTGCCGCAGGCGTGGCACTTGGTGTTCCTGTGCGGGCACTCGGAGGATAGGTGCTGCCTGGAGCCGCAGCGCATGCAGGGCCGCCGCGGTGGCGGGGCCTCTCCTACCTGGTTGACCTCCGGCCTGGCCCGCCAGCTGTTGGCCTCCGCCTCTGCCATCTCTGCCGCCTGAGCGATCTCCTTCGCCTTGTCGAGCGTCAGAGTGCTGACGGTCAGCAGCCGCTTCTGCACTTGCGGCTCCCGGAGTCCGCAGACGAAGCAGTCGCGCAGGGCATCCTCCAGGAAGGTGGCGAAGTCGCAGGTCTCCGCCAGGTTCCTGAGGGCGGCCAGGAACTGAGCTGCGGACTCTCCGTCCCTCTGGGTCCGCTTGTAGAAGCGAAACCGCTCGGCGATGACCGGCTTCTTTGGCTGGAAGTGCTCCTTGAGTCGCTTGACCAGCTCCTCGTAGTCCAGGTCCGTAGGCTTTGCAGGCGAGCACAGATTCCGGAGAATGGCGTAGCATTGGCGGCCGATCAGAGTGAGAAAAACAGCCTTCTTCTGGTCCTCCCCCTTGATCCTGTTGGCGGTCATGTACAGGGCGACGCGCTCCTCGTAGGCGCACCAGTCTTTTCCCTCCTCGAAAGGCTCGACTGTGCCGATGCTAGACATCCTCGTCGCCACTGTGGAGTCGGACTCCAAATAAGAAAGCTGAACAGTGTGTGTCCGTGAGAAGCCTCGTAGTGGCTAAGCTTCGCTTGCCGTGATTCACCGCGGCCATGCGGCCACTATATTTACCTTGCTCCCGGGAGGGGAGACTTCCCAACATGCCTCCGCCTGTTTGGGGGTGGGGAGAGAAAGATAGCGTACTGTACTCTGGGTACGGGCAGACAAGGGTTCGGAGCGCACACAAAGAGTTCGAAGCAAACACTACAAGGAGTATACAGGTACAGGTTGGGTAATGAACAATATCATTAAGCATACTTAAAATACACTACTACATGCCTAAATATCTACAGTGACAATCCTTTTAGCCGACGCCAAATATACAAAAACAGGTTAACAAGATTGCACACGAATGCAGAACTGGAAGATGCAACAATAATTATAGTGTATAGATTGCCAAAGCACAAATCTTCTCTTTCCAGCAGTTTGTACGGAAATATGTCCATTATGTCCGAGTCAGAATTTCGCAGGCTTCCAAACTGATCTTTAAAGTACAGTCGAACCTGATTATGCCCAACGTCAGTGATGCTGCAGCGGGCCGAGTAGCCAAGGAAGAGTGACACCAGAAAGACGCCGAAATAGGCTGTGATGGCAAATTGAATGCTGGCTAGGAAGGCGAACACATGCCACTCGGCGCTGCGAAAGCTGCGCATTCGGGATCTTCGAAAGTCTATCAGGAAGACGCAAAAGCAGCAGCGATGACAGACGCCGGAGCGCTGAAGTGGTTCAACTGCGGCTTCCGGGGCTGCATTGGAATCGTCGGCAGTCTTAGCTTTGTTGTCGGAGCCTGCTGGCTGATCCACAGATTCGGCAGTGACGGCAGCTGCAGCAGCCTCGTTGCTAGTTGTGGGACAGCAGCACCTGTTGGTGGGATTTTTAAGTGGCGGAGCGGTACCTGTACCCGATCACATACTAATAGTAGAGCTTCTTGAACATGGTGCGAATTTCCCATTGGCTAAAAAAGTACCTGTTGTCGCAGAGGGTGTTGCAGATTCCAGACGCTACAGCGTACAGCCAGCCAATCAGCAGGGGCCAAAAAGTCTGGAAGAGGGTGTAGAATATTATGAGCAAGTTGCAGATTGGCAGTTTGTCCTCGCTGACTCCGGAGTCGACAATGTTCAGCTTCATGTAGAGTGGACAGTTGCCATCGTATGTGTTGCCAATCTCAACAGCGAAGGTGACAATGAAGGTCAAGCCAGCGGCGAAGTTAATGAAATAGATTACTGTGTGAAGAATGCCTAGGCTAGAAACCATATTTTAGTAGCTAACTCTATAAATAAGTAAGTAAAAAGTATCAGGGGTTGGATAATTGCTTGTTAGTTTTCAGTTTCATCAGAAAGCAGATTCAATCTACACGCTCCGTGTCGTGAGCGGGACCCGTTTGTACCATAGACAATCTACACATAATCTGTCCAAAAATCCTTCGGGGCCACCGTCAATACCATAGACATATTTTTGATGCAAAGTTATTTGTTAACATTGAATTGGGTTTTTAGACATTTGCACTTTGCCAGCTACTCGTATTCAAAGGCACTTCGTGAATGCTTTGCTTAAGGACACAAACAGTTTCCACTATTCGAACTCCCGACCGCTATATCTCATAAGTGAATAAAAAAGCAATATGAATAATCAATTATTATTATAATTATTAGGACATCGTATAATGCACTTGGCCATGAACCTGAACTTACATCTAACAACTTCAAAAGTTCAAAGCGTAATGCCGTAGCAATTCTCCACGTGTCTATCATTTCTTCTAAACAGCATCAGCTGACCGAGGATCCACCCTATCTGTCTTGCCCTTCACTGAAGCTGATTTGTGAGAAATTACAGGCATAGTTGGTTGCAGGGATCCTATAGCGCACAGGAGAAAGATTCAACTAAAGCATTTTTTTAATTACTACGTGCAGAGACCTGCCCAGCGAATCGTGTGTTTTTCTTGGTAGCCAGGATTCCGATCGCTAGGAGGCATAGCCTAATGCAACAGAGATAAGGATCTTCTGGTTCGGTTCAGCCAAGTCCCATAGCAACTGCAGTTTCTAACGAGTTTTCAGTTAACCATAATTCTGGCCTTGCCCGTGTAAATAGACGGTATTTCTAATACCTACGTTTTCTCTTTTCTGTATCTCCTAAAATATTCAAGCAATCACCATGAAAATCCAAAACCCGCGCTAAAACGCTAAACGCTATGGAAACATATTTTAATGGTCGCGGCTGTACCACCCAAATGGACTATCAATTCATTTTGCGCATCTGTCTTTCGGTTTCGGTGCAAACGCGTGCGTCGTAAGGGAATTCGAATATTCCATGCTAATTATGAGTCACTGGTTGGAACCAGATTTCTTCTTTTACGACTGTTGCTAAATAAGAAGCGGGCATTGGTAGTCAGTCACGGCGCATTGCTTGCTTGCGCAGAAGAACCAGTAGAAATGAGGCACCCGCTTTTTTGTTTCCAGGCTATTGGTTGCTGTGGAACTAATTAAAAAGGCCAGCAAATACTTGAAGCTTCAATAAAATGATACCACTATCTGCTTTCAAATCAGCAACAAATTTAACATTACTGCTTTGAAAAAAATTATTTTTGTCAAGCCAGATGCAACTAATGGCGCAAGGTTTTACTGCCAAAACCTGTGCCACAATCCGGCTGACGTTGCCACTGCTGCTCATTGCCCTGACTGTGCCGCTCGCCGAGACTTCAAACTCGCTGACTGGGTGAGGAAATGCTCGATGATTAGCCGACCTACCTTACCTATCACCTTTCTTATCCCTCTTATCTCTCCCTGCCTCATCTCTCCCCTGCCTCATCTCTCCTCTGCCTCATCTCTCCCCTGCCTCATCTCTCCCCTGCCTCATCTCTCCCCTGCCTCATCTCTCCCCTGCCTCATCTCTCCCCTGCCTCATCTCTCCCCTGCCTCATCTCTCCCCTGCCTCATCTCTCCCCTGCCTCATCTCTCCCTTGCCTCATCTCTCCCCTGCCTCATGTCTCCCCTGCCTCATCTCTCCCCTGCCTCATCTCTCCCCTGCCTCATCTCTCCCGTGCCTCATCTCTCCCGTGCCTCATCTCTCCCCTGCCTCATCTCTCCTCTGCCTCATCTCTCCCATATCTCATCTCTCCCCTGCCTCATCTCTCCCATACCTCATCTCTCCCCTGCCTCATCTCTCCCATATCTCATCTCTCCCCTGCCTCATCTCTCCTCTGCCTAATCTCTCCCCTGCCTCATCTCTCCCCTGCCTCATCTCTCCTCTGCCTCATCTCTCCCATATCTCACCTCTCCCCTGCCTCATCTCTCCCATATCTCATCTCTCCCCTGCCTTCTCTCTCCCATACCTCATCTCTCCCCTGCCTCATCTCTCCCATATCTCATCTCTCCTATATCTCATCTCTCCCCTGCCTCATCTCTCCTCTGCCTCATCTCTCCCATATCTCATCTCTTCCCTGCCTCATCTCTCCCATATCTCATCTCTTCCCTGCCTTATCTCTCCCATATCTCATCTCTCCTATATCTCATCTCTCCCCTGCCTCATCTCTCCTCTGCCTCATCTCTCCCATTTCTCATCTCTCCCCTGCCTGATCTCTCCCATACCTCATCTCTCCTCTGCCTTATCTCTCCCATATCTCATCTCTCCCCTGCCTCATCTCTCCTCTGCCTCATCTCTCCCATATCTCATCTCTCCCCTGCCTCATCTCTCCTCTGCCTCATCTCTCCCATACCTCATCTCTCCTCTGCCTCATCTCTCCCATATCTCATCTCTCCTCTTCCTCATCTCTCCCCTGCCTCATCTCTCCTCTGCCTCATCTCTCCCCTGCCCCATCTCTCCCATACCTCATCTCTCCTCTGCCTCATCTCTCCCCTGCCCCATCTCTCCCCTGCCTCATCTTTATTCCTTCCTCCGTCTGATCCCTGCCCTGTATAATCTTTCCTGTCCTAAATCTTTACTGTTCGTGTCTCCGCAGTCTTATGTTTCTGTAACTACAATCTTGCCTGGTTTTTTAATTTGGATTTTTTCTTATGCTTTTGAGAAAAAATCCGCTTTCGTCTTTAAAAAATTTCATTTAAATTGAATAAATCACCTAAATCTTACTATGAGTAGTCTCACTAACGGAACAATCGTTTTCCATTGAATCAAGCTATCGACTGTACAGGGCGGATCCGTTCACTGTGGAGGCCGTGGAGTTGCTACGTCAGTTGCACGACACTTATCCCAGCGACCCGGAGCCCAGCGTAAGGGAATCCGGAATTCCGATGTTGAACTCTCTGCGGATTAAAATAAATGCAGATCATCTCTGGATGTGAAGCAGAATTCGAGTATTTAACAATAGAGAGGCCAATCTATTTTCCCTCCCTAGGAATAGACCACAAGAATTTCAACTACCCGCTGCCTACTTCACGACAGCTCCTAAACTAAATGACCGATTTTCGTGAAAGTCCACCATGTGGATCAACATTTTCCGCCCTGTACGATGAACTAACTGACTTTCAAAGCCGTCCGAGATAATTCTGCGATTCTTGTCGAACATTGCTCATGTTCAATCCATATTGTTTCGATAATATAATAATTAACAACACAATCAACAATGACAGCCGAGAAGGTCTCATGATGAAATTTTGTGAGCAGAAAATGTATGCCTAAATTAGTGGCTTTTGCCACCAGACACCCCCACCGACAAGAATCGTTGAATATTCGACGATTCAATGATTGGTTGAACAGTTTAGGAGATACAGGACAGATACAAATTTGGGTATTTGAAATACCATCGTGGTCTTGCTACTGTTAAATGAGCATTGAATAATGTTGGAGAATAAACAAGAGTGCAAAGCGCCCTTTTCCCACTTAAAAAATGCCCCCCAACAGCTCGGCCTGACCTTCTTTAAGTATCCGAGCCATCGCAACGTCAAAGTTGACATTCTGGTGCCTCCGGGCATGCTGCCGAAGTTTCTAGAAGCCCTCCAGGACAAGCCGGATGTTCAGCTGGAGCTCATGCGGACCAACTACGGCACGCTGGCTGCCGAGGCGGAGTTGGAAAACCGCCGGCTGGCGCGACTGCCGCTCCGACGGCGTCGAAGATCGATCGGTGACCCACCGAGCGGCCTCATTCTGAGCCATACGCACTACCTCAGATATGACCAGGTTAGTGGGGCCTAATAAAGGTCCTTGCTGTGAGACTGCTTATCTTTTATTTGTGTTCTAAGCCTATAAATATAAATGCAGATTCTTCAAGCCATGAGCATACTGGAGCAGAGGTGCAACGCTCTGCGAAGAAACACCTGCCGACTACAGGAGATTGGCAGCGCCTACGAAGGAAGGAAACTGGTTGTGCTCAGAGTGAGTCAGTTTGTACAGATTGTAGTTGTCCTTCACACTCTCATTTGACTATTTGAGTATGTCAATGGAAATAATATTTCTGTTGCTCAACCGCGACGGCAGATTGAGAAGAGTCAGACGGACAAGCAGAAGCGCAAAGTCTGGATTGACGGCGGCATCCACGCCAGGGAGTGGATCAGCCCGGCAACCGTGCTGTATCTGGCTGATGTGGTGAGCTACTGAGCTGCGAGGGTTACGAGTACAACTCACATAAACTCAGGGATCAGCTCACTCATGTACTCCGCACACACTCACCATTCAAATAGCTCATCTCTAAGGGCCTGAATCCTTCGTCCAGGGTCCGCTCGCCCGAGATTGTCTCCCTGTTGAACTACTACGATTTTCTGGTACTGCCACTGTACAATCCGGATGGCTATGAGTATTCTCATTCGCATGTGAGCACTTTATTGACTTATTGGCATTGACGAGTTTGGCCAATGATAGAATTATGCGAAAAAACACTTGCATTGTGAACTCGAAGTATTAATCCAGAGTTGTTAGAAAAGCACAAGACATTATCACAAAGTGATAAGTGATGTATACACTTCGTAATAAAGAAGATGCGTACCTTTATATTTAAACGTGCACTTTTAACAGTAGTAAGACTACAGGGGGTATTTTAAATGCCTACATTTTTCTCTTTTCTGTATCTCCTAAAATATCCAACCAATCGCTATGAAAATGCAGAACATTTTCCGCTCTATCCGATGAAACAACTTCCAGAATAAAAACACATCGTCATCGTCGAGATATTCAACGATTCTATACGGGGTGTCTGGTGGCAAAAAGGCACAAATGTAGACAAGCATTACATGTCGGCTACTATTGTGTATTATATTGCATAGAATATATAGTATTTTTATACAATTTTGAACCCGAATGGATTCACCCGAATGGTCTTTCCCCAGGGGAAATATAGTTTAATAATTTCTACTTTTAACTTGGAAGCTCGTGATTTTGCTTTTACTTTTCCAGTACCGTTTCTGGCGTAAAAATCGTCAGACAAATGGTGGTCCTCCGTCGCAGTCTCGAGTATGCAAAGGTGTAGACCTAAATCGAAACTACGGCTACAGGTGGGCGAACGACTGTATTTTACTCTAATGGTCTATTTGTAAACTAACTTTTGTAGATTCATAACCATTTTAGTCTAATTGTCATTTCAAATGCATGATGTAGACTGTGTCGACAACTTGAAACTGAATATGGGAAAATGTTTAGAATATGGTAATAACAAGGAGAACTAAGGATATGGTGTGCGCCACTTCAATGATTGGCTGGCCGGGGTGGGGTGGGTGTCTCATGGGGGTGCTGGCTTTGGGCGAAGAACTGGGGTGAGCGATATTCCTCTTTCCTCTGCGGACACCCACCCCACCGCGGTCAGCCAATCAGGACCAGCGAATGGGGACAGATATTAACACTTTCCTACCAAAGCCATTAGTAGAACAATGTCTCCAGTCACTTAACTGTAAAAAATTGCAGGTGGGGGGGTGCCGGCAGTTCAAGCGACCCCTGCCAGGATAACTACCGCGGCGCTGGGCCGTTCTCGGCCATGGAGACCGCCGCAGTCAAACGATTCGTTGAGCAGGAGAATGCCGGTCCGAAATTCCTACTCTTCCTGTCCTATCATTCCTACGGCCAGTACGTGCTTATGCCGTTTGGCTATGAGCGCGGCGTCTACCCAAAGCCTAGACAGAGCTCAAACAAAATGGTGAGCAGTAATTAATCTTGAACGATTTTCTCAGATATCAATCACTAGTTTAAAAAATTTATATATTCCCGAATATTTTAGTGATATTATGATATGATATTGTGATAGTATATCTTATCAGTTGACAAACGCGACCATTTTTTGAAAAGTGCATTCTCGTTCTTGAATCGTGTATTAGAAAAGCAATTTTCTGTGTATGCGAATTCTGTGAAACACTTCAATTTGTTCATAAATATTTGTTTATCCATGCTCGCTTCAGCGAGTTCCACCTTCAATGGTTATATAATTCGCAGGCTAACACTTGGATACTGTCGGTGATTAAATTTCAAATCGCTCGTATGACAAGATAGTTACTTCCAGGCTGAAGCCAAGATAAAAATGCCTGGTGTATTGATTTTCAAAGCAGCTTTAGCGCAACAAGGATCCATGCAGATCTACTGCTTGCTCTAGTCCAGGGGTCGGCAAACTTATTAGCTAGCGGGCCAAAAAGAGAACCTAAAAGATGACAGCAGGCCGCATTGACTGTAGAAATATAAGAGAAATATATCAGAGATAGGGAGAGATGAGACACTGGAGAGATGAGACACGGGAGAGATGAGACATGGGAGAGATGAGACACAGGAGAGATGAGAAACGGGAGAGATGAGACACTGGAGATATGAGACACTGGAGAGATGAGACACGGGAGAGATGAGACACGGGAGAGATGAGACACGGAGAGATGAGACACGGGAGAGATGAGACACTGGAGAGATGAGACACCGGAGAGATGAGACACGGGAGAGATGAGACATGGGAGAGATGAGACAGAGGAGAGATGAGACACGGGAGAGATGAGACACAGGAGAGACGAAACGAGAGAGGGGAACGGGCCGGATTTGGGAGCTTCGAGGGCCGCATCTGGCCCGCGGGCCGGAGTTTGCCGACCTCTGCTCTAAACTACATATTGAGTAGCTTCCCAAGCATTCTCTCTCCCTGATGGCATTTCTAAACCCACAGCGTTGCGTTGCATTCTATGGTAGCCACGAGATGTTCTCAAAGAACCATCGCTACTACATTCACGGAACCAGTGCGGACGTGCTGTGTGAGTCTATGACCTGTTTCTAGAAAATTTAATTCCGCATTTTCTTAAGTAAATTGAATTAAAAAATACACGGTGCGACCTACCAGACGAAGCAAGCGGTGGCTCGGATGACTGGGCTCACGGCCAGCTGGGCATTCCCTACTCGCTGACAATCGAGCTACCAGATGACGGCGCCTATGGCTTCCTTCTGCCGCCCGCCTACATCCGCAATGTCGGAGTCGAGGCCGTCCACGGCGTTCTAGCCATGCTGCGCACCATTCACGACCTGGAGACCAACACCAATTTCTACCGCACGAACTGTCCCAGACAATCGGTGGAGTAGTCACTTGTTGCTAGGCTAGGCTGCGAAGCATTGTTGCAAGCTTTGACTATCGGGTTTTCAAGAATTTCTGACGATGGCCTGTGTGTTAACTACAGTAAACTAAATGGACTAAACGACTGTAGCTTGAATTAAATTGTTGATTGACAAAATGTATAAAAAAAGCAATTTAAAAAAGTCAATTTTTTATCTAGATTAACAGCGACTTCAAGGCATGATCATTTATAGCCGCTAACAGATATTTGTGCTCACTTGTTCTATCGGTTGGTGGTACAGAGATCTTATCAGTTCTATGGGTTGGTGGTACAGAGATCTTATCAGTTCTATGGGTTGGTGGTACAGAGATCTTATCAGTTCTATGGGTTGGTGGTACAGAGATCTTATCAGTTCAATGGGTTGGTGGTACAGAGATCTTATCAGTTCTATGGGTTGGTGGTACAGAGATCTTATCAGTTCTATGGGTTGGTGGTACAGAGATCTTATCAGTTCTATGGGTTGGTGGTACAGAGATCTTATCAGTTCTATATGGGTTGGTGGTACAGAGATCTTATCAGTTCTACGGGTTGGTGGTACAGAGATCTTTTCAGTTCTATGTGTTGGTGGTACAGAGATCTTATCAGTTCTACGGGTTGGTGGTACAGAGATCTTATCAGTTCTATGGGTTGGTGGTACAGAGATCTTATCAGTTCTATGGGTTGGTGGTACAGAGATCTTATCAGTTCTATGGGTTGGTGGTACAGAGATCTTATCAGTTCTATGGGTTAATGGTACAGAGATCTTATCAGTTCTATGGGTTGGTGGTACAGAGATCTTATCAGTTCTATGGGTTGGTGGTACAGAGATCTTATCAGTTCTATGGGTTGGTGGTACAGAGATCTTATCAGTTCTACGGGTTGGTGGTACAGAGATCTTTTCAGTTCTATGTGTTGGTGGTCCAGAGATCTTTTCAGTTCTATGGGTTGTTGGTACATAGATCTTATCAGTTCTATCGGTTGGTGGTTCAGAGATCTTATCTGTTTTATGGTTCGGTGGTACAGAGATCTTTTTAGTTCTATCGGTTGGAGGTACAGAAATCTTATCAGTTCTATCGGTTGGAGGTACAGAAATCTTATCAGTTCTATCGGTTGGTGGTACAGAGATCTTATCAGTTCTACGGGTTGGCGGTACAGAGATCTTATCAGTTCTATGGGTTGGTGGTACAGAGATCTTGTTAGTTCTATCGGTTGGAGGTACAGAAATCTTATCAGTTCTATCGGTTGGTGGTACAGAGATCTTATCAGTTCTATTGGTTGGCGGTACAGAGATCTTATCAGTTCTATGGGTTGGTGGTACAGAGATCTTGTTAGTTCTATCGGTTGGAGGTACAGAAATCTTATCAGTTCTATCGGTTGGTGGTACAGAAATCTTATCAGTTCTATGGGTTGGTGGTACATAGATCTTTTTAGTTCTATCGGTTGGAGGTACAGAAATCTTATCAGTTCTATGGGTTGGTGGTACATAGATCTAATCTGTTTTATGGGTTGGTGGTACAGAGATCTTTTCAGTTCTATGGGTTGGTGGTACAGAGATCTTATCAGTTCTATGGGTTGGTGGTACAGAGATCTTATCAGTTCTATGGGTTGGTGGTACAGAGATCTTATCAGTTCTACGGGTTGGTGGTACAGAGATCTTTTCAGTTCTATGTGTTGGTGGTCCAGAGATCTTTTCAGTTCTATGGGTTGTTGGTACATAGATCTTATCAGTTCTATCGGTTGGTGGTTCAGAGATCTTATCTGTTTTATGGTTCGGTGGTACAGAGATCTTTTTAGTTCTATCGGTTGGAGGTACAGAAATCTTATCAGTTCTATCGGTTGGAGGTACAGAAATCTTATCAGTTCTATCGGTTGGTGGTACAGAGATCTTATCAGTTCTACGGGTTGGCGGTACAGAGATCTTATCAGTTCTATGGGTTGGTGGTACAGAGTTCTTGTTAGTTCTATCGGTTGGAGGTACAGAAATCTTATCAGTTCTATCGGTTGGAGGTACAGAGATCTTATCAGTTCTATTGGTTGGCGGTACAGAGATCTTATCAGTTCTATTGGTTGGCGGTACAGAGATCTTATCAGTTCTATGGGTTGGTGGTACAGAGATCTTGTTAGTTCTATCGGTTGGAGGTACAGAAATCTTATCAGTTCTATCGGTTGGTGGTACAGAAATCTTATCAGTTCTATGGGTTGGTGGTACATAGATCTTTTTAGTTCTATCGGTTGGAGGTACAGAAATCTTATCAGTTCTATGGGTTGGTGGTACATAGATCTAATCTGTTTTATGGTTCGGTGGTACAGAGATCTTTTTAGTTCTATCGGTTGGTGGTACAGAGATCTTTTCAGTTTTATGGTTTGGTGGTACAGAGATCTTATCAGTTTTATGGTTCGGTGGTACAGAGATCTTTTTAGTTCTATCGGTTGGTGGTTCAGAGATCTTATCAGTTTTATAGTTCGGTGGTACAGAAATCTTATCAGTTCTATCGGTTGGTGGTACAGAGATCTTATCAGTATTATGGTTTGGTGGTACAGAGATCTTATCAGTTTTATGGTTTGGTGGTACAGAGATCTTATCGATATTAATAACCAACGTCAGAAAACGCCTATTATTTTATTGTACATTGTCGACAAAATATCTCATCACATTGTTTACAAAACAAAGGTATTATAAGTTGCTTTTGCTGAAGAAAAGTTATACGAGTACAATCAGACGAATATCGAGTGACATCTCTCTGTCAAGTGTAGAAAAACGAAAGTGTGCATAAGCCAGCAAAATTGGTATTCACATCGAGATTACATTCAATTTAATTTGTAATGCGTAATTTGATAGGCAATGTAGCGAATTGCTAATCAAACGGCAGTATATAACATTTTTATATATGCATATGTGTGTCATATAAGTGTGGGTCATTTTTGGTTTTTTAAATCATTATAAAACAGTGAATATAACTGTGCTTAATTTGGTTACAAAACTGCATAGAAGCTATATGAGTCTGAGTTCAGACTCTGCTCAGTGTGTGCATCAGGCTCGCCATGAATTGAAAAGAATTTTTCCTGGCGCAGTTGCATGGCACGAGAGCCAACGTTCTTTTAGAGCTCAGTGGTTCCAGTGGCTCTGAGGGTTCAGTGGTTCCAGTGGCTCTGAGGGTTCAGTGGTTCCAGTGGCTCTGAGGGTTCAGTGGTTCCAGTAGCTCTGAAGGTTCAGTGGTTCCAGTGGCTCTGAGGGTTCAGTGGTTCCAGTAGCTCTGAAGGTTCAGTGGTTCCAGTGGCTCTGAGGGTTTAGTGGTTCCAGTGGCTCTGAAGGTTCAGTGGTTCCAGTGGCTCTGAGGGTTCAGTGGTTCCAGTAGCTCTGAAGGTTCAGTGGTTCCAGTGGCTCTGAGGGTTCAGTGGTTCCAGTAGCTCTGAAGGTTCAGTGGTTCCAGTGGCTCTGAGGGTTCAGTGGTTCCAGTGGCTCTGAGGGTTCAGTGGTTCCAGTGGCTCTGAAGGTTCAGTGGTTCCAGTGGCTCTGAAGGTTCAGTGGTTCCAGTAGCTCTGAAGGTTCAGTGGTTCCAGTAGCTCTGAAGGTTCAGTGGTTCCAGTACCTCTGAAGGTTCAGTGGTTCCAGTGGCTCTGAAGGTTCAGTGGTTCCAGTGGCTCTGAGGGTTCAGTGGTTCCAGTGGCTCTGAGGGTTCAGTGGTTCCAGTGGCTCTGAAGGTTCAGTGGTTCCAGTGGCTCTGAAGGTTCAGTGGTTCCAGTGGCTCTGAAGGTTCAGTGGTTCCAGTAGCTCTGAAGGTTCAGTGGTTCCAGTGGCTCTGAAGGTTTTATTGGTTCCAGTGGCTCTGAGGGTTCAGTGGTTCCAGTGGCTCTGAGGGTTCAGTGGTTCCAGTGGCTCTGAAGGTTCAGTGGTTCCAGTAGCTCTGAAGGTTCAGTGGTTCCAGTAGCTCTGAAGGTTCAGTGGTTCATCGCGCCTCTAATTAATTAATCGCAACGAGGAAGGAACAGAATAACAAACAGGAGGACTCTACAATCTCGTCAGAGGGTCAGTAAGCCAGCGAGGTTCGCAGCATCGCGAGCGCCAATGAGAAGGCGCAGAAACAGCAGCGGCAGCACAATCTCAGTTTGTGTCAACCGCATGAAACTTTCTGACAGGCCGAAGAATGGCGCTAGTGTGAAGGGCTGGTGGTTTCGCGACATGATTTACAGAAAATAAAAAAGTTTCTTTGTCATTTAACAACGAGAAGAGAAACAAATGACTGTTTTGCGGTTCGCATGAATGGGACTGCAATGCTATACAAGACTCTAGCGGGATTAGATTTGATTTGATCTTGACTAAAGTGCATATTTAAAGTGCAAAGCAATCAAGCCAAGATCAATCGGATTATTTTAGCGCTTAGTGCCGAAAACTAAAGAGCTGAGAGTTCACACAACGGTCCTATTGTAAATCTCCTGTTCTCTATAGGTCAACAGTAGATAGACCAGGATATTTCCCCCATGGGGATAATTCAAATACCCTCTGCCCACTTCACGCCAGCTCCCAAACCGAATGACAGATTTTCGTGAAAGTCCACCATATGGATCAACATTTTCCGCCCTTTACAATGAACTGACTTTCAAAGCCGTCCGACGTCATTACCGTCGGGATATTCAGCTATTCTTGTCGAAGACCCTGGTGACAAGGACAACTAAAATTTCTCTGTATAACCATCTATGGCGAACCCATATTGGTTCAATAATATAATAATATACTGCACAAGCCAAAAAGTCGCATGATTAAATTTTGTTAGTAGAAAAATTATGCCGATATTGATATTTTTGCCACCAGACACCCCAACGAGAATCATTGAATAACTCGACGACGACGATGTTTCGTTGCTTCTGGAAGTGTTTTCATCGGATAGAGCGGAAAAGTGTACCTACCTTATGTTCTGGATTTTCATCTTGCGATTGTTTGAATATTTTGGGAGATGCAGAAAAAAAGCATTTGAAATACCCCCGTGGTATCTCTACTGAAAGGTCGGGAGTTCGAATCTCAGCCTAAGGAATACAAATTTGTGTCCTCGTGCTCTTTGGCACAGTCAGCTGTGCTCAATTTCTGCTCCCCAGTCCCAGTTTTGCCCAATGTGTAGCCAATGACAAGCAGAGTGTGAACAAGCAGAAAACACAGTCCTCTGTTTCTCGAGTCTCCGTCTTGCCTCACAGCGGCGGCTTGTGCATGAAATGCGTGAGAATCTCCAGCGGCAGCGGAAATATGATGGTGGAGTTCTTCTCAGCCGAGATGGTGTTCAGAGTCTGCAGGTAGCGCAGCTGGAGGGCGAACGGCGACTCGTTGATGACGTCGGCGGCCTCCTTCAGGGCCCGGGAGGCCTTCTGCTCTCCCTCGGCTGCGATCACCTGCGGGCAATCAGAGGAATTGCATGATGCACCAACTTGGCTTGTGGGGGCTGAAAGTCTTCATTTGTGAAGGAAAAGTACTTTATAATGAATAAATTATCATAAATATAGTGCAACTTTACGCAAATTTACAGACGGGGGCTTTGTCTCTATTTACTGAATTAAGCTACTCAAGCAGCTCAAACACTGAGTACATCCATCAATGTATCCTGTCAGCTAACGCCCTTTGAATTATTGAGTCAAGTCACACAGAATGGGTGAAGGCAGACAAGATGGTTCTCCACATCTGCACCTCATTCACTTCACTACATTGTTGTTACAGCCTCTTTGGAAGGCTGAATTAAACACCTGGGTAGCTTGCCCTCAGCTATAAGCCCTTTGCCACGCCTGACAGCGGAAGAAGAATTGTCTCTTTTCCCTCTTCAAGAATTGCCAAGGGCCGCATCAGACAGGAATCGATCAGGGCAAAGAAAGCGCTTGCTTGGGTGAAGCTTGTCAATTCCAAAAATTGCCTGAGTTGAGAACCTGGGTCCCATCGGCTCCCTGCCGCGGTTACTCCTTCTTTGCTGTGTTTTTTCTTCTATAAAGTCTCTCCATCTTCCATGTTTGTGTTCAAATTACCCCAGTTACAAGTGAGGCTTTCTGTCTGTCTCTCACTCCATTCACATTCTGTCTGTCTGTCACTCCGGTCACATTCTGTCTCACTCCAGTCACATTCTGTCTGTCTCTCACTCCAGTCACATTCTGTCTGTCTGTCACTCCAGTCACATTCTGTCTGTCTCTCACTCCATTCACATTCTGTCTGTCTGTCACTCCGGTCACATTCTGTCTGTCTCTCACTCCATTCACATTCTGTCTGTCTCTCACTCCATTCACATTCTGTCTGTCTCTCACTCCAGTCACATTCTGTCTGTCTCTCACTCCATTCACATTCTGTCTGTCTGTCACTCCGGTCACATTCTGTCTGTCTCTCACTCCATTCACATTCTGTCTCTCACTCCATTCACATTCTGTCTGTCTCTCACTCCATTCACATTCTGTCTCTCACTCCATTCACATTCTGTCTGTCTGTCACTCCGGTCACATTCTGTCTGTCTCTCACTCCAGTCACATTCTGTCTGTCTGTCACTCCAGTCACATTCTGTCTGTCTGTCACTCCAGTCACATTCTGTCTGTCTCTCACTCCATTCACATTCTGTCTGTCTGTCACTCCGGTCACATTCTGTCTGTCTCTCACTCCATTCACATTCTGTCTCTCACTCCATTCACATTCTGTCTGTCTCTCACTCCATTCACATTCTGTCTCTCACTCCATTCACATTCTGTCTGTCTGTCACTCCGGTCACATTCTGTCTGTCTCTCACTCCAGTCACATTCTGTCTGTCTGTCACTCCAGTCACATTCTGTCTGTCTCTCACTCCAGTCACATTCTGTCTGTCTGTCACTCCAGTCACATTCTGTCTGTCTCTCACTCCAGTCACATTCTGTCTGTCTGTGACGCAGTTATTTTATCTCTTTCCTCTCGTCAGCTTCTGATTGGTGCGCCTCTCGCATTCTGGCCTTATTCTCTTACCCCCTGTTACGTAATCCAACCTCTTATCTTGTCAAGCTGCTAACACCCCACCCCATATATTGACAGTAGCGAGTCAAACTGCGAGTTCGTGAATCGCACGCACTGACCTTGGCTCGGGCCTCTCTGGCTGCCTCAGCCTCGGCGGCCATGGCTCTCTGCAGCTGCACTGGCAGTCGGACATCCTTGCTGCAATGCCACATCGGGTTTTAAAGAGGCCTTACTGCAGATTCTCACGGTTAAGCGCGGTCAAGAAGCTAACAATGTTCCTGCAATCAGTGCTATGCAATGCCTCCTACCATACTATACTCAACGAAAAAAAGTACTCACACTTCAACCCTCTCGACCTTCACGCCCCACGGATGCGTTGCCTCGTCCAGCGACTCCTGAAATAAAAAATCGCAAAATTTACAGCTTGCACTGGATTTTGAGCTACTGCTGGCACAGCGATTTTGATGGAATATTTTCATCGCGAAACAAAACACCGTTTTTGCAGTACTTGGACTAAATTGAATTTTCAAAAACTTCATTTCCCTAAAAAGTTTGTTTCCATAAAAATTCATTTCCTCGGAATTTCATTTCCCAGATATTTCATTTTCCAAGAAATTTCATTTCCCTGAGATTTCACTACCCTGAATTCCAGAAAAATCTGATTTCCCACTGGGCCACAAGTACAGCGAGTGCCTTCCGGAGGCTGTGATTTCAGTCCGTGGACTGGGGTGGTAGCTAGACCCACCCAAGTTTATTGCCAGCTGAACTGGCGCAGGAAATAAGGGAAGTACGAAATAAAGGGCCTTTATTACTCAACGCCACAATTTGCTCGCTTAGGGCTGAGATTCGAACTCCCAACCTCTAGCTCTAAATAGAAGGCCCGTAAGAGCATAAAATAAGTACTCGTAGCAAAATTTAAAAAAAATTGTTTGAAATAAAAACTTGCTGCGCTACAAACGGGCAGTGGATTCCGGAATCCCATAATTTCTATCCAGTCAATTTTATCTAGTAGCAAAATTTTGACAGCTTTGAGCAGATGCCGAGTATTTGGTATCACAAAAAATTGCCTCCCAGCCAGAAATTTGTTCACATTTTCCAACGGATGTCCTATTGGACAAGTAATTTGTGCTCGATGTTTAAACTAGTTTCCGGGAATCATGAGTCTGTATGGGTGGGCTGTGTCAGTCCGGCTTTTTTCAAGCAAGCCTTTTGCTTTGGCAAGAAAAAAAACGAGAGATTTCGAAATTTCGAAGCCTGGTTGCATCTAACAGACGCAGAGAGTTTAGCAATAACATTTCAAAAATAGCTCGTTTCTTTAATTCTGGTAAATAATGTGATCGTAATATATATATACAAATAAATTCCTTAATTATTATAGATGATAGTGGTGAGTTTTTTTCTAAACCAATAAAGTATTCAAAATTTTACCAATTCCAGACGTGTTATAACTTTGACAACTTGATGCTTTTTGATAGCAATATTTTAGTCACATGTTCGAATTTAAAAAATATTTCTTAGAAATAGTTTTGTTTAACTCTTTCAAAAATATTATTAACAGGTAGAATCCTTGTCATCAGGGTCACCGACAAGAATCTCGACGATGCTTACTGGGACGGCTTAGAATGTTAGTCCATCAAAAAGGGCTGAAAATGTTGATCCATCCGTAGACTTTCAAGAAAATCGGTCATTCGGTTTGGGAGCTGTCGGTGGGCGAGTGGGTCAGCGGCTAGCGTCGCTGCCTCGCACTCCAGTGGACGCTAGTTCGAATCCCCCTTCAAGTCACGATTAATTTCGGGACCTGTTGGAGGGTTTGGACAGTAGCGACCGGCGGAGGTGCACCATATTTCGTGCAATCAAAGCTTGAAATAATAGCTTCGCTCCTACCTTCTGTGTGCCTGTTCTGCGTTGTGTGAGTTGTGTGCGTTGGCGCTGGGGCGTGAGGCCTTGCAGTGGGGGTGGCTGGGGGGCGGGTGTACACCGCCGCGCGCTTTCTGGATTTCCGTCAGCGCGATTGGATAAGTGTACACTCATCACCCGGCCCCCCCCTGAGGACTGATCTCTTATCAGCCTTCCGCCCCCCCGGCTTGGTCTGCTCTGTGCGTGTGGGGCTGGGGTGGGGGGCACTGCTGCCTATTCTGGGTGCCTCCTGCCCTCCCCGGCTGGTCTGTGCTGCTGTGTGTGCCTGCTCAGGGGAGGCGGCGCGATGGGCGCTAAAGCGCCTAGTTCTCCGGTCTGGGGGCGTGCCGCTCCGTTGCTTGTGCGACAACTGCCCCCCTGCAAATAGATAGC
This sequence comes from Macrostomum hystrix, assembly GCA_950097015.1. Lineage (NCBI taxonomy): Eukaryota > Metazoa > Platyhelminthes > Macrostomidae > Macrostomum > Macrostomum hystrix. The sequence continues at coordinate 3,190,607 of CATNEN010000031.1, read as the reverse complement.
TAGAGATTGGGAGCTGGCGTGAAGTTGGCTGTTGGAATTTGAAATACCCCCAGTGGTGTTTGCCTAAGGGGCAAATAGCGATTGCTTTTATTTGTACCTTTTTCTTCGAAATTCCCTAATAACTTTGATTTCCATCAATTGCTGCCAATGTATATGAAATTTAATTTTTTAAATTATTTAAAATTCAATTTTTTGTTTCTCATTTTTTGGTTTAAAATATTTGGCTTCGAAACTTTGTTCACGCATAGGTGACCTCCCCTAGAGGTTGTAGCCTAGTGGTTAGAGCGTCGGACTCACGATTTGAAGGTCGGGGGTTCGATTCCCGACTCCACTTAAACAATTTGTGTCCTTTAGCAAGACACTTGACTCTGCATTGCTTCAGTTCACCCAGCTGTTAAATGGGTACCAGCATTAGCTGGGATAATTGAAGGTGGGTGTGGCGTCCCCCCAGTCCATGGACTGAACAGCCGTACGCAGCCTTCAGATGCGCCGCGCATTAGCTGCGGCTGTGCTGTCGGCTGCACATCTGACCCAATTGGGGCAGGTGTAATCAATTATTATTATTATTATTATTGTCACGTATAAAAAGAAAAATATCCAGGAAAAAAATGTAACAATTTTTTAACAGCTCCTTATCGTTATTCCAATAAGAAAGACTATTCGAAAGTATAAATTTTTAACTGCCACTTCAAACACTTTATCAATCGAGGGTTATTTCGGTCGGAATACAAAAACTTTAATGACGATTGAAATTAGTTTGTTCGTCATTTGAACAGACCAATGCAATGCAGCTGGATAATTAGTTGAAGTAAATCAGCTTTTTGTTGCCTTCCTTTGCAGTTAGAGCCCCTAGCAACACAGCCAGTGAAATGTGAGTGTGTCTGAAGTTCAATTAAAATTCCAAGCCTTGGACTTGAGTTGAGTTGAGTCCCAAATCAGGGCTGGCGAGAAAGGGATCCTACAGATCTGCTTTTGTAGAGTCTCGCTCCCAGATGAGACTGATTGGGTTAGATGCACTTTTCCGGTCTCTCAAAGCTAAATGAACTCTGAACTGTTTGGAGCAGAATTGTGGGTCAGGAACAGACAGGCAGGGAGAGACAGGCAGGGAGAGACAGGCAGGGAGAGACAGGCAGGGAGAGACAGGCAGGGAGAGACAGGCAGGGAGAGACAGGCAGGGAGAGACAGGCAGGGAGAGACAGGCAGGGAGAGACAGGCAGGGAGAGACAGGCAGGGAGAGACAGGCAGGGAGAGACAGGCAGGGAGAGACAGGCAGGTAGAGACAGGCAGGGAGAAACAGGCAGGGAGAGACAGGCAGGGAGAGACAGGCAGGGAGAGACAGGCAGGGAGAGACAGGCAGGGAGAGACAGGCAGGGAGAGACAGGCAGGCAGGCATTCCGTACCTGCATCATGCTGCTGATGCTCTCCCGCTCGGACAGGATCTCGGACAGGTTCTTGGTGCCCAGGACGTTTCGGAGGGTGGTGGCGGCCAGCAGGCGGGTGGACCGATCGGCGTCTTCAACGTTGGTGACGGCGATGACCGGATTGTAGATGCGATAGTACACCACAGCGTCCACTGCCACTGTGACGGAGTCCTTGGTCAACACCTGCAATTCACGGATATGGAAACCCGCGGTCGAGAGGCAGTTAGATCTGTCACTCGTCTGTCACTCATCTGTCACTTATCCTTCATTCATCACTCACTCATGTCGCTCACCTCTCCTCATTCCACTCCTTGATCATCAGGGCTGCCACATTTGCTCTTTTATCACTGCTCAGTTCTTTCCCCGCTAAAATTCTATTCCTGGATGCAATTACACCGCGAAATTTCGCCATCTCAATTTATTTCCAGTCCAGCTAAAATTGTCCATAAATTAGCATTTAGTTGGCAAGCGTATCAATGGGCTCAGATAATCGTAAGCAATAAATTAAACGTGACTTTATTTAAAGGAAGTCGGTATTTATTTATATAGAAATATTTCAGCCTCCTCTGGAACTTCTAGCCTCTTAATGAACGAATATAGACTCGTAAATAGACAATATATATAGGCCACAATTTCATTCTAATAAGACTGCAGCGGGCCTTTCAAATGAACTGAGAATGCGCTAAAAAGAATATTGTTATGAGGAGAAAGAAAGAAGAAAGTATATACTATCCATACTTCCGTTCCTTATCTGTTTATCCCAACTCACCATTTTTTAATAGAATTGTACACTTTTGTTATGCCGCACTTCTTTAACGCACGAATTTAAAGTTATTTTTTGGTGATTTTATTCCTTGAATATTTATGAATTCCTTGAAAGAGCAGATATAACACTGGAAAGTTAATACCAAAGATTCGGAGCCTTGTTAAACAACCGGCATTCCAATCAGACAAATCGGATTAGCAACAGCAGCAGCAGCGGAAAATCCTCTGACCACCAGCCTGATAAAGCTGTCCTCACCATTGCCAGCTTAACTGGCACAGAAATTCTTGACTCACCCAGACTGCCTCAAGGATTGGCTTAGCGGACTATACTAAGCCTAATTTAACAAACACTTGACCAGGAAACACTTGCTGCCAGATCTAATGAAGGCTGTGTGAGCACTTTCTCATGGCCAACAAGTCAAGCACCTGACGCCAGTTTTTTTTAATCTCTGCACTGCTCCCCTGACATTTACAGACAGGGCGCAATCTACAGGCATCTACAGGCAGGATAAAATCTACAGGCATTTACAGACATGGAAACAATCTACAGGCATCTACAGGCAGGATAAAATCTACAGGCATTTACAGACATGGAAACAATCTACAGGCATCTACAGGCAGGATAAAATCTACAGGCATTTACAGACGGAAACAATCTACAGGCATTTACAGACATGGAAACAATCTACAGGCATTTACAGACATGGAAACAATCTACAGGCATTTACAGACAGGACGCTATCTACAGGCATTTACAGACAGGACGCAATCTACAGGCATTTACAGACAGGACGCAATCTACAGGCATTTACAGACAGGATGCAATCTACAGGCATTTACAGACAGGATGCAATCTACAGGCATTCACAGACAGGATGCAATCTACAGGCATTCACAGACAGGATGCAATCTACAGGCATTTACAGACAGGATGCAATCTACAGGCATTCACAGACAGGATGCAATCTACAGGCATTCACAGACAGGATGCAATCTAAAGGCATTCACAGACAGGATGCAATCTACAGGCATTTACAGACAGGATGCAATCTACAGGCATTCACAGACAGGATGCAATCTACAGGCATTTACAGACAGGATGCAATCTACAGGCATTCACAGACAGGATGCAATCTACAGGCATTTACAGACAGGATGCAATCTACAGGCATTTACAGACAGGATGCAATCTACAGGCATTCACAGACAGGATGCAATCTACAGGCATTCACAGACAGGATGCAATCTACAGGCATTCACAGACAGGATGCAATCTACAGGCATTCACAGACAGGATGCAATCTACAGGCATTCACAGACAGGATGCAATCTACAGGCATTTACAGACAGGATGCAATCTACAGGCATTCACAGACAGGATGCAATCTACAGGCATTTACAGACAGGATGCAATCTACAGGCATTTACAGACAGGATGCAATCTACAGGCATTCACAGACAGGATGCAATCTACAGGCATTTACAGACAGGATGCAATCTACAGGCATTCACAGACAGGATGCAATCTACAGGCATTTACAGACAGGATGTAATCTACAGGCATTTACAGACAGGATGCAATCTACAGGCATTCACAGACAGGATGCAATCTACAGGCATTCACAGACAGGATGCAATCTACAGGAATTCACAGACATCACACCATCTGCAGTCATCTAACAAACCTCCCCCCTCCACCCGTGACGCACCTCCTGGGGCGGCACGTCGAATGTGACAGTTCTGAGGTCGACCTTGCGGATCATGTCCATGCAGGGCACCACGAAGAACAGGCCGGGACCCTTGGCGCCGCCTTCCAGAATGCGACCCAAGCGGAAGATGACGGCTCGCTCGTACTCGGCCACAACCTGGTGGATGAAATTCGAGCCGTGGACTCTCGACTCTTTTTACAAACTGTTTACAGTAGAAAGACCAGGCTATCTTCCCCTGGGGAAGGACCACGGGGCATTTCAAATACCCAATGCCCACTTCACGACAGCTCCCAAACTAAATGACCGATTTTTGTGAAAGTCCACCATCTGGATCAACATTTTTCCGCCTTTCTGACTTTCAAAGCCGTCCGAGTCAGCATCGTCGAGACATTCAGGGATTCTTGTCGAAGATCCTGTTGACAAGGACAACTAACATTACTCTGTGTAAACCTCTTTGGCGAATCCATATTGTTTCAAAAATATAATCAATAATGATTATATTATAACCCTGGTCTTTCAACAGTTTAACGCATAGTATGAGCCAACTCACCTTGATGCTGAGGCAGAGAGAGAAGGGCAATGTGAGGAAGATGAGTCCGTAGGACAGAAACAGCAGCACAGTTCCGCATATCCCGATGCCCTTACCGTCGCGCTGAGCACCTAAATTAAAATGGAAGCGAGAGGTTGGAGAAAAATGGCTCAGAGTGCAACAGAAACATCGGGAAATATTTTTTTGTGAACAAATTTTCTAATGCGTAATTTTCGTTGAGTTTCAGCGGGCTTTCAGCGGCCTTCAGTGGCTCTTCAGCGGGCTTTCAGCGGCCTTCAGTGGCTCTTCAGCGGGCTTTCAGCGGCCTTCAGTGGCTCTTCAGCGGGCTTTCAGCGGCCTTCAGTGGCTCTTCAGCGGGCTTTCAGCGGCTTTCAGCGGCCTTCAGTGGCTTTTCAGCGGGCTTTCAGCGGCCTTCAGTGGCTCTTCAGCGGGCTTTCAGCGGCTTTCAGCGGCCTTCAGTGGCTTTTCAGCGGGCTTTCAGCGGCCTTCAGTGGCTCTTCAGCGGGCTTTCAGCGGGCTTTCAGCGGGCTTTCAGCGGGCTTTCAGCGGGCTTTCAGCGGGCTTTCAGCGGGCTTTCAGCGGGCTTTCAGCGGGCTTTCAGCGGGCTTTCAGCGGGCTTTCAGCGGGCTTTCAGCGGGCTTTCAGCGGGCTTTCAGCGGGCTTTCAGTGGGCTTTCAGTGGGCTTTCAGTGGGCTTTCAGTGGGCTTTCAGCGGGCTTTCAGCGGGCCTTCTTTTACCGACGGGCCCGCAGCTGATGAGCACCGCTGTGCAGCATCTGGCACAGCAGCCGGCGTCGGCGCCGAATCCGCTGCCAGCACCGTCGGGACCGACTAATTCACCGGCTTCTTTGTCCTTGTCGCTGGAATGACTTTCAACTGTGCCAACGCCGCCAATTCGCTTATTAACAAGTCGAGGAGCCGACGATAGGAACAGCAGCTGACTGACGTGCGGCGGTGACAGCAGCATTCGTCACTGGAGAGGGTCTGCCTATGCTCTGTCTCTGCACTGTGCTAGCACAGACTTCTGCCCGTCAGACAGCAGACACGGAAGCCATTTATCCTACTCCGGCTCTCCCCCCGCCCCTCCTTATCGGAGTCCGGCCTGGAAGGTCATCCATCTGCGGCGGCTTACCCGGCTCGCTGAGCGGCCCGCTGGTCGGCCGTTTATCTCGGTCGGCAAACATGCCAATAGACTTTTGAGTCCTACTCAAGGACTAGTCAGCCTTGGCCCGGTTTGAAAATAGGAAATGAAAACTTGCGTCCGACATAGAACAGAACTGAGGCCGAGACACTCGGGATTATTGTGGATCCCGGCTGGAGGAAGGATAAAATGGGCAACTGTCCGACTGCATCGCCTCTTCTCGCACTCTGATTGGCTGAGTAGGGCTTTTGGGAAATTGGCTTTGAAGAACTGCGCCTAGAAGCAGATAGATTTAAGAAAGGAAAAATGAAAGAGTTTCATAGAAAGAGAGGAGAGGAGAGGAGAGGAAGTAGAAGGGGACGTCAACAATGAACCCAGTTTCGGCTCGTGGCCACATTGATTTTGCCTGCCCTGGTATAACAAAAATCCCTTAGCTAGTTTCTTTCACTCAATTCTCCTCTGCCGAGCTCTCAACTGGAGCCGATGATGAAAGTGCGAAGTGACTGGAAAGCAGTCACTCGGCGTGCTTCCCCTGATCCCCAGACGCCAACCCCCCGGCTGCTCTCAGGGGAGTTTCCAAGCTGAAGGACTTGGCCATAAAGGCCTCACTTCTTAAGGCCAATGAGGAGCTGCGCAATTTTCGTTGAATTGATCCTCGAAAAAGTCGGGTCCAAGGATTGCCTGCATTATACAGCCCTGAAGTTAAAAAACCCAATTATTTTTCACTTTACTAAACTACCAAGGACTCTGTTTTAGACCAGAAAAATACTTGTGAAAAATCTATTAATAAAATATTTTTCCTATGATGTCTTGAAAATACACTCACGTTACTGTTAATTATAAATTTTATTCTTATTTAACAAGCGCGATAAAAATAGTTCCACTTTTTTGTTCAGGCGCAAATAACTCTACTATGAGTAGAACTACTGCTGCATACTATGAGTAGAACTACTGCTGCATGTACTTCTCGTATATGAAAATAATTTTTATTTCAACAGGAATGCGATTTTACAGCTGGTTGACCGTGAATCAGGTGTTTCTCTCGAGGACACGAGCGCTTTACTTTTTAATTAAAATTCGAACTCTCGACCTCTCTCTCAGGATTTCAAATCTATAGCTATAAGTTCCCTATACCTTAATCCCTAGCAACTCAAATTATTTTTAAATAAACCGTGCACTTGACCTTGTTGAAAAAAGCGGAAAATATGTCTTAATCGTAAGAGTTTAAGCAGAAATAAATCGAATTATTCAATCAAATGGTTTCTGAGAAACAACATTTAGATACACAATGACGGCATCCATTAGAGATTACACGCGTGAGTTGCTCCCTAAGAAACTTGAGTTGCATTTTACTAAGGGGAAATATTAGGGCTATTGGGAATCCAAACTAACTCATGGCCCTGAAGTATGGGAGCCCAACGAAAAAAAAATTCCAAGGACTCTATCAGAGCATGGAGATTGTGAAACAAGGCCTGCAAAATTTATTGTGCTCCAGCGGTGCTACCCGGTTACTCATGGTGGGACTGTGTGATAGGTTAAGATTCTGTCACTCAATTTGACAGCCTCACGCCCCAGCCTCATGTTAAAATTAAGGCAATTGAAAAAATATGGATTTTATACTATGAACTCTAAGCTGAATCTGCATCAGCTACTCAAGCCTAAGTCTCTATCAGCTACTCAAACCTGAGTCTCTATCAGCTACTCAAACCTGAGTCTGTATCAACTACTCAAACCTGAGTCTCCATCAGCTACTCAAACCTGAGTCTCTATCAGCTACTCAAACCTAAGTCTCTATCAGCTACTCAAACCTGAGTCTGTATCAGCTACTCAAACCTGAGTCTGTATCAGCTACTCAAACCTGAGTCTGTATCAACTACTCAAACCTGAGTCTGTATCAACTACTCAAACCTGAGTCAGTATCAGCTACTCAAACCTGAGTCTGTATCAACTACTCAAACCTGAGTCTGTATCAACTACTCAAACCTGAGTCTGTATCAGCTACTCAAACCTGAGTCTGTATCAACTACTCAAACCTGAGTCTGTATCAACTACTCAAACCTGAGTCTGTATCAGCTACTCAAACCTGAGTCTGTATCAACTACTCAAACCTGAGTCTGTATCAGCTACTCAAACCTGAGTCTGTATCAGCTACTCAAACCTGAGTCTGTATCAACTACTCAAACCTGAGTCTGTATCAACTACTCAAACCTGAGTCTGTATCAGCTACTCAAACCTGAGTCTGTATCAGCTACTCAAACCTGAGTCTGTATCAACTACTCAAACCTGAGTCTGTATCAACTACTCAAACCTGAGTCTGTATCAGCTACTCAAACCTGAGTCTGTATCAACTACTCAAACCTGAGTCTGTATCAGCTACTCAAACCTGAGTCTGTATCAGCTACTCAAACCTGAGTCTGTATCAACTACTCAAACCTGAGTCTGTATCAACTACTCCAACCTGAGTCTCCATCAGCTACTCAAACCTGAGTCTCTACAATCCGAAAACCCCCTGGCAACTGCCAGCTAGAACTGTTCTCACCGATGCACGGTGACTCGGTAAAGAAGCCGTCCCTCATCAAACTACCAACTCTTATTGGCCCCATGACTTGCGGCCCTGCAGGTTGATGATGAACAACTGGATGCTGATGACCTAGTCCTCTAATCTCGTCACGATTGGCCCTCATTGCCTGTTTGACTATTTTGCGCCTCGATGAGATAGCAGAACAGCAGAAATTTTGTTCTGCCGCATTCGCAAGTAACAGCCGGCCTAATTGAGTACTAAGCAATGCGGCTTCACTTCAGATGAAGGTCTCTTCAATACTAGAAGCAGCAGAATTTCATGTAGCCAATCACGCAGCTGCCTCGCCTGTCTGTCCTATTTTATGACTCCTCCCTCAGCTATCAGCACCCCGGCTCGCAAACAGCAGGGAGTAGACTAGAAGAGGCCAGAATTAAATTCCCCAATCCAGCAGCCACTTCAGCGTGATGGGGTGGGCGGTGGGCTTAGGCGACTGGGGCGGCTTTTTGCTGGCCCGCCAATAATCCCTAATCCCGGGGTCCTAATTTAATCCGAAGCGCGCAGAAATACCAATCTCTTTAATCCATCGAATACACCAGTGATAGACAGGAGGCGGGCCATACTAGCAGTACTTTCCCTGATCTGCGCGGCCTGGGGAGGCTAGCATAGCACAGTCTCGGAGGATTAAACCACCGCATTGAACAGAATCGCCTTCGACTTGACGAAACTTTGTCCTGGGGCATGTTGGATAGGTCGGGTTACTGACTCCGGGTGGAAATGGAATACTGAAGGAAATTTTACTGAGAAATATTGACGCTCATGTACATACTAATTATTCGAATCTATATATATAAAAGTGAAAACTCTGTCTGTGTGTGTGTGTGTCTGTCTGTGTGTGTGCAACCTTTTGTCTTTATAGACGCCGAAACCGCTCAACCAAATCGCACCAAACTTTGCACATACCTAAAACCACCTACGCTGAGTGCAATAGGCTACTCAAATTCCCGAAAAATCATTTCCTTCCTGCTCAAAAGTGCAAAAAACTGCTCAAAAATCGTCAAAAAATCACTCAATTCGACATATCGTCGCCCCACTTTGTCAGATTTTCTCCAAATTTGATCCACTTACACTTTACATGTTTTCCAACAATGCTGTCAATTTTGAACATCTCTACTCAATCCAGAGCAAAGCTGCATCATCTCAAAGTGAGTCACTTTTTGTTTTCCGAGGACAGCCACCCCAACTCCCCTCCGCCACTCTGCGGGCCAAATTTTATTACAGCCACCCCCTCCCTTTCCCGGGCGCCGAAGCCCTAGACTGTACATTGTATTTCAAGCCGTGAATGTACACAGCCCAAACCCCTAGACTGTCTACTGGCCCCCAAGCAGCACTGAGACTGAGTGCGGTGAGTGCGGTGGCGTCCCAGTGCGCAGGGCTCTCCGGTCTATATTTCTCTCCAGCCAGCCTGGGATAGAAGAAAGAGAGAGGCTGGCGATCAACTGATGGGTGGTGTCACTCTGCTGCTGTCTGGAGACTTTAGACAGACGCTGCCTGTGATTCCGCGTGGCACTCCTGCTGATGAGATTAATGCTTGCCTAAAATCATCTCACCTGTGGCCATCGGTTGTGAAGTTGCACCTACGAACAAACATGAGAGCTACAATTCAAGGAGACGAAACAGCTCATGAGTTCTCTGCCAATCTATTGCGAATCGGCAATGGTCTGCTGGAGATTAGCACCGAGGATGGGCAGTCATCGATCGCTACAATCGGAAACATTGTGCAGTCAGTGCAGGAGCTCAAGGCAAAAGTTTACCCGAACCTGATGGTTCGATATGCTGACGTTGACTGGCTGTCAGAGAGGGCAATTCTGTGTCCTAGAAATGATGCCGGCATGCCGCCAACGAAATTAACTACCAACTGCTTCAGGAGTTGCCAGGTGCAGTTTTCACCTACAAGTCAATTGATACAACGTTGACTGATGACACCGCTGTGGAGTATCCTGTTGAGTTTCTGAACTCTCTAGATCCTCCTGGAACTCCATCGCACAACTTGCAGCTGAAAGTTGGGGCACCAATTATGCTCCTCCGCAACCTGAATGCGCCAAGGCTGTGTAACGGCACCAGACTGATAGTCAGGCGGCTCTTCCCACACGTGATTGAGGCCACGATAATGACTGGATCTGGCAGAGGAGAGTCTGTGTTCGTTCCCCGGATTCCAATTATCCCCACGGACCTGCCATTTCAGTTCAAGCGACTGCAGTTCCCTGTGAGAGTGTGCTTTGCGATGACTATTAACAAGGCTCAGGGACAGTCGCTGAAGGTGGCTGGCATCAACCTGGAGACTCCTTGCTTCTCGCATGGGCAGCTTTATGTCGCCTGCTCCCGTGTTGGAACTCCAGCTGGCCTATTCATTTTCGCACCAAGGGGAAGAACGAAGAATGTGGTGTATCCCCAGGCTTTGAGGTGACTCGCAAGCAATTAATAGAAAAGTAGTCACGAATTGACCTTGACCTGTCTAACTCTGAACTCTGAAATAGTTTAATTTTGTTTCTTTGACATTGTTATTGTTATGCCATGGCTATTTTCCTTATGTATACGCGTGTACATGCATACTGTATACAGAGGCAGATTTAGGGGGGGTGGGGGGGGGCAGTCGCCCCCCTAAATTTTAATCATGGGAATAAGATGCCCCCACCAGGGGTGCCAGTCGCAGCACTGGTGCCCCTTTTCGGCCGCTGGCGCCCCTTTTTCAGCCGCTGGCTCCCGTTTTTCAGCCGCTGGCGCCCTTTCTTGGCTCCTGGCGCCCTTTTTCGGCCGCTGGCACCCCCTCTGTGATTCTCATGGCGCTCCCCTGACAGACCGCCCCAAAACAAAATTCCTGGATCTGCCACTGACTGTATAGAGGAGTGGCTAAGAGACATGTTTCTAAAGAAGTAATCAAGAGGGGGCTGTTTGGACAAACTTTTCACTTATTTTTTACTTAAAACGCCCTTAAACAAACTCTTCACTTTTCATTAATGCAGTAAATAAATAAATGGTGACCTTCACTATAAAGTTAATACAGAGACGTGAATTGCTTACTGCTTTGCTTTAAATTTCTGCCCCAAAAACAACGGGCAAAAAAAGCTAGTAATCTATATAAAAGTGAAAACTCTGTCTGTCTGTCTGTGTGTGTGCAACCTTTTGTCTTTATAGACGCCGAAACCGCTCAACCAAATCGCACCAAACTTTGCACATACCTAAAACCACCTACGCTGAGTGCAATAGGCTACTCAAATTCCCGAAAAATCATTTCCTTCCTGCTCAAAAGTGCAAAAAACTGCTCAAAAATCGTCAAAAAATCACTCAATTCGACATATCGTCGCCCCACTTTGTCAGATTTTCTCCAAATTTGATCCACTTACACTTTACATGTTTTCCAACAATGCTGTCAATTTTGAACATCTCTACTCAATCCAGAGCAAAGCTGCATCATCTCAAAGTGAGTCACTTTTTGTTTTCCGAGGACAGCCACCCCAACTCCCCTCCGCCACTCTGCGGGCCAAATTTTATTACAGCCACCCCCTCCCTTCCCCGGGCGCCGAAGCCCCAGACTGTACATTGTATTTCAAGCGGTGAATGTACACAGCCCAAACCCCTAGAGTCCTAGACTGTCTACTGGCCCCCAAGCAGCACTGAGACTGAGTGCGGTGAGTGCGGTGGCGTCCCAGTGCGCAGGGCTCTCCGGTCGATATTTCTCTCCAGCCAGCCTGGGATAGAAGAAAGAGAGAGGCTGGCGTAGTGCTTTGCTAAAATATACAGAGGCTTAGCCTCTCCCACTGAAGAGAAGAGAAAGATTTTTTAACACAGGTCCCCTGTCAATCGGACTACTTCTAATTTTCAGATGCCACCTAAGAAAAGTTTTTTAAGTCGCTTGACTAAAGCAACAGCAACAGCAAGTCGAGCAACAGCAAGGCCAAACGATGCAGTAGAAGACGGCGCAACAACAGCAGCACCAAGACCAAGCACCTCAGCACAGCCACGAGCAGCTTCAAGTGAAAATGAAGCTGAGCCAGTCCAGCCTTATAACCTTCGACCTCGGACAAGAGCACAGACATCAGGCACCAGTGGAAGCAGTGCTGGAGCTGCAATAAGTTCTACAGCCAGTCACGGCAGAGACGTAGATAGGCGACGAGAGCTTAACAGAGAGCGAACTGCCGAGGCCCGTCGCAATGAGACTGCAGTCCAGACACAGCAGCGCCAAGAACAGAACAGAGACCGGACTGCCGAGGCCCGTCGCAATGAGACTGCAGTCCAGACACAGCAGCGCCAAGAACAGAACAGAGACCGGACTGCCGAGGCCCGTCGCAATGAGACTGCAGTCCAGACACAGCAGCGCCAAGAACAGAACAGAGACCGGACTGCCGAGGCCCGTCGCAATGAGACTGCAGTCCAGACACAGCAGCGCCAAGAACAGAACAGAGACCGGACTGCCGAGGCCCGTCGCAATGAGACTGCAGTCCAGACACAGCAGCGCCAAGAACAGAACAGAGACCGGACTGCCGAGGCCCGTCGCAATGAGACTGCAGTCCAGACACAGCAGCGCCAAGAACAGAACAGAGACCGGACTGCCGAGGCCCGTCGCAATGAGACTGCAGTCCAGACACAGCAGCGCCAAGAACTGGACAGAGACCGGACTGCCGAGGCCCGTCGCAATGAGACTGCAGTCCAGACACAGCAGCGCCAAGAACTGGACAGAGACCGGACTGCCGAGGCCCGTCGCAATGAGACTGCAGTCCAGACACAGCAGCGCCAAGAACAGAACAGAGACCGGACTGCCGAGGCCCGTCGCAATGAGACTGCAGTCCAGACACAGCAGCGCCAAGAACAGAACAGAGACCGGACTGCCGAGGCCCGTCGCAATGAGACTGCAGTCCAGACACAGCAGCGCCAAGAACAGAACAGAGACCGGACTGCCGAGGCCCGTCGCAATGAGACTGCAGTCCAGACACAGCAGCGCCAAGAACTGGACAGAGACCGGACTGCCGAGGCCCGTCGCAATGAAACAGCCAACCAGGCTGAAGTGCGTCGGCAGGATGATCGAGAGCGGCATAGGGAACGCGCTGAGACCTTCCAATTTGTTGGACCAACCCCGGCCCCAACAAACCCCAACGTTGACGAACCTGATCAGCCAGCTGGCCCACGTCCTTGGGCACTGAATGCGGCTCTGAGTTATGATCCCACTGTTGTCTATGATGTCCATCCTAAACTTGCGATGGCGAGAATGTCGGTCAAATGCGCACGCTGCAATGCATTAAGATGGGCCAACGAAACTCCAGGCATGTGCTGTTCCAACGGAAAGGTCAGACTTGAACCTTTGAACGAGAACCTGCCACCATGCCTTCGGCATCTGTTGCTGGGTGAGACAGAAGAATCTGAGCACTTTCTGTCTAATATCCGGTGCTACAACAGCTGCTTTCAAATGACTTCTTTTGGAGCTAAAAGTATTGTCCGTGAGCCAGGGTTCATGCCTGCATTCAAAGTCCAAGGTCAGGTGTACCATGACATAGGATCATTGCTACCACTGCCTGGAGAGGAGCCAAAGTTCCTGCAGATCTACTTCATGGGAGATCATCAAGAGCAGGTTGAGCGCCGATGTAGAATCGCTCCAGGAGTGCGTGCCAACATTGTATTTGAGTTACAGGAAGTCCTGCACGAGAAAAATAATTATGTTCGTCAATTTAAAACTGCCATGGAGAGGCTGCCACGGGACACAGAGGAGCACAGAGTAGTCATTCGTGCTGATAAACGGCCTGCAGGCCAGCATGAGAGGAGATATAACGCACCAGTTGTTAACGATGTCGCAATTCAAATTGTTGGGCAGGAATTTGAGAAGCGAGACATTGTTCTGCAGCTGCGAAGCAATCAGTTGCAAAGGATTTCTGAGCTGCACAAAGCCTATGATACATTGCAGTATCCGCTTATTTTCTTAGGGCGCCCCTTTTTCAGCCGCTGGCTCCCGTTTTTCAGCCGCTGGCGCCCTTTCTTGGCTCCTGGCGCCCTTTTTCGGCCGCTGGCACCCCCTCTGTGATTCTCATGGCGCTCCCCTGACAGACCGCCCCAAAACAAAATTCCTGGATCTGCCACTGACTGTATAGAGGCTAAGAGACATGTTTCTAAAGAAGTAATTAAGAGGGGGCTGTTTGGACAAACTTTTCACTTATTTTTTACTTAAAACGCCCTTAAACAAACTCGTCACTTTTCATTAATGCAGTAAATAAATAAATGGTGACCTTCACTATAAAGTTAATACAGAGACGTGAATTGCTTACTGCTTTGCTTTAAATTTCTGCCCCAAAAACAACGGGCAAAAAAAGCTAGTCGAATTATAAATAAGACAATCTCTACACACTCGACACGGTTACTTTGAGTAGTGAGGTCGATTTCTAACTGCTCAGATCCCCAGATCCCCAGATCTCAGATCCCCAGATCTCAGATCCCCATATCCCCAATATTCCAGATCCCCGGAATTCCAGATCCCCAATATTCCAGATCCCCAATATTCCAGATCCCCAATATTCCAGATCCCCAATATTCCAGATCCCCAATATTCCAGATCCCCAATATTCCAGATCCCCAATATTCCAGATCCCCAATATTCCAGATCCCCAATATTCTAAACCTGCAATATTCCAGATCCCCAATATTCCAGATCCCCAATATTCCAGATCCCCAATATTTTAAGTCCCCAAATTTCCAGATCCCCAATATTCCAGATCCCCAATATTCCAGATCCCTAATATTCCAGATCCCCAATATTCCAGATCCCCGATATTCCAGATCCCCAATATTCCAGATCCCAATATTCCAGATCCCCAATATTTTAAGTCCCCAAATTTCCAGATCCCCAATATTCCAGATCCCCAATATTCCAGATCCCTAATATTCCAGATCCCCAATATTCCAGATCCCCAATATTCCAGATCCCCAATATTTTAAGTCCCCAATATTCCAGATCCCAATATTCTAGATCCCCAATATTCCAGATCCCCAATATTCCAGATCCCCAATATTCCAAGTCCCCAATCTGCCAGATCCCCAATATTCTAAACCTGCAATATTCCAGATCCCCAATAATCCAGATCCCCAATAATCCAGATCCCCAATAATCCAGATCCCCAATAATCCAGATCCCCAATATTCCAGATCCCCAATATTCCAGATCCCCAATATTCCAGATCCCCGATATTCCAGATCCCCAATATTCCAGATCCCCGATACTCCAGATCCCCAATATTCCAGATCCCCATTATTCCAGATCCCCATTATTCCAGATCCCCGATATTCCAGATCCCCGATATTCCAGATCCCCAATATTCCAGATCCCCAATATTCCAGATCCCCAATATTCCAGATCCCCAATATTCCAGATCCCCAATATTCCAGATCCCCAATATTCCAAGTCCCCAATCTGCCAGATCCCCAATATTCTAAACCTGCAATATTCCAGATCCCCAATAATCCAGATCCCCAATAATCCAGATCCCTAAAATCCAAGAGCTGCAAGATCACCTAGCTAATTATCTCGTCTTAGATCGCGGTGCAAAATGTAACAAGTGCCGTCGAAAAAAATGGGCCGGGCAGTAAGCGAGCTCATTTAGTTAGCCAGTTTTCCCCAAGGAGTCATAAAATGGTAAGGAAAAATGAAAACTTGCATCCAAGAATAACAGAAGCATCGGCTGAGCTGAGCATAGGCTGAGCATAGGCAATCAATTTCTCAACACACACGTGGCTTTTTTAACTAACTAGCATCGATTTCGTGAGGAAAAACGCCACTCCTGTTAACTACCGTTAACACCGCCCAGTGAGGGTCTGCTGCTTCACGAGAGGGGAAAACGCCTCTCCTGTTAACTACCGTTAACACCGCCCAGTGAGGGTCTGCTGCTTCACGAGAGGGGAAAACGCCTCTCCTGTTAACTACCGTTAACACCGCCCAGTGAGGGTCTGCTGCTTCACGAGAGGGGAAAACGCCTCTCCTGTTAACTACCGTTAACACCGCCCAGTGAGGGTCTGCTGCTTCACGAGAGGGGAAGACTGAACACAATGTTCCCATCCAGCGGGCCCCGCATCTTCGCAAACGCCCACCATTGGTTGCCATGGCAATGCGGTGAGTTCCTATTGCGCTTTGCTCAAGCGCGGCGGCGTATCGGGGCTATAATGTTTTTCTCCTGAATTGGTAATTAAAATTTATTTTACATATTTTTCATACTCCTGGTACCGATGCAGTGAGAAGCTAAATTAATGCATGCCACGACTGGTGGGCCGTCAGTTTATGATGCAAACACCAGGCCATTGGGGAGTGGGGGAGCTGGTGCTTCACAGCCTGGCCCATGCGGAGTCGGGTAGATTAGTAAAGTGGGATATTTAAATATTGGAATATTTTCATATTGGAAGATTGGGGACTTGGAATATTGCAGGTTTAGAATATTGGGGATCTGGAATAATGGGGACTTGGAACATTGAGGACTTGGAATATTGCAGGTTTAGAATATTGGGGATCTGGCAGATTGGGGACTTGGAATATTGGGGATCTGGAATATTGGGGATCTGGAATATTGGGGATCTGGAATAATCTGGATCTGGAATAATGGGGATCTGGAATACTGGGGATCTGGAATATTGGGGATCTGGAATATTGGGGATCTGGAATATTGGGGATCTGGAATATTGGGGATCTGGAATATTGGGGATCTGGAATATCGGGGATCTGGAATAATCGGGATCTGGAATAATGGGGATCTAGAATATTGGGGATCTGGATATCGGGGATCTGGAATAATGGGGATCTGGAATATTGGGGATCTGGAATAATCGGGATCTGGAATATTGGGGATCTGGAATATTGGGGATCTGGAATATTGGGGATCTGGAATATTGGGGATCTGGAATATCGGGGATCTGGAATATCGGGGATCTGGAATAATGGGGATCTGGAATAATGGGGATCTGGAATATTGGGGATCTGGAGTATCGGGGATCTGGAATATTGGGGATCTGGAATATCGGGGATCTGGAATAATCGGGATCTGGAATAATGGGGATCTGGAATAATGGGGATCTGGAATAATGGGGATCTGGAATATTGGGGATCTGGAATATCGGGGATCTGGAATAATGGGGATCTGGAATACTGGGTATCTGGAATATTGGGGATCTGGAATATCGGGGATCTGCAATATGTTGTATTGAAGTGCTCCGACGGAAAGCTTGTCTTACCGACATGGTATCCTGGCTTCATTGGGGTCGCAGATGCCGCGCCCAAGCTTTCGGCCATGCCTGCCGATGGTCCCTCGCCTGAGTAGTGCTCAATGGCTACCTCTGGTGTCACCTTGTTGATGTTGCTGCCACCGCTCATCACGGCCTGCCCTGTGCTGGCTAACACGGCAGCCCCTATCTATAGCTTTCGCCTGCCAACCCCCCCAACCCGACTATTTTCTTTCCCTTCTTGGCCTCATTCGCTGGCAACTCGCCTGCCTAGCCCTCCCCTCCACCTGGACTCTGGGGGAAATCTTTTTTTTGTGGGAACCGGGAATTGGGGACGAGAAGCAAGAGTGTTGGCGCTGAAAGGAAGAGAGTCGGGGGTTGGGGGTGGCTGCATTGAGGTGGCGGTGGACTGAGTACTATCCATCTCACCCGGCAGAGCTGAGCCAGCGACTGATTTAGTGAAGGGAGCGGCTGGTGCTGGCACTCCGGGACTGGCAGCGGGGCCAAGGAGGGTTTTGGGGCACCCAGTGCAAAGAGGAGAAATAATTGTATGCTACCTCCGCCCCCGCTCTCCCAGGCTCATCGTCTCCCAGCCCAGAGCATGTCCCAGCAGCTCATCTTCATCCCTTCCATCATCAGCCTGTCCACTATCTCCGCCGCTTCCAAAATCATCATCCAGCCGAGACCCCCTGTCTGTCACACACCCGCTGGCCGCCCCCCGTGTTCTGTCAGTGCCTTGGGGGAGGAAGGGGCAGAGGGAGACACATCCCCGCAGCTTGGAGACACGGTCTTGGCGTGCAAGGGAAATGATTGCATGCCTCGGCGAGGCCGGAGTGAAAGCAGCTCATTGTTGGCCGCAGTTGCCAATGCCAACTGGCCCATAGAGAAGAAGAGTTCCTGTGGCGTGTACTCGGCCTTGGAGAGGCTAGGTAGGCTAAGACTCAGGTTAGATCTCTTTTATCCTATGTCTCTGGGCTGCTGTGTTAATCCCCAACCCCAGGCCGGGATTATTAAGCCGACCAGCTCGGCAGGATATTAAGCCCTGAGGGGCTTTCGAATTCTCCCCCCGTTATCGCTTGCTGCTATCCTCGCCCGAAGATGGGTCGACGACGGTATAGGGGAAACGAGAGGATAAAATCACTTTCTTCCCTATCAGGAGCACATGGAGGTTGGGACTATCTATAGGGGGATATGAAGAGCCATAGGCGCTGCTAGGTCAAGAATACCACGGAGAAAATCTGAATAAGAGGATTGTTGATCAGAAATCACAGAAAAAATTCCCAGATGCCTTTTTGCGTTCTGTAAAATAATATTCAGGTGTTTTCTAGCTCAAAGATGCGAGGAGCCCTGCCAGTAATTTATCGATTCACATTCAGATGTATCTTGCGTGCTCAGGAGGGGGGTGCAGCTGGCGACAGCTCAGAACCAAGCCATCTTTAATTGCAACCCGCCCCGGCCCCAGTCCTGCGCTAGACGGCGAGGGCGAGACTGGGACTTGGGGGGTAGCCACAATTTTTTTTCTTCAAAGAGGCGGAATGAAGCGAGTGAAAGAGAGAGAGGAAAGGAAGAAGGATTAGCAGAGATTGCGTCCCTTGGCGCCCAATGTCCAATGCTGGGTGTCGCAGGCTTTATCCGCCGCCCCAAGATAAAGCTCCATGCAGAGCTTCAAAGCGAACGGCGAAATGGGATAAGTTCTGGGGATATACGCTAGTATTAGCTCATATGGGAAGGGATAGAAAAAGAACAACCACATGCAGATGAGGACGGAAGCTGGAAGGTCCAGCAGGACTAAACGAATGAGCGAAGCAAGGACTACATCAACGAGACGCACTGCTGAAGGCAGGCCCCCACAACCCCCAGAGGAATAGACCGGGTGCAAGCCGCTAAGAGGGACACTCACAAACAGAAGGGCCGCTAGGCAGTGGGAGAGAAAAGAGAGTTACAAGTCCCTCCGTTAAGCGGAAAATTGTGCAACAGAAATAAGAAAAGATCCACTTCATGCTCACGCTGCGGCCAAAAACTTCTCTTTCTCTTCTCTCCTCTGCCTGTCCCTCTTCTTCTCTCTTTTTTAAGAAGGGGAAATCTCCTCTGCACTCACTTCAAGCCTTATATTCTCTCGCTTCCACTTCAGTCTTTGGTCTGGTCAGTGCTACATAGAGGAAATATGCAGCTTCCTCTTTTGCTTCCCAACTTTTGCTGTAACTGCTCACGCATAGCTGCTCACACGAACCCCCGCTCTTATGGGTTTGGTCAGGTTGTCTAGTTTTCGCCCCCCAATGGACCTGAACTCAAGGAAACCGGACCCGGTGAACTGTGAATTCTTCCTGCTTTTCCTCTCTGCTTCCCTCTCTATCCTAGTCGTCTTCACTCGCTCTGAGACCTCTTTACATGGCTAATTTTCTATTTCCTAAACTTATATGTCATTAACCAGACGATACTATTAAGATTTGCTTTCAGCATAGCTAGTAGTATGTCACGAACAAAAGTCAATATATATAATTTTGCTGACAATCAACCTGGTGTTACTACTCAGATTTGCTCTCAGCGCAGCTAGTAGTATGTCACGAACGCATGCTTCTATTTTTTAGCAGACAATCAACATGTCTATACTACTTAAGATTTGCTCTTCAACATAGCTAGTAGTAATGTCGCGAGAAAACTTTTCAAACATATTTTCTTATATTTAGAAATCACTGACCATGTGATACTACTGAAGTTTGTTCTTAAATATTGGTTAGTCGTATATTTCGAGACATCTTTCAAAGGATTATTTGGGCTTGCTTCTTTAAACACCGTAGCCACTGTACAATCTTCTCTCCACTTGAAAATCTTTCATGTTACTGTCCTCTAGAACTCCACATTTGCGACTGTTGGTTTTGGTCAAGTTTGATTCCAGCCTAAGTGTCTTGCAGTTCATGAGAGACGATAGACACATAGACAGAAATTAGACAATGCGAAAGATGGCCCAGAAGCAGCTGACACTTGCCTGCCCGGCGCTCAAAACTAAATGACGGACAGGGGTAAGAGGGCCAAGCAGCAGCAGCAGCAGCAGCAGCATCAGCCTTGCTTATTGTGTTTAGCAGATCCATGGTGGGTGCTGTTCCAGGGGCAACCGCGATGGGATCACAAACGGAGACTTATAGAGTGTCCGTTATGAACTTCCCTAGCCACCCACCTCCTCTCTTCGTTCCCCAATTTAGGTATAAAACTATGCAATAAGTGCATTTTTCGGTCATTTGGAAATTTCCAAGTGCTAGCAAAGCTACTCGTACTAGAAGTTTATCGGGAATCTAGAAGGAACTCGCTACAGATTCGAACTCAGGACCTGCTGTATTGGATTAGCTGTCTCTCCTATATAATCTATAAATAAGCTCGGTAAACTTTACAATATAAAATAGATAAAACTTATTAATGAAAAAGGCTGAGATTTAGCCAGTGACTTCCATCTCCTTACTCCGATGCACTGATCATTAAACTGATTGATGCAATTTTTATATTGACTATCTATCTATGAAGTACTCGTGTATTTGAAAAGGACATAATTGTAAGATCTAATTTTGCTGCTGAATATTGGATGGGAATCTTCGTAGAAATTAGTTCAAAATTGATGAATGAACTGATTCTTACTGAAGAATAAAAAGAACAAAAAGTAGGCATTTTTCACAATGGCTTTTTTCCCAACCACACGACTTCCCACACTAGGAATTTCCTAAACTTTGGATTATCCTCACCCAGTTTCGAATGAGCTTTATAGGAAAAATATTTCCTGCATAGGAGACTTCAGACCTGGATGGGAATTTCCCCAGCTCGGAATTTTCCTAAAATTTACTCTTCTCAGGATTCCTTATTTTATAGATTTTTCGACCAATAGAAATCTCCGAAAAGTGATTTTCTGAATAAATTTTCCTCAAGAAGTAAATTTACCAAAAAGGGAATTTACCCTAGTAGGGATTTCCCCAATTAGGTATTTCCCCAAGTAGGGATTCCCCAAGTAGGTATTCTCCAAGTAGGGATTTTCCAAGTAGGGATTTCCCCAAGTAGGGATTCCCCAAGTAGGGATTCTCCAAGTAGGGATTTCCCCAAGTAGGGAACCCTTGGGACTTCCTACCCTGGGGAATCATCGATTTTCTAAACATCCCACATGATTTAGTAGGTTAACATTACTTGTAGCTCTTATTCGCCGATAATAAAACTCCTCGGCTATAACAAAGACTCCTCGGTACTCTAGGGAGTGCTCGATGTTTATGAGGACCTGATCACTCTCGGCTACTCCGCTAATGCACTCGCCGGTCGAAGCTCAATTACAGAAGCGGCAGTTGTTACCCTCCCCCCGCACGGATTGCCGCAGACTGAGGGTTTGTGCTGCCGGTCCGGGACCTGTCAAGCTTGGGCCCAGCGGGGGGTCTCGGCCTCCCTATTTCCATGTCCCTTCTGCATCCAAATTCCACCCCGCCTGCCTGTGCTTAAGTCTCTCTCATCTCTCTAAGCCAATTTCTCGTGACTGACTGCTCATTCCTCTAGAAAAATCTTATTTTATTCCCCCTGCGCCAAGCTCGAGAGACGCAGTTAAGCAAGAGAAAAGGGATAAAGATAGAGAGGCTGGGGTAGGGGGGACCCGGACCCACGGGACTCCGCCGCGATTGCTTGCCAGTAAAAGCAGAGAAAATAGAACACTGGATATAAGGAATGTGAAATTCTGCTGGGATTTTCCGCGAATGGATCTCCCCGCCTTCCTTTGGCTAGAACCCATTGCGACCGGATATCGCAAAATGTCCAACTACCAGCTCCACCTCGCTTTTGTACTTTAGATTATGAAATAACAATTGCAGAATCACAAAACATCAGCATCGTCGAGATATTCAACGATTAATGGGCGAAAAATGTGGATCCAGGAATTTGAAAATCACGGGAATTCCTACCTTAGGACTGCCCTATCCTAAGCATTTCCCAATTTAGGAATTTCTCAAGCTTGATGCTAAAAAATCCCGAAATTTAGATTTCACGAGATTGGGATTTACCAACCTTGAGATTTACCGACCTTGGGATTTACCGACCTTGGGATTTACCGACGTTGGGATTTACCGACCTTGGGATTTACCGACCTTGGGATTTACCGACCTTGAGATTTACCGACCTTGAGATATACCGACCTTGGGATTTACCGACCTTGGGATTCACCGACCTTGGGATTTTCCGACCTTGAGATTTACCGACCTTGAGATTTACCGACCTTGGGATTTACCGACCTTGAGATTTACCGACCTTGGGATTTACCGACCTTCGGATTTACAGACCTTGGGATTTACCAAGCCGGACATCTATCGAGGTCCTTTTTAAATATAAAGGACTTTAAAATCTAAGGAATTCCCAATCCAAGGAATTCCCATCTTGGGATTTCAGAACCTATTGATTTCTATCGAAAATATTTCCTATTTGAGCAGTTTCAAGTCTGGGATTAAAAAAAAATTATAAATGCAACAATTTGTATTTCGCCCGACTTCGTCCAACTTACACTTAGATCGGCCGTAATTATTGCTCAAATACCAACTCTAGCTTACCGCCAAAGCCTCTGTTTTGCGCTTGGCATTGGGTTGAGCCAAGTTTGCTTTTCCCAAGAGGCGGCAGAGAGGATATTT
Organism: Macrostomum hystrix; assembly: GCA_950097015.1. NCBI lineage: Eukaryota > Metazoa > Platyhelminthes > Macrostomidae > Macrostomum > Macrostomum hystrix. The sequence continues at coordinate 3,167,625 of CATNEN010000031.1, read as the reverse complement.
CGGCTGACTCGTATCTCCCTTACTCTGGTAGTCCGGCTTCAGTGTAACTGGACACTTTTCGCGGAAAAGTATTCCTGGTAGCGGCATCCACCCGTTAGTGCTCGCCATCGTTTCAAAACAATCGCCGACTGCCAACTGCCAGCGTTCGGCTTTATCCCTAGAATAATCCGCTAGCATTTATCCCTAAGAGATATAATAAATGAATAAGTATTTGGCTGGGAACTTATCGGCATCTGATAATCCAGATCCCGGGCCTCTAGAAATATTCCAACTCACAAATTTCTCAACTCGCAGCAGTTCTGTTATCTCAGCACTGTTAAATCATTTTTCTGCGTTCTTTCAGACTTAAATTTCCAATTCCCATCCCACCCTAGTAGCCCATACGCCCGACTCTTAATTATATTACTATTCACTTATTTTTCTTGTGATAAGCAATACCCCATCTCGTCTCTCTCATCTCTGATCTCTCTCATCTCTCTTAAATATCATTAATATTCATTCTCCTCTTCATTTCAACTTTTCCCTACATTGCATCTAGAGTTTTCGAGTCCATTTCCTCGGATTAACATGGAGAAGCCGAATCGGCATCCGATTTGTCAGTATTCCACTTTAGAGCCAGTTCTCGAAATGAGTAAGCCCTGCTCATAGCGCCTCACAGCTTGACACAGTGCTGCGAGCACTTCTCAAGCTCTTCATGTCACTTAATGTGCAGCTTTCGGCACCTGCTGCTGCTGCTGTCGCCGATGATCTGATCAAGTGCAAATCAATATAGCTCGGCTATGGCTGTGTCGGCGAACTTATCAAAGCCGTTAGCAAGCCGCCTTGGCCAATGACTAGAGGAAGCAGAGATGGACTAATTGTTACCCCGCAATACTCTGCTTCTCCTTAGAAGGAAAAATCAATTCTTTAGAGAGAGAGAGAGAGAGAGAGAGAGACGGGGAAAAGGACGCGGAGAGTCGGGAATCGATCAAAATTATGCGAGAACGGCGCGTGTGTCGTGGCCCCACCCCATCCCCAGATCGAGCAAGGCTTCGGAGAGGTTAGGAAATGGAAGGAGAAGTCGCAACGGTTTGAGCTGTGCTCCGCGTGGCTGGCGGACAATAAACAGAAGCCATTATAGAGTAGAAGAGATATGAGAATGAGAAAAATATTGCATAGTGACCACCTGACTAGCATTATATGCTGGCTGATGCATAGGCGAGATCAAATCTGAAGAAAATTGTATAAACACAACGCCGCCTAGCTTATACCGAAATCTGTTCAAGCAAAACCCGCTCGTCATGCTGCTAGACTCGCTCCCCATCCTTCTCTGCTTAAACTGTTTTTTTTCGTTTATCAACCCCCACAATCTGATTTACTGGCGCCCGTATCCACTGGTCTGGAGGATTTTCTGGGCATCTGAGAGGCTGCTGCTGCTGCTGCTGTTGCTTGCGAGGTAGAAAAGCTTTCCTTTCTATCCTTGCAGACTTGTGCCAAAAACTTGCGCGGCCTAACTGGTGGCATATCAGACGCCTTCGCTTCGCCTCAGAGAAGAAGTGATACACTTTCTGCTGCTTCCAGTTAGGGAGAGAGAAAATAAAGGGAATCGGGCCGTCTTAACGAAGGAAATATCCAACATTTCGTTTCGAAGGAAAATTGTTCAATGGTCGCGCAGTATTCATTGTTAAAATACATGGCGTGGAGAGTGATAGCTGAAGCACTTAAAACTTTGTTCCATATGATTGATCCCAGATCCCCTGTCCCTAATCCTTGATCCCTTATCTCTAATCCTTGATCCATTATCTCTAATCTTTGATTTACTTGTCCCTAATCCACGATCCCTTGTCCCTTGTCCCTTATCTTGATCCTCAGTTCTTTGACTTTGATCCTCAGTTCTTTGACTTTGATCCTCAGCTCCTTGACTTTGATCCCCTTTTCCTTGACTTTGATCCTCAGTTCCTTGACTTTGATCCTCAGTTCTTTGACTTTGATCCTCAGCTCCTTGACTTTGGTCCTCAGTTCTTTGACTTTGATCCTCAGTTCTTTGACTTTGATCCTCAGCTCCTTGACTTTGATCCCCTTTTCCTTGACTTTGATCCTCAGTTCCTTGACTTTGATCCTCAGTTCTTTGACTTTGATCCTCAGCTCCTTGACTTTGATCCCCTTTTCCTTGACTTTGATCCTCAGTTCCTTGACTTTGATCCTCAGTTCTTTGACTTTGATCCTCAGCTCCTTGACTTTGGTCCTCAGTTCTTTGACTTTGATCCTCAGTTCTTTGACTTTGATCCTCAGCTCCTTGACTTTGATCCCCTTTTCCTTGACTTTGATCCTCAGTTCCTTGACTTTGATCCTCAGTTCCTTGACTTTGGTCCTCAGTTCCTTGACTTTGGTCCTCAGTTCCTTGACTTTTATCCTCAGTTCCTTGTCTTTGATCTTCAGTTCCTTGACTTAGATCCCCTTCCTTGACTTTGATCCCCTTTTCCTTGACTTTGATCTTCAGTTCCTTGACTTTGATCCCCTTTTCAATTTTCAATTCCTTTTTTCAACTCCTCAATGTTGTCTTGCTACCTTTAAATCACATGCTAAATCACTCTTTAGAAGAAGTTAAGAATAACTGATAAGATTGAAAAGGCAAAGTTTTTGATAGATTTTTCTACAACCTACTGAAGAAACAGCAACAGCAGCAGCAGCACGCACTCCTACTATTGTTCGGCTAGTTTAAAAACTCCCTCACAACCACACAAGCATATCCTGTCCTTCCATGGTCTCACGCAGGCAGGCATTAGGCATTGGCCACTCCAGTGAGCAGGGCCTGAGAGTGACTCAATTGATGAAAAGCAGGTGCTTTGTGACAGGTCCGAGTGCCCGTTGAGAACTCGACGTGACAATAAGGACCGGAGGCTTATAGCCTCTACCATCACCGCTACTGCTGACGGGAAAAAATTAGGGAATAATCCGTTGTCAATAATTCCCCATAGCCGACAGTTGTGCACGCCAGTTGTCACTTTGCAATTTGGGTGGAACTTTTAGATTCATTGGGAATGCACTTTTAGCAAAACACATTGTTTATGAAACAGACTAGATTAGCAATCCATTCTATTCCTTCATGTAAGTCTAACTAGATAGATTAGCAATCCATTCTATTCCTTCATGTAAGTCTAACTAGATAGATTAGCAATCCATTCTATTCCTTCATGTAAATCTAACTAGATAGATTAGCAATCCATTCTAGCAATCCATTCTATTCCTTCATCTAAATCTAACTAGATAGATTAGCAATCCATTCTATTCCTTCATGTAAGTCTAACTAGATAGATTAGCAATCCATTCTATTCCTTCATGTAAATCTAACTAGATAGATTAGCAATCCATTCTAGCAATCCATTCTATTCCTTCATCTAAATCTAACTAGATAGATTAGCAATCCATTCTATTCCTTCATGTGAATCTAACTAGATAGAATAGCAATCCATTCTATTCCTTCATGTAAATCTAACTAGATAGAATAGCAATCCATTCTATTCCTTCATGTAAATCTAACTAGATAGAATAGCAATCCATTCTATTCCTTCATGTAAATCTAACTAGATAGATTAGCAATCCATTCTATTCCTTCATGTAAATCTAACTAGATAGATTAGCAATCCATTCTATTCCTTCATGTAAATCTAACTAGATAGATTAGCAATCCATTCTATTCCTTCATGTAAATCTAACTAGATAGATTAGCTATCCATTCTATTCCTTCATGTAAATCTAACTAGATAGATTAGCAATCCATTCTATTCCTTCATGTAAATCTAACTAGATAGATTAGCAATCCATTCTAGCAATCCATTCTATTCCTTCATGTAAATCTAACTAGATAGATTAGCAATCCATTCTATTCCTTCATGTGAATCTAACTAGATAGAATAGCAATCCATTCTATTCCTTCATGTGAATCTAACTAGATAGATTAGCAATCCATTCTATTCCTTCATGTAAATCTAACTAGATAGATTAGCAATCCATTCTATTCCTTCATGTAAATCTAACTAGATAGATTAGCAATCCATATTATTATATATATATATTTCGGTCGTCAATATTTTGCTTGGGCTGCTACAGATTCGAGCCCCCGACACACCCAGAGCTTTAGAACCGCTGAATAATGCACGGCTTTTAATCCACACCAGCCCGACACTAGACATTCCCCAGAGATTAGAGGTACGGGGGCAGAAGGGGTAGATCCCGAATTTTCTACCCCCTCTCTACCCCAAAACAACTGCCTCAGTCTACACCAAACGAACTGAGCGAACACGAATTGGCCACTATATATGGGGTTCTGGGAGGCATCTATTATGCAAAGCAGTCCGGAGCGGGGAGTGAGAGAACAGAGGATGGAGAAGTTGGACTCAGCAAACGCGGGCCCCCGCCTCGGCACACTGCTCAGGCACACAGCGACTCATAGGGATTAAGGATTAAAAAAATCTATCGTTTTCCGCTGCTCTTGAAGCCTCAAACCTCTGTTAATTGATTGACATTGCTAAAAGACCATTTTAACCATTTCAAAAGACCATAGAGAGTAGGCGACTCTGCCCATTCCGCTGACTCCTGACCACACTCTCAATTGGAAGTTGGGGGTTGTGGCCTCACAGCGGAATCGAGCTGTACTCACTGATGAGATCAGTCTGAGGATCAACCACCGAGTACTTTCTGTGCCGGTTGTGGTCTCCGTCGCTGTTGCCGCCGCCAGTTGTTGCTGAATCCCCGCCTACTGCCGCCGAGGTGGCGGCTGCGGCTGCGGCTGCGGCCACCGCTGCGGCTGCAGTTTTCATTCGCCGACCTACCAGGTGGCCACCGGCGCTTTTTTCGAAAGGGATTTTTTTCTCCCGGGCAAAAAATGTGGAAGCAGAAATTTTCCGGGTTTGGGTAGAAGTAAAAAGTCGAACGATCCTTCCTAGGTGTTTGGGAGCGATGTTGGGACTTAAATTATGATCCTCCAACGCTGCCACCTCCCAGTCGCAGCTCTCTCCCCCACCCTCCGTTCCTCTCTCACTCTTTCTCTCATATTTCCTCTCCGGCCGGGGGCCTTTTCCTGTCTGTCCAAAGCCCGGGCCCCCACAAAAGACCCTGGCGCGAGTGGCTTTGCTTGGCTTTCCTCCCGCGGCCGCCTCAACTTGCGCTGCTGCACCGCAGGGGCGGGGGTGGGTGGGAAAGAGCGAGCGTGCAGAGGTCCAATCCCTGGGAGCTGACACTTCCCCTTCTCCTCGCCCCTCTCTCTCTTTCCTCTTCACTTACCCCAATCGGAAGGGTGTCCAGTTTTATCTATTTGATGTCACACTCCATCTGCGCGCCCCGTATAGAGAGGACTCACCGCTGCCCCGACCAGCTGATCACCATACGCAGCGGAATAGGATCCCAAGGACTTATTTATTAGTTTGTCCGAATGTGTGGCGCGCTCGCGTGTTCCCCTCTCCGCATCTGGCGCACTTTTATTTCTCCAGATTTTTTTCTAATCTAATCCAACTTCTTCGTTTATTTCCCTTTTCCTGTCTCAAATTGCAGCTTCAGAACCAGGCGGGCAAATATTGGACTAAGTGCATCAGGCCTAGGTGTGGATTGTCTTTCTAGTTGCTAGCGTATATATATGTATATATACTTTAAAACCAAGACTAGAACTTTAATCATTAGTATTCGAGCCAAAAAGAAGATTAAATCTGTTGATAAAACTGACTTTAACAGAATTCTGCTGCCTGACTGTCTACTTTTAGTAGGTTTTACAATTTCTAACCAAATGGAATCATAGGAGACTCTATGGTAGGCCAGAGGGAGATGGGAGGAAAGGGAAGGGAGAGAAGGAGAGGCGAGAGGGAGATGGGAGGAAAGGGAAGGGAGAGAAGGAGAGGCGAGAGGGAGATGGGAGGAAAGGGAAGGGAGAGAAGGAGAGGCGAGAGGGAGATGGGAGGAAAGGGAAGGGAGAGAAGGAGAGGCGAGAGTGAGATGGGAGAAAGAGGAAGGGAGAGAAGGAGAGGCGAGAGGGAGATGGGAGAAAGAGGAAGGGAGAGAAGGAGAGGCGAGAGGGAGATGGGAGAAAGAGGAAGGGAGAGAAGGAGAGGCGAGAGGGAGATGGGAGAAAGAGGAAGGGAGAGAAGGAGAGGCGAGAGGGAGATGGGAGAAAGAGGAAGGGAGAGAATGAGAGGCGAAAGTGAAATGGGAGAACGAGAAAGGGAGAGAAGGAGAGTCGAGAGGGAGATGGGAGAAAGAGGAAGGGAGAGAATGAGAGGCGAAAGTGAAATGGGAGAACGAGAAAGGGAGAGAAGGAGAGTCGAGAGGGAGATGGGAGAAAGAGGAAGGGAGAGAAGGAGAGGCGAGAGGGAGATAGGAGGAAAGGGAAGGGAGAGAAGGAGAGGCGAGAGGGAGATGGGAGGAAAGGGAAGGGAGAGAAGGAGAGGCGAGAGTGAGATGGGAGAAAGAGGAAGGGAGAGAATGAGAGGCGAAAGTGAGATGGGAGAACGAGAAAGGGAGAGAAGGAGAGGCGAGAGGGAGATAGGAGAAAGAGGAAGGGAGAGAAGGAGAGGCGAGAGGGAGATTGGAGAAAGAGGAAGGGAGAGAAGGAGAGGCGAGAGGGAGATGGGAGAAATAGGAAGGGAGAGAAGGAGAGGCGAGAGTGAGATGGGAGAAAGAGGAAGGGAGAGAATGAGAGGCGAAAGTGAGATGGGAGAACGAGAAAGGGAGAGAAGGAGAGGCGAGAGGGAGATGGGAGAAAGAGGAAGGGAGAGAAGGAGAGGCGAGAGGGAGATGGGAGAAAGAGGAAGGGAAAGAAGGAGAGGCGAGAGGGAGATGGGAGAAAGAGGAAGGGAGAGAAGGAGAGGCGAAAGTGAGATGGGAGAAAGAGGAAGGGAGAGAAGGAGAGGCGAGAGGGAGATGGGAGAAAGAGGAAGGGAGAGAAGGAGAGGCGAGAGGGAGATGGGAGAAAGAGGAAGGGAGAGAATGAGGGGCGAAAGTGAGATGGGAGAAAGAGGAAGGGAGAGAAGGAGAGGCGAAAGTGAGATGGGAGAAAGAGAAAGGGAGAGAAGGAGAGGCGAAAGTGAGATGGGAGAAAGAGGAAGGGAGAGAAGGAGAGGCGAGAGTGAGATGGGAGAAAGAGGAAGGGAGAGAAGGAGAGGAGAAATAGAGATGGCAGATGGATATGAGTGAAATAACCGACGAACTAAAAGTATACGTGTAGGAGGAGCTAATGAAGGCGATTGAGGGTCGTCGTCTGTGTCGAGGGATCGAAGAAATCGTTGAATTGCAACACAAAATGTCAATCTGAGTCATATTTATTCTATTGATTTCATACTACTTCACTAGTTTTCAAAGTGCTAAAAGAGATTAACAATTCTAGTACATCAATTTCCAACTATTTAGTTGTTTGCTCGGAAAAAAGCTCATGGATTCGCGATGTTTGTTACGCGGCTACAGTTTATTTATTTATTTTGAGTGGTTACGACCAAATAATACTACTTACAAGCGCACTAGTCAGTAGCACGCATGGCACACGCTATAGAAGATTTGATGCCACAAGCGACAATCCAAGATAGATAGCGGGGACAAACTGTCAAATTTTCTGGACGTAAAAACGAAACCACAAAAATGCCATTCAGCCTTCTAAAACCTGCATGCACACACTGAGAGACGGAACACCCCTGTAGCCTGGCCTCATAACACACGGGGTGTTGTAAACGGACAGCGATAAAACCATACGTAAGCTTATCGGGGGGAAGCAAAGGAGGGACGGATGGGACAAAAATGGGAACTGACAGTGGGCCCTGGCTCTGCCTGTCAAGTGCTGTCGGCGGCTGCTACACAAGCGTGCCCTCACTGCATTCGTGGTAGAAAACTTTCTTCAATCCTTTTCGGCAGCAAAAAATATGTATGAAAAATATGAAGGCCTCCGCTGCTTCCCCACACATACTGATTCCCTGTAAAGTGCCCAGGCCACCTCTCTTACCTATTCCGCGTCTGCAGCGCACCTCGTATAGAATAAAATTTCTACACAAATTCTTGAAATCAAATTGGCCCGTCATAGCAAGGCTTTATGATTTTCTTGGCTGTTTTATAGCTTCAAGGCTGGTGAAATCAATCACCAACAGGAGATTTGCCTCCTGCCTCGTGCCATCTATCTTATTTCTTATTTTTTGCAGTCATTTTTCACGCATCGTAACGAACACGACTAGCTGCGAATATGCGTGTACTACTTACTCTACACGCATGGCATTAGCAACAGCTGAAAAAATGTTAAGAATTGAACTAGTAATTATTCATTTTAATAACTGTTGAGTACATGGACTGGGTGTGGGAGCACCAAAAAAACAATAGAACATTGTGTCTTTCCCAAAAATACTTTTTTCTTCTTTTGGGCTGAGATTCGAACTCCAGACCTCGCTCATGCATCGAAGTAACAACAAGCAGACAGGTAGTAATAGAAGAGATATTTATTGAACACAGATGTGAGCCTTAAAAGTTAGGAGATGCAGTCACATCTGAAATTGATTGAACAAGTCGCTTACTACTAGCTTTGATAACTCACTGGCACGTAGATTGGGGCTGCATTTACGACCCCCAAACTTCACAACCCCCAAACTTCACAACCCCCAAACTTCACAACCCTCAAACTTCACAAACCTCAAACTTCACAACCCTCAAACTTCACAACCCCCAAACTTCACAACCCCCAAACTTCACAACCCTCAAACTTCACAACCCTCAAACTTCACAACCCTCAAACTTCACAACCCCCAAACTTCACAACCTCCAAACTTCACAACCCCCAAACTTCACAACCCCCAAACTTCACAACCCTCAAACTTCACAACCCCCAAACTTCACAACCCCCAAACTTCACAACCTCCAAACTTCACAACCCTCAAACTTCACAACCCCTTAAACTTCACAACCCTCAAACTTCACAACCCTCAAACTTCACAACCCCCAAACTTCACAACCCTCAAACTTCACAACCCTCAAACTTCACAACCCCCAAACTTCACAACCCCCAAACTTCACAACCCCCAATCTTCACAACCCCCAAACTTCACAACCCTCAAACTTCACAACCCCCAAACTTCACAACCCCCAAACTTCACAACCCTCAAACTTCACAACCCTCAAACTTCACAACCCCCAAACTTCACAACCCCCAAACTTCACAACCCCCAATCTTCACAACCCCCAAACTTCACAACCCTCAAACTTCACAACCCCCAAACTTCACAACCCCCAAACTTCACAACCCCTAATCTTCACAACCCTCAAACTTCACAACCCTCAAACTTCACAACCCCCAATCTTCACAACCCCCAATCTTCACAACCCCCAAACTTCACAACCTCCAAACTTCATCTTCCACTTAATCTGGCAGTGCATTACGTGCAATCTTAGATTTAGGGGATATGAAATTTAGGGGATATGAAATTTAGGGGATATGAAATTTAGGGGATACAGAATTGTCTCGTCGCTGGCCTATAGTTTAACTGTCGATAAATGGTACACAATAATATATTATTATTACTATTATAAATTGATGTCAGACTACACAGTGTTGAATGTAATTTTACGACCTTAGTAGTCATAAACAGGCTGGAAGAAAGAACGACTAAGTGGTATCAGTGATTGAGTGCCTTACTGTGTCAGAAGAAAAGTGAAATAGATCCTGTCATGTATTGGGGCAACTGAATTGGGAACCAGTGAGAGCTAAGCGGAGATGAAGAGCGATAGACTCATCTCTCTGGATGAGTTCGGACAGCTTGGCCGATAAGTTTACTCTGCCACGCTCACTGCTTAATCCCACTGCAGACGGGCGCTTCCTGGGACCAGAATGCACAGAAATTAATCAACTAGCCCACCCCACTGCCCAGGCCCCATCCATCCAACTCATTCATTCTGACTGGCTACTCTACTGTACGCTCTGCGATTGAAACTTTCCTGTGTTAAAAGTTTAGCCAGATATAATACGATAGAGGATGAGACAGTCAAGTACAATGCTCAAAGCTATATTGTCGTCAGATGAAAAATATATACATTTCTCTTCATTTTTCAGGCGCATCTGAAGAGTACGACTGTTCAGTCCATGGACTGGGGAGACGCCACACACACACCTTCAATTACCCCAACTGATGCTGGTACCCATTTAACAGCTGGGTGAACTGAAGCCATGCACAGATAAGTGTCTTGTTAAAGGACACATTACGTTCCAATGAAGTCAGGAATCGAACCCCTGACCTTCAAGTTTACTACGCATGAATTTCCATACTTATTAAAACAAGCTTTAAATGACCAACTCACTCTGGCGAGCGTCCTCCCAGACCCTGCTATCAGTCTTCATCATCTTGTTGTTATGTTAACTTGGGCCACCGCCTTGCACAGCTCCTGGTTGGTGTTGGACTGGCTCGATATGTTATATTTTTCTGGTTATTGAGCGTTCTTTCAAAGCCAGGGCAGACCAGTTGCTAAAATACACTGAGGGGCGGCTCTTGGGGGGATACTACAGCGGGGAGGAGAGGAGAGGAAAGGAGAGAGTGAGGGTAGAGAGACCCGCGGCAAAACCCACGTCTGCTTGACACTTGGAACCTTCAAGGCGGTGGTTGGCCAGGGTCGTCTCTGATTGGACAGCTGTGGCGGAGAGGGAGAGAGCGAAAGCGTTTACTTTCAGGACACGTTAGTTATTGAAATGACTGCCTGATCGCGCAGTCTACCCTTCCTCCTTTCTATTTCAGCAAGTTTCAATGGCACAGCTGCGACCTGATGCTTGAGTTGTGTCCAAAATTGCTGGCTTATTGAAGTGAACAATTTCGAGTTGAGCAAAATAGCGTTAACTAAAACACTTGACAAAACAAATCGAGGCTTTACGTGAAAGTGAAACTATAAATTTCTCAATTTTACTTTTTCGTAAAAGGGTCAGGGAGAATTTATTACAAAGCTAGCTAGGAATCCGGAACTGCGTGTGGGGAAGAATCTCACGCAGTGTAATGTGGACTACACAATGACTCAAAAAACTATTCTCTCTTTGTGGTCGGTGCATACACTTCCTTTCTTTTGGTCGCTTTCCTCTTCTATACTTCTTCACCGAAAATCAATTCCATAGCGGTAGTTCAAATCGAAATCGAGACTTTTGTCATGGAAGGTTAGTGATTCCCTGCAGTCTGGACTGTAGTCTGTTCCGGTGGGCTGAAATTGGGAAAATTAATCGAGCACACACCTGAGACGGGATTTCAAACTCGAGCATACTGGGATGAAATGTGAGTAAGTTTATGCGATCTTTTGTCTTACAAAACTTTGAACTTTTGAGTATTTGGACAAACTGTGTATTTTTCTGTTCACACCCTAGAAATATTGACATACGCGAATTGCTCTACTTGCAGTAGCATTATAAAAGTCTACTTTTTTCTTATTCAAGAATCTATGCCGCACTTAAAAATAGTATTCTCCACAAGTCCAACGAAAAAATGGTCAAAAAATAGAAGTGATGCATTTTGCTGGAAAAAATTTTTTTTAACTTTCCAATACTAAACTGTTTACGGGCAATATTCGATAAGGAAAAGTACATGAATGATGTTTACTGGCATATTTATAATTATCAGACAGGAACGAAATTTTGGCTGCTGAGGCAGGCCTATGGTGTAGAGGTTTAGAAATCCAGAAAAGAACAATTATCAATTTCTGTGTTTTCATTTCCCAATTAAAACCTATAGTCTGTATTGTGAGGAAAAAAACGATAAAAACAACTTCAACTTTCGGTTAATACACCAGCATCAGCATTTCCGCAATCCCAGTCAACGGGTCTATTGCAGCGTTCCAATCGAACTTCGGCACGTTTTAATTTTTCAAGTGAGTAGAAAACTTTCTATAACTCATGAGCGAGCGAGTCGATAATGAATTCATTTTTCTCGAGTTCGCTTAGGGCCGCCGAGGCGAAGAACGGGCGGAAATCTAAAGTCAGCGCGGCAAAGCAGTCAAAGTTGACGAATTAAGGCGCGCGATTTCATCCGATTTAAATAGCTGCGTCCATGCAGAAAGAGTGCAGCTCGGTCATCAATCATCGAATTGGTTGCCCTTTTGCAAGGCCCACTAAGGCTTTGGCTGGGCCCTCTGCGCCTGACGCCGCGAGAATGCCTTCCTGATGTAGTGCTGAAACACTCGACTCAGGCACCAGTAGAGGAAGGGACAGAGGGCGCTGTGCAGATAGATCAGAGCCTGGCTGTACGGGTAGGCCTCGATCAGCGGACTGACGGCGTCCACGCCGCGGTTCTCCAGCACAAAGTCCTGCAGCAGGATGATGAGGTCCTTCGGGAACCAGCAGACGATGAAGAAGGCGACTAGAACTGCCAGAGTTTTCACCGTTCGCCGATGCAACCGACGCGCCTGCCGCTGTATCTGGCGCTGTCTGCGCGGCGCGCCCGACGCTACTGAAGTCTGATTTGTCAGGGCCAGAGACGCCGCTGCCGTAGGAGGCCTGGAAGCGCTTCCTTCTAGGGGCGCGGCTGCCATGGCATCGCGTCGCCGGCTAGTCAGTCGAGCGAACTGCCTGGTTAGAAAGCTAGCCGTCACTCCGTAGGAGAAGGCTAGTACAACGCAAGGCGTTAAAAATAGCAGGACTAGAAAGTAGGCGGAATAGGCTTTCTGACCGGCTGCGTTGCTGCGGTCCTCTGAGCACACGTAGTGCACTTCTTGGCCGGCTAACGCAGGCAGTGTCCAATTGCCTCTGCCTGGCATGTCGACCGGCTGTAGGCTGAAGGCGAATAGCGCCGGCGTCGACACCAATAAGGCGCTGAGCCAAGTGGCAGCCACCACTCTTCGCAAGCCGGGACTGTTGCGCGCCTGATCTGGCGGATCAGTCAGGGCGCTTTGGCGGGCGCGCAGAATGGCGATGGACGCCAAGGAGAAACTGTTGACACACAGGGCCAGGCCTGCGGGATAATGAAGTTTGCTTTTGCTCAAATTAAAAAATTAATTTTTTCTGTCAACAGTACAAATGCACGAGCGTTAATTATGGCCATCGATTACTCTAGGACGAGGTCAAGGATTAGTAGGTATTGGCCATAGACTATCGTCTTTGGTGAAGAACGAATGATCGGGGCCATAGACTATCGAATTTGGTGAAGAACGAATGATCGGGGCCATAGACTATCGAATTTGGTGAAGAACGAATGATCGGGGCCATAGACTATCATCGTCTTTGGTGAAGAACGAATGATCGGGGCCATAGACTATCATCGTCTTTGGTGAAGAACGAATGATCGGGCCATAGACTATCGTCTTGATTGATCAGGGCCATAGACTATCGTCTTGAATGATCGGGGCCATAGATTATCATCGCGATCGTCTTTTGTGAAGAACGAATGATCGGGGCCATAGACTATCGTCTTTAATGAAAAACGAATGATCGGGCCATAGACAATCGTCTTTGGTGAAGAACGAAGGAACGAAGAGGCATGGAATTAGCTTAAAAGAGTGAAATTAGACTCGCTTATAACCAAGCGAAAGTGTCTTTCATCACTAGACGCGTCACGTAATATTTAGTTGATAACCGACTGGCAGACGATGGACTTAACTCGTTGCGCCAAAGGAATTAAGAAAATCCGAGTCGAAGAGAAATCCTCTTTACTTCAAGCCATTAATCCTAGCCTCAATCCAGCACTGGACTATACCCAATCCAAAAAGTGATGCCCTTATCTTTCCAGCATGAATTTCCGCAGTTCAGAGAGATCCCATCTCCTCTAGGAGAAGAAGAGATGGAACCTGCTTGCTATCCGAAAAAGGCCGATATTCAAGCAGCCGACAGTTTCGTCTAATCTCTCCACATAGAGTGGCATCGAAAATATGAGAAATAATCGTCTTTTAGGAAGCGAACTAACAGAAGATGAGCCAGCCAACAGTCCAATCGATGGGATTAAAGCTGTTGAGATTGAAATTCGAGACTTCGATGGGTGGCAACAGAAAAAACAAACATTTCGCACTCAATATGATCAATAGGTTACATTAGAAGATACTGAAAAGTCCCGTTTCTATTGGACTTAATGACCATTCTCATTTAAATTTAAATTTGCAATGACGCGGCTAATGAAGCAGGTGTTATTGTCAATTTTCAAGTGCCTTCTTCATGCCATCTAAAAATGCGGCTGAGTGAGAAAATGTTTAGCATAGAAATCGCTAGTGCAAGTCTCAACAACACTAAATTGTAGGCTTCTAGACTGACAATGACCGGCTATTATGGGCTTTCAAACTGATGAGCCTGTCCAAGCAGTTTTAGGAGCAGCTGCACAGAGGAGCGTAAGTTGAAACTGTCATCTGAGACGATTGTAGTTAGCGACCATTTTTAGCTCCCCTTCAACCCTCGCATCTTCATTTTCAGCTGCAAGAAAACTTCACTGCCTGTAATTAACATGAGGCAATATGACTACCCGTTTAGGCGACCATTCACCACCCGCTTAGGCGACCATTCACCACCCGCTTAGGCGACCATTCACCACCCGCTTAGGCGACCATTCACCACCCGCTTAGGCGACCATTCACCACTCGATTAGTGGGATCATTCCCCCAACAGCCAGGCAAAATTCCCACCAATAGGATACCTTCAATGAAGCTGACTAGGCGGCAAGCCGTGCCTCCCAGTTTCCAGGTGGTATAGAAAAGTTTCACAGCCGATACTGGCAGGCAGGTGCTGACAACTAGCAGATTTGAGCCGGCCAAGCTCATCATGATGTAGGATGTGTGACGCCGCAGGCCACTGTACTTGAAGCTGAGAAAGAGAAACAGTCCGTTGCCGCCCAGTGATAGCAGGGCGATGGCGGCGTACAGGCTTAGCAGAAAGATTTCCGAGTGTGTTAGCTGGCGCGGACCGAATAGTTTCTGATGGAGCAGCTGCATCAGCTGCTGCTGGCTAAGGTTGATGCCCGACTGCGCGGAAAAGCGGCGGTGGAGACCAGTTAAAGGATGAGCAGACTGACGGAGTAGGATGAGCAGACTGAAGGAGTAGGATGAGCAGATGAAGGAGTAGGATGAGCAGACTGAAGGAGCAGGATGAGCAGACTGAAGGAGCAGGATGAGCAGACTGAAGGAGCAGGATGAGCAGACTGACGGAGTAGGATGAGCAGACTGAAGGAGTAGGATGAGCAGATGAAGGAGTAGGATGAGCAGACTGACGGAGTAGGATGGGCAGACTGAAGGAGTAGGATGAGCAGACTGACGGAGTAGGATGAGCAGACTGACCGAGTAGGATGAGCAGACTGACGGAGTAGGATGGGCAGACTGACGGAGTAGGATGAGCAGACTGACGGAGTAGGATGAGCAGACTGACGGAGTAGGATGAGCAGACTGAAGGAGTAGGATGGGCAGACTGACGGAGTAGGATGGGCAGACTGACGGAGTAGGATGGGCAGACTGACGGAGTAGGATGAGCAGACTGACGGAGTAGGATGGGCAGACTGACGGAGTAGGATGAGCAGACTGACGGAGTAGGATGAGCAGACTGACGGAGTAGGATGAGCAGACTGACGGAGTAGGATGAGTAGACTGACGGAGTAGGATGAGCAGACTGACGGAGTAGGATGAGCAGACTGACGGAGTAGGATGAGCAGACTGACGGAGTAGGATGAGCAGACTGACGGAGTAGGATGAGCAGACTGACGGAGTAGGATGAGCAGACTGACGGAGTAGGATGAGCAGACTGACGGAGTAGGATGAGCAGACTGTAGGAGTAGGATGAGCAGACTGAAGGAGTAGGATGGGCAGACTGAAGGAGCAGGATGAGCAGACTGAAGGAGTAGGATGAGCAGACTGAAGGAGTAGGATGAGCAGACTGACGGAGTGCGTGCAGAGTGACTCTGACAGGGAAGGTCACTCCTTTGTCAAAGTAAAGTAAAGCTCGGAATAAGCTAAAGAGTAGTTTATAACTTGTAAAGTACGAGCTATATTACAATTACAAGTATTGTTGTAAAACAAACAATTCTACAACACATATGTTTACTTACTCTCACAGGTTGCTCGGCAATCATGGCAGAACTTTTTTAATTGATAGTGAAGCGACTTGTTAAGTAAATTCAGGTCGAAATGCTAATACTGAAAAAGGCAACGCCAAATATATTTCATTTTGAGAAACTTTCAATCGAAAAGTTGATTGGTTGAAGCGCCTGGCCAATGGCTGCTAACATAGCTGCCCTATTCTACAATAAGTTCAAACAGGTTAAGAAAGCTTGTAACCAAGTTGGCTAGAGCGAACTAAGGTCGAGAGTTCGAATCTCTGCCTAATTGAAATAATTAGTTCTTGAGTAGGACACATTAATTAATTTTGAGAAAAACTCAGCACAATTCAGTGACAGCACAATTCAGTGACAGCACAATTCAGTGACAGCACAATTCAGTGACAGCACAATCCAGTGACAGCACAATTCAGTGACAGCACAATTCAGTGACAGCACAATTCAGTGACAGCACAATTCAGTGACAGCACAATTCAGTGACAGCACAATTCAGTGACAGCACAATTCAGTGACAGCACAATTCAGTGACAGCACAATTCAGTGACAGCACAATTCAGTGACAGCACAATCCAGTGACAGCACAATTCAGTGACAGCACAATTCAGTGACAGCACAATTCAGTGACAGCACAATTCAGAGACAGGACAATTCAGTGACAGCACAATTCAGTGACAGCACAATTCAGTGACAGCACAATTCAGTGACAGCACAATTCAGTGACAGGACAATTCAGTGACAGTACAATTCAGTGACAGCACAATTCAGTGACAGCACAATTCAGTGACAGCACAATTCAGTGACAGCACAATTCAGTGACAGCACAATTCAGTGACAGCACAATTCAGTGACAGCACAATTCAATGACAGTACAATTCAGTGACAGCACAATTCAGTGACAGTACAATTCAGTGACAGCACAATTCAGTGACAGCACAATTCAGTGACAGCACAATTCAGTGACAGCACAATTCAGTGACAGCACAATTCAGTGACAGCACAATTCAGTGACAGCACAATTCAGTGACAGCACAATTCAGTGACAGCACAATTCAGTGACAGCACAATTCAGTGACAGGACAATTCAGTGACAGCACAATTCAGTGACAGCACAATTCAGAGACAGCACAATTCAGTGACAGCACAATTCAGAGACAGCACAATTCAGTGACAGCACAATTCAGTGACAGCACAATTCAGTGACAGCACAATTCAGTGACAGCACAATTCAGTGACAGCACAATTCAGTGACAGGACAATTCAGTGACAGTACAATTCAGTGACAGCACAATTCAGTGACAGCACAATTCAGTGACAGCACAATTCAGTGACAGCACAATTCAGTGACAGCACAATTCAGAGACAGGACAATTCAGTGACAGCACAATTCAGTGACAGCACAATTCAGTGACAGCACAATTCAGTGACAGCACAATTCAGAGACAGGACAATTCAGTGACAGCACAATTCAGTGACAGCACAATTCAGTGACAGCACAATTCAGTGACAGCACAATTCAGAGACAGGACAATTCAGTGACAGCACAATTCAGTGACAGCACAATTTAGTGACAGCACAATTCAGTGACAGCACAATTTAGTGACAGCACAATTCAGTGACAGCACAATTCAGTGACAGCACAATTCAGTGACAGTACAATTCAGTGACAGCACAATTCAGAGACAGGACAATTCAGTGACAGCACAATTCAGTGACAGGACAATTCAGTGACAGCACAATTCAGTGACAGCACAATTCAGTGACAGCACAATTCAGAGACAGCACAATTCAGTGACAGCACAATTCAGAGACAGCACAATTCAGTGACAGCACAATTCAGTGACAGCACAATTCAGTGACAGCACAATTCAGTGACAGCACAATTCAGTGACAGCACAATTCAGTGACAGCACAATTCAGTGACAGCACAATTCAGTGACAGCACAATTCAGTGACAGCACAATTCAGTGACAGTACAATTCAGTGACAGCACAATTCAGTGACAGTACAATTCAGTGACAGCACAATTCAGTGACAGCACAATTCAGTGACAGCACAATTCAGTGACAGCACAATTCAGTGACAGCACAATTCAGTGACAGCACAATTCAGTGACAGCACAATTCAGTGACAGCACAATTCAGTGACAGGACAATTCAGTGACAGCACAATTCAGTGACAGCACAATTCAGAGACAGCACAATTCAGTGACAGCACAATTCAGAGACAGCACAATTCAGTGACAGCACAATTCAGTGACAGCACAATTCAGTGACAGCACAATTCAGTGACAGCACAATTCAGTGACAGCACAATTCAGTGACAGGACAATTCAGTGACAGCACAATTCAGTGACAGCACAATTCAGTGACAGCACAATTCAGTGACAGCACAATTCAGTGACAGCACAATTCAGTGACAGCACAATTCAGTGACAGCACAATTCAGTGACAGTACAATTCAGTGACAGCACAATTCAGTGACAGTACAATTCAGTGACAGCACAATTCAGTGACAGCACAATTCAGTGACAGCACAATTCAGTGACAGCACAATTCAGTGACAGCACAATTCAGTGACAGCACAATTCAGTGACAGCACAATTCAGTGACAGCACAATTCAGTGACAGCACAATTCAGTGACAGGACAATTCAGTGACAGCACAATTCAGTGACAGCACAATTCAGAGACAGCACAATTCAGTGACAGCACAATTCAGTGACAGCACAATTCAGTGACAGCACAATTCAGTGACAGCACAATTCAGTGACAGGACAATTCAGTGACAGCACAATTCAGTGACAGCACAATTCAGAGACAGCACAATTCAGTGACAGCACAATTCAGAGACAGCACAATTCAGTGACAGCACAATTCAGTGACAGCACAATTCAGTGACAGCACAATTCAGTGACAGCACAATTCAGTGACAGCACAATTCAGTGACAGGACAATTCAGTGACAGCACAATTCAGTGACAGCACAATTCAGTGACAGCACAATTCAGTGACAGCACAATTCAGAGACAGGACAATTCAGTGACGGCACAATTCAGTGACAGCACAATTCAGTGACAGCACAATTCAGTGACAGCACAATTCAGTGACAGCACAATTCAGTGACAGCACAATTCAGTGACAGCACAATTCAGTGACAGCACAATTCAGTGACAGCACAATTCAGAGACACCAGGACAGAAAATGTTGATCAATTAGCGAAGCACAACGCTAACTTTGCAGCACAATTTTACAGGAACTTATTTCTCAGCATAAGCCAGCTTCAGGGAGTCAAGCAGTTTGCTTCTAGTAGAGTTCAAGTTCTTTCCGGCATGGATTCAGAGGCGGAAAGAACTAAAGATTGCATTCTATTAATGCCCCAGTCCAATGAAATTGGGATTAGCAAAACTATGATTTATGTCCTGTATTCGTATTGCTACGGCTTAAAGGATTGCCGTGACTGTTCTCTGGTCTGCACTCACCTACTCTTAAATGAAGCAAGTGGTTTTGTTGAATTTCTTCTATTCAACCTGCTTAACCGATTGTGAAGCTCTTGCAAAATAAACTCAAACTGTCCTGTTCTACTTTGCCTAAATCGCAGATTGGGACAGTTTTACAGCCAGTGTTAGTCAGCCAGCGACAGTTTTACAGCCAGTGTTAGTCAGCCAGTGACAGTTTTACAGCCAGTGTTAGTCAGCCAGTGACAGTTTTACAGCCAGTGTTAGTCAGCCAGACACAGTTTTACAGCCAGTGACATTTTTACAGTCAGTTACAGTCGGTCAGTGACAGTTTTACAGCCAGTGACAGTTTTACAGCCAGTGACAGTTTTACAGCCAGTGACAATTTTTACAGCCAGTGACAGTTTTTACAGCCAGTGACAGTTTTTACAGCCAGTGACAATTTTTACAGCCAGTGACAGTTTTTACAGCCAGTGACAGTTTTTACAGCCAGTGACAGTTTTTACAGCCAGTGGCAGTCGGTCAGTGACAGTGGTACACCAAGTGACAGTTTAACAGCGAGTGACAGTCAGCCAAAAAGCTACTGATAATCAGTGATTAAGAATCATAAGAGAAAAAGTTAAGCCTGTTCCTTAAATTGCGGACCGGAAGTTTCCAAATTGTTTTCTGGATGCCATAATTGTCGATCAGTTCAACTTGGGAACTGAATGTGGTGCATCAATATGTTTTTAGAGTTGCACTACATTTCATGTCCGAAAACTTCGAACAAAAACACACAAGCGGCCACAAACATCGATCGAACAGAATTAAGAGTGCGGCGTTTCAAGCAGTCAACATCTTATAAGATGGGAACAGTTGGCGCCTCATCGTGCTCTCAGCTGCGATCATCGCGGGACCCAGTCAGCCGCCGCAGCAGCAAATTCACGACTCTAGCTTCGATCCTTCTAGAGTTCGCTTCCAACAGGCGCAGCAGCGTCTGGCGAGTCACAGCCGCGTCAGCCCTAGCCGCAGCCGCCGCAGCTGGCAGGCGCTGCCGCTCGACTGTCTCGCCGGATAGTCGGCGATGACGGCCGCGCTTGCCGATGGCCGGGTAGCCGGAGGTCATGTCGAAGTCCGCCGCTGAGCGAAGCGAAATTCGCGAAGCCCCCTCTGATGAATCTTCGTCGTCGGCCTCCCAGGCGGCGGGCGCGGCAATGGCGGCGCCAATCAGCAGGGTGAGACAGGCGGCGAGCAAGAAGGCGGATGATGAAGCCGGGCAAGCTGATTGCATGACAGCTTTGTTGCTCGGGTTTTTCTGGACGGGTTCGAGAGCGGTATAAGTCGAGTTGGTCACACGTTGTAATTTTTTCGACTCAAAAAGCCGTCATTACAAAATATTCCTTTCTACAGGTTGAATGCCAGCACTGGCTGGACGAATAATACTTTAAATCCCTATTAATTTACAATTACAATTAGATCAGTTGCAACTACTGAGGCTAAACCAGTTAGCCTCAGTAGTTATTAAACCAGTTTATTAAACAGAAGCAAATGGCACTTTCAGCCATCTTACAGATCAACTGCGCAGCGATCCACAATAGCTATGAGCAGTAGCAGCTGCAGGCCCAATTGTAACCTGAAGTAGGCAGCTAGTCCTCAGCAGTAATGAAAAACGTAAAGCGGGAAAGATTAGCAATCAGAAATTGGATCCGATTAAATGGCGTCTTGGAGGCAGCGCCCTCCCCACCGATCCGCGATGCGAGATCAGTTGACTGATGAGGGGATGGGTCTCTGTTTAGCAAACAGTGGTATTGCATGGTGGCTGATTTTGAGAGGCCAAGGCTGACCCCGAGCACATGTGGCTCCACTTAACTCCTGCATAGGCTGCGTGGGTGTGTGTAATCTAATAGCGATCTAACCGGCCGCAGGTATGGACTTGAGTCGAATACGTATAACGTAGTATTTGCAGGAGTTAACTCTCATGAGCCGACCAACCCATCCGCTGCCAGCCATACAGATGCTTGAGACTGTCAGAGACCATACCTGTTTCTACATTTGAGCTTTTTTGAATGGAACATGCCTAATCTGCCGTGCCACGAATAAATTGCACCTACGTCTTTATTCGAAGACGAAGGCCAAACTGTTCCAGTACACGAACACGAAAATTTCTTTCCATGCAAATCCAATCTGGGTAATTTATTCTAACTAGAGTCCAGAGCTCAATATTGTTAAAAACTTATATCAAATAAATATAATCAATATGATGCTTTTAGTTAAGTATTGCATGCTGGCTCATAGAACAAGAGAGAATTCATGACTCTTTTAGTGCTGGTGCTGATCGAGGTTCTAATGTGGCTGCAGTGTTGACAATGTGACTACCTGTGTAACCTTGCTGCTTTCACTTCTTTAAGTGAAATGATAAGTCCCCAATAAATTACGACAGGCTGACAGAAGGCCAGTTAGAATCAGAATCAGAACCGCAAATTACAATGAACAACAGAAAGCAGGTTTCGATCGTTGCAGTCCCTGTTAGGATGAGCGCAAGACAATCATCACAGCGAAAACTATTTCTTTGTTTGTGGATAAATATAGTTAGTAGTAAAAAACACACATGCACTTAGACTAAATGCAGCCAATTAAGCAACGATTAATTACTGTTGTCTTGTCTTGACTTTTGCCTTACATAACGTAAATGTAAATTGTTTCTAGCTGAAATAATTAAAAATACTTTTGAGATTTTTTTATTTGGATGTGTACATAAGATACAAAAGTATATTTTTTAGTAGTAGTAAAATTATATACACTTGTTATACTCAATGCTATTGCTTAGGCAGGCCTACTGATGTTCCTGTTTTCAAAAAATTCAAATACCGAAAATTCTAGTTGTGGTCTACAATAGAGTATTTCGTAGACTACTTGTATATATAGATTAAATATTTCATTTACAAATAGATTTTTCAGAACTTGATATTGATCTAGTTGTAATATATATTTACATTTACTTGTATTAAGCTAGAAGGTTTGATCGATGAAAGAACCCGTATTTAACGATGACGACTCTTTGTCATCAGTTGTTGTTAGTGCATCAGAAATAATAAAAGGTAAGATGAAAGAAAAACAGGTGCGTTCGATGTATGAACGGAACGAACCGAACCAAAGTAATGGAAGTAAATATTCAAAGCGTTATATGCTGCACATAATAATCTTCTAAGCCCAAAGATACTTTGGGTACTGGGGTAGATCCAATGGTTTTCAGTAGGCCTACTTTTGTCTGCCACCATCCTATCTGCTATTAACTTCGCTTTAAAAATAAATTAGTACAAACTCTTACAAAAATCCACTATTACTTTCATTGTCACAAAAAGTATCTGCTTTCAAGGTGACATGAAAGCACATATAAGATATCACAGCCTGTTATTCTTATAACAAGTGTGGTATATTTGTTCTCACAAAATTTCACATTATGTTC
This sequence comes from Macrostomum hystrix, assembly GCA_950097015.1. Lineage (NCBI taxonomy): Eukaryota > Metazoa > Platyhelminthes > Macrostomidae > Macrostomum > Macrostomum hystrix. The sequence goes on along the minus strand of CATNEN010000031.1, from coordinate 3,144,745 downwards.
TGTTGCAAATTTCATGATCACAACAGTGAGTTGACCTTTCCTTTCCCACAGAATGAAAATTATATACAAATATGTTTAAATTAATCAAAGAACTAAAAACAGGACCTGATCTTCTATCCATATACCAGCATGTACATTTTTATGATTGGAATGTGTTTAATTTCTTCTTATTTCATTTAGGGTCAAGTTTTGCTAACTTGTCTGCTCATGAATTTCATAAGCTAGAAATAAGTAAGTTTTCTGTTGGCAGACAAAATGGTGGCAGATAATGAGACTAGAACCCAATCAAATTAGGTAGTCAAATTGACTTATAGTCAGGTTTCTTTATATCTATTTAGCTATGATATAGAATTTTACAATAAGTTTTATTACTGGCAGTTTATTATAACTGCTTTTTTTCATAACAGAGTAGAGTAATATTTCACTTTTATTAGAACTGAGTTATTTTTAGAACTATATAATAGTTACTCATTATAACAACAAATAAAATAATATAAACTATACCTAGCCTTTAGGCCAGATGCAAAGCAAGGCCAATTGTATAGTACTTTCAAATAGTCAGTGTATTATTTCTAGCTGTTTAGTTTTTGGAATAAATGGCCATCATAGTTATCACCCAAATTTCTATCCAATCAGCTGATTTTGCTACCTATTAATACAAGTAGGTTAACTGAAGCATTTACCTAGAAAAAAGTATATTTCTAAAGGAGTAAATTGTTTTTTATTGGCTAGGATTTGAACCCCCCATCATTTTGCTAAGTTGCCCGAAAATTTAGCCATGGGGTTACAAGCTCCCTCAGTTAGATCTATTGAAATAGGGGCCAAACAAGTAGCTATATATTTTATATGTATTTATTAATTCATAGTAGCAATGTTTGTAATTGTGTTTTCAATTCAATTTATGAAATAATATAGTAAAATAATGTTTGCAGTACAAGAGACTTGAACTTTACGGGTTCCATGTTTAAACAAATTGCATTTAAACAGCCCATAACAATTAAGTTATTTGTTCCATCCTTTTTTAGATCGCTTCTACTTTGCCACACTGCAAACTACTCCAAAAAGTACAAACAGTACACACTACTTCTCTATAGACGATGAACTGGTCTATGCCAAGTAAGCAACTGACTATTTCAATTGTGCATAGAAATCTATGCTTACAAATACAAACTTAGTTTGACTTTGTTGTATACCTCTGTAAGATGTGACACTTTCACTCTCCATTCTTCAGTTTCTATGCTGATTTCGGACCACTCAACCTGGCTATGCTGTACAAGTACTGCTGCAAGTTGAACAAAAAATTTAAGTCGTTCTCATTGTCCAAGAAGCGCATTGTACATTATACTTGTGTCAATCCTAAGAAGCGAGCAAATGCAGCCTTTCTTGTCGGATCATATCAGGTGAGCGGTAAACTGAAGAATTAAATTAACACTACTGGCAACTAATCTATCTTTTAGTGTTCCCATGGCTCATGTGCACGGTATCGCTTTTCACTCCTCAGCTCAATTTGTGGACCCACTCAGCATTCAGAATGGAAGAAAAAACTAAAATAAAACCAGCTGCTTTATAGTTGACTGTTCTCGGCTGCTTGGGCTGTGGCTTTCACTCTTGGCTTAGGCAATTCTCAACCCATGGCTAAGCAGTACATGCATTTGTGTGCCTCAATTGTCTTGCCTGCGAGCGGGACAACATTTCTGTGGCGTCTCAAATTATTGGGAGTTATGTTTACCCCAGGAAATTCTAGTTGAATCTTGGCTTTCCTGTACTTTTCAGTAAGGGCTCTTAGAGGATATTGTAGACTGTTCACTAAGAGCTCTGAGGGGATATTGTAGACTGTTCACTAAGAGCTCTGAGGGGATATTGTAGACTGTTCACTAAGAGCTCTGAGGGGATATTGTAGACTGTTCACTAAGAGCTCTGAGGGGATATTGTAGACTGTTCACTAAGAGCTCTTAGAGGATATTGTAGACTGTTCACTAAGAGCTCTGAGGGGATATTGTAGACTGTTCACTAAGAGCTCTGAGGGGATATTGTAGACTGTTCACTAAGAGCTCTGAGGGGATATTGTAGACTGTTCACTAAGGGCTCTGAGGGGATATTGTAGACTGTTCACTAAGAGCTCTGAGGGGATATTGTAGACTGTTCACTAAGGGCTCTGAGGGGATATTGTAGACTGTTCACTAAGAGCTCTGAGGGGATATTGTAGACTGTTCACTAAGAGCTCTGAGGGGATATTGTAGACTGTTCACTAAGAGCTCTGAGGGGATATTGTAGACTGTTCACTAAGAGCTCTGAGGGGATATTGTAGACTGTTCACTAAGAGCTCTGAGGGGATATTGTAGACTGTTCACTAAGAGCTCTGAGGGGATATTGTAGACTGTTCACTAAGGGCTCTGAGGGGATATTGTAGACTGTTCACTAAGAGCTCTGAGGGGATATTGTAGACTGTTCACTAAGGGCTCTGAGGGGATATTGTAGACTGTTCACTAAGAGCTCTGAGGGGATATTGTAGACTGTTCACTAAGAGCTTTGAGGGGATATTGTAGACTGTTCACTAAGAGCTCTGAGGGGATATTGTAGACTGTTCACTAAGGGCTCTGAGGGGATATTGTAGACTGTTCACTAAGGGCTCTGAGGGGATATTGTAGACTGTTCACTAAGGGCTCTGCGGGGATATTGTAGACTGTTCACTAAGAGCTCTGAGGGGATATTGTAGACTTTTCACTAAGAGCTCTGCGGGGATATTGTAGACTGTTCACTAAGAGCTCTGAGGGGATATTGTAGACTGTTCACTAAGAGCTCTGAGGGGATATTGTAGACTGTTCACTAAGAGCTCTGAGTGAATTTTTGTGCAATGTTTTGGCTTCTCAGATAGGACATAAATCTAAGAAGATTTAAGCATCTTAATTAGACAAATTGAGGCTCCTAAAAGTGCAAATCCCGCTTGCAGATAATCTACCTGAAGAAAACGCCAGAAGAGGCCTATAGACCGTTGGTCTCGGGCTCGAATCTGCACTATCTGCCATTCAGAGATGCCAGCTATGGCATTTGCACCTACAATCTAACACTATTGGACTGTCTGCATGCCGTTAGCAAAGCCCTAGTTCACGGATTCTTTAACTTTGAGAATTTCAATGTCGAAGAGTATGAGCACTATGAGGTGAGTAGGGATCTGTGCCTGTTTTTTATTCAGTGTTGACTTGATCAAATTCTAATTATGTTTGGAATACCTATTAAGACACTTAATGGAATGGGTACCACCCTCAACGGGGTAGCTAATGCTAGTACCCATTTAACAGCTGGGTGAACTGAAGCAATGCAGAATCGCATTGTATCTTTCTACATGACACAAAATGTTCCAGAAGGTCGGTAATCGAACCCCCGACCATTAAGTCGTGAGCCAGACGCTCTAACCACTAGGCTACAAACCCTGTAATTAGTAATTAATATACCTCTCCTAACACGTAGGTCGGGAGTTCGAATCTCAGCCCAGAGCAAACTGTTTGTGCCCTCGAGCGAGACACCTAATTCCCATTTTTTACTTAACAGTAGAAAGAACACGGGGCTATTTCAAATACCCACTGCCTACTTCACGATAACTACCAAACCGAATAACCGATCTTCGTGAAAGTCCACCATATGGATCAACATATGGCGCCCTTTACGATGAACTAACTTTCAAAGCCGTGTAAGGTCAGCATCGTCGAGATATTCAGCGATTCTTGTCGAAGACCCTAGTGACAAGGACAGCTAACATTGCTCTCTAACATAAAACTCTATAGCAAATCCATATAGGTTCAAAAGTGTATCAATTACCAATATTATAAGTACAATATAGTTATCAGTAATAGCCAACATGATTACATGATAAAATTTGTGATTGGTTGAATATTTTAGGAAATACAGGAAAAAACTAAGTGTGGGTACTTGAAATATCCCCTGTGATCTGTTCAATGGGACTGGTGGCGGTCTTCCCATCCAGTCCATGGACTGAACAGCTGTACACAGCCTTTGGATGCGCTGCACAGCAACTGCGGCTGAGCTACTGTCTGTACATCTGGCCCAACTGTGCTTGTTGTAGTTTATCTCATACAGCTATTAGTGCGATAATAGTCACACGCCTCTCTTTTGAAATCCCATCAACTGTCGTTGAGCAGCAAGTGGAGAACGGCGACTTAAACTGGATCATACCCAGCAAGTTCATCGCCTTCTGCGGGCCTCACGAGCAGAGCAGCCTGCAGGACGGCTATCCGTTGCACACGCCCGAGGCTTATTTTCCTTATTTCCGCAAGCACGGCGTCACCACAATTGTGCGGCTAAACATGCGCCTGTACGACGCCAAACGATTCACCGCGGCCGGCTTTCGTCACTACGACTTATTCTTTGTTGACGGCTCCTGTCCGACTGACGACATTCTGCAGGAATTCCTGCGCATCTCGGAGAACACACAGGGTGCCGTGGCTGTCCACTGCAAGGCCGGACTAGGCCGTACAGGCACCCTCATTGCCTGCTACCTGATGAAGCATTACCGCATGACCGCAGCAGAGTCCATAGCCTGGTGCCGCATCTGCCGGCCTGGCTCGGTGCTAGGGCCGCAGCAGGACTGGCTGGAGGCTCAGCAGGCCAAATGCTGGCTTCAGGGCGACCTATTGAGGGCTAAGAAATCTAAAGAAGCTTCGGGCGGCAGCGGCGCGTCCGTCATGCTGTCAGAGAGTCGCCTTCAGCAGCAGCTCAGCGGCCCGGTCACTCGTAGCATGACTCACGGATTCCATCAGCAGACATCGGCTTCGGACTCTTCGGTCAGCGCCGTCAACGAGAACGATGCCGAGGAGACGCAGGGCGACAGATTGAATCACGCGAAGGCTGAGCGGAATCGCCGGATGCGCGCCACCGCCCTGATGCATCCGCATAGGTCGGCTTCCACGATCGTCACAGCGGCCGCTTCTGCCGCCGTGTCCAGCTCGTCCTCCTTCGCTCCGTCTTCCGCCACTTATCATCGGGCCAAGATTCGAGCCGCGTCTTCAACGTCATCGGCTGGATCGCCTGGAGTCAATCAGCACCATCTGGGGCCAGCAGCTACGACATCAACAGCGACAACAAGCGGATCTGGCAGCTTCGCCAGCGGTGCTCTCCGGCAGCCAACATATTCCTCAGCGGCGGCGTTGCGGCACGATAGACGGTGAGTTTATAGCACCAGAATGTACTTAGTTATTGCTTTATTGTTTTCTTCGTAGTAAATCCCAGCACAGTATTGTATAAGGCATTGCTTTCTAAACAGAATTAACTAAGCATTTTTCGAAGAGCAATCTTTTGAGCCACTTTAAGCGACCGCCAATATAGACTTTCACTTGAGAATGGGAGATTATGACAAAGTGCAAAGAATGCCTGGATCATTCTTTTTTTACTGAAAGAAAATAACAGACACTAGAGCTGGCAAACGCTTAGACAATTATGCGTTCTAGAACCGCATTAGACTGTTGGCTAACATCTAACACGCATTTGCACACGCTGTCCAAACCAAGCTGATAATGTTGCACAGGTTTATTTTACTCCGCTCAGTCTCGCCCCAGTTTGCTCGCGTTTCAGTAGAGAAAAATGGAAATTGCGTAGGTTTGGTTGCATTGGCAGTTTTTTTAGCCCTGTGCGCTCTGGGGCGAGTAGGGAGATCGGCTTAAACTAAGAGAGACAGCCAGACACAAGGGACGGGAACTATTGGGTCGAGTTAGAAATGCTTGAAGTCTCTTTGTGCCCTTTAATAGATGTGAGGCTGTGTCGAGACTGAATAGACTAGTCAAGCACTGCGCTGGTCATATTAGAGTCTGCCTGTCTTCATTCTCACCGTGTTTTTCTGTATAAGTTCTACGGTGATGCCCTCTGCGCACTGTGTCTGACTAGCTTATACTTTCACATGGTGGACTTTCACGACAAATCAGTTATTCGGTTTGGGAGCTGTCGTGAAGTAGGCAGTGGGTATTTGAAATAGCACTGTTTTGTTCGCTTCAAAATGCGAACTCTGCTGCCGTGAAGGCTCACTGTACTACTAGAAGAAGACAGGTCTGAAGTAATGCGGCCAATTATTTGTGCTTGTAGAATGGCAACAGCGCGCAAGCATCTGGTGGCCAAGACGCACAAGAAGCCATGACATTCATTTTGATTGGCTTTATAATCCTTCTATCGACCAAAATCGACTTGCTACACTTTTATTCAGTCTCTTTCGAGCCAGTGTAAGTATACTAATCTAAAACAAATCTGAAAGGCATTTCATCAGGCAATTCTTGAACTAAGATTATTGAATCAATTAGATTCAATCTAATTGAGAGGTTGTAGCCTAGTGGTTATGGCGTCGGACTCACGACTTGAAGGTCGGGGGTTCGATTCCCGACTCACTAGAACAATTTGTGTCCTTTAGCAAGACACTTAACTCTGCATTGCTTCAGTTCACCCAGCTGTTGAATGAGTACTAGTATCAGCTGGGATAATTGAAGGTGGGTGTGGCGTTCCCCCAGTCCATGGACTGTACAGCTGTACGCAGCCTTCAGATGCGCCGCGCATTAGCTGCGGCTATGCTGTCGGCTGCACGTCTGACCCAATTGGGGCAGTTGTAATCAATTATTATTCGATTCAAGCAAACAGTTTTTTAACGAGTTAGGACTTTAATCGCAGTTTAATTAATGGGGTTTATTTCATCGCACAGACAAAAATCTACAGCAAAATTCAAACCGACGAATATTTTCAAAGAACCGAAAACAAAAATACTTTCAAAATTACGAGTAGTATGAACAAAGTACTTCGTTTTTTTGTTCGAAGTGGTACTTACTGAGACCTCCCGCTAGTCCTATGACTGTTGTTCTGTCCATTACTGTTTGCTTTTGTTAGTTTTCTGTCTTGTGTTTTAGATTTCTTACTAACCCCAGCAATTGCGAGTATTACAGTGTCGTCTTGCTAATTAAAGATGAACATTTTATTTTAAGAAAATGGCCCGTTTGTTTCACCAGAAAGCAATGCCTTTGCGCGGTGTTGGGGACATAAAATAACTGAGCATAGTTTCGATAATTAACTTCTCTGATTGGTTTGGTCTGCCATGCTATGAACAGCATTAACTACTGTTCTCTACTGTCTGTTGGTTGATCAGCCTCCTTCTTAAACCATTGATATGGAAAATCAGGAATTATAAGATATGGATTATGTGCGTTAAACAAACTATTCTAATGTTGTGTCACCAAGCATTTCAATTTCCGTTAGTTTTTTTAGTTCATTTTATTTTCACTTCGCGCAATTACTGTCAGTAGTTAGTTAGCATCTGTTTTATGAACTATTTTTTATTGTTCGTCATCAGTTCGGCTAATATTCTCGTCACTGCTGTTAGTACTTCTGCAATAAAGAAATTCAATCATTTACATTTTACAGACTTCGAGAGTCCGCCACCTTGAGCTCTATGAATCGTTTCAACCTCTCCGTGTACAGAACTTCCAAGTACCAGTCCATGGCCGATCTAAGCAAACTTTCTGCCGATGCCAAGGTACGGATTGGGTAGATCTCATTTCAGGAGGATTGGGTAGAACTCAGTTCAGGAGGATTGGGTAGATCTCAGTTCAGGAGGATTGGGTAGAACACAGTTCAGGAGGATTGGGTAGAACTCAGTTCAGGAGGATTGGGTAGAACTCAGTTCAGGAGGATTGGTTAGATCTCAGTTCAGGAGGATTTGGTAGATCTCAGTTCAGGAGGATTGGTTAAATCTCAGTTCAGGAGGATTTGGTAGATCTCAGTTCAGGAGGATTGGGTAGAACTCAGTTCAGGAGGATTTGGTAGATCTCAGTTCAGGAGGATTGGGTAGAACTCAGTTCAGGAGGATTGGGTAGATCTCAGTTCAGGAGGATTGGTTAGAACTCAGTTCAGGAGGATTGGTTAGATCTCAGTTCAGGAGGATTGGGTAGATCTCAGTTCAGGAGGATTGGGTAGAACTCAGTTCAGGAGGATTGGTTAGATCTCAGTTCAGGAGGATTGGGTAGATCTCAGTTCAGGAGGATTGGGTAGATCTCAGTTCAGGAGGATTGGGTAGATCTCAGTTCAGGAGGATTTGGTAGAACTCAGTTCATGAGGATTGGTTAGATCTCAGTTCAGGAGGATTGGGTAGAACTCAGTTCAGGAGGATTGGTTAGATCTCAGTTCAGGAGGATTTGGTAGATCTCAGTTCAGGAGGATTGGGTAGAACTCAGTTCAGGAGGATTTGGTAGATCTCAGTTCAGGAGGATTGGGTAGAACTCAGTTCAGGAGGATTTGGTAGATCTCAGTTCAGGAGGATTGGGTAGAACTCAGTTCAGGAGGATTGGGTAGATCTCAGTTCAGGAGGATTGGTTAGAACTCAGTTCAGGAGGATTGGTTAGATCTCAGTTCAGGAGGATTGGGTAGATCTCAGTTCAGGAGGATTGGGTAGAACTCAGTTCAGGAGGATTGGTTAGATCTCAGTTCAGGAGGATTGGGTAGATCTCAGTTCAGGAGGATTGGGTAGATCTCAGTTCAGGAGGATTGGGTAGATCTCAGTTCAGGAGGATTTGGTAGAACTCAGTTCATGAGGATTGGTTAGATCTCAGTTCAGGAGGATTGGGTAGAACTCAGTTCAGGAGGATTGGTTAGATCTCAGTTCAGGAGGATTTGGTAGATCTCAGTTCAGGAGGATTGGTTAGATCTCAGTTCAGGAGGATTGGGTAGAACTCAGTTCAGGAGGATTGGTTAGATCTCAGTTCAGGAGGATTGGGTAGATCTCAGTTCAGGAGGATTGGGTAGATCTCAGTTCAGTAGGATTTGGTAGATCTCAGTTCAGGAGGATTTGGTAGATCTCAGTTCAGGAGGATTTGGTAGATCTCAGTTCAGGAGGATTTGGTAGATCTCAGTTCAGGAGGATTTGGTAGATCTCAGTTCAGGAGGATTTGGTAGATCTCAGTTCAGGAGGATTGGGTAGATCTCAGTTCAGGAGGATTGGGTAGAACTCAGTTCAGGAGGATTTGGTAGATCTCAGTTCAGGAGGATTTGGTAGATCTCAGTTCAGGAGGATTGGGTAGAACTCAGTTCAGGAGGATTGGTTAGATCTCAGTTCAGGAGGATTGGGTAGATCTCAGTTCAGGAGGATTGGGTAGATCTCAGTTCAGGAGGATTTGGTAGATCTCAGTTCAGGAGGATTTGGTAGATCTCAGTTCAGGAGGATTTGGTAGATCTCAGTTCAGGAGGATTTGGTAGATCTCAGTTCAGGAGGATTGGGTAGATCTCAGTTCAGGAGGATTTGGGTAGATCTCAGTTCAGGAGGATTGGGTAGAACTCAGTTCAGGAGGATTGGTAGATCTCAGTTCAGGAGGATTGGGTAGATCTCAGTTCAGGAGGATTGGGTAGATCTCAGTTCAGGAGGATTGGGTAGATCTCAGTTCAGGAGGATTTGGTAGAACTCAGTTCATGAGGATTGGTTAGATCTCAGTTCAGGAGGATTGGGTAGAACTCAGTTCAGGAGGATTGGTTAGATCTCAGTTCAGGAGGATTTGGTAGATCTCAGTTCAGGAGGATTGGGTAGAACTCAGTTCAGGAGGATTTGGTAGATCTCAGTTCAGGAGGATTGGGTAGAACTCAGTTCAGGAGGATTTGGTAGATCTCAGTTCAGGAGGATTGGGTAGAATCTCAGTTCAGGAGGATTGGGTAGATCTCAGTTCAGGAGGATTGGTTAGAACTCAGTTCAGGAGGATTGGTTAGATCTCAGTTCAGGAGGATTGGGTAGATCTCAGTTCAGGAGGATTGGGTAGAACTCAGTTCAGGAGGATTGGTTAGATCTCAGTTCAGGAGGATTGGGTAGATCTCAGTTCAGGAGGATTGGGTAGATCTCAGTTCAGGAGGATTGGGTAGATCTCAGTTCAGGAGGATTTGGTAGAACTCAGTTCATGAGGATTGGTTAGATCTCAGTTCAGGAGGATTGGGTAGAACTCAGTTCAGGAGGATTGGTTAGATCTCAGTTCAGGAGGATTTGGTAGATCTCAGTTCAGGAGGATTGGTTAGATCTCAGTTCAGGAGGATTGGGTAGAACTCAGTTCAGGAGGATTGGTTAGATCTCAGTTCAGGAGGATTGGGTAGATCTCAGTTCAGGAGGATTGGGTAGATCTCAGTTCAGTAGGATTTGGTAGATCTCAGTTCAGGAGGATTTGGTAGATCTCAGTTCAGGAGGATTTGGTAGATCTCAGTTCAGGAGGATTTGGTAGATCTCAGTTCAGGAGGATTTGGTAGATCTCAGTTCAGGAGGATTTGGTAGATCTCAGTTCAGGAGGATTGGGTAGATCTCAGTTCAGGAGGATTGGGTAGAACTCAGTTCAGGAGGATTTGGTAGATCTCAGTTCAGGAGGATTTGGTAGATCTCAGTTCAGGAGGATTGGGTAGAACTCAGTTCAGGAGGATTGGTTAGATCTCAGTTCAGGAGGATTGGGTAGATCTCAGTTCAGGAGGATTGGGTAGATCTCAGTTCAGGAGGATTTGGTAGATCTCAGTTCAGGAGGATTTGGTAGATCTCAGTTCAGGAGGATTTGGTAGATCTCAGTTCAGGAGGATTTGGTAGATCTCAGTTCAGGAGGATTTGGTAGATCTCAGTTCAGGAGGATTTGGTAGATCTCAGTTCAGGAGGATTTGGTAGATCTCAGTTCAGGAGGATTTGGTAGATCTCAGTTCAGGAGGATTGGGTAGAACTCAGTTCAGGAGGATTGGGTAGATCTCAGTTCAGGAGGATTTGGTAGATCTCAGTTCAGGAGGATTTGGTAGATCTCAGTTCAGGAGGATTTGGTAGATCTCAGTTCAGGAGGATTTGGTAGATCTCAGTTCAGGAGGATTTGGTAGATCTCAGTTCAGGAGGATTTGGTAGATCTCAGTTCAGGAGGATTGGGTAGATCTCAGTTCAGGAGGATTGGGTAGAACTCAGTTCAGGAGGATTTGGTAGATCTCAGTTCAGGAGGATTTGGTAGATCTCAGTTCAGGAGGATTTGGTAGATCTTGCCTCAGGCATTGAGGTTCAATGACCAGCAGCCCGCCCCCACAATTTCCTTGCAGCCCTTGAAGACTTCCTATTACTTCTTTTAATTTTGTCGCCTCCTCCGGCGGACTGTGAGGGGACGGTGAAGGTCGCGGCTGCCTTTCGTTTTTGCGTTTCAATGCCGCTGTTTTTGTGGCATTGTTCAGAGTTGATTTCCTTGAGTACAAGTACAAAGTAGACTTTTTTGATTTGGTGTGAGCCGAGTGCAAAATAATATTTAAGTTATCAGTTTGTTTGATACTTCTTTCCCAAAGAGTTGATTTCGCACAGACCAATCATAATTAATTTAGGCGCATACGTGCCGGTGTGTCAGAGCACGCTGTATTTAGTATTTTTTCTACTAGGAGACAACCCGGGCCTAGCTAAGTTTAGCTATCTAAAACTAAGCAGAAAAATAATGCGATCGTAAAATACTACTTGTATTCGCTAGCTGTTTAAGTAGCATAGAATGTACTTTTAGTTCATTGCTTGCCTGACAGTTGAGACTGGCCTAAAATTAATAATACTCAGAACAAAGTGAAATCATTTTTCTCGAAATGTTTTTACCCGTGCTAAAACTGTCTGCTTTGTTATTTTTTTAATTTGTTTTATTTTGTCTGTTCAGCAGCGGAAATAAGGTTGAGCCGACCCGACCCTTTAGTAGCTTAGAGTTATCTGCTTGTGTTTCTCTTTTTTTGTTCGTTAACTGTTTTCTGAAGGCGTTTAAGTCGGCGGGATAGCCTGTTAAACGGGCTCCGATATGAAATTATTATTGTCATCATCCTCTTATTATTACTAAGGTAATGCTGATTGTCGCATAGCTATTCACCTTGCCCCGTGGTCAACTAGGAACTGAAAAATCAATTTTCATAACTTTTATTTATCGTCCTATTTTATCTACTTATTAGTAGTATGTAGCGTATATCCTGCTAGCGCACGTTTTTAGAAAAAAAAACGAGAGTTTCACTATATTTGTTGTCCCATTGTAAAGAAATTCTTTTATTGTAGTGTGTTTTGTTTCTTTCATTTCTTCTCATCCAGGTAGCTACCTTTTGTGAGTGATACAGAAAAAATTATTACAAATTGTATTAATACTGCAGTGTGTTTTTTTAAAAGAAATATTGTTTAATCGTCTTTTTTATCCAGAGTAGAAGTTATGCCTATTGATGAGACAGTCCTACTGATTGGCGTGTCGTATTATTTACTCTACCTTTTATCTATGCGTGCTTCTGTTAAATATCTATTAACTTCTGCTGTCCGTGTCTTCTTTTTCGTTTGCGTTTTTTTCTATTAGGAATATTTAAAGTGATCAATTTTTTAGTACCAAAGTATAAATCTTCTATTACATTAGTGGCGCGCACAGTTCGCAACACACTTTACCCAAATGCGTCATTATCTTAGACTTGTGTAATTTGTATTACTTACAAAGGCTAAATATTTATTTAAAAAATTATAAGTAATAATATAACTATAGATTGCATTCGAAAAACTGCAAACACCTTGTGCGGCCTTTTAAAAAATAAATAAGTTGTCTCGTTTCTCAGAAGATGTGGTTTTTCAAGACTTTTCTTAGTCTCTTAACTGAACACAGATTAAATGCTTCAGTGCATCAGTTATTACCGCCTGATGTTTCAGTGCATCCGCCATTACCCCCTGATGTTTCAGTTCATCCGCCATTACCCTCTGATGTTTCAGTGCATCAGTTATTTCCCCCTGATGTTTCAGTGCATCAGCCATTACCCCCTGATGTTTCAGTGCATCAGCCATTACCCCCTGATGTTTCAGTGCATCCGCCATTACCCTCTGATGTTTCAGTGCATCAGTTATTTCCCCCTGATGTTTCAGTGCATCCGCCATTACCCCCTGATGTTTCAGTGCATCAGCCATTACCCCCTGATGTTTCAGTGCATCAGTTATTTCCCCCTGATGTTTCAGTGCATCCGCCATTACCCCCTGATGTTTCAGTGCATCAGACATTTCCCCCTGATGTTTCAGTGCATCAGTTATTACCCCTGATGTTTCAGTGCATCAGCCATTACCCCCTGATGTTTCAGTGCATCAGCCATTACCCCCTGATGTTTCAGTGCATCCGCCGTTACCCCCTGATGTTTCAGTGCATCAGACATTTCCCCCTGATGTTTCAGTGCATCCGCCATTACCCCCTGATGTTTCAGTGCATCCGCCATTACCCCCTGATGTTTCAGTGCATCAGCCATTACCCCCTGATGTTTCAGTGCATCCGCCGTTACCCCCTGATGTTTCAGTGCATCAGACATTACCCCCTGATGTTTCAGTGCATCCGCCGTTACCCCCTGATGTTTCAGTGCATCAGTTATTTCCCCCTGATGTTTCAGTGCATCCGCCATTACCCCCTGATGTTTCAGTGCATCAGTTATTACCCCCTGATGTTTCAGTGCATCAGTTATTACCCCCTGATGTTTCAGTGCATCAGTTATTACCCCCTGATGTTTCAGTGCATCAGTTATTACCCCCTGATGTTTCAGTGCATCAGCCATTACCCCCTGATGTTTCAGTGCATCAGTTATTACCCCCTGATGTTTCAGTGCATCCGCCATTACCCCCTGATGTTTCAGTGCATCAGCCATTACCCAATGATGTTTCAGTGCATCCGTTATTTCCCCCTGATGTTTCAGTGCATCCGCCATTACCCCCTGATGTTTCAGTGCATCAGTTATTACCCCCTGTTGTTTCAAGTGCATCAGCCATTACCCCCTGATGTTTCAGTGCATCCGCCATTACCCCCTGATGTTTCAGTGCATCCGCCATTACCCCCTGATGTTTCAAGTGCATCAGCCATTACCCCCTGATGTTTCAGTGCATCCGCCATTACCCCCTGATGTTTCAGTGCATCAGTTATTACCCCCTGTTGTTTCAAGTGCATCATCCATTACCCCCTGATGTTTCAAGTGCATCAGCCATTACCCCCTGATGTTTCAGTGCATCAGTTATTACCCCCTGATGTTTCAGTGCATCAGTTATTACCCCCTGTTGTTTCAAGTGCATCAGCCATTACCCCCTGATGTTTCAAGTGCATCAGCCATTACCCCCTGATGTTTCAGTGCATCCGCCATTACCCCCTGATGTTTCAGTGCATCAGTTATTACCCCCTGTTGTTTCAAGTGCATCAGCCATTACCCCCTGATGTTTCAGTGCATCCGCCATTACCCCCTGATGTTTCAGTGCATCCGCCATTACCCCCTGATGTTTCAGTGCATCAGTTATTACCCCCTGATGTTTCAGTGCATCAGTTATTACCCCCTGATGTTTCAGTGCATCAGCCATTACCCCCTGATGTTTCAGTGCATCAGTTATTACCCCCTGATGTTTCAGTGCATCCGCCATTACCCCCTGATGTTTCAGTGCATCAGCCATTACCCAATGATGTTTCAGTGCATCCGTTATTTCCCCCTGATGTTTCAGTGCATCAGCCATTACCCCCTGATGTTTCAGTGCATCAGTTATTACCCCCTGTTGTTTCAAGTGCATCAGCCATTACCCCCTGATGTTTCAGTGCATCCGCCATTACCCCCTGATGTTTCAGTGCATCCGCCATTACCCCCTGATGTTTCAAGTGCATCAGCCATTACCCCCTGATGTTTCAGTGCATCCGCCATTACCCCCTGATGTTTCAAGTGCATCAGCCATTACCCCCTGATGTTTCAGTGCATCCGCCATTACCCCCTGATGTTTCAGTGCATCAGCCATTACCCAATGATGTTTCAGTGCATCCGTTATTTCCCCCTGATGTTTCAGTGCATCAGCCATTACCCCCTGATGTTTCAGTGCATCAGTTATTACCCCCTGATGTTTCAGTGCATCAGTTATTACCCCCTGATGTTTCAGTGCATCAGTTATTACCCCCTGTTGTTTCAAGTGCATCAGCCATTACCCCCTGATGTTTCAAGTGCATCAGCCATTACCCCCTGATGTTTCAGTGCATCCGCCATTACCCTCTGATGTTTCAGTGCATCAGTTATTACCCCCTGATGTTTCAGTGCATCAGTTATTACCCCCTGTTGTTTCAAGTGCATCAGCCATTACCCCCTGATGTTTCAAGTGCATCAGCCATTACCCCCTGATGTTTCAGTGCATCCGCCATTACCCCCTGATGTTTCAGTGCATCAGTTATTACCCCCTGTTGTTTCAAGTGCATCAGCCATTACCCCCTGATGTTTCAGTGCATCCGCCATTACCCCCTGATGTTTCAGTGCATTAGTTATTACCCCCTGATGTTTCAGTGCATCCGCCATTACCCCCTGATGTTTCAGTGCATCAGTTATTACCCCCTGTTGTTTCAAGTGCATCAGCCATTACCCCCTGATGTTTCAGTGCATCCGCCATTACCCCCTGATGTTTCAGTGCATCAGTTATTACCCCCTGATGTTTCAGTGCATCAGTTATTACCCCCTGTTGTTTCAAGTGCATCAGCCATTACCCCCTGATGTTTCAAGTGCATCAGCCATTACCCCCTGATGTTTCAGTGCATCCGCCATTACCCCCTGATGTTTCAGTGCATCAGTTATTACCCCCTGTTGTTTCAAGTGCATCAGCCATTACCCCCTGATGTTTCAGTGCATCCGCCATTACCCCCTGATGTTTCAGTGCATCCGCCATTACCCCCTGATGTTTCAGTGCATCAGTTATTACCCCCTGTTGTTTCAAGTGCATCAGCCATTACCCCCTGATGTTTCAAGTGCATCAGCCATTACCCCCTGATGTTTCAGTGCATCCGCCATTACCCCCTGATGTTTCAGTGCATCAGTTATTACCCCCTGTTGTTTCAAGTGCATCAGCCATTACCCCCTGATGTTTCAGTGCATCCGCCATTACCCCCTGATGTTTCAGTGCATTAGTTATTACCCCCTGATGTTTCAGTGCATCAGTTATTACCCCCTGTTGTTTCAAGTGCATCAGCCATTACCCCCTGATGTTTCAGTGCATCCGCCATTACCCCCTGATGTTTCAGTGCATCCGCCATTACCCCCTGATGTTTCAAGTGCATCAGCCATTACCCCCTGATGTTTCAGTGCATCCGCCATTACCCCCTGATGTTTCAGTGCATCAGCCATTACCCAATGATGTTTCAGTGCATCAGCCATTACCCCCTGATGTTTCAGTGCATCCGCCATTACCCCCTGATGTTTCAGTTCATCCGCCATTACCCTCTGATGTTTCAGTGCATCAGTTATTTCCCCCTGATGTTTCAGTGCATCAGCCATTACCCCCTGATGTTTCAGTGCATCAGCCATTACCCCCTGATGTTTCAGTGCATCCGGCATTACCCTCTGATGTTTCAGTGCATCAGTTATTTCCCCCTGATGTTTCAGTGCATCCGCCATTACCCCCTGATGTTTCAGTGCATCAGCCATTACCCCCTGATGTTTCAGTGCATCAGTTATTTCCCCCTGATGTTTCAGTGCATCCGCCATTACCCCCTGATGTTTCAGTGCATCAGACATTTCCCCCTGATGTTTCAGTGCATCAGTTATTACCCCTGATGTTTCAGTGCATCAGCCATTACCCCCTGATGTTTCAGTGCATCAGCCATTACCCCCTGATGTTTCAGTGCATCCGCCGTTACCCCCTGATGTTTCAGTGCATCAGACATTTCCCCCTGATGTTTCAGTGCATCCGCCATTACCCCCTGATGTTTCAGTGCATCCGCCATTACCCCCTGATGTTTCAGTGCATCAGCCATTACCCCCTGATGTTTCAGTGCATCCGCCGTTACCCCCTGATGTTTCAGTGCATCAGACATTACCCCCTGATGTTTCAGTGCATCCGCCGTTACCCCCTGATGTTTCAGTGCATCAGTTATTTCCCCCTGATGTTTCAGTGCATCCGCCGTTACCCCCTGATGTTTCAGTGCATCAGACATTACCCCCTGATGTTTCAGTGCATCCGCCGTTACCCCCTGATGTTTCAGTGCATCAGTTATTTCCCCCTGATGTTTCAGTGCATCCGCCATTACCCCCTGATGTTTCAGTGCATCAGTTATTTCCCCCTGATGTTTCAGTGCATCAGTTATTACCCCCTGATGTTTCAGTGCATCAGTTATTACCCCCTGTTGTTTCAAGTGCATCAGCCATTACCCCCTGATGTTTCAGTGCATCCGCCATTACCCCCTGATGTTTCAGTGCATCAGTTATTACCCCCTGTTGTTTCAAGTGCATCAGCCATTACCCCCTGATGTTTCAGTGCATCAGCCATTACCCAATGATGTTTCAGTGCATCCGTTATTTCCCCCTGATGTTTCAGTGCATCAGCCATTACCCCCTGATGTTTCAGTACATCAGTTATTACCCCCTGATGTTTCAGTGCATCAGTTATTACCCCCTGATGTTTCAGTGCATCAGTTATTACCCCCTGTTGTTTCAAGTGCATCAGCCATTACCCCCTGATGTTTCAAGTGCATCAGCCATTACCCCCTGATGTTTCAGTGCATCCGCCATTACCCCCTGATGTTTCAGTGCATCAGTTATTACCCCCTGATGTTTCAGTGCATCAGTTATTACCCCCTGTTGTTTCAAGTGCATCAGCCATTACCCCCTGATGTTTCAAGTGCATCAGCCATTACCCCCTGATGTTTCAGTGCATCCGCCATTACCCCCTGATGTTTCAGTGCATCAGTTATTACCCCCTGATGTTTCAGTGCATCAGTTATTACCCCCTGATGTTTCAGTGCATCAGTTATTACCCCCTGATGTTTCAGTGCATCAGTTATTACCCCCTGATGTTTCAGTGCATCCGCCATTACCCCCTGATGTTTCAGTGCATCCGCCATTACCCCCTGATGTTTCAGTGCATCAGCCATTACCCCCTGATGTTTCAGTGCATCCGCCATTACCCCCTGATGTTTCAGTGCATCAGCCATTACCCAATGATGTTTCAGTGCATCCGTTATTTCCCCCTGATGTTTCAGTGCATCAGTTATTACCCCCTGTTGTTTCAAGTGCATCAGCCATTACCCCCTGTTGTTTCAAGTGCATCAGCCATTACCCCCTGATGTTTCAGTGCATCCGCCATTACCCCCTGATGTTTCAGTGCATCCGCCATTACCCCCTGATGTTTCAAGTGCATCAGCCATTACCCCCTGATGTTTCAGTGCATCCGCCATTACCCCCTGATGTTTCAAGTGCATCAGCCATTACCCCCTGATGTTTCAGTGCATCCGCCATTACCCCCTGATGTTTCAGTGCATCAGCCATTACCCAATGATGTTTCAGTGCATCCGTTATTTCCCCCTGATGTTTCAGTGCATCAGCCATTACCCCCTGATGTTTCAGTGCATCAGTTATTACCCCCTGATGTTTCAGTGCATCAGTTATTACCCCCTGATGTTTCAGTGCATCAGTTATTACCCCCTGTTGTTTCAAGTGCATCAGCCATTACCCCCTGATGTTTCAAGTGCATCAGCCATTACCCCCTGATGTTTCAGTGCATCCGCCATTACCCTCTGATGTTTCAGTGCATCAGTTATTACCCCCTGATGTTTCAGTGCATCAGTTATTACCCCCTGTTGTTTCAAGTGCATCAGCCATTACCCCCTGATGTTTCAAGTGCATCAGCCATTACCCCCTGATGTTTCAGTGCATCCGCCATTACCCCCTGATGTTTCAGTGCATCAGTTATTACCCCCTGTTGTTTCAAGTGCATCAGCCATTACCCCCTGATGTTTCAGTGCATCCGCCATTACCCCCTGATGTTTCAGTGCATCAGTTATTACCCCCTGATGTTTCAGTGCATCAGTTATTACCCCCTGTTGTTTCAAGTGCATCAGCCATTACCCCCTGATGTTTCAGTGCATCCGCCATTACCCCCTGATGTTTCAGTGCATCCGCCATTACCCCCTGATGTTTCAAGTGCATCAGCCATTACCCCCTGATGTTTCAGTGCATCCGCCATTACCCCCTGATGTTTCAGTGCATCAGCCATTACCCAATGATGTTTCAGTGCATCCGTTATTTCCCCCTGATGTTTCAGTGCATCAGCCATTACCCCCTGATGTTTCAGTGCATCAGTTATTACCCCCTGATGTTTCAGTGCATCAGTTATTACCCCCTGATGTTTCAGTGCATCAGTTGTTACCCCCTGATGTTTCAGTGCATCAGTTATTACCCCCTGATGTTTCAGTGCATCAGTTATTACCCCCTGATGTTTCAGTGCATCAGCCATTACCCCCTGATGTTTCAGTGCATCAGTTATTACCCCCTGATGTTTCAGTGCATCCGCCATTACCCCCTGATGTTTCAGTGCATCAGCCATTACCCAATGATGTTTCAGTGCAT
Source organism: Macrostomum hystrix (assembly GCA_950097015.1). Classification (NCBI taxonomy): domain Eukaryota; kingdom Metazoa; phylum Platyhelminthes; family Macrostomidae; genus Macrostomum; species Macrostomum hystrix. Next base: position 3,125,404 of record CATNEN010000031.1, on the reverse strand, counting down.
CCGTTATTTCCCCCTGATGTTTCAGTGCATCAGCCATTACCCCCTGATGTTTCAGTGCATCAGTTATTACCCCCTGATGTTTCAGTGCATCAGTTATTACCCCCTGATGTTTCAGTGCATCAGTTATTACCCCCTGTTGTTTCAAGTGCATCAGCCATTACCCCCTGATGTTTCAAGTGCATCAGCCATTACCCCCTGATGTTTCAGTGCATCAGTTATTACCCCCTGATGTTTCAGTGCATCAGTTATTACCCCCTGATGTTTCAGTGCATCAGTTATTACCCCCTGTTGTTTCAAGTGCATCAGCCATTACCCCCTGATGTTTCAGTGCATCAGTTATTACCCCCTGATGTTTCAGTGCATCAGTTATTACCCCCTGATGTTTCAGTGCATCCGCCATTACCCCCTGATGTTTCAGTGCATCAGTTATTACCCCCTGTTGTTTCAAGTGCATCAGCCATTACCCCCTGATGTTTCAGTGCATCAGCCATTACCCCCTGATGTTTCAGTGCATCCGCCATTACCCCCTGATGTTTCAAGTGCATCAGCCATTACCCCCTGATGTTTCAGTGCATCAGTTATTACCCCCTGATGTTTCAGTGCATCAGCCATTACCCAATGATGTTTCAGTGCATCCGTTATTTCCCCCTGATGTTTCAGTGCATCAGCCATTACCCCCTGATGTTTCAGTGCATCAGTTATTACCCCCTGATGTTTCAGTGCATCAGTTAATACCCCCTGATGTTTCAGTGCATCAGTTATTACCCCCTGTTGTTTCAAGTGCATCAGCCATTACCCCCTGATGTTTCAAGTGCATCAGCCATTACCCCCTGATGTTTCAGTGCATCCGCCATTACCCCCTGATGTTTCAGTGCATCAGTTATTACCCCCTGATGTTTCAGTGCATCAGTTATTACCCCCTGTTGTTTCAAGTGCATCAGCCATTACCCCCTGATGTTTCAAGTGCATCAGCCATTACCCCCTGATGTTTCAGTGCATCCGCCATTACCCCCTGATGTTTCAGTGCATCAGTTATTACCCCCTGTTGTTTCAAGTGCATCAGCCATTACCCCCTGATGTTTCAGTGCATCCGCCATTACCCCCTGATGTTTCAGTGCATCCGCCATTACCCCCTGATGTTTCAAGTGCATCAGCCATTACCCCCTGATGTTTCAGTGCATCCGCCATTACCCCCTGATGTTTCAGTGCATCAGCCATTACCCAATGATGTTTCAGTGCATCCGTTATTTCCCCCTGATGTTTCAGTGCATCAGCCATTACCCCCTGATGTTTCAGTGCATCAGTTATTACCCCCTGATGTTTCAGTGCATCAGTTATTACCCCCTGATGTTTCAGTGCATCAGTTATTACCCCCTGATGTTTCAGTGCATCAGTTATTACCCCCTGATGTTTCAGTGCATCAGTTATTACCCCCTGATGTTTCAGTGCATCAGCCATTACCCCCTGATGTTTCAGTGCATCAGTTATTACCCCCTGATGTTTCAGTGCATCCGCCATTACCCCCTGATGTTTCAGTGCATCAGCCATTACCCAATGATGTTTCAGTGCATCCGTTATTTCCCCCTGATGTTTCAGTGCATCAGCCATTACCCCCTGATGTTTCAGTGCATCAGTTATTACCCCCTGTTGTTTCAAGTGCATCAGCCATTACCCCCTGATGTTTCAGTGCATCCGCCATTACCCCCTGATGTTTCAGTGCATCCGCCATTACCCCCTGATGTTTCAAGTGCATCAGCCATTACCCCCTGATGTTTCAGTGCATCCGCCATTACCCCCTGATGTTTCAAGTGCATCAGCCATTACCCCCTGATGTTTCAGTGCATCCGCCATTACCCCCTGATGTTTCAGTGCATCAGCCATTACCCAATGATGTTTCAGTGCATCCGTTATTTCCCCCTGATGTTTCAGTGCATCAGCCATTACCCCCTGATGTTTCAGTGCATCAGTTATTACCCCCTGATGTTTCAGTGCATCAGTTATTACCTCCTGATGTTTCAGTGCATCAGTTATTACCCCCTGTTGTTTCAAGTGCATCAGCCATTACCCCCTGATGTTTCAAGTGCATCAGCCATTACCCCCTGATGTTTCAGTGCATCCGCCATTACCCTCTGATGTTTCAGTGCATCAGTTATTACCCCCTGATGTTTCAGTGCATCAGTTATTACCCCCTGTTGTTTCAAGTGCATCAGCCATTACCCCCTGATGTTTCAAGTGCATCAGCCATTACCCCCTGATGTTTCAGTGCATCCGCCATTACCCCCTGATGTTTCAGTGCATCAGTTATTACCCCCTGTTGTTTCAAGTGCATCAGCCATTACCCCCTGATGTTTCAGTGCATCCGCCATTACCCCCTGATGTTTCAGTGCATCAGTTATTACCCCCTGATGTTTCAGTGCATCAGTTATTACCCCCTGTTGTTTCAAGTGCATCAGCCATTACCCCCTGATGTTTCAGTGCATCCGCCATTACCCCCTGATGTTTCAGTGCATCCGCCATTACCCCCTGATGTTTCAAGTGCATCAGCCATTACCCCCTGATGTTTCAGTGCATCAGTTATTACCCCCTGTTGTTTCAAGTGCATCAGCCATTACCCCCTGATGTTTCAAGTGCATCAGCCATTACCCCCTGATGTTTCAGTGCATCAGTTATTACCCCCTGATGTTTCAGTGCATCAGTTATTACCCCCTGATGTTTCAGTGCATCAGTTATTACCCCCTGTTGTTTCAAGTGCATCAGCCATTACCCCCTGATGTTTCAGTGCATCAGTTATTACCCCCTGATGTTTCAGTGCATCAGTTATTACCCCCTGATGTTTCAGTGCATCAGTTATTACCCCCTGTTGTTTCAAGTGCATCAGCCATTACCCCCTGATGTTTCAGTGCATCCGCCATTACCCCCTGATGTTTCAGTGCATCCGCCATTACCCCCTGATGTTTCAAGTGCATCAGCCATTACCCCCTGATTTTTCAGTGCATCCGCCATTACCCCCTGATGTTTCAGTGCATCAGTTATTACCCCCTGATGTTTCAGTGCATCAGTTATTACCCCCTGATGTTTCAGTGCATCAGTTATTACCCCCTGTTGTTTCAAGTGCATCAGCCATTACCCCTTGATGTTTCAAGTGCATCAGCCATTACCCCCTGATGTTTCAGTGCATCAGTTATTACCCCCTGATGTTTCAGTGCATCAGTTATTACCCCCTGATGTTTCAGTGCATCAGTTATTACCCCCTGTTGTTTCAAGTGCATCAGCCATTACCCCCTGATGTTTCAGTGCATCAGTTATTACCCCCTGATGTTTCAGTGCATCAGTTATTACCCCCTGATGTTTCAGTGCATCAGTTATTACCCCCTGTTGTTTCAAGTGCATCAGCCATTACCCCCTGATGTTTCAGTGCATCCGCCATTACCCCCTGATGTTTCAGTGCATCCGCCATTACCCCCTGATGTTTCAAGTGCATCAGCCATTACCCCCTGATTTTTCAGTGCATCCGCCATTACCCCCTGATGTTTCAGTGCATCAGCCATTACCCCCTGATGTTTCAGTGCATCAGTTATTACCCCCTGATGTTTCAGTGCATCAGCTATTACCTGTATATGTTGTAATGCATGTGGTAATCATACTAGTAGCCGTAGTTGTAATATTTCTATTCAGAGCTCAGTCTCTTGTTGGACAAAAAGTACATGCAGAGTCGGTTGTACCAACTGAACTAATGAGAATTCGCTGTGCAAGTGAAAGCTTATAGGCTCAGGGAATTCTGCTGCAGCCGCAGTCGCGTGGGAATTGGATTCCTAGCAGCTCTCATGTAGTACTCAGACGCTATCAAACTAAATGGCTATCAAATTGTCGCTGGCATGCAGATGGGAATATTACTTTCTAAGCTTACAGTGTGTTCTCACACCCGCGCTCTCAAGCGGGTTGTCAGATCAGTTATTCTGCCGTAGTAATGGCAAACATTCGGCAGTTTTTTTCGTCCGGTTTTCTGCACAGTTTTGCCTCAACCCCTTCCCATGCATGTATAGATTGCACATCTCCCTGTGGAATAGACTCGGGATAGCTATGACACCATTTTCAGTGTGCTCAAAATTTAAATTGTACGTAGACAAATTATGCAATGCTGAAATATATTTGAGAGGCAGTTTAACGTTAAGTACTGTAGACTGGAAGGCTGTCTGTCTGTCTGTCTGTCCGCCTGTCTGACAGTTGAATGAAGACTGGAGTATTATGGACAAATTTTATAAGAAAACTACTAATAGAATAACTTTGCGCGTTGAGAAGGGCGTTGAGATTATAAGGAATTCATTGCTTGCTTCAACTAAAAAATAAAAACAAGGTTAGTGGCTGCATAAAGTAGGCAATGGCCCTCCACCCTCGGCTCCCAGTCTCAATGGCCCCAAGTTTGCGGCTCAAGTGTTTCATTCTTCTCTTTAAAAATACTCTAAGTCAAAACATTCGCGCGCATAGCTCAGCAGCCCAACTGTTCTGAGCAGTTGGTTCCCATAGAAAGCTGCCTTTTATCTGCTCAAATAACAGGTGGTTGGGGGGAGTATATTTGTGTGTGCTGAGCATATAGCCGCATGACAGCAATGCTATTGATGACTGGATAAACGGCAGACATAAAATGCTACACTTTTGAAAACCTGGCAGCAATTGTGTGTGTGTGAGTATGCTTTAAAATTCTTTTTTGAGGCAGTGGCGAGAAGGGCAGAGATGGGGGCGAGTACAAACTCTGATCTGTCCTTCTCGTGTACGCTTTTGTAGAAATGCACGTACTTGGCGGTCTGACCTGGGAAGCGACGAGATTGGCGAGAGGGAGAGGGGTAGAGAGGCGGGCAGCTAGAGTAGAGTACAGCTCTCAGTTCCCTCACCCAGCCACTATTCCTGGTGCTGCTGCTTTTTTTGAGTACACTCGCGCAGAGGAAAGGCAGACCTAGAGATTTTTTGGAGGGTCAACTGAGCAACATCCGACTCGCCTAGGCCAACACACACAGGCGCCCCATTGATTAATTGTCCTGGCACACACGAGCTCAACTCAGACTCAAACTGCTTCGACTGCTCACAAAGAGGTGAAGGCGCCCTTCTTCTACTCTTTCTCATCGCACACCCACCCACTGGCTGTGCCACAAAGGCGTGTAGCGCGTGTTTGTGCTCGGTTACTCAGACTAGCAGCAGCGCGCCTCCCACTTTTGTCGAGTATCAACAGCACCGCGACCACAGCGGACATCAACGGAGAAAGCTCTTTAACATTGGGTTTCGACTGAAAGAAACATACTAGGAGATCTGCCAGCGGTTCAATGACCACGGCGCCGTATTATCGAAGCAGCGGAGGCGGAGGTGGCGCCCGCGTCTACAGCCAGTCGGGCGACATCGACCAGCTGTTGGAGGACGTCTGGGTGCCAGACGACCGAAGCCACCCGGCTCCGCATCACCATACTTCTCCTCCTCGCGATCAGCAGTTCCACAGTAGCCAATCGAGACAGCCGCAGTGGGCGGCTCCCACCGACAAGGAGCGCCTTCTGATGGCCCAGCTGGCCGACGCTCAGAGACAACTGCGCGAGCTTGGCCAGCTGAGATGGGGAGACAACGGCTCCTCGGACGCCCAGACCAGCTCGCCAGGGTATCGCAGCGGCGGCAGCGGCGGACCAAGACGCTCGACAGGTAATACTAGTTAATTAATAATTGCAGGAGAGCTACAGGCAATGGCACATTATTTGGTGACACTAGACCCGCAGCCAGCGAGGAGGCAATTCTTCTCATTCCGCTGACTCTTGAGCACACACGCACACAAATACTGTACGCAAGGCACTCGCTCACACAGGTGTGTACACGTGCCCTGTCTTTCTCATCGTTAGACAGTGTATACTTCACTGAACCTTGGAGGTTGGCCCTCAAGGGCGCAAATTGCACGACAAGCCCCCAAGCCTTCTCACCGCGGCTGCGCACCCAATTTAATGTGGCCTCGCCGCGGAATCGAGCTCAGGCACCTCGGTTCGCGTTAAACCGCTCTGCCACTGACCCCCCCCCTACGCTCGACAGGCATAAATTGACGTTTTGATTTTTTATGTCCTACCCCCTGCTTTCTAAGCAACTCCGCTTGCTCTGCACATTCTCTCGGTGTGTTGCCCGAGTCCCTCACTTACAAAATTCCTTCGAAATCAACTTTTCCAGGCCGCAGAGATCAGCGGTTCCGGCCAGACGATGACTATCAGAACATCGACTCCTGGAACGGCGGCCGAGACGGCGACAGTGACAGCGGCAGTGACAGTCGGGACACCCTCTCGCCGGAGCCGCTGTACGTGAACACTGAAATGGCCCCGGCCAACGAGAAGCTGCCAACGCCGCCGCCGCGAACCCGGCTGCCATCCGCGAGTCAGCTGCAACCGGCCGGTGCTGCTGCTTCCAACGCTGTCGCATTTCCATCGGGCTCTGCAGCGGTGACAGCGTTGCGTAGCTCGGCATCTGCTGAGCAGAGCCAAAGCTATCAGCGCAGCGAGAAGGAGAGCGCCTCGAAGCACGAAAGCTCCACGGAGGTGCAGGAGAGGGTCAGCATATTCCAGGTGTTCCCGCCGACTGGTCAGCAGCCGCCGCCAAAATCGGCTCAGCCGCAGCCGCTGCGGCAGCAGCAGCCGCCACCGGTTTCCAGAAGAGACGGGTTTTCACCTCGCGACGGGCCACTGAACCAGTCCTCACGATTGGATAGTCCAGGTGAGACTTTAATATGCAGTATATTTTCGTGGCGATGGCCGTGTCAATTGTCTGCCAACTATTGTTCCAGCATTTCTTATTTACTTTATCCAGTTCTATCTAGTTCCAGTTTTTTCTCTTTCCTACTCCTAATCTGTTCTCTAGTTTATTCCTACCCCCTTCCTCCTTTCTGATTGGTCGTCGCCTGGCCCCAACTGATAAGCCCCTCACTCTCTCACCCTCCTGTCTAGCTAGCCCCCCATCCAATCTGTACTTTTAAACAGATCTAAGAGATGGCGGCTGTTTGCAAGAATTCTAATTACGAGTGTGTTATCGTTTGTGAAACTAATTCCATAATTTTTTACCTAAAACAGGTGGAGTCTTTCGGTTTCCCACACATGAGCAGCCGCCCTATCAGCAGCAGCAGCACCAGCACAAGCAGCATCAGCATCATCATCATCGTCATGAGGAATCCAACTCGTTTCGCCAACACCAGGAGTCCTCTTCGATGGTGCGTTTAAACTAATAGTCAATTGTGCTCTTAATTTCATTGAAAAAACTCGATTGTTTTAACATTTAGCAGCGCTCCGAGATGCACCACGGTCGCAACTACGAGCAGCTGCAGCAGCATCAGCATCAACTGCTCCCGATGGATCAGCAGGTCGCTCCTCATAGGCCGGCCTCTGCGATTGGCCAGGACTCTGGGCACTGGCGAGAGTCTAATAGGCAGCAGCAGCAGCAGCAGCAGCACATGGCCAGATCTGAAACAGTGCAGGTCAGCAGCAGCAGCAGTAATCGTCAGGCCAACGAGGCGGTCTCGAGCTCTCGTCAGGAAAGTCAAGGCGTGTCCGACGTCTACTCAGAGACTACAACCCTGCGCCCCATTGGACACGGCATAAAGACACTCCCAAGCCACACGGCCCAGCACCGGCTGCGCCACACCAACTCGGGCTACCAGCTCGGCAACAACCGGCTGCGCACCCTCAACTTGTCAACGCCGCAACTGGACCGCAGTGCGCCACCGTTAGCGCCGACGGCTGCATTTCCGACACAAGCTCAGCCGACACCTTCAACAACTGGAGTTGGGCTGCTCAGAGGTGGGCGAAATTTTCTGTTTCTGTTGGCAAAACTAAGATGGGCAGTGGTTCGATTCCCGACTCCACCGGAACACTTTGTGTACTTTACAAAGACACTTAACTCGGCATTGCTTCAGTTCACCCAGCTGTTGAATGGGTGACAGGATCAGCTGGGGTAATTAAGGGTGGGTGTGGCGTCTCCCCTGTCCATGGACTGACTCTGCCTGCACGTCTGGCCCGATTGGGACAGGTGTAATAAACTATTACGAGCATTAATATTAGTAATCACATCTCCAAAAACAACACAGATCCAAAAACATCACAAATCCTTAAAGCTTTAATCCAAAAGAGCACACAGGTATATTTTTTATGTACACACGTTTTTATTAAAAATTAAATTAATAAAATAAAAAAGTTTTATTAAAAACTTTTGCGTACTTTCGCTCAGTTCCTAATTTAGCTGCGCAATATTCATAAATTTCCACGTTGGTGAAGCAGGTTTGATGTGTATTCTTTAAGCATGACTTAAAATTGCAGTTAGCTATTGCAAGAGCATTCGGTGTTTTCAAACGATTCAAAACTCTAAATGAGCGAAAATTTTTGTTTTCATAAGACTTTTACGGCGCAATTCGAATATTCAACGATCGTAAAAAAATCTGTAAAACTTGTTTACTCCTATACCTTTGTTGTTTAGTTTTCTATCTAAATTTTTTAATATCATAAATTGCATAAACTCTTGCACTGCTAGTTTCTCGAGCCAAAATATTTCTTTAATAATTTTCCTCTAGCAACTTCCTCTGCCTTCCCCGCATCTAGGCAGCACCTCGCATGTTGCAGCGACAACTGCAACAACATTAACCAGCGGGGCACCAGTTCAGGTGCTGCCAATGGCATTCATGGTTGCCATGCCAACCGCAGCGGTGAGTGTCCAGCAGCTAGCGGGCGGCTTTAGCGGCGGCAACTTGCTCCAGGTACCGGCAGCTCAGCAGGCTCATCAGCTGATGCTGCAGGGTCAGGCAGTTCATCTTGACCAGGGTGCACATCTGCAACTGCAGCAACTGCAGCAGCAGCAGCAGCAGCAGCAGCAGCGCCAGAGTCATCGCCAGCATCGTCAATTCCAGTCGAGCCGATCGCTGACTCGCAGTGAGAAGTTCACATCGTACAGAACTGGTAGCCTCAGAGCTGGCACCATCCGAGCGTCCTCCGCCAGTGGCAGGCGGGCGGTGACTGGCCAGCTGCAGCCGCCGAGGGTCGTTGTCGACAATGCCTCATCGTCGGCCTCGTCATCGTCGACTGTTCACGCGGATGGCATCGGCGAGGAGAAGACCTACGTGGAATTGACGGATCTGAGACCAGTTCTCATCACCGGCGCTGGGGGAGGTGTCTTCCCAAAACAGCAGCAGCAGCAGCAGCAGCAGCAGCAGCAGCAGCAGCAGCAGCAGCAGAGGAGCAGCAGGGTCTCGGAGTTCCAGTTCCAGCAGAGTCGCAGGTCTGTCGGCCGCGGTGCCTGCAGCTTGTCATCCAGCGACATGGACGACACAGTTTTCAGCAACCCGGCCTACGCCAGTACGATAGGACCAGATTGGTGCTTTCATAGCGGCCTGAATTCAAGCATTAACTCTTTTGCAGCACCAAATTTTCTAAAAATATTCAACTTCAAGGCTTGCTAACTTGTTTTCGCGCTAAAATCTAACCGGTTATCGTGTGTTATACTGCTCTTAATCTTCACTAAGCTATAACAGTTTAATGATGGGTCTAACCTACGCAACACTGCATCAAAAACCAAACACCAACAGAAAATCTTCTCTGCTCTTTCACCTTCCTCCACAGCTGCGACTCTACAGGCGTCGAATATTGAGCCTAGAAATAGCTTTCTAAGAGCCTCGTCTGCTAGCCAGCAGCAGCAGCAGCATCACCTGCAGGTTGGCGGCTACACAGACGGGGTATCCAGCTTCAATCAGTCAAGTCGAATGCAGTTCAACAGCGGCGGAGGCGGCGGAGGCGGCGGCGTGGGCGCCTGGGCGGCCAGCCCCGGTAACAGCAGTCCGAATCCTCGCTACTCCAGCAACAGTGGCTGCGGCAGCAGCAGCGTCGGCGGCGGCGGAGGCTTCGACTTTGATCCGCCGTCGCCTGGCGGCATGCTGAAATTTGTCAATGACACCTCGCAGCTCTGGTACCTGCCGAATATTAGTCGAGAAGAAGGTAATCTAGGCTTTTATTAATTCCCGACTATAGCGGCATATTTGTCATCGCTTTAGCGGACCTGAGCTCAGAACCGCTTCACATACTGCAGATTCGAACTCAGTACCGCATTATATACTGCAGATTCGAACTCAGTACCGCGTAAAATACTGCAGATTCGAACTCAGTACCGCTTTGCATACTGCAGATTCGAACCCAGTACCGCTTTACATACTGCGGATTCGAACTCAGTACCGCTTTACATACTGCAGATTCGAACTCAGTACCGCATAAAATACTGCAGATTCGAACTCAGTACCGCTAAACACACAATACGGATTCGAAATTGGGGCTGTTTCTAGTACCGCAAATTACAACTTAGAAACCGATAGAAACCCTTCGAGTCTAACCGAAGCCTGATTTCCCACTTTCTCCTCTCTCCAAAGCCATCGCTCTGTTGCGCCCTCTGCCACCTGGTCGATTCGTCGTTCGTGACAGCACCAGCTTCTCTGGCGCCTACGGACTCGCCGTAAAAGTCGCAGAGGTGCCGCCGGGCGCGCCGCCGACAGCGACAACGGACGGCTCAACGACATCGGCGGCCGACGAGTTGGTGCGACACTTCCTCATAGAGCAGACCAGCCGGGGGGTTCGAATCCGCGGCTGCGCCAACGAGCCTGTGTTCGCCTCGCTGGCTGCTCTGGTCTACCAGCACACCATCATGCCTCTGGCGCTGCCCTGCCGCCTGGTGCTGCCTCCGAGTGTTTCCAACAGCGACCCCGCTGACATCATGGATAGCAGCTTGGATCCGCGCGTCATTCTGGAACATGGCGCAGGTGAGAATTTAACTTGAGCATACTGGCGGAGCATTAGCTGGATTTCCCTTGGCGGGATTTCCCTTGGCGGGATTTCCCTTGGCGGGATTTCCCTTGGCGGGATTTCCCTTGGCGGGATTTCCCTTTGGCGGGATTTCCCTTGGCGGGATTTCCCTTGGCGGGATTTCCCTTGGTGGGATTTTTTAGGGATCTCCAACCTTTAATTTTTTCCTTACCTTCGCAGCCTGCAGCGTGCTGTACTTGGGCGCCGTCGACATTGAGTCACTGACTGGCGCCGGTGGTCTGGCCCGAGCCGCCGACGCCCTCCTGCGCCACCGGGACCGGCTGCGCACTTGCGTCTGCCAGCTGAAGGTGGCCCGCGATGGCGTCAGCCTCACTGACAACACTAGGCGGCAGTTCTTCAGAAAGCACTACCCCACAGCCTGCGTGCTGCACTGTGGCATGGTGCCTGGCGGTAGGAGGTGAGCCGGTGAAGGCGGATTTCCCCGAGTGATTTTGCTAATCGGGAATTCTCAGTGTGGGATTCCCTTAGCGGAATTTCCCTTGTAGGATTTAGTCAACAAGGGGATTTGTGAGCCATATAGCCATAAAACGATAAAGCCATAAAAGCCATTAAAAATGACATTAAAATTCAATGCCAATTTCAGCTTCGATTCGGAGGAGACAAGAGCAAGGGGACTGGCCCATCCAAAGTAAGTGGCACACATTATCCTGACTTAGCGCAATGGCAAAAGCAACAACAAAAAATTGTTCATTGCAAAATTGCAAAAAAAACTCTTTCAGAATGTTCGGCTTCGTGGCTCGCAAGAACACCTCTAGCCAAGAGAACACGGCCGTGATTCTCTGCGAAATCGAGGAGCACCAACCGGCCGACGCTGTAGTCCGCTTCGTGTGCAAGTACCTGATTGGTCGCTAGTAGCTCTTGAGTACGCTTCCCTTATCTCCTACTTAATGCTAAATTTTATCGGACATATCAATTGTTGCATGATTTGAATCTACTTTTTGTAAAATAAATCTCACTCTCGAAATTGCATCGCATCGCTCTCAGCATGGCCGATTCGATCTGTTTCAAGATAGTCTGTTAGTATGGGTAAAAGTAAAACTCTTTTATCGTTTCGACGAATAAACAAACAAGAGGTCGATTTAAGTGTGATGTCAAATGCTATTTTATTTTACTCTACACATTCTGCGCAAATAATAGGTTTAAGTTCACTTCAATTATTGCCCTACCAGGCTGGCTTTGACAAGTACGAAATATGAAAAACGGCCCTTTATATGGCACTTTCGAATGGAGTGAATAAATATGTATGTGTTATTGCCAGTTAAAAGTGAGATCAAAATCGTTACTATTTAGATATTTTAAGCTATTAACGCATAGAAATGTTCATCCATGTCGGATCTACTTATAAGTAAGCGATTCGAAAAATATAAAACGGCCCTTTATAGGACCTGTTCTAATAGATCAAAATTAAATATGCAACTGAATAAAGTTTGATTACCTGAGCATATGTGTAGGCAGAAGGTTTTTTATTATTAGCTCTACGGAAAGCCGTTAACTTATGACTAAGGAATTCAATGCCACTCTTGATTGTTCTATTTCTTTAAGAGCTGAAATTTTACTATTTTACGTTCATTTTGCGCGTTGCTTTGAACATTTGTGCTTTATAAACGCCACCCTAAATCACTAGCCTTCTCATTTTCAGCAGCACTAATTTATCCGTCAAAATAGATTAGGTCAAGCGCTGGCGCCATTTTGCCATTCATTGTGTTTTAACATTTTTAAATTTATTTTTTTTCTTCTGTGATCTTTATCGCCGCTTACAAGCTCTTGTATTGTATTGCTTAACTGCGTGACTTTATCTGCTGTATGTTTAGTAACATTTTCCTTTACGCTCAACTCATTGGTACAAAACAGTTAGCATTATATAAACGAATGTAAGACTAATGCTCACAGAGCATCACATGCAGTGTGAAGTAACAGAACTGACTTTATTCGTCAAAACTACTTGCTTAGTGCTTAATTTTCTGAATTATCATAACGGAAGCAGATAAATTTAACTTTGGTCTTTCAAGGCTTTAACAGATCATTCTTATAAAAGTGTAAATACGACCTTGAGAATCCTACAGCGATTATATAAAAATAAACAATTTATCGGCCAGGGTTCCGCAGTTTCTATTTTTAGAAAAATCAGTAAGGAAACCCTACATTTACCACCCCAACCCAAAGCACGTGACTCACCTTAGCCAATGAAACTTCTGAAATTAAAGTAATTTCTTTTTATCTATATTTCATAGTGACAAACTCCGAGCTAATTTCGACAATTACGTGGATGACAGACATGAGACGCACCAAACTGGCATGAATCCGGACCAAATTAGGATGAAATCAGGACCAAATTTTGATGAAAACAGGACCAAATAAGAATAAAATTAAGACCAAAAAGTCAGGCGGGCGAAATTCGAGTGTTTTAGTGCTCTCGATTCCCATGACATAAAAGCAAATTTTTTCAGAATTTTTATAATTCTTACTTTTCAGTAAGAATAAAATGAGTGCGCGATAAAGGGTTAAAAATGGTAACTTGTACAATATTTTTAAAGATAAAACGAAAAACTACCAGTAAAAGTATTGATGATTGCTGGTTACCATTTGTATAAGCGCAGTGAGTTCATTACAGAATCAGAATCAGGTACCGAAGGTTTTGACGGCTTCGATGACAATTAACGACGAGACGATTTTAGTTTCGACAGAATTCTCTGTCTAAGAAACAGAGAAACCTCCCACTCTTCCTCTCTCCCTTCCTCCCCCACTTCTTCTTTACCTTCCTCCCCCTCTTCTTCTCTCCTTCCTTCCCCTTCTTCATCTCTCCCTTCCTCCCCCACTTCTTCTTTCCCTTCCTCCCCCTCTTCTTCTCTCCTTCCTTCCCCTTCTTCCTCTCTCCCTTCCTCCCCCACTTCTTCTTTCCCTTCCTCCCCCTCTTCTTCTCTCCTTCCTTCCCCTTCTTCATCTCTCCCTTCCTCCCCCACTTCTTCTTTCCCTTCCTCCCCCTCTTCTTCTCTCCTTCCTTCCCCTTCTTCCTCTCTCCCTTCCTCCCCCACTTCTTCTTTCCCTTCCTCCCCCTCTTTTTCTCTCCTTCCTCCCCCTCTTCTTCTCTCCCTTCCTTCCCCATTTCCTCTCTCCCTTCCTCCCCATCTTCTCTCCTTCCTCCTCTTTTTCTCTCCCTTCTTCCCCTTCTTCTTCTCTCCCTCCCTCCCCCTCTTCTTTTCTCCCTTCCTCCCCCATTTCCTCTCTCCCTTCCTCCCCATCTTCTTTCCTTCCTCCTCTTTTTCTCTCCCTTCTTCCCCTTCTTCTTCTCTCCCTCCCTCCCCCTCTTCTTTTCTCCCTTCCTTCCCCTTCTTCATCTCTCCCTTCCTCCCCCACTTCTTCTTTCCCTTCCTCCCCCTCTTCTTCTCTCCTTCCTTCCCCTTCTTCCTCTCTCCCTTCCTCCCCCACTTCTTCTTTCCCTTCCTCCCCCTCTTCTTCTCTCCTTCCTTCCCCTTCTTCATCTCTCCCTTCCTCCCCCACTTCTTCTTTCCCTTCCTCCCCCTCTTCTTCTCTCCTTCCTTCCCCTTCTTCCTCTCTCCCTTCCTCCCCCCACTTCTTCTCTCCCTTCCTTCCCCATTTCCTCTCTCCCTTCCTCCCCATCTTCTCTCCTTCCTCCTCTTTTTCTCTCCCTTCTTCCCCTTCTTCTTCTCTCCCTCCCTCCCCCTCTTCTTTTCTCCCTTCCTCCCCCATTTCCTCTCTCCCTTCCTCCCCATTTCCTCTCTCCCTTCCTCCCCGTATTCTTCTCTCCTTCCTCCCCCTCTTCTTCTCTCCTTCCTCCCCTCTTCTTCTCTCCCTTCCTTCCCCATTTCCTCTCTCCCTTCCTCCCCATCTTCTCTCCTTCCTCCTCTTTTTCTCTCCCTTCTTCCCCTTCTTCTTCTCTCCCTCCCTCCCCCTCTTCTTTTCTCCCTTCCTCCCCCATTTCCTCTCTCCCTTCCTCCCCATTTCCTCTTTCCCTTCCTCCCCATCTTCTCTCCTTCCTCCTCTTTTTCTCTCCCTTCTTCCCCTTCTTCTTCTCTCCCTCCCTCCCCCTCTTCTTTTCTCCCTTCCTCCCCCATTTCTTCTCTCCCTTCCTCCCCATTTCCTCTCTCCCTTCCTCCCCATCTTCTCTCCTTCCTCCTCTTTTTCTCTCCCTTCTTCCCCTTCTTCTTCTCTCCCTCCCTCCCCCTCTTCTTTTCTCCCTTCCTCCCCCATTTCCTCTCTCCCTTCCTCCCCATCTTCTCTCCTTCCTCCTCTTTTTCTCTCCCTTCTTCCCCTTCTTCTTCTCTCCCTCCCTCCCCCTCTTCTTTTCTCCCTTCCTCCCCCATTTCCTCTCTCCCTTCCTCCCCATTTCCTCTTTCCCTTCCTCCCCATCTTCTCTCCTTCCTCCTCTTTTTCTCTCCCTTCTTCCCCTTCTTCTTCTCTCCCTCCCTCCCCCTCTTCTTTTCTCCCTTCCTTCCCCTTCTTCATCTCTCCCTTCCTCCCCCACTTCTTCTTTCCCTTCCTCCCCCTCTTCTTCTCTCCTTCCTTCCCCTTCTTCCTCTCTCCCTTCCTCCCCCACTTCTTCTTTCCCTTCCTCCCCCTCTTTTTCTCTCCTTCCTCCGCCTCTTCTTCTCTCCCTTCCTTCCCCATTTCCTCTCTCCCTTCCTCCCCATCTTCTCTCCTTCCTCCTCTTTTTCTCTCCCTTCTTCCCCTTCTTCTTCTCTCCCTCCCTCCCCCTCTTCTTTTCTCCCTTCCTCCCCCATTTCCTCTCTCCCTTCCTCCCCATTTCCTCTCTCCCTTCCTCCCCATATTCTTCTCTCCTTCCTCCCCCTCTTCTTCTCTCCTTCCTCCCCTCTTCTTCTCTCCCTTCCTTCCCCATTTCCTCTCTCCCTTCCTCCCCATCTTCTCTCCTTCCTCCTCTTTTTCTCTCCCTTCTTCCCCTTCTTCTTCTCTCCCTCCCTCCCCCTCTTCTTTTCTCCCTTCCTCCCCCATTTCCTCTCTCCCTTCCTCCCCATTTCCTCTTTCCCTTCCTCCCCATCTTCTCTCCTTCCTCCTCTTTTTCTCTCCCTTCTTCCCCTTCTTCTTCTCTCCCTCCCTCCCCCTCTTCTTTTCTCCCTTCCTTCCCCTTCTTCATCTCTCCCTTCCTCCCCCACTTCTTCTTTCCCTTCCTCCCCCTCTTCTTCTCTCCTTCCTTCCCCTTCTTCCTCTCTCCCTTCCTCCCCCACTTCTTCTTTCCCTTCCTCCCCCTCTTTTTCTCTCCTTCCTCCGCCTCTTCTTCTCTCCCTTCCTTCCCCATTTCCTCTCTCCCTTCCTCCCCATCTTCTCTCCTTCCTCCTCTTTTTCTCTCCCTTCTTCCCCTTCTTCTTCTCTCCCTCCCTCCCCCTCTTCTTTTCTCCCTTCCTCCCCCATTTCCTCTCTCCCTTCCTCCCCATTTCCTCTCTCCCTTCCTCCCCATATTCTTCTCTCCTTCCTCCCCCTCTTCTTCTCTCCTTCCTCCCCTCTTCTTCTCTCCCTTCCTTCCCCATTTCCTCTCTCCCTTCCTCCCCATCTTCTCTCCTTCCTCCTCTTTTTCTCTCCCTTCTTCCCCTTCTTCTTCTCTCCCTCCCTCCCCCTCTTCTTTTCTCCCTTCCTCCCCCATTTCCTCTCTCCCTTCCTCCCCATCTTCTCTCCTTCCTCCTCTTTTTCTCTCCCTTCTTCCCCTTCTTCTTCTCTCCCTCCCCCTCTTCTTTTCTCCCTTCCTCCCCCATTTCCTCTCTCCCTTCCTCCCCATCTTCTCTCCTTCCTCCTCTTTTTCTCTCCCTTCTTCCCCTTCTTCTTCTCTCCCTCCCTCCCCCTCTTCTTTTCTCCCTTCCTCCCCCATTTCCTCTCTCCCTTCCTCCCCATTTCCTCTTTCCCTTCCTCCCCATCTTCTCTCCTTCCTCCTCTTTTTCTCTCCCTTCTTCCCCTTCTTCTTCTCTCCCTCCCTCCCCCTCTTCTTTTCTCCCTTCCTCCCCCATTTCTTCTCTCCCTTCCTCCCCATTTCCTCTCTCCCTTCCTCCCCATCTTCTCTCCTTCCTCCTCTTTTTCTCTCCCTTCTTCCCCTTCTTCTTCTCTCCCTCCCTCCCCCTCTTCTTTTCTCCCTTCCTCCCCCATTTCCTCTCTCCCTTCCTCCCCATTTCCTCTCCTTCCTCCTCTTTTTCTCTCCCTTCTTCCCCTTCTTCTTCTCTCCCTCCCTCCCCCTCTTCTTTTCTCCCTTCCTCCCCCATTTCCTCTCTCCCTTCCTCCCCATTTCCTCTTTCCCTTCCTCCCCATCTTCTCTCCTTCCTCCTCTTTTTCTCTCCCTTCTTCCCCTTCTTCTTCTCTCCCTCCCTCCCCCTCTTCTTTTCTCCCTTCCTTCCCCTTCTTCATCTCTCCCTTCCTCCCCCACTTCTTCTTTCCCTTCCTCCCCCTCTTCTTCTCTCCTTCCTTCCCCTTCTTCCTCTCTCCCTTCCTCCCCCACTTCTTCTTTCCCTTCCTCCCCCTCTTCTTCTCTCCTTCCTTCCCCTTCTTCATCTCTCCCTTCCTCCCCCACTTCTTCTTTCCCTTCCTCCCCCTCTTCTTCTCTCCTTCCTTCCCCTTCTTCCTCTCTC
This sequence comes from Macrostomum hystrix, assembly GCA_950097015.1. Lineage (NCBI taxonomy): Eukaryota > Metazoa > Platyhelminthes > Macrostomidae > Macrostomum > Macrostomum hystrix. The sequence goes on along the minus strand of CATNEN010000031.1, from coordinate 3,107,961 downwards.
CCTTCCTCCCCCCACTTCTTCTCTCCCTTCCTTCCCCATTTTCTCTCTCCCTTCCTCCCCATCTTCTCTCCTTCCTCCTCTTTTTCTCTCCCTTCTTCCCCTTCTTCTTCTCTCCCTCCCTCCCCCTCTTCTTTTCTCCCTTCCTCCCCCATTTCCTCTCTCCCTTCCTCCCCATTTCCTCTCTCCCTTCCTCCCCATATTCTTCTCTCCTTCCTCCCCCTCTTCTTCTCTCCTTCCTCCCCTCTTCTTCTCTCCCTTCCTTCCCCATTTCCTCTCTCCCTTCCTCCCCATCTTCTCTCCTTCCTCCTCTTTTTCTCTCCCTTCTTCCCCTTCTTCTTCTCTCCCTCCCTCCCCCTCTTCTTTTCTCCCTTCCTCCCCCATTTCCTCTCTCCCTTCCTCCCCATCTTCTCTCCTTCCTCCTCTTTTTCTCTCCCTTCTTCCCCTTCTTCTTCTCTCCCTCCCTCCCCCTCTTCTTTTCTCCCTTCCTCCCCCATTTCCTCTCTCCCTTCCTCCCCATCTTCTCTCCTTCCTCCTCTTTTTCTCTCCCTTCTTCCCCTTCTTCTTCTCTCCCTCCCTCCCCCTCTTCTTTTCTCCCTTCCTCCCCCATTTCTTCTCTCCCTTCCTCCCCATTTCCTCTCTCCCTTCCTCCCCATCTTCTCTCCTTCCTCCTCTTTTTCTCTCCCTTCTTCCCCTTCTTCTTCTCTCCCTCCCTACCCCTCTTCTTTTCTCCCTTCCTTCCCCATTTCTTCTCTCCTTCTTCCCCCTCTTCCTCTCTCCTTCCTCCCCCTCTTCCTCTCTCCCTTCGTCCCACTCTTCCCTCTTCCTCTTCACTTCTTGTTCCTCTCTCTTCCTCTTCATCTTCCTCACCCGACATCCTCTCCTTCTTCCACTTCCTCCCCAATTCCACCCTTCTTCCTTTTTCCATCCTACCCTCTTCCTCTCTTTAATCCTCCTCTGTTTTCTCTCCTTTCTGCTACCCTCTTCCACCCTCCTCTATCCAGTCGCAGTCATGTCCGTTCAATTAGCCTGCGCGCAGTTCTGGCAGCGTCGCCTCTCGTGAAATACCAGCAGCACCGAAGCGCTGCCGAACAGAACAGCGAGAAATATGCTCAGCGCAATCAGCAGGTAGTTGGCCGGGCCCAGGACCAGGTTGTCACTTTGCGGTATGGCTGAGGGGAGAGGAAGAGGGGATTACTCCTTCATTGAAGAATTATCCAGCCCCTGAAGTCTCCAGTCCCTGATTGATCCAGTCCCTGAAGGATCCATTCCCTGAAGGATCCAGGGACAGGTTAACTGGATCCAGTCCCTGAAGAATCCAGTCCCTGAAGAATCCAGCCCCTGATGTCTCCAGTCCCTGAAGAATCCAGCACCTGATGTCTCCAGTCCCTGTATGATCAAGTCCCTGAAGAATCCAGTCCCTGAAGAATCCAGCCCCTGATGAATCCTGTCCCTGATGTCTCCAGTCCCTGAAGAATCCAGCCCCTGATGTCTCCAGTCCCTGTATGATCCAGTCCCTGAAGAATCCAGTCCCTGAAGAATCCAGCCCCTGATGTCTCCAGTCCCTGAAGAATCCAGCCCCTGATGTCTCCAGTCCCTGAAGAATCCAGTCCCTGAAGAATCCAGTCCCTGAAGAATCCAGTCCCTGAAAGATCCAGTCCCTGAAGGATCCAGTCCCTAAAGGATCCAGTCCTTGAAGTATCCAGTCCCTAAAGGATCCAGTCCCTGAAGGATCCAGTCCTTAAAGGATCCAGTCCCTAAAGGATCCAGTCCTTGAAGTATCCAGTCCCTGAAGGATCCAGTCCCTGAAGGATCCAGTCCCTGAAGAATCCAGTCCCTGAAGAATCCAGTCCCTGAAGAATCCAGTCCCTGTATGATCCAGTCCCTGAAGAATCCAGTCCCTGAAGAATCCAGCCCCTGATGGATCCAGTCCCTGAAGAATCCAGTCCCTGAAGAATCCAGTCCCTGAAGAATCTAGCCCCTGATGTCTCCAGTCACTGTATGATCCAGCCCCTGATGGATCCAGTCCCTGAAGAATCCAGTCCCTGAAGAATCCAGTCCCTGAAGAATCCAGTCCCTGAAGAATCCAGCCCCTGAGGAATCCAGTCCCTGAAGAATCCAGTCCCTGAAGAATCCAGCCCCTGATGGATCCTGTCCCTGATGTCTCCAGTCCCTGAAGAATCCAGCCCCTGATGTCTCCAGTCCCTGTATGATCCAGTCCCTGAAGAATCCAGTCCCTGATGTCTCCAGTCCCTGAAGAATCCAGTCCCTAAAGAATCCAGTCCCTGAAGAATCCAGTCCCTGAAAGATCCAGTCCCTGAAGGATCCAGTCCCTAAAGGATCCAGTCCTTGAAGTATCCAGTCCCTGAAGGATCCAGTCCCTGAAGAATCCAGTCCCTAAAGAATCCAGTCCCTGAAGGATCCAGTCCCTGAAGGATCCAGTCCTTAAAGGATCCAGTCCCTGAAGAATCCAGTCCTTAAAGGATCCAGTCCCTGGAGGATCCAGTCCCTGAAGGATCCAGTCCCTGAAGGATCCAGTCCCTGAAGAATCCAGTCCCTGATGGATCCAGTCCCTGAAGAATCCGGTCCCTGAAGAATCCGGTCCCTGAAGAATCCAGTCCCTGAAGAATCCAGCCCCTGATGTCTCCAGTCCCTGTATGATCCAGTCCCTGAAGAATCCAGTCCCTGAAGAATCCAGCCCCTGAAGAATCCAGTCCCTGAAGAATCCAGCCCCTAATGGATCCTGTCCCTGAAGGATCCAGTCCCTGAAGAATCCGGTCCCTGAAGAATCCGGTCCCTGAAGAATCCAGTCCCTGAAGAATCCAGTCCCTGAAGAATCCAGTCCCTGAAGAATCCAGCCCCTGATGTCTCCAGTCCCTGATGGATCCAGTCCCTGTAGAATCCAGTCCCTGAAGAATCCAGCCCCTGATGGATCCAGTCCCTGAAGAATCTAGTCCCTGAAGAATCCAGTCCCTGAAGAATCCAGTCCCTAAAGAATCCAGTCCCTGAAGGATCCAATCCCTGAAGGATCCAGTCCTTAAAGGATCCAGTCCCTGAAGAATCCAGTCCTTAAAGGATCCAGTCCCTGGAGGATCCAGTCCCTGAAGGATCCAGTCCCTGAAGGATCCAGTCCCTGAAGGATCCAGTCCCTGAAGAATCCAGTCCCTGAAGAATCCAGTCCCTCAGGATTTCCTTCGCTCAAGACTCACGGACGGCCACGCAGCGAAACTTGGCCTGGAAGCCCCTATGCGGCGTTGGGTCCTGGGCGTCGAACACGTCCGTCTGGAAGCTGACCAGCAGATGCTTGGCGGAGCTGCGGGTGACATTCTCCGTGCCGCTGGCGCAGATGTTGCCGCACTTCTGCGCAAATCTGTGATCCCACAGCCGCTTGCCTGGGGCGGAGTGTGAATCCGCATTTGTGGATTGACATTTAAAGTGCACAGTAAACTGTCTGGTATTTTCTCAGTGGAATCAAATAGTGGCGCCTGTAGTTTATGCTTGCATCCTATTGACACACATATTGAGCTACTATTTTCTGGTGTGGTATGATTATTACGATAAAATCTTAATGTAATCTCTTTTAATTTAATTTAAGCATTTTTTTCTGAGGCAATAACACAGTATCTTTCTCTCCCTCCAACTTGTTCTTCTAACTTCCCTTTTCCTCCCTCTTCTTCTTCCTCTCCCTCTTCCTCTCCGTCTCCCTCTTCTTCTTCTTCTTCCTCTCCCTCTTCTTCTTCCTCTCCCTCTTTCTCTCCGTCTCCCTCTTCTTCTTCTTCTTCCTCTCCCTCTTCTTCTTCCTCTCCCTCTTCTTCTTCCTCTCCCGCTTTCTCTCCGTCTCTCTCTTCTTCTTCTTCTTCCTCTCCCTCTTCCTCTCCGTCTCCCTCTTCTTCTTCTTCTTCCTCTCCCTCTTCTTCTTCTTCTTCTTCTTCTTCCTCTCCCTCTTCTTCTTCTTCTTCTTCCTCTCCCTCTTCTTCTTCTTCTTCTTCTTCCTCTCCCTCTTCTTCTTCTTCTTCTTCCTCTCCCTCTTCTTCTTCTTCTTCTTCTTCCTCTCCCTCTTCTTCTTCTTCTTCCTCTCCCTCTTCTTCTTCTTCTTCTTCTTCCTCTCCCTCTTCTTCTTCTTCTTCTTCCTCTCCCTCTTCTTCTTCTTCTTCTTCTTCCTCTCCCTCTTCTTCTTCTTCTTCCTCTCCCTCTTCTTCTTCTTCTTCTTCTTCCTCTCCCTCTTCTTCTTCTTCTTCCTCTCCCTCTTATTCTTCTTCTTCCTCTTGGTACCTTGGTACCATAGTACTATAAATTCAGTGCAGTTTTAGACTAAATGTGTTAAATATATACGTAAAATACATTTACATGATGCATGCAGGTTTACTGACAGATCTACGGAACCAATTAATCTTCATATCAGTCATGTGATACAGGGGGAACAGTTAGGCGTGCTAGATGATCATGGCTTGCCGAAGAAAAAAAGATAAATAGTTTGGGACAGTTGGGGCGCGACTTGCTTTTAACTTTATTTTTTTACCGTCTTTGATTTCTAGGAAATCTTTAGTGCACGACGGGCTGTCCTGCATTTCGTAGTCTGTCACTTCGAATTCGACACGATAGTCCACTTTGGGATTCGAACTCGCAGCGGCGCAGTTGCAGGCGGACAGAACCCAGCGGCACACGATATTACTGCGGGACAGGGCGGGCCGGTTATCTAACAGTTCAGGCCTTCTGTATCTAACAGTTCAGGCCTTCTGTATCTAACAGTTCAGGCCTTCTGTATCTAACAGTTCAGGCCTTCTGTATCTAACAGTTCAGGCCTTCTGTATCTAACAGGTAAAACATTATGTCTCTAATTGGTGAAGCATTCTGTCTCTAACAGGTGAAGCATTCTGTCTCTAACAGGTGAAGAATCTGTATCTAACACGGGAAGAATCTGTATCTAACACGGGAAGAATCTGTATCTAACAGGTAGAGAATCTGTATCTAACAGGTGAAGCATTCTGTCTCTAGCAGATGAAGAGTCTGTATCTAACAGGTGAAGAATCGGTATCTAACAGGTGAAGAATCGGTATCTAACAGGTGAAGAATCTGTATCTAACAGGTGAAGAATCGGTATTTAACAGTTAATGGAGCCTGTTAAAGCTTTGTTTACTTGGGATAATAGCCCGGATAGTTAGGGCTTTGAATAATCTGATCCTGAGTTGTGGCGTAGACTTGATAATAGTCGGCGCAGCTGCCCTCATTCGCTGTACCGTCGCAAGGGCCGTAGGCTTTCGATGTGTATTCACCTGTGCGGATGTGTATTCATCATTCGTCAAATTCGGCAGATGCTATGCCATATTATTGCATCAGAATAAGTTATAATAGGGGGTGAGTGGCAGAGCGGTCTAACGCGTCTGCCTCTCGCGCCAAGGTCCCTGAGCTCGATTCCGCGGCGAGGCCACATTCAACTGGGGCGCAGCCGCGGAGTGAAGGCTTGGCGGCTTGTCGTGCAATTTACGCCCTTGAGGGCCAACCTCCAAGGCACAGTGAAAGTGCACACTGCCTAACGATGAGAAAGTCAGGGCAGCCAGATGTACACACCTGTGTGAGCGTGTGCCTGTGTACAGTATCTGTGTGCGTGTGTGCTCAGGAGTCAGCGAAATGGGCAGAATTGCCTCCTCGCTGGCTGCGGGTCTAGTGTCACCAAATGATTTGCCATTGCCCGCAGCCCTCCTGCATTCGTCTATTCAAATCAAATCAAATCAAAAAATTGTACTGCCAGTGTTACTTACATTCAAACGCTGTTGAAGATACGGAGAAGGCCAAGAGCAGGCAGATTGGCACGCAGGGCGCGGGCCAGCGAAACATTGTTGAAGTGAGAGTTTGCTGCCGAATCTCGCTGCTTTGTTCGCTCCGAGGCACTTTTTGTCTGGACTAGAGCAAAATTTCAGCCCAACCCAGAGCCCAAAGACGTGTTTGCTGGGATGCTGGGCTGGGCTCCTTGTTGCTATGGCAACGAAACCGATTTTCTCTCTCCGCACATGCTCAACTCGCTTGTGCTTGCTCTCATTCCCACCCTCGCTTTCCTCCTCTCTAGTCTAAAAACTCTTGCTTTGCTCCTCTCACTTTGCCATTGTTGTTTAACTGTTGGGAAAGAAGTTTGAAGGCTAAGTGACAGCCATAGGCTTTATTCCCCACTTAATTTGGGAAAGAACGACTATCGATAAAAAAGTAATAGAAATTTCTACTGGCAACAGAAACTTATAATATTGCGGAATCTCTATTTACGTAACAATGCAAGCAAAAAAGATATTGTTACTAGTTATTTATAATTACCATCGTTTCCATAAACAAAATTTTGCTCAATAAGAAATCAAATAGTTTGATGTACACAAAATCTGTAGAAAACTGTTTAATTGTGTTAAAGAAACCCGATAAACTGGATTTATGTTAAATGACATTCATTCCAAGAATTCTCATTCCTAGAAATCGTCCTGTCATTCCTAGAAATCGAGTTGTCATTCCTAGAAATCGTCCTGTCATTCCTAGAAATCGAGTTGTCATTCCTAGAAATCGAGTTGTCATTCCTAGAAATCGACTTGAAATCGGTGCACAAAATGCAGAAAATAAATAGAAAGTGCGAGTGTATAATCTATGTAATGTTAATAAAGTGTAACTGCAGCTAGCTTGCAAAGAATTGATGCGTCAAACACTGGCCTGCCAAATTCAATTGATGCCAATTAATTAAGCCTGCACTTTTATGTTGGTGCTTTCTAGATATATCCATCTAGATACAGAAACCTTTTCTCGTAATAATTTTGCTGAAGCTCTATTTTTATAAAAGTAAATTACTTTGCGTAACTACTTACTTGTAGTAATGATAGAACCAAAATCTAAACCTAAACCTAACCCTAACCCTAACCCTATGTCTAAATGTGTCGCTTCTTCAGAGCAGGAAATAAGCAACGAAAGGAACAATAATTCTTATTTTATTTGCAACTAAACTTAGTAAAAAACAATTTAAGACAGTTTTTAGATTGATAAAGTTAATTTCTGAATTGTCATTCCTTGAAATCGACTTTTCATTCCTAGAAATCGACTTGTCATTACTAGGAATAGGATTGTTATTCCTAGAAATCGAGTTGTCATTCCTAGAAATCGACTTGTCATTACTAGAAACGACTTGTCATTCCTAGAAATCGACTTGTCCTTCCTAGAAATCGACTTGTAATTTCATAGAAATCGACTTGTCATTCCTAGAAATCGACTTGTCCTTCCTAGAAATCGACTTGTCCTTCCTAGAAATCGACTTGTCCTTCCTAGAAATCGACTTGTAATTTCATAGAAATCGACTTGTCATTCCTAGAAATTGACTCGTCATTCCTAGAAATTACTTGAAATATTCAATTTATTCTAATCTTTTTCTGTTGATTTACAAATCAATTTTAAATATTGACAACTTGTTCGACAATTGATGCCTCGATAGTCAGTGAATGGTTCTGCGGTACTCGCGCAAAGACAGAGTCACTGCGGCGCTGGTGAAAATCAGGAGCAGGCAGCAGCTGGCAGCTATGAGCAGATAATTAGCCGGGCCAAGGACTAGCGCATCAAAGGCTGCCGTCTCTAACGAAGAGAAATAGTGTTAAAATGCTTTATATACTACTCTCAGCGTCTACACACTTTTGCTTATTTATTAAATTTATGGAATTTTTTATGGAATTATGGACTTTTTATGGAACATTCTACTCCTCTAACTAAAGGCTAGGCTAGCAATCTATCCTATTCATCCACCAATTTGCTAAGAACGCATTGAATTCTGCTATTCTCAATAATTGAGCAGTCTTGAGTCGGCCGCTTACCGTACTCAATGCAGCGGTAGCGGGCCAGAAAGCCGCGGTATTTCTGCGGCAGATTAGGATTGTACACATCTGTCTGGAAGGTGAGCAGCAGGTGCAACTCCGAGCTGTGAGTTATGTTGTTAGCGTTGCTAGCGACGCAATCGTTGCCGCAGTACTGGGCAAATGAGCGGCCCCAAAGGCGCTTTCCTGGAAAGGAAATAATTATCTATTCAATGAGAAACTATTCACTCTCATTGAACTTTTAACTACATATCAAATATTTAGTCACAGACAAGCCTATAACACTGATCAACAGGTCACTATGGTCGTCTCCATGTCTCTAAATCTCAACAATACCCTATCTCTTCTCTCCCCATCACACCTCACCCATGTCTCATCTCTGCCCAATCACACCTCCCTTATCTCACCTCTCCCATGTCTGATCTCGACCCCGTCAATCTCTGATTACTGTGGTATAGACTGTGGCATAGACTGTGGCATAGACTGTGGCATAGACTGTGGCATAGACTGTGGCATAAACTGTGGCATAGACTGTGGCATAGACTGTGGCATAGACTGTGGCATAGACTGTGGCATAAACTGTGGCATAGACTGTGGCATAGACTGTGGCATAGACTGTGGCATAAACTGTGGCATAAACTGTGGCATAGACTGTGGCATAGACTGTGGCATAGACTGTGGCATAGACTGTGGCATAAACTGTGGCATAGACTGTGGCATAGACTGTGGCATAGACTGTGGCATAAACTGTGGCATAAACTGTGGCATAGACTGTGGCATAGACTGTGGCATAGACTGTGGCATAGACTGTGGCATAGACTGTGGCATAGACTGTGGCATAGACTGTGGCATAGACTGTGGCATAGACTGTGGCATAGACTGTGGCATAGACTGTGGCATAGACTGTGGCATAGACTGTGGCATAGACTGTGGCATAGACTGTGGCATGAACTGTGGCATAGACTGTGGCATAGACTGTGGCATAGACTGTGGCATAGACTGTGGCATAGACTGTGGCATAGACTGTGGCATAAACTGTGGCATAAACTGTGGCATAGACTGTGGCATAGACTGTGGCATAAACTGTGGCATAGACTGTGGCATAGACTGTGGCATAGACTGTGGCATAGACTGTGGCATAGACTGTGGCATAGACTGTGGCATAGACTGTGGCATAGACTGTGGCATAGACTGTGGCATAGACTGTGGCATAGACTGTGGCATAGACTGTGGCATAGACTGTGGCATAGACTGTGGCATAGACTGTGGCATAGACTGTGGCATAGACTGTGGCATAGACTGTGGCATAGACTGTGGCATAGACTGTGGCATAGACTGTGGCATAGACTGTGGCATAGACTGTGGCATAGACTGTGGCATAGACTGTGGCATAGACTGTGGCTTACCATCCTTAATCTCAACATAGTCCCAGGTGCAAGATGGGCTATCCTGCATTTCGTAGTCGACCATTTCAATTTCGACTCGAAATTTCGCCTCTGGTCGCAGTGGATTGTAGCAACGGCAGGCCGAGACCACCCAGCGGCACACCTGGTTGCTGAGTTAGGTGAGCAATAGGAATTAGCAAAAATTTAAATTAAAAGTGACGACAATTGGCAGGCAAGGAGCATTATGCAGATATTGATGTAATCATTCTTTAGATTTAGTGACTCCAATATTGACTGACGCTGATATAGCTAACATGCACAAAATTGAAATAAAATTAGTTGGAAGTGACAGGATCTAGTTAGTAGTGATATAATCTAGTTAGGAGTCCCAGTATCTAGTTAGGAGTGACAGGATCTAGTTAGGAGTGACAGGATCTAGTTAGGAGTGATATAATCTAGTTAGGAGTGACAGGATCTAGTTAGGAGTGACAGGATCTAGTTAGGAGTGACAGGATCTAGTTAGGAGTGACAGGATCTAGTTAGGAGTGACAGGATCTAGTTAGGAGTGACAGGATCTAGTTAGGAGTGACAGGATCTAGTTAGGAGTGACAGGATCTAGTTAGGAGTGACAGGTATTGTTAAGATTTAAGGAGTGATAGAAGCTTTAGAAACTATGAAACTATCCTAGTGATAGAAACGATGGTAATACAGTTTGAACAATGCGGGTTATTAAAAAATGCCTCACTCATCGTAATAGCCAGGATATTTAGGACTCTGAATGTACTGATAGGACAGGTCGGCGAACACCTGGTAATAGTCGGCGCAGCTTCCCTCGTTGGCCGTGGAATCGCACGGTCCTGAAGCTGTTGACACGTAGTCACCTGGAAGGGCAATGTCCGATGCTTAGCAGCGATTGAAAAACTTTCCTACCCTCCTACCCTATTTCCTACCCTCCTACCCTATTTCCTACTCTCCTACCCTATTTCCTACCCTCCTACCCTATTTCCTACCCTCCTACCCTATTTCCTACTCTCCTACCCTATTTCCTACTCTCCTACCCTATTTCCTACTCTCCTACCCTATTTCCTACTCTCCTACCCTATTTCCTACCCTCCTACCCTATTTCCTACTCTCCTACCCTATTTCCTACCCTCCTACCCTATTTCCTACCCTCCTACCCTATTTCCTACTCTCCTACCCTATTTCCTACTCTCCTACCCTATTTCCTACTCTCCTACCCTATTTCCTACTCTCCTACCCTATTTCCTACTCTCCTACCCTATTTCCTACTCTCCTACCCTATTTCCTACCCTCCTACCCTATTTCCTACCCTCCTACCCTATTTCCTACTCTCCTACCCTATTTCCTACCCTCCTACCCTATTTCCTACTCTCCTACCCTATTTCCTACCCTCCTACCCTATATCCTACTCTCCTACACTATTTCCTACTCTCCTACCCTATTTCCTACTCTCCTACCCTATTTCCTACTCTCCTACCCTATTTCCTACCCTCCTACCCTATTTCCTACCCTCCTACCCTATTTCCTACTCTCCTACCCTATTTCCTACCCTCCTACCCTATTTCCTACCCTAGAATTTAGAAATTCTACAAGGAAAAAGAAGGTGACAGGAAATTCATAAATTTATGCAAGCAAAATGAATCGAAGCAGGCAATATTTTCTAATAAGTTTAAATTGTCAGAAGGGTTAGTTGACTCGAAAGGAAGTTTTGCTGATGAGATAAAAAGAATAATTATTGAAGGCTTACATGATCCGGCTTGTACAGGTCCCAGTTGCAGCAGCAGCAGCAGCAGCAGCAGAGGCAGCATCGGCTTTAGGGATTGCAGAGGGAAGTGGTGAGCTGCTGTTTTGTCTTACAGTTTTAGGGATGCTTAAAAATTTCCTCAGAATCAAACAGTCTGTCTATTATGAAAGTGAGCTTTCTGCTGAGTCCCTGTTGTATCCTTCCTAATGCATTGTGTCTCTTGTGCTTTCATTTGCTGTTGCGCTGCACATCCTACAGGCCCTTGAATCAGACAAACAATGGCCACAGCCTACAGTCCAACTCCATCCGTCCGCGAGTCTTGAAAGCCTCTCTAAAGTGCAATTCTGACTTAACACGAAACAATACCAGCGGGGAATTGGGGAAGGACTGAAACCTCTCTAGCTAATTCTCTCGCCTCCCTCTTCACCCACTCTCTACTCCAATCTCATTATTCTCTGCGGAAGTTTTAGTTTCCATGACAACCGAATGCGAAGACCCAATCGGGCAGTAGGCCACTTAGGCTTTTAAGGTGAGAAGTTCTGGTAAGTAAGTAAGTAAGTAAGTAAGTAAGTAAGTAAGTAAGTAAGTAAGTAAGTAAGTAAGTAAGTAAGTAAGTAAGTAAGTAAGTAAGTAAGTAAGTAAGTAAGTAAGTAAGTAAGTAAGTAAGTAAGTAAGTAAGTAAGTAAGTAAGTAAGTAAGTAAGTAAGTAAGTAAGTAAGTAAGTAAGTAAGTAAGTAAGTAAGTAAGTAAGTAAGTAAGTAAGTAAGTAAGTAAGTAAGTAAGTAAGTAAGTAAGTAAGTAAGTAAGTAAGTAAGTAAGTAAGTAAGTAAGTAAGTAAGTAAGTAAGTAAGTAAGTAAGTAAGTAAGTAAGTAAGTAAGTAAGTAAGTAAGTAAGTAAGTAAGTAAGTAAGTAAGTAAGTAAGTAAGTAAGTAAGTAAGTAACTAAACAGGGGTGTCTGATTATGATAATAGTCTGTTTTAGGTCTGTTTTTGTCCATTTCAAATATACCGAGCGCCTGATTGAGTCTCAGAAATGACAAAAACTGATAGAAAGACATTCACGGTAGACAAATTGTTTATATGTAAAAATCAAATCGCTTCCCTGGCTTGACATGGGATAATAAACAGACTATTAATGATTCCCCAGACATAGGAACAAAGGCTGCCAGAACAGTAATTTCTTGCTTCCTTTTAAATCTAGGAGAATAACTATTCAAAAGATCATTGAAAAATGGTCTAGGTTATTCTCGAATTCAAGGGCAGACAGGAGGATAATCGAATGGCCTCTCAATCTTACTGAAGTAGCATTTCTAATCCTGTCTTGTCCAGTTCTTCATCCGATTAACTGGCGGTAATCTGGAAGTCTTTGAAATTCAACGAAACTGGAGAAGCTGGCACGGATTTGCGTGTAAATCGCGCGGATTATCAGCTTATCAGTTCTTGTCGTCCGTAATGTGAGTTCTGTCACCTTAATTAAACAAAGATTGCTTGCTGCTGAGAGTTTAGCTTTAGCTGTACTCAATATAGCGATGCTGCTGAAATGTTTATATCCAGATTCTGCAATCGTTCATTTCCAAATCGTCGATTTCTCCAATGGTCAACTTCCCCAATCATCGATTTCCCCAATTATTGATTTTCGCAATTATTGATTTCCCCAATCATCGATTTCCCCAATGGTCGACTTCCCCAATCATTGATTTCCCCAATAATTGATTTCCCCGATCATCGATTTCCCCAATGGTCGATATCCTTAATAGTCGATTTCCCCAATGATTGATTTCCCCAATCATCGATTTCCCCAATGGTCAATATCCTTATTGGTCGATTTCCCCAATCATTGATTTCCCCAATCATCAATTTCCCTAATCATCGATTTCCCCAATCATTGATTTCCCCAATCATTGATTTCCTCAATCATCGATTTCCCCAATGGTCGACTTCCCCACTCATTGATTTCCCCAATCATTGATTTCCCCAATCATTGATTTCCCCAATCATCAATTTCCCTAATCATCGAATTCCCCAATCATTGATTTCCCCAATCATCGATTTCCCCAACCATCAATTTCTCTAATCATCGATTTCCCCAATCATCAATTTCCCTAATCATCGAATTCCCCAATCATTGATTTCCCCAATCATTGATTTCCCCAATCATTGATTTCCTCAATCATCGATTTCTCCAATGGTCGACTTCCCCAATGGTCGACTTCCCCAATGGTCGATTTCCCCAATCATTGATTTTCCCAATCATCGACTTCCCCAATCATTGATTTTCCCAATCATCGACTTCCCCAATCATTGATTTCCCAATCATTGATTTCCCCAATCATCGACTTCCCCAATCATTGATTTCCCAATCATTGATTTCCCCAATCATCAATTTCCCTAATCATCGATTTCCCCAATCATCGATTTCCCCAATGGTCGATTTCCCCAATCATTGATTTCCCCAATCATCGACTTCCCCAACCATCAATTTCTCTAATCATCGATTTCCCCAATCATCAATTTCCCTAATCATCGAATTCCCCAATCATTGATTTCCCCAATCATTGATTTCCCCAATCATTGATTTCCTCAATCATCGATTTCTCCAATGGTCGACTTCCCCAATGGTCGACTTCCCCAATGGTCGATTTCCCCAATCATTGATTTTCCCAATCATCGACTTCCCCAATCATTGATTTTCCCAATCATCGACTTCCCCAATCATTGATTTCCCAATCATTGATTTCCCTAATCATCGATTTCCCCAATCATCGATTTCCCCAATCATCAATTTCCCCAATCATTGATTTTCCCAATCATCGACTTCCCCAATCATTGATTTTCCCAATCATCGACTTCCCCAATCATTGATTTCCCAATCATTGATTTCCCCAATCATCGACTTCCCCAATCATTGATTTCCCAATCATTGATTTCCCCAATCATCAATTTCCCTAATCATCGAATTCCCCAATCATTGATTTCCCCAATCATTGATTTCCCCAATCATTGATTTCCTCAATCATCGATTTCTCCAATGGTCGACTTCCCCAATGGTCGACTTCCCCAATGGTCGATTTCCCCAATCATCAATTTCCCCAATCATTGATTTTCCCAATCCTCGACTTCCCCAATCATTGATTTTCCCAATCATCGACTTCCCCAATCATTGATTTCCCAATCATCGATTTCCCCAATCATCGACTTCCCCAATCATCAATTTCCCCAATCATTGATTTTCCCAATCATCGACTTCCCCAATCATTGATTTTCCCAATCATCGACTTCCCCAATCATTGATTTCCCAATCATTGATTTCCCCAATCATCGACTTCCCCAATCATTGATTTCCCAATCATTGATTTCCCCAATCATCAATTTCCCTAATCATCGATTTCCCCAATCATCGATTTCCCCAATGGTCGATTTCCCCAATCATTGATTTCCCCAATCATCGACTTCCCCAACCATCAATTTCTCTAATCATCGATTTCCCCAATCATCAATTTCCCTAATCATCGAATTCCCCAATCATTGATTTCCCCAATCATTGATTTCCCCAATCATTGATTTCCTCAATCATCGATTTCTCCAATGGTCGACTTCCCCAATGGTCGACTTCCCCAATGGTCGACTTCCCCAATGGTCGACTTCCCCAATGGTCGACTTCCCCAATGGTCGACTTCCCCAATGGTCGATTTCCCCAATCATCAATTTCCCCAATCATTGATTTTCCCAATCATCGACTTTCCCAATCATTGATTTCCCAATCATTGATTTCCCCAATCATCGACTTCCCCAATCATTGATTTCCCAATCATTGATTTCCCCAATCATTGATTTCCCTAATCATCGATTTCCCCAATCATCGATTTCCCCAATCATCAATTTCCCCAATCATTGATTTTCCCAATCATCGACTTCCCCAATCATTGATTTTCCCAATCATCGACTTCCCCAATCATTGATTTTCCCAATCATCGACTTCCCCAATCATTGATTTCCCAATCATTGATTTCCCCAATCATCGACTTCCCCAATCATTGATTTCCCAATCATTGATTTTCCCAATCATCAATTTCCCTAATCATCGATTTCCCCAATCATCGATTTCCCCAATGGTCGATTTCCCCAATCATTGATTTCCCCAATCATCGACTTCCCCAATCATCAATTTCCCTAATCATCGATTTCCCCAATCATCAATTTCCCTAATCATCGAATTCCCCAATCATTGATTTCCCCAATCATTGATTTCCCCAATCATTGATTTCCTCAATCATCGATTTCTCCAATGGTCGACTTCCCCAATGGTCGACTTCCCCAATCATCGATTTCCCCAATGGTCGATTTCACCAATCATTGATTTTCCCAATCATCGACTTCCCCAATCATTGATTTTCCCAATCATCGAATTCCCCAATCATCGATTTCCCCAATCATCGACTTCCCCAATCATTGATTTCCCAATCATTGATTTCCCCAATCATCGACTTCCCCAATCATTGATTTCCCAATCATTGATTTCCCCAATCATCAATTTCCCTAATCATCGATTTCCCCAATCATCGATTTCCCCAATGGTCGATTTCCCCAATCATTGATTTCCCCAATCATCGACTTCCCCAATCATCAATTTCCCTAATCATCGATTTCCCCAATCATCAATTTCCCTAATCATCGACTTCCCCAATCATCAATTTCCCTAATCATCGATTTCCCCAATCATCGATTTCCCCAATGGTCGACTTCCCCAATGGTCGATTTCTCCAATCATTGATTTCTCCAATCATTAGTTTCCCCAATGGCCGATTTCTCCTATTACCAATTTCCTTAATCACTAAATTTCCCCAATCGCCGGTTCCCCAAATTTGTCTAATTTTCCCAATCGCCGAAAGCCCTTCTAATCAAATTTTTCTAGGTGAATTCACGAAGCCTTCCAAGCTGAATGAACTATTCTCTCCTCAGACGTTTTGGGAGATTATTAGGTAGTTTTGATAATTTAGCGACCTTGTTTATTCATCCAGCTGCAATTCTTCCTTTCGGTTTAGAAAGATAAGCTTCTAAATGGATTTAGCATAACGACTGAATAAGGCGGTGGATTTCTCATTTTATTTCGTAGGTCCATTGGCCTGAGGGCAACCCCGGTCGAAGACATTGATCATTCTAGGTTGAACGACCTCGCACTCCGGTCCGCCTGGCGTAGAAATTTGGTTTGTATTTGACGGTCCACCCCAGTCCATGGACTGAACTGATGCCCGCAGCCTTTGGATGCCATTTTTGTACTATCCTGCCCTACTATAGGCGCCATGTCTACGCATTTCCATGTAGATTAGATCATTAAACTTTTTCAATAAACACAAAATCATACGTCGAAAAAGTTATTTTTACCTATGTTCAGTGACTTTAACTGAATAAATTGATTTATTGGATGATTTCCCGGAGACAAAGTTGTGCAAATGAGCATAGATACACGATTCATGCTGCGATTTGCGAAACGCACTATAAAATATAGTATTTTTGTGTCATACTACAGTACATATAACTAGCTTAAATAAGGCGAACAACTAACAACAAACACCTATAGTCTATTTGTCTATGGTCCAAACTATATATGGTCCGAAGGCGTTAGCAGTTTGCTCAGCCGATTTGAGAGCAATCTAAAAAAGTGAAGCAGCATAGTTTCATAAAAAAATTCTTCAGGGCAAGCTGAATGGCAACACAAAAAGAACAAAGAATATCGAGGTGAGACATGTGCAGACACTCAATAACAATGAGAACAATAATTATCTTGCTCTGCTCAGTGGTACATAAAATAGGGCAGCTTACTGGTAGATTGACTTTCATCATCTGAGAACTGGACGTTTTGATAAAGAATAAATGAACAATTGATTTTTTGAACGTTAGAATCACGCTTAAAAACTACTAAAAAACTTTGAAACAACACAACGAACTGTCACGACAAAGACTTAAAAAATATGCTTTTGTAAAGTAGCATGTGAGGCGACACAAGCCTGTTTAAATTATGTAAAATTGCTCCGCATCGTGTTAGATAGTACTCGGGGCACAAGTATCTCGGATTGTCAGCATTGCGTCTGTCTGTGTTGCTAGGCTATAGTCGCCAACTAGACAAGATGGCTTCGCCTTATCGGCTGCTCCGGCGGCTGCTCAGATTCCTTCGGTTCCTGACCATTCCTGGGCAGAGGAGCTTCCTCGCCTACGTCTGCGGGATCGACATCGGCGGCGGCGGCGACGGCAGCAACAGCGGCTTCGGCAGCTGCCTCAGGTCTACGACACCAGGCCAGGAAGACGTCGGCGAAGGTGTCGCGAAACTGCTTGGACATTGTGGTGTACAGGACAAAGTTCACGCTGTTGTTTACGAGCGACAGCAGATCCAAGACGTCGCCTAGCGGACTATAGACGTTGGTTTCGAAGGCGTGAACTACAAAGCATAGCAACGACATGACTCCCTGCGGCAGCTCCGTGATGATGAAGATGATCACAATGGCCAGCAGCATGGTGGTGGTGCGCTGCTCACGCCGGTCCTTTTTCTGCTCCCGACGGGAACTCTTGCCGCTGCTCAGCAGCTTCCGTCGCCTCCTGGCCGCCTTGGACAATTCTACGATGAGCAGCACGGTCATTAGGGACAGCATCAGGCAGGGTACGATTTTGTACAGCACAGCGATGGTCCAGTAGTTGGATTCAACAAGGGCAGGATTGACTCTGTCCGGCAGCCTGACGAAGTGCACCACGGTGCTATTGTCCCTAGCTGAGCGGCAGGCTCCGGCAGCGTTCACCAAATAGTTTGGGGTGGTGGTCAGCGCCAGCGCGAGGCAGATGGCGCCTATGCTGATGTAGGCGTTGCGAAAGCTGGCCAGCTGCGCGCCCCTGGTCGGCAGGGCGATGTAAAGGTAACGGAACACGGCGAGCGCCACCGTCAGCCAGCAGGCCACGGTGTGTAGCACCAGCACCAGGCTGATGGCAAATAGAGAGTACACAATCCACGGATAGGACAGTGTGTGCGGCACGTTCAGGTTCTCGCCTGGCGATAGCAGAGTGAAGTGCAGAACCTGCGGATGGGGAGGGGCGATAGCAGAGTGAAATGCAGAACCTGCGGATGGGGAGGAGCGATAGCAGAGTGAAGTGCAGAACCTGCCGATGGGGGGGCGATAGCAGAGTGAAGTGCAGAACCTGCGGATGGGGAGGGGCGATAGCAGAGTGAAGTGCAGAACCTGCGGATTGGGAGGGGCGATAGCAGAGTGAAGTGCAGAACCTGCGGATGGGGAGGGGCGATAGCAGAGTGAAGTGCAGAACCTGCGGATGGGGAGGGGCGATAGCAGAGTGAAGTGCAGAACCTGCGGATGGGGAGGGGCGATAGCAGAGTGAAGTGCAGAACCTGCCGATGGGGGAGCAGTGCCGCTCAAATCATCGGGGAGTTTTTTCACAGCATTTGATAACTTTTCCATGAAAGTACTCTATGGCACCTCTAATGTTCTTATTCTTGAAGGTCAATTTGACGTCGAAGTCAAGTAAACCTGTCTGAGAGATCTAAAGCAAAATCCCATTTAGAAGCCTTATTATGCAAGGAACTTTGAGCTGATTTCTGTATCCTTGAGATGGTACTTAGTTAGTGCTTCTAGCTCTTGTAAATGTACTTTCGAAGTAAAAAAACTCTAAAAGTTTCTGTCCCGTTTTGGCTTAAAACATCTTGATCTAATAGCTTCTGCAAAATAAGGGAATTGATGGGGTTTAGCAGAATTTAATTAACTCAGCTGTCTGTTCTGGCTTGGCGTGTCTTAAATCCCTTGAGGAGTGACGCAATCGAACAGATAAGTTTTATCTTTTTAGCATTCTTATTTAATTAATAATAGTATACCTTTTCAACTTCGGATTCGTCAAAAGTGACTTCGAATTCGTCAGCCAATATAAAACTATAGAGCGCTCAAGGGAATGACAAGGGTGTCTATGGTAATTTCTTTCGAGAAAGTGACTTCGAATTCGTCAAAGTGAGTGAAATTCGTCAGTGCAACCAGTATATATTGTCAATCGTGAAGTAAAACAGCAAGTAAACAAACAAAACAGGAAAACAGACGCATAAAATCACGCTTTAAAGTCGCTTGAACAGGTTAACACGCTGTAGTCAGTCCAAAATTCCTCCGTGTGCCAGACACCGCGGTCCGTACCGAAGTGTGAATTCGTGCCATTGTCGGCATTTCTCCTCCGTGATCGCAACCATCGCAGCTTCCACTTCTCGACTCAAAATGCGAAGACGCCGGTTCTGAAGTGTCTCACCTGCTGCTACAGCCGCCTGACGATCATGCACTTCAAAGACAACTTCAGGGTCGGTCATGCGCCGTTTCAGGACCGCCTTCATGCAACAAATTGCCATTTCAGTGGCGTTCAAGAAGGCGAGTAAGGTGGAAGAAACTGAAGCCTTTGGTCAGGACGCCCAAAATTCACGACTCCATGTGCCCTGGCGTTGTCAGCAAGTACCGTGAACTCTTCATCAACAAGGGTCCCGACTTCAATCATAAACTCACGAAACCTCTCTGCTGTAAAGCCACCAACAAAGATGCGGTGGTGGACAGGCCCAACTGTGGGCTAACAGCAAGTGCTACCGTCAGATTGTGCTCACGCTGCGAATTCGCAATCATTACTGCGCGATTGCCAAAATCCGCCCATCCTTTAGTTCGTGACGTCCATAGGTTGCACCCACACTCATCTACGTAGATTAAATTCCTTACAAACAGTCCAGTTTCTAGCATCCAGGTCATGTGTAGAAATCTAGCTTCTTTTGTCACGTCACTATTCCAATCTCCGTGAACCCGCCGTACATCTTTCAATGTAATGCACAAAGTCCCGTCAAGCCGACGACTAATTGCCTGCGTTGTCACGACAGGAGCAGCAGGAAAGTCTGCCACAAGCTTTGCTGAGTAATGAAAGATTGCTGACTTATTTTACATTGACGAATTTCACTCACTTTCTCGCTTAAATTTACACTGGGCACTTTGCTTTCTTGCCATAGACGAAGCGAAGACACTTTCTGATCAGGCTGCTTTTGCACTGACGAATTTCACTTACTTTGACGAATTCGAAGTCACTTTCTCGAAAGAAATTACCATAGACACCCCTTCTCATTCCCTTGAGCACTCTATAGTTTTATATAGGCTGACGAATTCGAACTCACTTTTGACGAATCCGAAGTTGAAAAGGTATATTATTTAAGATTGACTAGTAGTTTCACAGCGAAAGTCTTAAAATGAATTTTAATTAGTTTCTGCTGCCAATGAAGATTTCAAATCACAGAAAAAAGACACCTAACCAATTGAGAACTGGTCAGAGAATGGGGAAAAAAGCTACTTTCCGTGTTGTTTTCTAGATTCAGAAGCTGAATGCATTTATGGAATGTAGGGAAAAGGAAAAAATATGATAAAATATTTTTCCCAAATAAAGCTTGACAGAAAACGATGAGGCTAGCGCCAAAACTGATTTCAAAAGATAAGTCTTTGATCCGCTTCCAATGAAACATTGTCACTAAAGTTGTGCAGAAAAAAAGTGAAAATTTCCCATCTTAAAAGTAGAGGTTGGTTTTCTTCTTTTTAGACCACGCTATTTTCCCCTGGGGAAAGACCACGGACTGCCCACTTCACGACAGCTCCCAAACCGAATGACCAATTTTTGTGAAAGTCCACCACGTGGTCTTTCTACTGTTAAACCGTTTCTAAGAAACGTAGTTTCCCGTCCTTCTACTCCTAGTGGTCCTTGGTCAGCTATTTCGCGGCGCATCCCAATGGTGTGTGCTGCTGCTGTTCAGTCCATGGACTGGGACCATCACACCCACCCAATTGTCCACCCACTTTTTAATCTGAATTGATAACTAATCAGCTTGTGACCCTCACCTGAAAGAAGTACATCAGCATGGTGAGCAGATCGGCCACGGCCACAGCTAGAAGGATGACATTGATGGATGAAGCCAGCATCACCTTGCGGGTGAGCACGGCGATGTTGGCGGTGTTGGCCACCACGCCGAAGACGCAGAGCAGCACGCAAACGTAGCCGTGCACCGGGCGGTAGAACTCCTGGAAGCTGACCAGCGCCCGGTGCTCGGAGGCCACGGAGCCTGATAGATTCGCGCAGCCAATCAGATTCTCCGGCGCCTCCTGGGTGCCCAGTGTTGATCCCATTGCTTCGGGGCAGGAACTGTCTTTAGTCTGTAGTCAGTCTGGAATTAAGACCGGGGTGTGGCACACGTAGAATTCAGGGACTTAAATTGAACCCAAATTGAATCAATTGTGCCTGTTGATTCAATAGTACGCTCGCACCATAATAATAATGATAATAATCTTTTCAGGAGGGCTGCGGGCAGTGGCACATCATTTGGTGACACTAGACCCGCAGCCAGCGAGCAGGCAATTCTGCCCATTCCGCTGACTCCTGAGCACACACGCACACAGATACCGTACTCAGGCACACACTCACACAGGTGTGTACATCTGCACTGACTTTCTTATCGCCAGGCAGTGTACACTTCACTGTGTCTTGGAGGTTGGCCCTTAAGGGCGTAAATTGCACGACAAGCCGCCAAACCCTCTGCAGCTGCACCCAAAATAACTGTAGCCTTACCGCGGAATCGAGCTCAGGGACCTCGGTGCGAGAGGACCTTGTTAGCCGCTCTGCCACTCACCCCATCATGAGAACCATATTGGGTTACACAAATAATAATCAATTTGTGTATTATTATCCTTGCAGCGCATTGGTTAGAGCTTCGGACTTCTGATTAAGAGGTCAGAAGTTCGAATCTCAGCCCATCTGAATAAAACATCCATCTAATCTGTACTTTTTTTATTAGCTTTAGCTTTTTCCCGAACTTTTCGTAGCTTCATTCAGCACTTTTATTTCCAGTTACACGTCGGTAGAAAAAAAATTTAACGTTGATAGCTGAGCATAGCTTGAGTAGTGCAGTTCTTTCCGCATCTGCTTCAATAAACATACAAATAATAGCAAATAAGAATGACTCTGGCCTCCACACAATCTTGATAACTCTATAGGAGAATTCCACAATTTCGCTATGTGACACAGTGAGCCTGCAGAATAATTATTGGCCTAGCTGTCACAGCTAAGCCACCCATCCCTGCAGTATCAGACCGGTGCCACACTTATTTTTACATTGCCGGCCGTTCTAACTATAAGCCTGAACCAACGGCGCCAAAGCACGATAGGTGAACCTCGGTTATACATCACGCTTCTCTCTCACTCTCTGTGGGATATTGTGGGGATTATTCCACCAATGCGGCTGTCAAATGCTCCAACCTCCTCTATGCTTTTTTTCTCTCAAGTTAGTAGTATATTGATTGAGTCTGCGTGATGGCAGATTTATATTACAAAAGTACTTACAGTAGTCTCAATAATAATTTTAATATCTCAATAAGAGAAGCCCACTCATACATAAGCAGTTAATTGTAAAAAAATGAATTTCGACATGAATTCACGCGGTCCTACAAGAAGCTGCTCTGTTAGGCCAGGCGATTTGTGTGAGTATATATATATTTATATATAATATTTTTACTACGATATTATAAGTCATTCAGAGCATAGTAATTATCGGGCTTGAAGATGTATATTTTTATAGGACGTATGAACTGCGTATGATTTTTCTTTTAAATTAAAACATAAAAGATAAATTAAAACAATTGTACTATATATGCTTTCGAGTGGGAATTAATTGAAATTTATTCAAAGCTAAAAAAACAAAAAATCTTTGTGTTATAAA
The DNA here is from genome assembly GCA_950097015.1 of Macrostomum hystrix. Classification (NCBI taxonomy): domain Eukaryota; kingdom Metazoa; phylum Platyhelminthes; family Macrostomidae; genus Macrostomum; species Macrostomum hystrix. Next base: position 3,085,227 of record CATNEN010000031.1, on the reverse strand, counting down.
CAAATATGTTTGGATCTGATCGATATTTTCCGGTTTTAGTTCTATTTTTTTACTGTCGTTTTGTTAATTTTTGCATCACTAAATAACATTTACTGTATAATTAAAGGAAAGCTATAAAAATGTTAAAAAACACTTTTTAATAAAATATATTGTATCTAAGAACTAGGTATTAACGAATTACTATACTTATTTGTGCCTGTGATTTGAGAAAAAGTAAATTTTAATTAGAAAATAAATTGAATTAAATACGTAAAATAACTACTAGAAGAAATTAAAGAAAGTGTTAATCAGATAAATAGAATTAAATTTCCATTAAATTAGTATGAGTAACAATTGTTAATAACTTAGACCTTTAGAAATTTTACTGACTAATTTAGTTCCTTTCTTTAGATTTCACACATGTTCAATTCAAATAATCTATTGAAATCTCGGCCGCCAATGTCAGAAAAATTAAATGACTTATTGACAGACTAAACTGATATATCCCTGCACGCTTTTGTAGTCGAATTAATCACGAAAGCCATCTTTGTGAGTTGTGTTTGCGTGTGTGTCGATAAATACGAAAGATTGAGTGCATCCTTCTGGCGAAAGGTCGGTCCGGCATTATCGGATAACAGACTGTGGCGAGAGGAATTCCGGGCGAGAGGAATTCAGAGAAAGGATCGAGGCAATGGAGGTCTTCTTCCATTAATAAATTGCCCAGCTATGACCGCCCCCCGGCTCAGAGAGCTGAGACGTCATCTTGCAAAGACGGGGCAAACAATTTTCTGCTGTGGCAGCTAAGAGGAGTCCGGGATGGCCGGAATGCATTGGGAAGAGTGAGCCCGGAGCTGTGCACAGTTTGCTCAGAATAATCTTCCCCTCTTTCAAAAGGCACGCCGAAGGCAAGGACAGAGGATTTGAGCTGCGAGATGAGAGGCCCGAGGAGAGGATAAAGGATTTGCTAGCGGACCACACAGGATGCCGGCCTTGATAGTCGCTCAGACTGACTGCTTCTATTAGCACTGCTGAAAAATCACTTAATTTGCATTCGCTGGTGCCCTTAAGCCGATTAAGATAAGTCTGAGTCCAGTCACAGTGCTCCGTCCGTGAGGTGTCTGTCTATGAGGTGTCTGTCTATGAGGTGTCTGTCCGTGAGGCGTCTGTCCGTGAAGTGTCTGTCTATGAGGTGTCTGTCCGTGAGGCGTCTGTCCGTGAAGTGTCTGTCTGTGAGGTGTCTGTCCGTGAGGTGTCTGTCTATGAGGTGTCTGTCCGTGAGGTGTCCGTGAGGTGTTTGTCTGTGAGGTGTCTCTCCGTGAGGTGTCCGTGAGGTGTTTGTCTGTGAGGTGTCTGTACGTGAGGTTTCTGTCTATGAGGTGTCTGTCCGTGAGGTGTCTGTGAGGTGTCTGTCTATGAGGTGTCTGTCCGTGAGGTGTTTGTCTGTGAGGTGTCTGTACGTGAGGTGTCTGTCTATGAGGTGTCTGTCCGTGAGGTGTCTGTGAGGTGTCTGTCTATGAGGTGTCTGTCTATGAGGTGTCTGTCTGTGAGGTGTCTGTCCTCCGTGAGGTGTCTGTCTGTGAGATGTCTGAAGTTTCGTGTCTGTTTGTCTGTCATTAAATTGGGTTTTTATCTGCGAGTTGTGGGACTATTTAATTATTTTATGTACTTTTACGAGTATCTTTGACGGTACTATCTATACATCTATCTTGTCCATCTCGACTAGAACAATTGCTAAAATATTTTGCATTACATTGCAGCGCAAAATAGCTAATAGTATTTTTAAGTTTGGCGTGCGCCCTAACTCTCAGATATTTTTAATTATAACAAACTTATTATCCCACGGCTTCAATAATGGACTTTTCGGTGACTCCGCCAAGGCCAATTCAATTATCTATCCCACTCCAGAGTCTAATGGAATTGGGAGCGTAGCAACATTGTTGCGAGCATAGGCCAACAATGCGCCACCCTAACTTTAGCTCGTTAGAGTCTTCCTGGCATGTGCCAGATGCCTGAACATACCAAATACCGCAAACGTCTAGACTTTTCAACGCCTACTTGCCAGTCCTAATGAATTTTTCACACACCCTCTCTTAGAACTGGAGATTAAGAAACCTGCAGACTTCTGTTTCCGCTCATGCTTAGCGAACTGACGGCCGTAGCTTATCCCAAGTGCTTTCCATGATGACTTGTCACTCAATTTTGACAGCTTTAGCGCAGTCCGGGCGTTAACTAAGGCAGCGCCTCCGATTTCCTTCCACTGCCGGCATAGCGGCTAATTGGATACCTATAGCCGCCTGTGGCTGAACTTTTATCTGAGTCTGGAGATCCGGGATTTGAATTTGGGACAAGCCAGTAAATTGGACCTCCCAGAGCTCATCAACCAAATCCAAGAATTAATGATAATAGTAACTAGACAAGCTCAGAGTGACATTGCGAAGACCACTTTGCAATGCCTGCTGGCCTCTGTGTCTGGAGCTATATTTAGTGAGGCCAGCAGCTCCGATTTCTTAGAATTTGCCGTGTCCGTGGCTGAGCACTCCCTGTCTCAAATCGAAACCCTCAGCGGAGGGCATCGGAATCCTCTAATTTTCCTGATTCTTCCCACATCTTCCAAGCTCAATCTTTGCCAGCTGATTTTTGCTTCCCGCCTCCGCTCGAATCTCCCCAGAGGTGGAGGAGCTGGGAAAAGTGCGCTGAAGCGCACCCGCTACAATCTTACGTCTGACGGGGAGAAGGAAGGCTTCTCTTTCCTCTAATTAACTGGCTGCCGCAGGTTGCTGCGATTATCCTAACGGATCCTATCATTATAGCCGCCCCTAAGCCGGATCGCCGCGGCGCAAGCGGGCACAAGTTAGTAGGGCTCTCGCATTGTCTAATGCGCAAATGCGACTTTATTGGCCTTTTGGCTTTAGTCCTCTGAGGATCTTTCGAGGATCTTGGAAGGTCTTGGGAAGATATTGTGAGGATTTTTTTAGAGATTTTGTGAGGATATTGTGAAGATCTTGAAAATATATTTTGAAGGATTTTGTGAGGATCTTTTGAGGGATTTCGTGAGGATATTGTGAGGATCTTGTGAAGATCTTTAGAGAGATTTTGTGAGGATCTTGTGAGGATTTTTTGAGGATCTTGGAAGGATCTTGGGAAGATATTGTGAGGATCTTTTGAGAGATTTTGTGAGGAAATTGTTAGGACCTTGTGAGGATCTTGTGAGGGATTTTTGGAGGATTTTGTGAGGATTTTGTGAGGATCTTGTGAGGGATTCTTGGAGGATTTTGTGAGTATATTATGAGGATCTTGTCAGGATCTTGCAAGGATCCTTGGAAGATCTAGTGAGGACTTTTGGGATCTCTGGAGAATCTTGTTAGGACCTTTTGAATCTGTGATGCCAACCAACAGAAAGAAAATCTCGGAGAGTCACTCTAAAAAGTTACAAAGCAGAGTTAAATTATCACAGGTACTATCCAAGCTTGTAGACTGATTTGGCTAGATAGGCGAGCAAACTTAGCGTAGATTTTTTCTCAACTAAGTTTTTGTTAAATTCTATAAAATCAAATGAAACTTACCGAATTTGAATTATAAAACGACTCGTGTGCCTAGAAAAGTATTCTCATGGTAAAGCTCTGGCTAATTCTTTATATTTTAAACAGGCGAATCCCATGTAGTTTCTACACGAATAGGGACACTGCCATTGGCTGCCTGGCTGCCAAGGAACCGGACATTTGCGGGATGGCTAGACCCTTCGAATCAGGATATTGGTCAGAAGATAAGGCAGACTCGTCAGTGCTGTCTGCTGCCGAATGCCGAGTGACCGAATGACACACTGACAGAATGACTCACTGACAGAATGACACACTGACAGAATGACACACTGACAGAATGACACACTAACAGAATGACTCACTGACAGAATGTCACACTGACAGAATGACTCACTAACAGAATGACTCAATGACAGAATGACTCACTAACAGAATGACTCAATGACAGAATGTCACACTAACAGAATGACTCAATGACAGAATGTCACACTAACAGAATGACTCACTGACAGAATGTCACACTAACAGAATGACTCACTGACAGAATGTCACACTAACAGAATGACTCACTGACAGAATGTCACACTGACAGAATGACGCACGAAAACAGAGCTTCACAGCAGAACGAGGCACTGGAAAAATGAGCTTACAGAATGCGCTGCTAGTAGCGGTGCCAGATGCAATAACAGTTAAAGAAGTCACGCAAAATTTTAATTTCCGGATGTTTTTCAATTTCAATCACAGCCAGAAATTTTTTTCTTGATTCTCTCTTGCATAAATGTGACTTGTCTCTGCAAGACACGCAACAATTTGAAATTCCAAAATAAGAATAGAAATTCATGGTCTAAAGGACGGAATCGTGTCCCAAGGCTTGGGGCAATCAGACGCTAAGTGTGTAAGCTTGCTCGGTCACGCCTCATCTGCTGCCGCTGGCTGGCCTCCCCAAACAAGGGGCTGGGCAGAACTCCCACGGTAGCGTTGAGGTCGATGAGAGCGCGGCTCGCAGGTCGAGTACCCGGATACGGGGGTGGGACAAGGATGGCCTGAAAGATCTCAGATGAAGGAAGCCACAGGCTCGCCTCGTTAGGTCCACGCATGCGGCAACCAAAGCATAGGTCCGGCTTTCCTTAACTTTCGAGTGGCGCCGAAGCCGACTAAAGTACTTCGACGCGCTTCGCCGAGCGCAGGCATAGCCACTCGCTGTTCGATAATTCTCGCCAACTAGCGCTGTCGAATTCACTTTCTTTACTTTATCTCTAGCGAATTTTTGGCAGTTTTAGAGAACGCATTTGCCCCGGCGCTTGGATTAATAAATTTAACTCGGTGCCAAGGGACACTGACAGTGACACTGACAATGAGAATCACCATGGCAGTGACAATGAGAATCACCATGGCAGTGACAGTGAGAATCACCATGGCAGTGACAATGAGAATCACCATGGCAGTGACAATGAGAATCACCATGGCAGTGACACTGACAATGAGAATCACCATGACAGTGACAGTGACAGTGAGAATCACCATGACAGTGACAGTGAGAATCACCATGACAGTGACAATGAGAATCACCATGGCAGTGACACTGACAATGAGAATCACCATGGCAGTGACAATGAGAATCACCATGGCAGTGACACTGACAATGAGAATCACCATGGCAGTGACAATGAGAATCACCATGGCAGTGACACTGACAATGAGAATCACCATGGCAGTGACACTGACAATGAGAATCACCATGGCAGTGACACTGACAATGAGAATCACCATGGCAGTGACACTGACAATGAGAATCACCATGACAGTGACAGTGAGAATCACCATGACAGTGACAGTGAGAATCACCATGGCAGTGACAATGAGAATCACCATGGCAGTGACAGTGAGAATCACCATGGCAGTGACACTGACAATGAGAATCACCATGGCAGTGACACTGACAATGAGAATCACCATGGCAGTGACAATGAGAATCACCATGGCAGTGACAATGAGAATCACCATGGCAGTGACAATGAGAATCACCATGGCAGTGACAATGAGAATCACCATGGCAGTGACAGTGAGAATCACCATGACAGTGGCAGTGAGAATTACCATGACAGTGGCAGTGGCAGTGAGAATCACCATGACAGTGGCAGTGAGAATCACCATGACAGTGGCAGTGGCAGTGAGAATCACCATGACAGTGGCAGTGAGAATCACCATGACAGTGGCAGTGGCAGTGAGAATCACCATGACAGTGGCAGTGAGAATTACCATGACAGTGGCAGTGAGAATCACCATGACAGTGGCAGTGGCAGTGAGAATCACCATGACAGTGGCAGTGAGAATCACCATGACAGTGGCAGTGGCAGTGAGAATCACCATGACAGTGGCAGTGGCAGTGAGAATCACCATGACAGTGGCAGTGGCAGTGAGAATCACCATGACAGTGGCAGTGGCAGTGAGAATCACCATGACAGTGGCAGTGGCAGTGAGAATCACCATGGCAGTGACAATGAGAATCACCATGGCAGTGACAGTGAGAATCACCATGACAGTGACAGTGAGAATCACCATGACAGTGGCAGTGAGAATCACCATGACAGTGGCAGTGGCAGTGAGAATCACCATGACAGTGGCAGTGAGAATCACCATGACAGTGGCAGTGGCAGTGAGAATCACCATGACAGTGGCAGTGAGAATCACCATGACAGTGGCAGTGGCAGTGAGAATCACCATGACAGTGGCAGTGAGAATTGTCATGCCGTAGTCTAATAGCACTCACGTATCGCTTTGCCGGTCAATCTAATATGTACATATCACTAACTCTCGCTCACTATGTACATGCCCCCCACGCGCACGTTGATCGTATCGGTTGCACGTTGAGGCAAATATATAAATACTGTCTCGCCCTACTTGGAGGGCTCACCTATTTCTTCGCACCTCACACAGCTTGACTCTTGAGCTATTACATTGGCGTCGCAAGGCCGAACCATGGCCTTCCTACAACTGCCTCCACCAGCCCACTTTAGCATCAGAGACGACCCTCACTCTGTAAGCAAGCGCTGGCAGGAGTGGTCGACCAACCTTCTGCGGTACCTGGCGGCAACCGGCATCAAAGATGAGACGCAGAAACGCCAGATCCTTCTGTATACGGCAGGCAAAGAAGTGAGCGACCTGTACAACGAGATCGCCACCCAGTCGCAGCAACAAGAAGGCGAGCCCGCAGCCGAGCCCACGGTCGACCAGCTGATCGCACAGTTCAGCACGCACTTCCAAGGCCGCGATAACGTCGTCTTCATTCGATACCAGTTTCGCCACTGTCTCCAGGAAGAAGGCGAATCCATAGACGCTTGGCACAGCAGACTGTGGAGCGCCTCGGAAACCTGCAAGTTCGAGGGTCTCCGCCAGTCGCTCATCAGGGACCAAATCGTGGCCAGCTGTCGCAGCGAGTCACTGAGGAAGCGCCTGCTGAATATCCCCAACATCAGCCTGTCGGACACTCTCCAGCTGGCCAGGACGCACGAGGCAGCAGAGAAGCAGGCGGCCATCATGACCAGGACAGCGGCAGCCTCTGAGGAAGTGGCGCAACTGCGCCGCCAGCGCCACCCGCTGCCGGAACCTTCGCGTGAGTCGCAGCAATTTGCTAAGTGCATCCGGTGCGGCGAGCTGGGCCACAAGAGCTGCAGCAGGGCGCAAGGCAAGCGATGCAGCAGCTGCGGCAAGGCCAACCATCTGGCCAAGGCCTGCCTCAGCAGCCGCTCGAAGATTAACTCACTGCAGCCCGAGCAGGACCAGTCAGCCGACCAACCACCCAACGAGGTGTTCTGCACGCTCAGCGGCAAGGACGACAGCGCCAAGTTCGTCATCAGAATCAACGGCAGTCCGGTCCGCACACTGATCGACAGCGGAGCGAGCTGCAACGTGTTGGACATGGCGACGTTCCACAGAATCTGCCGGCGCGGCACGCCGCTTTCGCCGTCCAGCACCACAGTCTTTGCGCTTGGTGCCAGCGAGCCACTGAAGACAGCCGGCCAAACAACGCTCACTGTCAGAGCGAACCACCGCGAATTGCAGGCCAATTTCATCGTCATCAGCAGCAACTGCACACCGATTCTCGGAAGATCGTCCAGCACAAAGCTCGGCATGCTGAGAGTCGGACCTGAAGTCAGCACGAACTCTGCGGTGGTGGCCAGCCTAGCTAAGCCGGCCAGCAGTGAGGACCAGCACCTGCCCAAGCAGCTGCAACTTCAGACAATCCTGGCGGAATTCAGCGACTGCTTTCAAGGCATCGGATGCGTGAAGGGAGTCAGCGTCACTATCAGGCTCAGGCCGGATGCCACTCCAGTCTGCCAGCCGCCATCCCGAGTGCCCGTTCACCTAAGGAATGCTGTAATCAAGGAGCTGGAAGATCAACTGGCACTGGGAATCGTCGAACGAGTGCGTGGTCCAACAGCCTGGTGCTCCAGAATGGTCGCAGTTCCAAAGGCCGAGCAGGGCGAGGTTCGCATCACCCAGGACCTCCGCGAGGTGAACAAGTACGTCATCCCAGAGAAGCAGCCTATACCCACATTCGAAGAGGTGACGGACGAGATGGCGGGCGCGACGTATTTCTCGGAGCTGGACGTCGCCAAAGCCTTCCACCAAATTGAAGTCGCCGAGGAGTCTAGAGACCTGCTAACGTTCTCCTCACCCATCGGGCTCCTGCGGCTGCGCCGGCTCTGCATGGGCTTCACATCCGCCTCCGAGATCCTCCAGCGGGTGATGACCTCCGTCCTGAGTGGCCTCCCCGGCGTCCGCTGGGTGCACGACGACATCCTGGTGTACGCGAAAAACATTGAAGAGCACAACCAGCGCCTGCGAGACTGCCTGGCCCGGTTGAAGGCTAGCAACATCACGTTGAACCCCAAGAAGTGCCGCTTCGCCCGGCCAGAGGTCGACTTTCTCGCCATGCGGCTCTCTGCATGCGGCATTCACCCAAGCGCCGAGAAAGTAGCGGCCATCAACAACTTCAAGCGGCCGACCAACGCAACCGAGGTGCGCTCCTTCCTCGGCCTCGTCACCTTCGTAGCGCGCTTCATCAGCAACCTGTCTGACAGGGCCCGGCCACTCCGCGAGCTGACAAGGCAGGCCGCCGAGTGGACGTGGGGCGAAAAGCAAGAGGCCGCATTCAACGACATCAAACAGACGATCGCCAGCAGCCACGCGCTGGCATTCTTCAATAGTGAGCTGCAGACTCAGCTGATCGTGGACGCCAGCCCCACGGGTGTCGGCGCCATCCTTGCCCAAGTTCAGCCAGACGGATCGACGCGGCCGGTGGCATACGCGAGCCGCAGCCTCAGCCCGACCGAGCAGCGCTACTCCCAGACGGAGCGAGAGGCCCTCGCGGTGAAGTACGGCGGCCTGAAGTTCTACCACTACCTCAGCGGGGGTGGCAGTTTCAAGGTCATCACCGACCACAAGCCGCTGATATCCCTGTTCAGCACGGGGTCTCGGCCGCCACCCCGCATTGAGCGCATGGCGCTGCGACTGCAAGACCTTGTCTTTCGGGTCGTGTACCAGCCCGGCGCCGGCAACCCGTCTGACGTCCTGAGCCGCCAGCCGCTGCCAATGCCACCAAACAACGTCGGCGAGCAGGCGGACGCGATCTACGTGGCCACGGCAGTCCAAGCTGCCACTCCGGTGTCCATCAGCCTGGGCACAATCAAGGCGGCCTCCGAACGAGACGGCACGGTACAAGCAGCGCTACACGCCATCCGCGGCCACCAATGGGACAAGAGTGACACGTGCCTGCAGGGACTCCATGGCGTATCCCACGAACTATCCGAGCTGAACGGCCTGCTGCTGCGCGGCAGTCAGCTGTACATGCCGACGACTCTGCGATACCGGTGCATGCAGCTGGCCCACCAGGGACACCAGGGCGTCAAAAAAACGCTCGACCGCTTGCAAGCGAAGGTCTGGTGGCCAGGCATGCGAGCATCCGTGGAGGCGCACGTAGCAGCCTGCACCAGCTGCCTGACCTGCACCAGCGAGACCTCGCCGAAAGCCACGCCGCTAAAGCCGACCGAACTGCCGGAGGGCCCCTGGCTCGAGCTGGGGCTCGACTTCCTCGGACCGATAAACGGCAAGTCGCTGCTCGTCTGTACGGACCACTTCTCCAGGTTCCCGCTCGTGGAGGTCATGGCCAGCACCACCGCCTCCGCCGTCATCAACGTGCTACGCCGGTGGTTTAGCATCTTCGGGCAGCCGACAAAGGTGACCACAGACAATGGCCCACCCTTCGCATCGGCCGAGTTCAGCAGCTTCCTGATGGATCAGGGCGCACGGCACCATCGGATCACGCCTCTCTACCCTCAGGCCAACGGCGCAACGGAGCGGTGCAATCAAGGGCTGAACAAGGCTATCCGCGCAGCGATCGTCGAAGGCAGGGACTGGACACTGGCCCTGGACGAGTACCTGGCAGCGTACAGACGCACTCCGCACTGCTCCACGGGCGTCGCGCCGGCCAGTCTGTTATTTGGCAGGCAGATCAACGATGTGATCCCGAGTCTCCGACACTCGCAGCCCGTCGACGCGACTCGAGCGGCCATTGCCGACAGCGACAGACAGGCCAAGGAGGCTATGAAGCGGCACGCCGACCGACGCTTCAGAGCCGCCGACCACGGCATTCGCGCCGGCGACCGCGTCCTCAGGCGCCAGCAGCCCCGGCAAAAGACCGACGCCTTCTACGAGTCGGCGCCGTGGACCGTGGCCGAGGTGCAAGGCGACTCCCTGCTCATGCAGCGCGACGACGTCGTCTGCCGCAGGCACGCCACGCAGGTCAAGCGGCTGCCCGGGCAGCCTGAGCAGTCCGATCAGCAGCCGCTCGAACCTCCCGACGCCCCTGAGCTCACGGAGCCAGTCGCAGCCCGGCTCCACCCACGGCGGGCGAAGGACCCAGAGAGGAACTACAGAGAACCCGACCTGCGCAGAAGCTGAATTGCTTGATTGACAGACTAAAGTTACAAGGACTGTTCTAAAAACAATTATATTGTTGCCTGCTACTACTTCTTTCATTTTATTCCCTTAATTTTTCATCCACTTGAGGAGGACTGTCATGCCGTAGTCTAATAGCACTCACGTATCGCTTTGCCGGTCAATCTAATATGTACATATCACTAACTCTCGCTCACTATGTACATGCCCCCCACGCGCACGTTGATCGTATCGGTTGCACGTTGAGGCAAATATATAAATACTGTCTCGCCCTACTTGGAGGGCTCACCTATTTCTTCGCACCTCACACAGCTTGACTCTTGAGCTATTACAAGAATCACCATGACAGTGGCAGTGAGAATCACCATGACAGTGGCAGTGAGAATTACCATGACAGTGGCAGTGAGAATCACCATGACAGTGGCAGTGGCAGTGAGAATCACCATGACAGTGGCAGTGAGAATCACCATGACAGTGACAGTGAGAATTACCATGACAGTGGCAGTGGCAGTGAGAATCACCATGACAGTGGCAGTGGCAGTGAGAATCACCATGACAGTGGCAGTGGCAGTGAGAATCACCATGACAGTGGCAGTGGCAGTGAGAATCACCATGACAGTGGCAGTGGCAGTGAGAATCACCATGACAGTGGCAGTGGCAGTGAGAATCACCATGACAGTGCTATTGACAGCAATCAAGATGACTTCAATTGTAATTTTCCTAGTGCAGTTTCGAGCCTGACAAAATGCTGTCCATGTCGTTACTTCACTTTCTTTTTATGAAATTCTTAACTATGGTCTTTTAGAACTAGCAGCAGCAAATTGGTGCTCATTATTCTGCCATTCTTTGCAGCGCCGCTTTTCTTGCATCGGACTGTCAGACAGACGACCTTGACTCCTTTTGGAAGCTAATTGAGAACCTATTGAGATTCTCAGACAGTTGAAGGGAATTTCACAGGAAGTTAAATTCAAGTGAGGCGCCTTTGATCAAGGCCTGCGGAACCTTTGTCCTCCATCTGGTTGCCACTCTGTTTAAGGTGGGCAGTGAGCAGCCTTGGTTCAATTCAAAAAAATAAAAATTTTTGGCTAACTTTCATTTAGAACATTTGTGGCCACATTAAAATGCTTTAAAAGAGCCTGATATTACAGCACTATGACAGTGTCTGTTACAGCCCGATTACAGTGTCCGTTACAGCCCGATAACAGTGTCTGTTACAGCCCGATAACAGTGTCTGTTACAGCTCGATAACTGTGTCTGTTACAGCCCGATAACAGTGCAGTCCGTTACAGCCCGATAACAGTGTCCGTTACAGCCCGATAACAGTGTCCGTTACAGCTCGATAACAGTGTCTGTTACAGCCCGATAACAGTGTCTGTTACAGCCCGATAACAGTGTCCGTTACAGCCCGATAACAGTGTCTGTTACAGTTCGATAACAGTGTCTGTTACAGCCCGATAACTGTGTTTGTTACAGCTCGATAACTGTGTCTGTTACAGCCCGATAACAGTGTCTGTTACAGCCCGATAGCAGTGTCTGTTACAGCCCGATAACAGTGTCTGTTACAGCCCGATAACTGTCTCTGTAACAGCACAAATGACAGTAACTTTACAGCTTAATAACAGTGTCTGTTACAGCCCAATAACTACTAGCGTATGTCTGTTACGTCCCGAAAAGCAGAAGTATTTTTATTCCGCCCAAGCATTCTAATTTGTTTATCATTTTCCTTGTACGCCAGCTGTCCTGTCTGTCAGTAAGTGATTTTCGGTTTCGTTTCAGCTCCGGAATGAGATCAGATAAACAAATTCCAGCTAGGAGCCGAAGCAGAATGTCAGTTTGAGATTACATTCGGTGTCGCATGGCAACTGTTGTTCCTCTGTCAGGATGTGACGGGAGGCGAGACACTTTTAGAAGACGCAAATATTCCGTTCTTTGAAATATCGCCCATGTAGATGACCTGATCTGGCGTCAGAGACGGTTGATCCTGTACGGACAGTCAGCACAATTTAGCCTTGACTGGATGTTGATGCCACAGGGTGCCTGTGAGAACAAAGTCTTGGAGCTCTCACTGATGGGGAAATATTTCAAGATAGGAAAGTATGTATAGGAAGTTCTGCAGATTGTGAAATTTTACGCATCAAAGAACAAACAATCTGCACGTTTTGAAACTATCTTTTGATTTATAATTAAGCAGATTGGGATGGACGCAGATTGGGGTGGATGCAGATTGGGGTGGATGCAGATTGGGGTGGATGCAGATTGGGTGGATGCAGATTGGGTGGATGCAGATTGGGGTGGGTGCAGATTGGGTGGATGCAGATTGGGGTGGGTGCAGATTGGGTGGATGCAGATTGGGAGGTAGGTAGATTGGGAGGTAGGTAGATTGGGAAGGATGCAGATTGGGGTGGGTGCAGATTGGGGTGGTTGCAGATTGGGTGGATGCAGATTGGGGTGGGTGCAGATTGGGGTGGGTGCAGATTGGGGTGGATGCATATTGGGGTGGGTGCAGATTTGGGTGGGTGCAGATTGGGGTGGGTGCAGATTGAGAAGAATAAAAGTCTGGATTGTGCAGTACGGAAATCTCGAACTCAAGAGTACCTAAATTCAAACTCGCCGTTTTTTCAAGAATACTTGGAAATTATATTTTCTGAGCCATAAATTATCTTCAACAACTGACCAGCTGTACTGTGCACAGCTGCTCCAAGCAGCAGATCATTTGATCAGTTGGTTCTAAAGTTATGCCAAAAGCGATGTCTCCATATTCGTTCAGAAGACAGGGAATGAAAAAATATATAATCGCATTGAAGTGAAAAGTCTTTGTTTACGCTTTCGCTATGAAAACTGCCGGAGGGCTAATTGTGAAAATACACCGACTCGCAGGAACTAACAGAGTGTCCCTAGTCGAAATGGGATACGGTATATTGTGGAAGGTTTATTAGCCTCGGGTAAGAGAGCGAGGTAATTCTATGCAATTCGCTTACCTGCGGACTTTCCCCAACTGACCTGCTGAAGATTTTAGATGCCGAAATTCATCATCTGTTCTGTCTGTCTTTCTGCTTTTGCCCATGGCAGACAAAGATGAATAGTGAGTGTGGCGGAACACTTTTCATTAGGCCTGAAATAGACCATATGATTTACCTGATCATTATAGTCAGTTGGGTCAGTTGTTCATTTGGTCAGTTGGTCAGTTAGTTAGTTGGTCAGTTGGTCAGTTAAGTCAGTTGGTCAGTTGGTCAGTTGGGTCAGTTGATCAGTTGGTCAGTTGGTCAGCTTTCAGCTGGTCAGTTGGTCAGTTGGTCAGATGGTCAGTTGGTCAGTTGGTCAGTTGGGTCAGTTGTTCATTTGGTCAGTTGGTCAGTTAGTTAGTTGGTCAGTTGGTCAGTTAAGTCAGTTGGTCAGTTGGTCAGTTAGCCAGTTGGTCAGTTGGTCAGTTGGTCAGTTGGTCAGTTGGTCAGTTGGTCAGTTGGTCAGTTGGTCAGTTGATCAGTTGGTCAGCTGGTCAGTTGGTCAGTTGGTGAGTTGGTCAGCTGGTCAGTTGGTCAGTTGGTCAGTTGGTCAGTTGGTCAGTTGGTCAGTTGGTCAGCTGGTCAGTTGGTTAGTTGGTCAGTTGGTCAGTTGGTCAGCTGGTCAGTTGGTCAGTTGGTCAGTTGGTCAGTTGGTCAGCTGGTCAGTTGGTCAGTTGGTCAGTTGGTCAGTTGGTCAGTTGGTCAGCTGGTCAGTTGGTTAGTGAGCTGATCAGTCTCATGCTTGTGTATTTTTGAATGGCTAAATCAAAGAATCGTCCTTATCCTTATCGCCCTGCTAGCATGCCTGGCGCGCCGTGTTTATCAAACGCCCAAAGAAGAGCAGCTGATTAAGCCAAGCACCACCGGTGCCTACGCTTGACTCTCGAGATTCCAATCGCATCTTATTCTTGAAGCCCTTCAACAAGCCTAGGCGCCGAACCGATTGGCAGCAACCATTGGGGCCAGTCAAGTGGTCCTTCAAAAGGCGACCATCTGAATTCTCGCCTGGAGTTTCCTGCAGTTCCGAAGTGGCAATCAACGGCTGCCAATTTTCTCAATATGGTCACTTCGAACTGAGTTCTGTGTTTCTGCGAAACTCATTCTGCTGATGATGTCCAAATTGAAATACAACCGTCAAGTTGCGGTCATGCGGTTCCGGAAATTTAGGCCTTATACACCTGTCAGAGTGTGGTCATTCAGTTTCAGACTGATTCTCAGAGTGGATTATGACCCTGTCAGCGCGTGGTCATTCAGTTGTAGACTGATTCTCAGAGTGGATTATGACCCTGTCAGCGCGTGGTCATTCTGTTGTAGACTGATTCTCAGAGTGGATTATGACCCTGTCAGCGCGTGGTCATTCTGTTGTAGACTGATTCTCAGAGTGGATTATGACCCTGTCAGCGCGTGGTCATTCAGTTGTAGACTGATTCTCAGAGTGGATTATGACCCTGTCAGCGCGTGGTCATTCTGTTGTAGACTGATGCTCTGTCTTAATTATGCCTGTCAGTGTGTGGTCATTTATTCTCAGCGTATATTAGGACCCTGTTAAATGTGTTGTCAAATTATACTGAAGCAAGACTGCGTTATAAAGATTTGCTTACCATGCTACTGGTAGTAGCATTTTCTGTTTGGAAAATACTAATTTAGACTTCATATTAAACTGCCTTAATAAATTGAATAGGTATGTAGCACACTTAAACAAATAAAAAAATGTTAATGATTTCCCTCAGGTCTTATTTAGAAAAATGGTTGCTCAAAGTGTATTTATAAATATAATATGGCATCAACAGAACCTCAATACCAAGCCAAGCAATCGATAGCATATTGTTAAGCAAAATGAACATCGTTCATCATGCAAGTGTATAATAAGAAATATTTTGCTCAGCGGCGCCTATCTGACAGCCGAATTGTTCCAACTATCGATTCCGAATATTTTTATTTTCGTTTTTTATCGGACTAAAACTAAAAAAACAGGAACAGTGTCATGGACTAGAGCAGGGGTCGGCAAACTTATTAGCTAGCGGGCTAAAGAGAGAACCTAAAATATGACACGGGCCGCATTGACAATAGAAATATGAGATAGGGGAGAGATAAGACACGGGAGAGATGAGGCACAGGATAGATGAAATACGGGAGAGATGAGACATGGGAGAGATTACACAGGGGAGAGATGAGACAGCGGAGAGATGAGCCAAGGGAGAGATGACACACAGCAGAGATGAGACAGCGGAAGGATGAGACGTGGGATAGATGAGAAACAGGAGAGATGAGACAGCGGAGAAGATGGTATAAGATGAGATAAGATGAGATGGGAAGGGATAAGAGACGGGAGAGATAAAACTCGGGAGAGACGAGACAGGGGAGAGATGAGATATGGGAGAGACGAGAACAAGGAGAGATGAGATGGGAAAGAGGAAACAGGATACTGTAGGCGTCGGAAGGGGCAACGGGTCGGATTTGGGAGCTTTGAGGGCCGCATCTGGCCCGCCGGCGGAGTTTGCCGACCCGTGGACTAGAGGCCTGGCAGGGCTTGAAAAAGCTTGAAGGCTTGCAGGTGAAAATGAAGGCCATTCACTGGCAGGTTGACAGCCTTCTGTTCTGTCACGCGATGCGTAGCCTTACCTGTCCCAGAGACACCTTCCGTTCCGTTTCAGCCCCCCCCCCGTGAGCCTCATGCCACCCCAAACCAATTTGTATGTCAGACTACAGGCCGGTAATTCACAATGCGAGATATCAATCTCAGCCGAATCTTGCGTCTCCCCTTTGCCGAACACGGACTGAGCTTCTGACTTTAATTAAAATGCTTTCAGAGCGACTCTCGCCTGATTCCAAACCCCCTAATAATAATAATTAGTGGGGGCTGCGGGCAATGGCACATCATTTGGTGACGCTATAGACCGGCAGCCAGCGAGGAGGCAATTCTGCCCATTTCGCTGACTCTTAAGCACACACGCACACAGATACCGTACGCAGGCAGACACTCACACAGGTGTGTATATCTGCCCTGACTCTCATCGTCAGGCAGTGTACACTCTCACTGTGCCTTGGCGGTTGGCCCTGAAGGGCGTAAATTGCACGACAAGCCACCAAGCCTTCTTTCCGCGGCTGTGGCTCATTTTCATTTGGGCCGCCCTAACGGGCTAAACTCCAAGGCACTTTGAAAGTGTCTTGTGACTGACGATGAGAGTCAGGGCAGATGTGAGTGTAACCTGCGAACGGTAAATATGTGAGTGTGTGCTCATGAGTCAGCGAAATGGGCAGAATTGCCTCCTAGATGGCTGAGGGTCTAGCGTCACCAAATAATGTGCTTGTGCCCATAGCCCTCTTGAAACTACTATTTTTTTTACTGAAGACAACAGCCGCCATAGCCAATCACGGTCGTTCAAGGAATGTAAATTAACAAAAATTTGGTTTGCCAAAGAGAGCGGACGAATGGGAATACTGGCAGTGTCGCTTTATTCCCAGGTGCTTGTAGACTGACTGAACACGAGTATTCCATTTGCCTTCTGCGGCACGATGTCCGCCGTCACTCCGTCGCCGCCGTCGCCGCAGCCGCACCATCTGGAGGGCAGTTTGAGCTCGCTGGCCCAGCACGACGAGGCTCGACCGATGCGCCGAGCCGACTTCAACCGGGTCGGCGTCTGCGGCGCGGCCCTGCTTCTCCACGGCTTGTTTCTGGTGACCTTTGGCTGCCTGGAGCTCATCACACCCTGCGTGCGTGTCCGCCTGGGCCTCAGCCTGCTGGTTGGCCTCGGCGACCTCGGCCAGGGCTGCCTCTGCCTGATCCTGAGCTGTCTGCAGCCGCCTCTGCACCCCGCCGGGCGGGCCCAGCGGCTGGCGCTGTGGCTTGGCGCGGCACTGCTCGGCCTCACGGCTCTGTATGTAATCTGCTTCTATGCTGTGGTGCTGGACAGCTCGAGCCTGGCGGCCTGCAGCTCCACCCTGCAGCTGCTGCTTGGCGCGCCGTCCATCACCAGCTTGGTGGTGGGCGTGCCCGCCACCTTCCTGCCGCTGGCCATTGTTTGGAGTCACAGCAAAGCGGCCGCAGCAGCTGGCAGCAATGACAGGTCGACCGTCGGCAGCAGAGTGGCCACTGGGATCACTGGACTGGCCTAGGGACGACATGCGGACTGCAGGCAGCACAACACCTCATTCACTAATATCAGAATGCCACTCAAGCACCATTGCGGCAAGAGCGCCTAGCATTTCACAAACCCCAAGATTCACAAACCCCAAGATTCACAAATCCCAAGATTCATAAATCCCAAGATTCACAAACCCCAAGATTCACAAACCCCAAGATTCACAAACCCCAAGATTCACAAACCCCAAGATTCACAAACCCCAAGATTCACAAACCCCAAGATTCACAAACCCAGCACAACCAAACCGGAGATAATTGAAACGCTACTACTAAAGCTAACAGTTAATTTCCCGGTGAATAATTTGATATTTAATAATTAATTCAAAAACAGAAATTTTTATGCAATAATTTTTGTGTGTCTGTTTGTACATGTATCTTCGGCTTGTAAGTCAACGTTTAAATGTGCACAAACATTTAAATTATTATTTAAACAGTGACTAACGACAAAAGTTTGTAAATAAAATACACAAGTCTCGCTTGTTTTTCAAAGTTATCAAAAATGTTTTCATTTCCACTTTTTTAGCGCGGAGTATATGCTTATATTTACTTTTTATTTCAGCATACGTGTATGTCGATGCACTGCAAAAAATCGATAAAGTAAAAGTAAATAATTATGTGGCGCGAACAACGGAAATACACTTTTAAAATAATTACAAGATTAATGCAGACACGGAAACGATGAAAGCTAATTAAGTCTCCGTGAAACCATTGAGATTCAGAACCTCAAGCCGTAGATTAATCCTCAACGAATCACTAACAATCAACACATTTGTACATTCTGTTTTTAATAATTTTATCAGTTGCATAATGCGACTGCACTACTGGAAGTAGAGCAACATGGAATTAATGCGACCAATGTAAAAATTAAAAACTAGCCGCGCACTATAACAAACTGGATAGCCAGTTAAAAAGGCAGAAAGTAATGCGATCATTCTAATAGGCTGATATGTAACAGCACGGGCGAGCCCTGACCGTCAGCAAGCAAAAGTAAAAACGTTTAAGAAATTCAAATGCACAATTTTGCTTTTATTTTGCTTGCTGTGAAGAAACCGATGCAATGATTATGGGCTGATTTAACGAATGAATTGCAGATTGAATTGTTGAACAGGCTGCGATTGCTTAACTAGAAGAGTCTGGTTGTTGGTGTGTTTAACAGTTTGTTGGTGTGTCTAACAGTTTGTTGGTGTGTCTAACAGTTTGTTGGTGTGTCTAACAGGTTGTTGGTGTGTCTAACAGTTTTTTGGTGTGTCTAACAGGTTGTTGGTGTGTCTAACAGGTTGGTGTGTCTAACAGGTTGTTGGTGTGTCTAACAGGTTGGTGTGTCTAACAGGTTGTTGGTGTGTCTAACAGGTTGGTGGTGGGTCTAACAGGTTGGTGGTGGGTCTAACAGGTTGTTGGTGTGTCTAACAGTTTGTTGGTGTGTCTAACAGGTTTTTTGTGTGTCTAACAGGTTGTTGGTGTGTCTAACAGGTTGTTGGTGTGTCTAACAGGTTGGTGTGTCTAACAGGTTGGTGGTGGGTCTAACAGGTTGGTGGTGGGTCTAACAGGTTGGTGGTGGGTCTAACAGGTTGGTGGTGGGTCTAACAGGTTGGTGGTGGGTCTAACAGGCTGGTGATGTGTCCAACAGGTTGGTGTGTTTAAGTAACAGTCGTAGAAGTTACGTAAAGATACTTAAAGCGGCCGTCACATGACTTTTCAGGGGACGGAAATTGAAAAAAAGATTTTGCAACTTAAGTTGAACATTTCAAATGAGTATATGTGTCAATTAGTTTAGGATCACTGCAAAGATAATAATAGTGGCTGTAAACAAGCGAAAAAAGCGCCGGGCTATACAGACAGTTATCTTACTTACGCACAAACTACTTAAAGTAGATTCGACGCGTTTTAATTAATCAACCGGTTTGCTTTAACAAAAATGATTAGACGCAGATCAGCGGGGATCAGGAAAGCTGGCGGCGGATAACAAACGACAGATTCGATGAAATGACTTAGACAAACATCAGTTAATGGGCAATCCGGCATTAAGGCAGAGATCCGGTCGGTGGCTAATTCAAAAGCAAAAAATAATTTTGTCACTAAAAAAACTGATACGAGTAACAGCTCAAAGAAAAAGATAACGCGTGTGGGATAGTTTGAAAGCTGAGAAGTTTTGTCTCTGCGCCTATAATTGCATTAGACAGTGCAGGCTTTTGAAGATTTTAAATGAAGGACCAAAAGTGGAGGGAATGAAGGACCAAAAGTGGAGGGAATGAAGGACCAGAAGTGGAGGGACCAGAATTGGAGGGAATGAAGGACCAAAAGTGGAGGGAATAAAGGACGAGAAGTGGAGAAAATGAGGGACCAGAAGTGGATGAAATGAGGGACCAGAAGTGGATGAAATGAGGGACCAGAAGTGGAGGAAATAAAGGACCAGAAGTGGAGGGAATAAAGGACCAGAAGTGGAGGGAATGAAAGACCAGAAGTGGAGGGACCAGAATTGGAGGGAATGAAGGACCAAAAGTGGAGGGAAAAAAGGACCAGAAGTGGAGGGAATGAAGGACCAGAAGTGGAGGGAATGAAAGACCAGAAGTGGAGGGAATGAAAGACCAGAAGTGGAGGGAAAAAAGGACCAGAAGTGGAGGGAATAAAGGACCAGAAGTGGAGGGAATAAAGGACCAGAAGTGGAGGAAATGAGGGACCAGAAGCGGATGAAATGAGGGACCAGAGGTGGATGAAATGAGGGACCAGAAGTGGATGAAATGAGGGACCAGAAGTGGATGAAATGAGGGACCAGAGGTGGATGAAATGAGGGACCAGAAGTGGATGAAATGAGGGACCAGAGGTGGATGAAATGAGGGACCAGAGGTGGAGGAAATGAGGGACCAGAGGTGGATGAAATGAGGGACCAGAAGTGGATGAAATGAGGGACCAGAAGTGGATGAAATGAGGGACCAGAAGTGGATGAAATGAGGGACCAGAAGTGGATGAAATGAGGGACCAGAAGTGGATGAATGACCAGAATTGGACGCGGCCCAAATGAATGAAGAACCTAGACAAGCGGTAGCCTACAAAATGAAGAACTGATTTTTTATATTTTAGCGGCCCTTACTGAAAATTTGTTACCAGGGCAAACTGAAAGACAAAAAATCTGCAACTAGACAAGCTGAAGCCGAGCAAAATAAGATAAAAGTATGTGACACAGCAAACTCAACTACTAGTTGCAGTCTAGAAACAGCAGGACCTCAAATCACCGCTCCGTTGGTTGCGGGCTGAAGGTGTTCAAAAGAGCCGGATCAGCGGGCCGGTTGCAGGATGGGCAGGCGCACGAGCGCATTAGCCAGTCATCGATGCAGGTCCGGTGGTAGGCGTGGCCGCAGGGCAGGCAGCGTAGCTGGTCACCTTCTGCATAGTCAATCATGCAGATAACGCACCTGCAGGAATGAAAAATCCTAGATTTTTATCGATGCCGAACGCTGGGGGCGATATTTTGCAACTGTGAGGGTCAACTGCCAAATGTGGGAGAGTGACTTGAAAATGGGGGTGATTTGCCTCCTGTGACATTTGTCAACTGGGGAGTGTGACATTTGTCAACTGGGGAGTGTGACAATTGTCAACTGGGGAGTGTGACATTTGTCAACTGGGGAGTGTGACATTTGTCAACTGGGGAGTGTGACATTTGTCAACTGGGGAGTGTGACATTTGTCAACTGGGGAGTGTGACATTTGTCAACTGGGGAGTGTGACATTTGTCAACTGGGGAGTGTGACATTTGTCAACTGGGGAGTGTGACATTTGTCAACTGGGGAGTGTGACATTTGTCAACTGGGGAGTGTGACATTTGTCAACTGGGGAGTGTGACATTTGTCAACTGGGGAGTGTGATATTTGTCAACTGGGGAGTGTGATATTTGTCAACTGGGGAATGATTTGCTACACTGCTCGCAAAATCGAATGGGATAAAAAAACAAAGCGAAGGTAGCTGAAGTTAATTAAATTTTCACAGAATCGTTTTTATGATAATGCAGCATTAATAGCCATGTTGGACACTGAAAAGTTACTCTCGATTCTCGAATACAACAAACTAAAAAAATATTGACAGGAATTCTAAAGAGCCCTTTGCTAGTATAAACTCGCCAGCAGTAATAATAACAATAAAACTGGAGGCAGAGTACCAGGTGAAATTGACGCACTCATCTAGGCCAGCCAGATGTGCAGTAGCCAACCAGCTGCAAAAGTCTAGCAATGAGAGAATTAGCTAAGAACTGGTTTAAAAGCACTTGGCCATTTGTCTGTTAGAGGCCTGAATTTGGGGCAGAGCTCTGTATGAACAGCTGCCTGCATTTCGTTCTACCTCTGTCTCAAAAAAGGCGACACGCTGCTTGAACAGCTAAAGACATCCAAATGTACCCAGACTCAGATTTTATACAGATAACAAAAACTAATCAATGTATAACTCACTCGCAGTTGCTGTCCTTGTCGGCCTCGTCGCAGCAGTAGGGCTTGGTTGGCAGGTGGCCAATTAGGCCCATCCGTTTGGCGATGCGCACTTGTTCCTCTTCAGACAGCTGATCAGCGCGACGGCCAACACCTGGGGCCAGGTAATATAGTGGACCTGGATCCTGCTGAGCAGGGTTTTAGGATACATTATTGAACTGTTGTGAATGAGGAAATCACTATGCTTAACCAAGCCAGAACCATATTAAGGTTGGGGATCTATGGGATATCTAAGAATGGAGAACACTAGAAGCAACAGAGACAAGACAGGCAAAAATATAAAATTGTTTATTTATAATATGATAAAATCAAGGTATAAAGAATGTATTCATCTTTAGAAGGTTAAAATTAAACTGTAAGTATACTTCCATTATGTTAAAAGCCAATATAAAAAAGTATAAGCTTAGAGAAATGTAATTTAATAAATACAAACTATAAAATTATGCTCACTAGCTTTCATGAATAGTACTGATTTATTTACTTCAAAGCAGGATGTAAAAATGATAAAATATAATTAATTGATCTGAATACACTTAAACTATATAGTTTTTTGCTTGAAATCAAATATGTTTATGAATTGTTTTCATACAACATAAAAAATAAATATACACAAACAAAATGCATAACATGAATTATGCTTACATATGATAAACAATTTTGAACGCAAAGTGGTAAGCCTAGATCAGCATAAAGAAATAAATGTCATATATAATTTGTGTAGAAAAACTGGGAGTTGTCATATTTTGAATTACAACACAAAAGTTATTTGCTTATTCTTACCATTTGATTACCATCAGAGTTATGTGAAGAGCGTCTGGTACCTCTTTGTAGCTGATCAGCAATAGGATTAATAACTATTCCAGACTCTGAGGATGCCTGGTTTCTACTCTCAGGAAGAAAATCAGACCCGCTGTTAGGTCTGACTTGATCCGTTGAAAGACAACTTCGTAAACAGTTTCCCATATTATTGAGTGGTCATGCCTAAGAAAACATAAAAAAGCAACAAAAGAATAGAATATACCAGTAAAATACTACAAAATAATTGTATCAGTTAAAATAAGCTTGCGTATCAAATCCAGTCACGTCCACGAGACGAATAAAGCAGCTGCGCGATATTTACAAACAAAGCCAGCTTAAAGGGTGCGATTTAAAAAAGTTCCAAAAATCAGCTGATTTCGTCTTGTACCTCTTTTATGACAAAATGAATGGTATAGATACTTTTTGAGTAGCTATCAATGTCATCATTTCTTTTTTACTAAATTTTAGTCGCTAACAAGACTTATTATTTGTTTGATTGTTGCATCTACGCATCGGGCCGATTTGTTCTTAAAATTGCATTATACACGAAACACTTCTAAATCATATTGAATTAGGCCTACTCATAATTATATCATAAGTTATACCCCGTTGTCCGTTGAACATAATAGCTACTTTTTAACAATAAACAAGAAAAAAATTTTATATGTGCTACTTAGCAATCTCACTATCGATGCGCAATTTGATGAAAACACTTTTATATTTCAATGTCCTCTCATAGGTTTTAGGGCATTACTATCCTATAGAACCGTTCGATAATTTTTTTTTAAATAAACGGGTAATAAAGATTTGATTTTTAGGAGATCCCCAGATTCCACCGATGAATTTTTATTGATGTTCTGGCCTGTGTGGCCATTTAGCTCAGCTCAGAATCTACTGATTTTTTATGCTGATGCAGACAGTGCAATAGACAAAACTTTTTTTGGCTATCATGGCTTAGGCCTAACTCAATATTTATCTATGGTTGAGGGTTAGTTAGAGTTCGAGTGCACTTTCTGGTCACTTTCTCTATTGGGTTAGGTATTACTACTCACTGTAATTGGCTTTCCTGACAGTGTTTTGAATTACTAGAGGCTTTAAAAATGAGTTTTTGTAGGACTTGTTTTAACAGTTTGTCAGTTTTATTGTTAACAATCATAAGTTTGTTAAAATTAAACAATAAATTTGGGAATAAAACTACAGTTATGCTGTAATTGCTTAACTAAATGTGTAATTCTTGAGCAGCAGTAAGCAGCATTTTTACAGTTTATTTCTAAATTGTTTTAGAATTTTCTCAATAGTAAAAGTAAAATCTGTGTTTTATTGGTGAAAGCTGAAATTAAATGCTTTTTTGATTGAAAGGATTATGAATGTCATTGATTCTGACATTGTTTAATATATATAGTTTCAGCAAAAAGAGGGTATACAGTGTTTTATGAATTAATAAACTATATTATTAGTTTATCTTAATAGGGGGCTACACTTACACATTATAAACTTTTCAGCAATAGGGTCCTAGGTACTTCTTCAAGCCCAATTAATGTTTATGGCCTAGATTTAGGTGCCCTTTGTTTAGCCTGTATTATTGTTTAAAGCTTGTATAAAGAATTATTGGGAAACTAAACAAGAAAAAATGTGGGAAAGTTGAAAATGTTGAAAATCATAAATGATAGGTTAAAATGTATAATTTATAAAATTCATTAATTCTCAATTAGTATAGACCCTATATCAGCCTCATTATAGTTATAAATAGTTACAGACCTCTTTAGTTAAGAGGTCTAGTTAATAGTTAAGTGCTATCCAGAGGGTAATGGCTGTAGCTACTATGTACAAAATGGCCAATGCTACCAAGTATCCCAGCTTTTTAATTTGAAGTTAGATTTGTAAATTTACTTCTTTAAAAGAAATAAAAAAACATGAATCATATAATATAACAAGACAGTTGTGACTTAAATCTAGGTAGAACACAAAACCAATACCCTGAAGAAAAAGCTTGCCTAAACAATCCTCAAAGAAAAATTCTAAATTTTGCTTTGTCTTTTATAGTTATTTGCTATTTAGCTATTCACTTATAAACTTAATATTACTATGTTTCCTTCTTTTTATTGGTTGTAAAAACTAGCTTATAATGGGCTAGCTGATAAATTGGCCCATAAAGATTTGTAGCCAAGTTGTTAGGGCATCACAGACTCACAACTTTCTCCAACTTAAAGATTAAATGGCAGGTTTTTCCCACCTTGAACATGTTGTATCCCTTGCCAAGACACTCAACTCTGTATTGCTCTAGCTTTTACCTAGCTATTAAATAAGTAACATTAGCTTTCGTAACTAAGGCTATATGTGGCATCCCTCTAGTCCATGGACTTGATAGGGATACGAGTACATAGATTTCACATATCCCACAAAATAGCTACAGCTGTGCAGTCAGCTCCACAAGTGGCCTATGTAATCAATAATTATTTTTAAATTATTGAAATAATTTAACCGCTTTCAGAAATTTAATTATTGTTTTTTTGAATAGCTATACATAGTGATTTTTTAGTAACTATCTATTGATTAAAAAAACTTTTTTCTATATATTTTAGTTACAGTCAGCATAGTTATTAATTTAAAATTTAATTTAATCTCATATTGTAGTTCATAATAAGGGGATTTTGGTGCATTTTTTTCTTATAATTAAGTAAAGATTTAGTTATGTATTATTACTCAATTATTTTTTGTATTTCAAAATTTCTTTGATTGTAATTGTACCAATTTAAATCAAATTAATTATAGTCTAGCTATAGTAAATGGACAAAGATTAGGTAATTTTTCATCTTAACAGACTTATTTTATAGCAGTTTCTAAAAATTTACTAACCTATTCCATTATAGTCTCATTTATCTACCTAGTTTGATTATTAAAATTAATATATAAATGTATTTAAGTTCATATTTGTCAATTTTACAACTACTTACTAATATTTAGTTTAAGTCTAAATATGGAGTTCAACTACATAGTTTTACTGTCCCCTTGCAGCCAATCAGATCGCATGTTCTCTCGCGCAGGCAAGACTGGTGGCCTGTTCTCCTCTGGCCAGCTGTGGAAGTCAAAGAATCCGCACTCGCTGGAGTACCTGAAATATTTGTACGGTGTGCTGTGCAAGAATCAACATGTCACTGATCAAAATCGCAGCCTCCTAGTTGAGGCACTCAGATCCATGTCTGAGA
Organism: Macrostomum hystrix; assembly: GCA_950097015.1. Taxonomy (NCBI): domain Eukaryota; kingdom Metazoa; phylum Platyhelminthes; family Macrostomidae; genus Macrostomum; species Macrostomum hystrix. The sequence continues at coordinate 3,059,128 of CATNEN010000031.1, read as the reverse complement.
TTTTAATCTGGGGAGATCAGAATGACGACACGGTGTTCGACTTTTTCCTAGAGAAGAGCCTACTGTCATTCTTTCTGAATTATATGAAGCAGAATTCTGGCCAGTTTATCTGTGTCCAATTGCTTCAAACGCTGAGCATCCTGTTTGAGAACATTAGCAAGGAGTCGTCAGTTTACTATCTGCTGTCCAATAATCACGTGAACTCGATCATTTGTCAGAAGTTCGACTTTAACGATGAAGAGGTTTGTTATCATTTATTTTTATATGTACCTAAATAATATTGAATTTGTTCTTTGTTACTGTACACAGTTATTGGAAAATGCATTTTCTTACTCTACTAGTGTTTTTTCTAACCAGTAGTATTATCGATGTATAAAATAGGACGAAATCTCCCTGTTTACGTATCTCGAGTATTTCCCGACTCAAATGGTTTGCACTAAAGCCCTTTAGAGGGGGTGAGTGGCAGAGTGGTCTAACGCGTTTCCTCTCGAACCAAGGTCCCTAAACTCGATTCCGCAGCGAGGCCACATTTATTTGGGGCGCAGCCGCCGACAAGACTTGGGTAGTTATCATGCAATTTACGCCCTTGAGGGCCAACCTCCAAGGCACAGTAAGAGTGTATGTACACTGCCTGACGATGAGAAAGTCTAGGCAGATGTAAACACCTGTGTGAGCGTATGCCTACGTACAGTATCTGTGTGAGTGTATGTGCCAAGGAGTCAGCGAAATGGGCAGAATTGCCTCCTTTCATAAAAAAATCGTACTAGCTAGCAAAATGCCTGCAAACTTATGCAGTTGCATAAAAATAAATGTAATTCTAAGCCTGTTAACCTTATCCTAACATTGCAGGTAATGGCCTACTACATTTCCTTCCTGAAAACATTATCGTTGAAGCTAAACAAGCACACTATTCATTTCTTCTACAATGAGCACACAAACGATTTCGCACTATTCACTGAGGCCATCAAATTTTTCAATCATCCCGAGAGCATGGTTCGCATCGCTGTGCGCACAATTACCCTCAATGTCTACCGGGTGGACGATCGGGCGATGATGCGCTACATTCGCGAAAAATCCGCCGTCCCCTATTTCTCTAATCTGGTCTGGGTGATGGGCAGCCACGCCCTTGAGATGGACGCCTGCGTTAGATCCGCCCACAATGCTAGGGCTAGATTGGCCGATTTAGTCTCCGAGCTGCTTGACCAGCTGCACTACATTGGCGACGTGCTTCGACTTGGCATTGAAGCGTTGAACGTCACGCTGACTGACTGCCTTGTGGACGGCCTCCTGCTGCCAGTCATTGTCCGTTCTCTATTCGGCGTCGAAACCGAAGCTTCGAACCCGGGCCCAAGAGTGAATCGCGGCCTCGCCGCCTTCATGCTGAGTCACCTGTACCTGGCCGTGCATCATCAGCCGCTCTGTCGCCGACTTCTAGACGCTGTTCTGACCGGCCCGTCGACTTGTCGAGGCCTCGAGTTTGTCCGGCCGGTCGAAAGCCTGGCCGAGGCCCTGGATAGAAGGGCTGGCCGGCCTAGGCCAGGTATTCGAGTAGGCCAAGATGGCAGCGTCCAGCGACAGGGCTCCCTGCCGGACGATGAGGCCCTGACGCCGCCGCCCAGGTCAGTCTCCGGTGTCGGTTCGTCATCCGAAGACGGCAGCGGAGGCGAAACATTTGAAGACGCCCTGGACGATGTGCCGCAGATTCAATCGCTGACTAGGCATAGCTCTGATCCAGCCGGCCTTCTGGAAGCCATACTGTCGGCTCTAGAAGCTGCTGCCGTGTCCACTGACTCGTCTCCAGACGCAGATTCGTTTGCGCTGCAGTCGCTTGGCCTGCTGCACGCCATCGCCCGCAGTCCAGGCCTGCCCGGCCAGTCCCTGGACCGGGTGGTGTCCGCCTGTCCTGGCCGATTAGTCGAAGCCCTGCTGCGACTCCTGGCCTGCGCGTGTCGAGAAAATTCAAAGCTGCGACTGTCTACGGCCGAGCTGGCCGCTGAATTGTTAGACCAGCTGACCGCGTCCGAAAATGCGGATGTCGCTGCGGCCGCTCGCCGTCAAGCCCTGCTGGATTCCGTCAGGCAGGCCAGCGCTGTCGCCGTTCGCTTGCGCTTCCGCTCCGGGGACGATCTATTTTTAGACTTATTCGAAGACGAGCTCAACCGGCTGAAGCCTGTCAATCTGGAGCTACTGCTGATGGACCCCAGTCTGCTGCTGGCTCCGGCCGCCACTCCAATGTCCGGAGTCGACGATTTCGCGCGTCGTCTGCCATGCGGCGATGTGGAACGATCTCGCCGATCTGTTCGACTATTTCTGCGAGTTCGCCAGCTCTGCAGACGCCTGGCCAGTGGCGGCCCGCCAGCAGCTGAGCTGGACACCGAGCTGCCATTGGGTGGCCCAGGCGAGCTGGTGCGCGTGGCCGACTCGCTAGACTTGAACAACAGCGACCTGATTGGCTGCCGAGTTGAACGTGAGGCCGGCAAGCCAGCTGAGCGGCGCTTCCTAGTGGTGGATGCCGTGCGGCACCAGGCCATCCTAGTGGAGCCGGACTCTCGCAAGCTGGGCTGGGGAGTAGCCAAATTCGTCGGCTACCTGCAGCACGTTGAGGCCGCTTCTGATCGGGAGGATTCTCGCTGCCTGCACGTCACGTTTCATAATCCGGGCACTGCGCCATATGGCGGGCCCAGGCCGCCTCTGCTGACAGCCAGGTAAGGCTATGGTTGAATTAGTCTGTTTTCATGGTTCAGGTATATGTGTTTGTTTCTGATTAAGTTTGTGCCTTTGTTTGGGATTTGATTTGTTTCTTTTTCCTGATAAGGCTTGTGTCTTCTTTTCTGGTTAGTCTTTGTTAGTCTTTGTTTCTGATTAGGTTTGTGTTTTTTAGGTTTTCATGCTTCTTTACAATTGTGATCGTGTCTTATTTGGGATTATACTTGGTGTCTTTGTTTGGGATTAGGTTTGTGTATTTATTTCAGGTTGGGTTTGTGTCTTTGTTTGGGATTAAGTTTTAATGCTTTTTTGGGATTAGATTTGTGTCTTTGTTTCTGGTTGGGTTTGGGTATTTGTTTGGGATTAGGTTTGTGTCTTTATTTGGGATTAAGTTTTAATGCTTTTTGAGATTATTAGACTTGCGTCTTTGTTTCTGGTTGGGTTTGGGTATTTGTTTGGGATTACGCTTGTGTCTTTGTTTCTGTTTGGGTTTCGGTATTTGTCTTGGATTAAACTTGTGTCTTTGTTTGGGATTAGATTTGTGTCTTTAAGATTAGGTTTGTGTATTTTTTGGGATTGAGTTTGTGTCTTTGTTTGGGAGTAGGCTAGTGTCTTTGTTTGGGATTATATTTGTGTCTTTGTTTCTGGTTGGGTTTGGGTATTTGTTTTGGATTATGTTTGTGTCTTTGTTTCGCATTGAGTTTGTGTCTCCTTCGCTCCCATTAACCATTCGCTCTCCTCCGCCATCCTCATCCCGTTCAGATTTATATTCGACGATCACATCCGCTGTATGGCTGCCCGTCAGCGCTTGGTGAAAGGCCGTCAGCGCGTTCGACGCGAGAAATCCGTCCGCCTGGCCGCTTTGCTCGGCCTGAGCGTGACGTCGTCCGCTTCGACAACATCAACTGTCGCCGCATCTACTTTGGCTGCAGCTTCGTCGGCATCGGCTTCAACGAATCCGCGTCCCAGGCGCGAGAAGCGACACTCGACTTCGAGAGGCCCGGCTTTAGTCTTGTCGCCGCCGGCCTCGCCGCCGTCCAGCCTCATAGGCCGATCACGACTGCCCGGCACAGCTTCGGCTTCCTCATCATCGTTCTCCACGGCCTCCATCGAAACCTGCCTGCTGAGCCCCGCCGAAGCCGATCGGATTGACCTGTTCGCTGAGCAGGCTGCCGCTAATGCCGCAGCAGCAGCAGCAGCAGCAGCAGACGCAGTCTCAAAGTCAAACCCTTCAAAACCAGATGCTAGTACTAACGCTGAGGATGCCACGACTGATTGTGTTGTAGCGACCTCCGATATATTGACGACTCCGACAGTCAGCGGTGTCGATCAGGCAGTGACATCCGACAAATCGATAGTCAGCGGTGTCGATCCGGCAGAGAACACCAACAAATCGATAGTCAGCGGTGTCGATCCGGCAGAGAACACCAACAAATCGATAGTCAGCGGTGTCGATCCGGCAGAGAACACCAACAAATCGATAGTCAGCGGTGTCGATCCGGCAGAGAACACCAACAAATCGATAGTCAGCGGTGTCGATCCGGCAGAGAACACCAACAAATCGATAGTCAGCGGTGTCGATCCGGCAGAGAACACCAACAAATCGATAGTCAGCGGTGTCGATCCGGCAGAGAACACCAACAAATCGATAGTCAGCGGTGTCGACAAGATTGACATGCCTAGAGAATACACAGCATTAAGTAATTAACCCAGAGCCGATTTGTAAGCTGTGCTAAGTAAGTGTTTTCCAAAAGTAGATTGTTAATCGCATTTTGCATTTGGTTCTCTTATTCCTCAATATTTTATTCCACAAAAATCTATGCACATTTCTCATTTGGATATCCCTTCAAGGAAGGTGTCCGCAGAAAAGATTAGATTTATTGATTGTTATTTTATAAAAAAAATAATCTGTGATGTTTTCATTTCATTTAGGCCAGGATGTGGTCAGATATTTTTTCGGTTTTAGTTGCCCTTTTAACTCTTCCTTGGTTGTGGCTAATGGTATAATATAATAAAAATTATTATAAGTAATAAAATTACCTCCTGATGTAAGTCTAAGCATAATTTTATTTCTATTTATATTCATAATTTTTTGTTTCAAGCATTGAGCAATTTAATTCAGACTTAACTTGAATCCTTGCTATTAATTGTCTACCATTTTGTTTAATGTTTACTAGTCAATGAATATATAAATTTCTCTTTTATTTATTACTTCCTTTAAGTTTTCTGCCTCAGCAGTAGTATGTGTTGTGCATTAGGAATTTGGGTTCCGAATTTTTTGTTAAGTTGAATCAACCATTGTCTCCATTCTACGCATGAATTGTTTTATCTTTTAGTTTTTTAAGCTGATGTGTTGTTTAAACTCTTGAATTTTATGTCACAAGTCCGTTAGCTCACTGGCATTCAAGCTAAAGAGCTATCGTTTAACTATATTATATTTTTTATTCTTTTGTTTGGGTATTATGTAGATGAAACAAATACATTGTTATATATATGTGTGTGTGCATATACATTAGTTTTGTGCTTGATTGTTTGTCTCTGTCTCTCTTTGTTTAGTTTTTTTCTAACCAAAGCTGTTATTATTAATCATATCAGCAAGGCGCAACCCCCGTCCAGTCCATGGACTGATAATTGATAATTGTAGGAGGGCTGCGGGCAATGGCACTTCATTTTGTGACACTAGACCTGCAGCCAGCGAGGAGGCAATTCCTCAGACTCCTGAGCACACTCCTGAGCACACTCCTGAGCACACTCCTGAGCACACTCCTGGCCCTCAAGGGCGTAAATTGCACGAAAAGCCCCCAAGTCACATAAATAACTGTGGCCTTGCCGCGGAATCGAGCTCAGGGACATTGGTGCGAGCCGCAGAAGCATTAGACCGCTCTGCCACTGAACCCATGTCCATGGACTGAACTGTTGGGCAGGATTTAGACGGGCAGTGTTAACAATTCTTGGCAACCTTTTTTAACTCTCTGTGTTGCAGATATTTTTGCATTATTCCAAAGTGTTATAACAAACACAGCAATGGATCCTCAGCAGCGACTGAGGAGCCTGATGGAATCAGCCGAGAGCTTCACTATTCAGCGAGATATTAAAGTTGAAAAATACCTGCGCTCCGGTGTTGAAATGATGCGTATGGCTAGAATGTACGCTCGAACCAATGAACTGCAGAATGCCTATGTACTATTCTCCAAGTATGCTATCATGGTGCTTGAAAAACTGCCGAAGCATCCAGGCTATGCTAGTGCCCCGGCACAACTCAAGTCCAATGCTAGGTTTGTACTTTATAGGTCCTGATTGCCCAGCCTCATCATGTCGTGACTGCCGAGCCTCATCATTTCCTGACTGCCGAGCCTCATCATTTCCTGACTGCCGAGCCTAATCATTTCCTGACTGCCCAGCCTCATCATTTCCTGATTGCCCAGCCTCATCATGTCGTGACTGCCGAGCCTCATCATTTCCTGACTGCCGAGCCTCATCATTTCCTGACTGCCCAGCCTCATCATATCCTGACTGCCCAGCCTCATCATTTCCTGACTGCCGAGCCTAATCATTTCCTGACTGCCGAGCCTAATCATTTCCTGACTGCCTAGCCTCATCATTTCCTGACTGCCCAGCCTCATCATTTCCTGACTGCCCAGCCTCATCATTTCCTGACTGCCCAGCCTCATCATTTCCTGACTGCCCAGCCTAATCATTTCCTGACTGCCGAGCCTCATCATTTCCTGACTGCCCAGCATCATCATTTCCTGACTGCCCAGCCTCATCATGTCCTGATTGCCCAGCCTCATCATGTTCTGATTGCCCAGCCTCACCATGTCCTGACTCTCCAGCCTCATCATGTCCTGACTCTCCAGCCTCATCATGTCCTGACTCTCCAGCCTCATCATGTCGCACCCTTGCCTTTCCACTGCCAGGCAAGAGTGCAAGTCGGCACTGGACGAAGCTGAGAGGCTACGCGGCCTCCTTTTGGAGCGCTTTACTGCCGAGCACAAAAAAGCTCAAGCAGTTGCGGCTGAAGCTGCGGCAGCCGAGGCCGCGAAGTCTGCCGCAGCAGCCGCAGCAGCTGGTGCATCAGGAACACCAGAATCGACTTTAGCAGCGGACACTAAGCCGCTAGTCGAGCCCAGCGCTCCGCCCAGCATCGCTGAAGACTTCGGCCTAGACAGCAACTGGACCAGCCACTCAGGCATCGGGTCCCTGCGCACTCTGATCCTGCCTGCTCAGCTTGGCTTCAAATTTCTCCGCTTTGCCGAGGCCAACACAACGGCTAATAGGGAGACCTGCGGCATATTGTGCGGCTCTGTCAGCGATGGCGGCTGTCTATCGGTGACAGATTTGGTATTGCCGAAGCAGACCGGCACCCCGGACTCTTGCACTACCAGCGGCGAGGAGGAGATCTTCGCCGTGCTGGATCGCTACGACTTGGTAACTCTCGGCTGGGTGCACACTCATCCGAGTCAGACGGCCTTCTTATCTAGCATCGACCTGCACACCCACCTGTCCTATCAGCTGATGCTACCGGAGGCTGTTGCCGTTGTCTGCGCTCCGAAATTTGGCGACACGGCCACTTTCACACTGACCCAGCACGGCTTGACTTTTCTTAGCCGCTGCACCGACAGGGGCTTTCATCCGCATCCGGAGCATCCGCCGCTGTTTGAGAGGGCCCGGCACGCCAGGGAGGCACCGGAGGGCGACCTGCGGGTGCACGATTTGCGCTGAATCTATAATCCATTGGCTTAGCTTAGCCCGATACTAGAAATATTCTGGATCCCAGGCCTACCGTCTTCCCTGCTCTCTCTCTCTGCTGACTCTGCATATATTCGCAAATTTACAATGTGGACAAGATGAGTATATGGAAATGTCTGGCGCTTGTCTTTCTGTTTGATTATCTGACTCATTTATCAATATGGACTGTACTATCCATTGAATCCGATTTTTTTACTTTTTTGTTCTCTAACACACAATTTGTTGAACTGGAAGATAAAGAATATGGGATTGGGGGATAATTGTCATCTCAATCAAGCACTCTAAAGTCCAGTTCCTCAGGTCGGCAAAAATATTTGTCGAAGTTCTCGCCAATTTAACTTTTGAGATATCCTATGCGGCTCTGTTTCCAGGAACTCTGACTGACCCACTCTGTTTCCAGGAACTCTGACTGACCCACTTTGTTTCCAGGAACTCTGACTGACCCACTCTGTTTCCAGGAACTCTGACTGACCCACTTTGTTTCCAGGAACTCTGACTGACCCACTCTGTTTCCAGGAACTCTGACTGACCCACTTTGTTTCCAGGAACTCTGACTGACCCACTCTGTTTCCAGGAACTCTGACTGACCCACTCTGTTTCCAGGAACTCTCACTGACCCACTCTGTTTCCAGGAACTCTGACTGACCCACTCTGTTTCCAGGAACTCTGACTGACCCACTCTGTTTCCAGGAACTCTGACTGACCCACTCTGTTTCCAGGAACTCTGACTGACCCACTCTGTTTCCAGGAACTCTGACTGACCCACTCTGTTTCCATGAACTCTGACTGACCCACTCTGTTTCCATGAACTCTGACTGACCCACTCTGTTTCCAGGAACTCTGACTGACCCACTCTGTTTCCAGGAACTCTGACTGACCCACTCTGTTTCCAGGAACTCATGAATGACCCACTCTGTTTCCATGAACTCTGAATGACCCACTCTGTTTCCAGGAACTCTGACTGACCCACTCTGTTTCCAGGAACTCATGAATGACCCACTCTGTTTCCAGGAACTCTGAATGACCCACTCTGTTTCCAGGAACTCTGACTGACCCACTCTGTTTCCAGGAACTCTGACTGACCCACTCTGTTTCCAGGAACTCTGACTGACCCACTCTGTTTCCAGGAACTCTGACCGACCTACTCTGTTTCCAGGAACTCTGAATGACCCACTCTGTTTCCAGGAACTCTGAATGACCCACTCTGTTTCCAGGAAATAACTCTGACCCACTCTGTTTCCAGGGACTCTGAATGACTAACTCTGTTTCCAGGAAAAAACTCTGACCCACTCTGTTTCCAGGAACTCTGACTGACCCACTCTCCAACCCTGTCCCATAAAAAAACTGACCATTTTAACATAAAAGCAAGCGCTACTAAACAGTAATATAATGCGAATATCGTTTTAATATTACTAATAACTAGTACCTTCTTTTTATACAAAACCGAAAAATAAATTAAGGAGTACTTACAAGTAACATTATAACTATGTTAGGGAATAGGTTAAACCTAACCCTAGTACTGTAGTATTATACTGCTAGTAAGTGGTTCATGTTTATAATATTATAAATATTATATTCTAGCAGCCTACTTTTGTTTGCTTGTTTTCCTGCTATTCAGTAAAATCTTCTGATTTAATTTTTATAGGAGATATATACAAAGTTGAGTATACTCAGAGCACCCTCAGCTAGTTTCTGTACTATATCGCTTAAGCCTAAAAAGATCTGGCTGCAAGTTTTATAATGCCTGACTTTTCTGCCTTATTTAGAATATAAATTTTATATTCCACTACTGCCTGCACTTATTGTCTGAGTTATTTGTCTTCTGTTTTTATGTCTATTTTTTATCTAATTATTTAGGATCTGCAGGGTATGAGAAAGGTTTGATAATGGGATCCGTGCAGGGTGTGGGATCTTGTCTGACCATGGGATATGTGCTGGGTGTGAGACAGTTAGACGTCAGAGCGGGAGCACCTGCAGCCTCCAGCCCGCTCACTGCAGCCTCCAGCCCGCTCACTCCAGCCTCCAGCCCGCTCACTCCAGCCTCCACCCCGCTCAATGCAGCCTCCAGCCCGCTCACTCCAGCCTCCAGCCCGCTCACTCCAGCCTCCACCCTGCTCACTCCAGCCTCCACCCAGCTCACTCCAGCCTCCACCCTGCTCACTCCAGCCTCCACCCCGCTCACTCCAGCCTCCACCCTGCTCACTCCAGCCTCCACCCAGCTCACTCCAGCCTCCACCCTGCTCACTCCAGCCTCCACCCCGCTCACTCCAGCCTCCACCCTGCTCACTCCAGCCTCCACCCAGCTCACTCCAGCCTCCACCCTGCTCACTCCAGCCTCCACCCCGCTCACTCCAGCCTCCACCCCGCTCACTGCAGCCTCTGGAATCGCAGCAACCGCCGTCGGGCCTAGCTGACGAGCTGGCCAGCCTGCACCAGCAGCTGCGGCAGGAGCGCCTGTTTGTCGGCTGCGAGAAGGACCTCATCCGGCAGCTGTTTGACCAGCTTAGCGACGCTTCCCGTCGAATTCTGCACGAAAGTTTTCGCCTGCACCTTCAGCAGCGCCTGCTCAGTAGGGAGGCCGCAGCCGCCGCCTCGTCGAACGGCTGCGTTGATCTGTCCCGCTTTGCCGCCGCTCTGGACTCGGATCTCCGCTTTCGGGACGGCTACTCGCTGCTGACCTGCCACGAGCACAAGTATGCTGACCTGCTGCGCCTGCTGCGGACTAGCCCGGACCTGCTGGCTCACGTTCTGCTCACTGTTGAACGCCGACCGCTGGCCGACACGGACCCGGACTCTGCGGCTGTGGGCTGCCTGCCCCGACTGCTGCAGTGCCTGTATGCCTGCCTGTTTGGCCATTGTCTAACGGAAGCTTCTGAGGAGGCCTGCTATCAGACCCTGATGCGCCTCATGGAGATTCAGGTCTGTAATGTGAACTTTCTACAGGTTTACATCTTTGATGAGGCTTAAAGACGATGTCATTGAATGAAGTATAATAGGTGGGAAGTAAAGTTGTGAAGATTAATATGTACTTTTAGATGTCTGAAATTAGAAGGTGCGAGGTTTAAGCCCTTCTTAAAAAGGTGTGAAGTTAAAAATATTTTAACATTTTATTTACCGGAGGGCTGTGGACAATGGCACATCATTTGGTGACACTCGCTGACTACTGTACGCAGGCATACGCTCACACAGGTGTGTACATCTGCCCAGACTTTCTCATCGTCAGGCAGTATACACTCTCACTGTGCCTTGGAGGTTGGCCTTCAAGGCTGTCAATTGCGCGGCTGCGCCCCGAATGAATGCGGCCTCGCAGCGGAATCGAGCTTAGGGACCTTGGTGCGAGAGGGAAACGCGTTAGACCGCTCTGCCACTAAACCCCCTTGAAGTGTAAAATGTGTGAGACGTCAGCTTTTGAGAAGTGAAGCATTTAATCTCGCCTCCTTCCCTACCGCAGGTGCTTCCGTTGGACAATCCGGTGAAGCTGCTGTCGCGCGGCACAGCCGCCTTCGTCCGGCTGCTCCGGCTGAGCCTGGACGCCGGAGCCGGCGGGTTCCTGGTGCAGACCCTGCGCCGACCGATTCACACCCTGCTGGCAGAGTTTAACGACGTCTTCTTGGACCTGGATCTTAACAAGGCTGTGCAGGTGTGCGGCTGCGATGCCTTACTCACAGTTCTGCAATAATTACAGCTCTACGGACCCCTTAGCAACCCGCTGTCTTTGCAACGTTACGTCCCCTTTTTATCTATATGTTGCGGTTTCCTATTAATAAGTCCACTTTGCAATGCCTTTCTTGGCACTCCGCTGCCATTCTTCGCATTCCGCTGCCTTTCTTGGCACTCCATTCCCTTTCTTCGCACTCCATTCCCTTTCTTGTCACTCCATTTCCTTCCTCGGCACTCCACTGCCTTTCTTGTCACTCCATTTCCTTCCTCGGCACTCCACTGCCTTTCTTGTCACTCCATTTCCTTCCTCGGCACTCCACTGCCTATCGTGGCACTCCACTGCATTATTTAATTGTTATAGTTTAGCTCAATCGGTAATTATCCAAACAGCTGTCAATCAACAGTCATTTAATTTCCGTCTGTTAACATGCAGGATCGGTTCTGTCGCGATCGACGCGAGCACATGTTCGGCAAGGAGGGCAGCGAACAGTTCGAGGCCTGCGTGCGAGACTACCGCAAACAGATGGCGGACAGGTGATTTTGTCATTTTTTATGAGTGGAAGTATCGAGCGAAAGTTTGGGTTAGAAGTATTCGAAGGTTTCTTCGAAACATGCTTTTTGGAGATAGGAAATTTTCTTTTTTTCTGTTAAGATCTAGTATTTGTTTTTGCTGGAATTGGATCAAGCATTGTTTGTGAAAACTTGGTAGCTAAAAAAGCCATCGTTTTTCAGTGTGAAAAGTAGACATTTCCTATCTTCTTAGTGTTTTTTCGGCAAAACCAGCCTCCTAAGCTATTTCTTAGAAACGCAGCTTCCCGTCCTTGTGCTACTAAAAGGACCTTAGTCCTTGGTTTAAGAAAGTTTAAGAAGGCAAAAAAATTACAGGCAGATGAGTTGCTCTCCCATTGTTATTATTTCTATAGTTGAATATCGGCAATTGGGAATTGCCAATTTTGTAGAATTGGGATAATTAATAATTGGTAAACAATATTCCCAACCGAATTGGTTCAGAGTGGCCCGCCTGGCCCGCCTATTCATTGACGAGCTGCGCGACAACACGCACGTCTTTCCGCGCCCATTCCTCTGGCTACTGAGCGGCCTGCATCGTCAGGCCGGCGGTCGGCCAGGCGCCAGAATGTCGCCGGTGGCGGCTCGCTCGCTGTGCGGCCATCTGGTGTTTCAGCACTACCTGATACCGGCCCTGCTGGATCCCGAGCACAGCGGCATTGTTGGCAGTGTGGCTATCAACTATATCCAGAGGAACAACCTCATGCAGATGGGCCAGGTGTTGGAGGCGCTCTGCCAGGGCGGCACTTTAGACTCTCGTGTCTATAGTCCGGAGATCTTCGGCCAGTTCGAGCCGGACTGCCTCACCGGCTGGCTGGACAGCCTGCTGCGCATCGGCACCGGACTAAGCGGCCCAGTGGCCGGCCTGCAGCAGCAGCAGCAGCATCAGCAGCTGCAGTTGAGCAGTTTGGCTGTCACTCCGGACGACCTCGACCTGATAGTTCGCGCCTGCCGCGTAGCGTCCTCGGCGTCGGCCTCCAGCAGTTCGGCTGGCCAGGACGAGGCGGCCACAACCGCAGCCGCGTCCCAGCGGCGTCGACTGGAAGCCTGCCTGGCCGACCTGCCCGAGACCGTGCCTGGCCGGTCATTGCCAGCTAGCAGCAGTTCGATGGCTGCGTCTGGCACTCTGTCAGCCGCGGCGTCGCCAGCTCATCACGGCATCGGCTTGAATGCCTCGTCCTCGTCGTCTTCGTCGGCGCATCATCATCAGTCGCCCGCTGCCAGCTCCTCGCCCTCGATACATCGTCGCCGTCAGGTGGTTTCAATACTCGGCAATTTAAGCGGCAGCGGAGGCGTTGGCGGAGGAGGCAGCCATTCGCCGCTAACGGGGTCAACTGAGTCGCTAAACGCGTTGGACTCCGGACAAGAAATGGTTGGTATTTTCTTTTAGAAGAAGACGCCAGAGAAAGACGCTAAAGGTCTGGAATTACTGTTTAAAAGTTTCACTCCATTTGCTCCCCGTACAGATTCGCCAGTCCCGCGACGTCCTGATCCTGCAGCTGGACCCGCCGGCCGACTGTCCCGGTCTCCTGCCCGAGGATCGAGTACTAGAGAAGGCCAGCAAACGCGCCAGGGTGTCAATATTTGCGCCGGAAGAATCCTATAAAAGCAGCGGCGGTGGCGGAGGGAGCGAGAAGAAAACGCGATTCTCGCTCAGTGGCGCCGGGGTTGACTCGGAAGCTGGCTCAGCGTCTGGCAGTCAGCACGGCGGAGGCGGAGGAGGCGGCGGCAGTGGCGGCGACTGCTTAGAGATTGTTAGTGAGACCGCTATCTCGGAAGTAGCTTCCACGCACAGCGCGCCGTCAGTTGAGATGGACGAAGAAGACGAGAGCCTGGTCTCCGCCAATGTGAGCGGCCGCGGCACTCCTAGCATCAGCGGTCGGGATAGTCCGCTGGACGCTTTGCCAGACGGCAGCAGCGGCAAGGACGTCACGGAGCGGTTTAATAAGTTTGACATTCCGCCCCCGCAGCGCGATTTGTCGCCAGTTGAAAGACCCGACGATCTGTGGTCAACATCCGTCATTGACAGCGAAGGTGACCGGGAGGCCAACGCGCGGGATCTCATGCTAGACAATGATGACAAGTTCTCGATAGAAGTCCCGGCCAGCGAGGCCGACGATAAAAACTCTGAGCGGCTTAACGAAGATTTCGATGAGACTGAAAGCAACTGCAGCAGCAGCGTGTCGGCTGCCAAGGGCGCAGGAGTGACCACTGCAGCCGCCGCTACCTCCGCCGCCATTCGTCGTCGATCGCAGGACGACCACGCCGAAGCTTCTGTGGCACTCGGCGTCAGCGACACCGGCAGCGAGCCCGGAGGCGGCGCTGCTGGAGGCGCCGTTGGCGGCGGCAGCGGCGCCGGCCGACTTTCTCGGCCAGCCGGACCGGCGGGCAAGTTGAAGAAGCCGCTGGCCAAGAAAACACTTCTGAATGCCGCGGCCAAGTCTGGCAGCATCGTTGGTGGTGGCGCCAGCACCGCTGCCGAATCGGAACCGACAACCTCGTCGTCCACTGGGCAACTGTCGGCTGCGGATCTGGTGTTCACCAAATATAAGACCGCCAGGAAGCCGCCCGCCGGGCCGTCCGGTTTGTCGGTCACTGCGGCGTCCTCATCGGCGTCTGCTAATGCTGTCGCGGCGGCCGCAAACGACGCCAGCGGCGACGATGTCGTCGATGGTAACGATGCTGAAGAGGCCGCGCCGCCATTCTACGACCCGAACAACCCGGAGGACAGTCCGGCATTCGCCGAAGCCAAGCGTCGTCTCCGCTCCGCCCTGACTAGTCCAGAGTTTCGCCTTCTGCCTCCGATCGGCGAGGCTTCAACGAATGCCAGCGGCGGAGTCGGCGACTTGCTGAGGCGCCAGCTGGCCGAGGCAGCCGAGCTTGGCCTGGACCAATTGGCCGCCGCCCTGGCCGACCTTTTGGCCCTGCTGGCTCCATTCGATTCACACGCCCTAAAGCGGCTCCTTTTGGCGATGCGTCGCGACTTGAAGCAGCGGGCCGTCTACGCCGCCTACCTGGTGAACACCCGACACGCCCTGGCGGCCAGGCGGGACCGGGCCGAGCACGCGCTTCGCCGTCTTCGCCACTCGCGCCGGCTGGCCTTTCAACAGCTGCTGCTGTGCGAGCTGCGCGCTTTCCTAAAACGCTGGGACGAGCACGAAGTGCGCGCCCTCCAGGCCACACTGCGCCGCTGCAATTCGGCCGATGAGAAGTGCGAAGAGACTCAGAAACTGGTGGCCCACCTGTGCGCCAGGCTGAACTGGACCCGGTCAGCTGGCCTGGCCGATCAGCCAGACTCGTCCCCGTCTGAGGACTCGCCGGCTGGCGATCTGGTGCAGCAGTCATGCGACTACATCGAGCGCTGGCTGGTCAGCTATCCAGAGGTCTACGCCTACCTGAGCGGCTCCAACGACATGCTAGTCATGCAGGAGCGTGACGAAGTGTTCCGCGTGCGTTGCTGCTGCTGCTGCTTCACTGCTATTATTATTCAATTTATTTATGTTTGCTAACTGTCCCAACCCACTCGTCCCTCGAACTCGTTCCTCGAACTTTTGTCACTCCGACCTTTAATGTCACACTCGCCTTCATTACACTGTCACAATCCAGTCTTCACGCTCCGTCTTAAGTACTCTGTCACAGTCCACCATCTGTACAGCCACAGTCCACCTTCAGTACTCTGTCACAGTCCACCATCTGTACAGTCACAGTCCACCTTCAGTACAGTCATAGTCCACCTTCAGTACAGTCATAGTCCACCTTCAGTACAGTTATAGTCCACCTTCAGTACAGTTATAGTCCACCTTCAGTACAGTCACAGTCCACCTTCAGTACAGTCACAGTTCACCTTCAGTACAGTCACAGTTCACCTTCAGTACAGTCATAGTTCACCTTCAGTACAGTTATAGTCCACCTTCAGTACAGTCATAGTCCACCTTCAGTACAGTTATAGTCCACCTTCAGTACAGTTATAGTCAACCTTCAGTACAGTTATAGTCCACCTTCAGTACAGTTATAGTCCACCTTCAGTACAGTCACAGTCCACCTTCAGTACAGTCATAGTTCACCTTCAGTACAGTCATAGTCCACCTTCAGTACAGTAACAGTCCACCTTCAGTACAGTCATAGTCCACCTTCAGTACGCTGTTGCTCCCACCTTCGCTCTCGCAGCGAGCCCTGGACGAGCTTGGCCGCGGCCTGTCGCCTAGCCACCGCCTGTTGCGCATTCCACGCGCCTTCCACTCCGGCTGTCCCTGGCTGCCGGCCCAGGAGCAACTCCGCCTTCTGCCAGTTTTCAAGCTGGCCCGCGACAAGGTCGCCTGCGTCCGGCGCGCCTACGACCTGCTCAGCCGGCTGCTGTACCTGTCCTGCGAGAGGCCGCTAAGCGCCGACGACCTACTGCCGGCGTTCGTGTTCGTTGTAATCAAAGCCAACCCGCCGGCCCTGCTAAGCCAGCTCGAGTATGTCCGGGATGTCTATGGTGAAAGGCTAGCAATGCGCATGGGCGCAGAGTGCTACTTCTGGACTCAGTTCGATAGCGCCATTCAGTTTATTAAGAACATGCTGGCCACTTGCGAGCAGAGCCGACCCGCCAGTTGAATGAAACAATTTTCAATTTACAAAAACTGTTTTGTCTCACTGAAATCTTCAATTTGATTCTCGTTTGTACTGGCAATATGTTAATTTAATATTTTAGTATTCGTGTATTTCTTTCTACTTACAGTAGCATCATCAGTGCATGCACAATGTGTAACTAATGAGCGATTTTATTTTAATTAGTTTTTATTGTGCATGCCCAAGTCCCTGGAGTCCATTCAGTATCGAATATAATATTGCACATTGAACAATGGTACTTGATTGTACTTGTAATGACGAGAATTGAACTCATACTTGCCCGCCAGCTGCGGAAATCTGAAACAACACAACAATTCAAGCATGCTTTCTTGATTCCTCTATTAATACCGCACATTCACTATTCTTACTACTCTAAGTAAAGAGCCTGCTTGATTTCTTTTATCGTAATTAGTTGTAAAGCTTAACCAAGGACATCTCAATCTAGCATTTTGAATTATGCTGTCCTCATCTAAATGTCAAGCTTGGATTTCTGATAGATCAGAACAATTTATTAACTGCTGTCCAATCCATTTTTGTTGGAGCCCTGTGTCTAGACTGGATTTCCTCAGTTCACTTTTCAATCCCCCGAGCACCTTTTGACTCGATTTTGATTTGCTGACTAACAGCGCACACCCTAGCTCTGCTGTGTACTAATAAACTATTGCATAATTTAAGCTCAGTGCTGAAATAAAGAAATACGAGTATGTCCTGTCTTTTACAAGATTTTATATCGTTCTCAAGTTAGAAGCAACACACGGAACAATAAATAGAAATGCTCACAGCCCACTAACCTCACACATCAATGGGACAGCCCACTAACCTCCCAGATGGGACAGCCCACTAACCTCATATATCAATGGGACAGCCCACTAACCTCACACATCAATGGGACAGCCCACTAACCTCACACATCAATGGGACAGCCCACTAACCTCCCAGACCAATGGGACAGCCCACTAACCTCACACATCAATGGGACAGCCCACTAACCTCCCAGATCAATGGGACAGCCCACTAACCTCCCAGATCAATGGGACAGCCCACTAACCTCATATATCAATGGGACAGCCCACTAACCTCCCAGATCAATGGGACAGCCCACTAACCTCCTATATCAATGGGACAGCCCACTAACCTCCCAGATCAATGGGACAGCCCACTAACCTCATATATCAATGGGACAGCCCACTAACCTACTACATCAATGGGACAGCCCACTAACCTACTACATCAATGGGACAGCCCACTAACCTACTACATCAATGGGACAGCCCACTAACCTCCCAGATCAATGGGACAGCCCACTAACCTCCCAGATCAATGGGACAGCCCACTAACCTCCTACATCAATGGGAGAGCTCACTAACCTACATCAATGGGACAGCCCACTAACCTCCTAGATCAATGGGACGGTCCACCCCAAAAACCTGCAGGGCAAACCTCTCAGAATATCAGATTGCACAAAAGAACAAAGAGCAGAAAAGTTGAATTGTTTATTGGTGAAAAATGATTTGAACAAAATTGCCATTTGAAATTGTAAAAAATGGCCGCTTTCAGTAGAGAGAAAAAAGTTTATTATATATTCAACGATAGCTAACTTGCGAGTCCCTTCTGGCGCATTGTGTGCGTGTTTGCATAAATAATGTGTGCAGATTACTAATACAACTGTTTAGTTACATGGTTTAAAGCCAATTTGTCATTCAGCAGGTTTTAAGCGCTAACAGTCAGTTGCAATTGCAATATTCATCTTAGAATGGATTTCAAAATAATATATCACGTACAACACACCAAGGGAGAAATGACATGAACTAAGTTGATAGTTAAAATTAAAACAGAATTCATCTAAAGAGTTTCCCAAAAACAGACATTGTGACCGACTGTTGTTTATCATAGAATTAGATCTAATTGAATGTCGAATTTTTTGTTGAGACCTATATTTTATTAAAAATATAAATAAATATAATAAAAGTAATCGAATGAATTTTCAGGCAAGCCATAAGATAATCGATTATTTGAATAATGAGCCACAATACGAAAATTACTTTCAAGGCTGTTGTGCACTCTGTAGAATATTTATATTGAAGCTCGTACATTGAGCTTTGGGTTATTGGAGTCAAGGAGCAATTTTCTGTACACGATAGAAAGCCATAGTACTGTTGTTTAGGTTTGAAGTGCTTCTTAAAAGCGTAGCTTTTTTCGACCCAAAGCGCCAAAACAAACGCAGACACTGATTCTCTGTAGAAATATAATAGAAACATAAATAACCGGTCAGGATAGATGAGACAATAAACTACCTCGTATATAAGAATAATCGCGCCAATTCCCACAGGGACCCACCCTCACCTCGCACTTGGCTAAGTGCACACACATGAGTGCAGACACGGAAAGGCTTGAGTTACTATAGGCGTGTGTATAATAACATAAGAATTGCTCAAGAAGAATGTACTAGCGACTCTCCGAAATTCATTTTGGAACCAAATATAGGTAGTACAAATGGGTAGATGAACAGCGAAAGGCAGGAATGACACGGCTGGGTTGCCAAGAAATTCAACAATCAGGATGTAGACGATACCAGCCGGCCAGCTGATGATTAGTTGGCCAGGTCACACAGCCTAGGATTGGGCGGGCGTTGCCGGCGCCACACGCTTAACCGGGACATCACCAGGGGAGTCCTCGTCGCCAGGGGCGGCCCCAGCAGCGTCCGCTGGCGAGTCCAGCGACTTCTGCTGCTGATGCTGCATCTTGGCTGGCGCTGAATTTCCGGCGGCGCCGGCTGGCGAAGCGCCGCCAGCAGCAGGCGAGGCCAGCTGCTGATGCGGCTGCTGACCGGGCGCCACGCCGGCGCCAGATCGCTTCGATAGCAGCGAATTGAAGAAGTTCGCCAGCACTCCGTCGTTGGCGCCCATCGCTGCGCTTTGGCCTTGGCCGGC
This sequence comes from Macrostomum hystrix, assembly GCA_950097015.1. Lineage (NCBI taxonomy): Eukaryota > Metazoa > Platyhelminthes > Macrostomidae > Macrostomum > Macrostomum hystrix. Next base: position 3,039,905 of record CATNEN010000031.1, on the reverse strand, counting down.
GGCGCCAGGCGGCAGGCGGCCGGCGGCAGCTCCGCCCGGCTTGACTGGGCCGACGCCGCCGCCGCCGACGCTGGAACGGGTTGCTCCGGGCGCGCCGGTACCGACAACGCCAGGCGCAGCGGATGACACGCCGACACTGGCGCCTCCAACCGGAGCAGCCGACTGTTTGAGCAGGGCGGCCTGCAGTCTGGACAGGAACACCTGCTCATCCTCGGCCTGCTCGGCGTCTCCGCCAGCGCCTGCCTGACCACCGCCGGCGCCGCCACCGCCACCACGGCCGGGCGTTGAGCCGGCGGCCCGTCGGACTCCGCCGGCGAAGCCGGGCGGCCTGGCGATGACGTCACTGAAGGGCGTATTAGACAGATCCTTAGTGAGCGAGCCGGTGCTGGCAGCCAGCAGGTAGGCCTTGGCCTGGCTGTCCCAGCCAGCTGGCACAAACACGCAGTCGCGTTCAACAACGTATGGTGCATGTGGACACGGCGAGCCGTAGGCCCGATGGAGTAGGTAGCTGCGCAGTAGGGCGCAGTTTTTGTCTTCGCGCACGGAAGTATAGACTAGGGCGGCGCCGTCTGAAAACAGAAGCGAATGACAAAGGGCGCACTTGGTCACTTAATCGCAATGAGAAAAATCTAGCACATATTTAGAATCGATTTTAACACTCACATTTGAGACAGAAGCAGCGCAGATGATACTGCAAAAAGTCAAAGTGTTCCTCCTTATAATCAAACTCTTTTTCTAACACGCCTGCCATTGCGTCGCTTTTGGTTACCACGACAACTAACGGTAGGCCCAGATTGTTAATGAGAGCACCCTCTGGCAGGGGCAGGGCCACCTTATCTGGATCAGCTGGCGGGTGCAATGGATTTGGTGCCCTCCTTGCCGCCAAGGAGGCTGTCGAGGAAGCAACGCTGGGAGTAGCTGCAGCAGCAGCGGCGGCGGCTGCGGCGGCGGCAGCGGCAGCTTGTTGCGCATTAGCCGAGTCGGCATCTGGCTCGACGTAGTCGACAAACTGGCGCGCCAGAGAGTCGCGAGCCTCTTTTAACTCGTCGGCGTCTAGGCCGAGACGGTCAATAAAGCGCGTCAGAATGTCTGCCCACTGCTGAAGGGACTCAATTAGCGACCAGGGCGACTCGGCGCTGCCCACTAGCAGCACAAGGGTGTCGGAAAAGTTGGCCCGGGTCAGCGCGAAGCGCAGCAGATTCTGGTGAAACGGATCGCCGTCTAGGATCCAGACGCCAAGCCGACTGTCGGCTTCGCGCCCAGCTGAGTCTGTCACATCCAGGTAGTGATACTCCAGGCCGTGGCCTTTGCTGAGACCTTCTTCGCCCTTTAGTCGGGCAACTAAAGCCGACTTGCCTGAGCTGACATCGCCTAGAACCAGGAGACTCTTGGGAGCTGGCAGACTCTGGGTTGCATTTGAGCGCACCTCCTCAAGAATGTGAGACCTGTGGGTGAATATGTAGGGATGCCAAATTTTAATGCATAGTGCATAAATAAAATCACACAGATACTTAGATTTGTATATATAAGTTTGTACACTTATATGTATACTTACATGTATTCTAGCAGGAAAATCAATAGGTCTATAGAAATGAAACTTATTAAATTGTTAAGACTAGACAACTAGGCCATCCAGCCAATACCAATTACATTGTCTTGCTGATCATTGTGATAAGTGCTATTCTGCCTTTTGTATCCCTATACACTGCATTGTCATTTAACTGAAGTAACATAACAAATACTTTTTATGATAGTTTTATTTACTTCTTTCTTTTTATGGTTTTGGCAATAGTGAGTACATAAAAATGGTAGCTGTTTAAAGCAAATGTTTACTAAAACAGCATTAATGATTTGCTTCTTATTATGAAAACAATGCATAAATTAACTAAAATTATATTCACAATTGTTTTGAGGTTTGTTATATATACAACAAAGGTATAATTGTATTCATGATTTTCTTTTTTTACAACCTAACCAGTACAATAGAATAGTACATTGTAATTTTTATCAATCTATAATATTTTCTTTGCTACATGCCAGACTCCGGATAGTATACATGTACGCCGGAAAATTCCAGCGTACAGAGGGGTCTGGCATACCCCATTGGCATACAGCTTGGCATACACCCGCCTTGGTGTATACCTATCTCTGGTGTAACAGCATAACTTGGTGTATGGCGTTAATGGCATAACATTGACAGAGTAATAGTTCTCAAAATTCTGCCACTCTGCAACCAACATCACGTCAATTTTCAAAAGTGCAGTACTAACAATTACTGAAATTTTTCTTTAAGCCTTTTATTTGTTATTTAAATATACAATATTTGAAAGATAAAAATCGTCTTTACTAAATTACATTTTTACCGTCAACACTTTGTTTAATATTGTTAACCAACATCATTTTTTCAAAATCTTTTTTTATGGTCGGTCAGTCATAAACTTAATAGACTTTATAATTCCTTTTTCTGATAGATACATGCGAACATAAAATATACAATAAAGTTATAAGTTATAAGTTATACAATAAAGTAAGTAAGTGCAAATTTTGCTTGGCATATTTTTTGAGCAACATAAATCTGCTGGGGTACATTGGGGTACAGGAGCTAGGGAATCAAATTTCATTCTGGCATACACCAGCACACGATAGTCGATACTGACACTGGGCTACGTGCAAAACAGAAAATTAAAGCAATTATGAGCTAATATGATATTTTTGTGCTTGTGTTGAAGTAAATTGAGCTTCTAGCTGTTTAACACAGATAGATAAAAAATAATGCAATATTTAAATTATTTAATGTAATTTAAGCCAAGGCTAACAAAAGCTAGAAAAATATGTATAAAATAATCTTGTCAGGTGTCCTTAAACTAATTACTAGGCATCTCTAGGCTCTAGCTACCTTGCTTTACAAAACTGGGTTATTGTTAGCAGGTCAGAACTGTATACTACTTACATTTTTGTTAGCCTAAATAATGGTACACTTGACTGATTAGAAAATTTTATATGCTCATTAAATAAAAAATAATGTTAATAATGTCTGCTGGAAAGAATACTGTATATAAATATAACTAACCATAAATATTTTCCATCGTCTTCCTCTGAAAAGCCGTTTTCCATAGCAATATAAATAACTATATAATGAACTTGTATTAAGAAGTTAATTTAGCTAGGCCTATATTTTATGCACGAAACGTCAACGGCTTTTAATTCTTTCTCTCGCGCTGTGTTTGATCAAGAAATCTAAAATGATCCGCAGTTTATTTGAGTGCGACTGATTAAGTGCTGACTAATAAAACACTTCGATGAAAATAAAATGTGCAAATGATGTCGAAAAGGCTCTAAGTTTTGCTTCTAAGTGAGTGCTTTTTAATTATTCGCAAAAATGTGCCGACTTTTAACGACAAAAATTTTAAACAACTGTTTGCATGGAAAACAAGGCTCTAAAGGATACAAAATAAATTCTGGAATTAATCACGCACCTCACATTGCGAAACATTACAATATAGCCTGCCGCTTATAAATAAATAATTCGAATCCGTTGTGAGCGAACAGCATAATTTACTCAGCTCGTAAAGCATCGTTACAATAGTATTTTCCATACTACAATTTTTTTACATTTCTTGCCAATGTTTTTATATACATCTCGCAGTTATCAGTACTTTAAAAGTCACGACTATAATAGCGCCGACCATATTCTGGTCAGAATTGACAACCGTATTTAGCTCCAATTACAGCTGATGTCCACGCACGCACATGTACATACGTATTCGATAGTTTATTAGCGAGCAAATAAAGCAACTCGTTTGTCGGTTTGTTAGAACTAAAATGGTTCTAATTCTAATATAACAGACACTTTACATGCAATTTTTTCGCCTTTAAAGGAGCTGTAGCCTAAAAAGTGACCAGAGCTCCTAACTATTCAACAAAAGCACTAATAGCTCAAACCTCAAACCTGGCGAAATTATTAGTACTTGAGCAAGACTGACTGTACATCTGACCCAACTGGGTTCGTTGACAATTCTATCTTTATGTTTCTACCTACATGCAGTATAATAGTCCAAATTAAAAACAAAAGCATGTTAGTTAATTTTAATCGCCGATTTATACAAAATATACGATTTATACAATTTATACAGAAGTGACTCAGACTTAGACCAATGATAGGAAAGAGTATATTTAAAAAAAACGCGATTTTACATGTCAGAACAATTAATGAACTACAGTAATTATTGAAGTATTACACAATATAATTTTTTCATCTAATTATAGACCAATTTGTTTTCAAGTTTAAAATTGAAACAGATGCCTCCAAAATTAGAAAGTACTTCGTATTTACAAACATTTACAAATTCAAACCAATAAACCAACCAAATAATTGAAAAATAATTTCAGATTGTGGCAGGCTGCTGACTTGAATATGCAACTAAATGCTGACAGCGATGGATAAGGATAATCCAAAGGAATAATGGAGCGTTCGATAGAACTTACAGCGATGGATAAAGGGTTATTCAAGGGAATAACCTAGGGTCATTTAGAAACGATTGCGGTGGATAAGGATTATCCAATGGAATAATGGAGTGTTGAATGGAACTGACTGCGATGGATGAGGATAATCCACGGGAATAACCGAGGGTTGGATAGAACGACAGTTTTAGCTGTCTGTCCCACTGAAGGCGGTGGATAACCCTAGATAAGGTTATTAAGCCTTGCCCCAGCCGCTGCCAAACGAGGGTCCGCCGCGCGATCTGGAGGCGGGGGCGGAGGCGGATGAGCCGCCAGCTGTGGCAGCTATAGGCACAGATATGCCAGCATTCATCTCCATATATTTGGCCAGAATCTCCGGTGACACTTCGCTAAGGTTGGGCTTCTCAGAGAATACCATCATGAAATCGCCGGTCTTCTGTAACTCGCCATTCTTGCCAACATTCAGCGTCATCTCCTGCTTGAACAGGGTGGTTAAGCCATTCAGGACGCGGCAAATGTCACCAGGATGAACTTGGCGACCGTATTCATTCCACAGAGCGAGTGTCATGCGGCCAGTGCGATCGGCGATGCTCACATTGCGCACCTCGCTGCCGTCCTTGGTGCGGGTCGGTTCGTACACATCTAGCACAATGAACTGAACATTGACATTCTTCTGCATTGGGCGCAGATCCTTCAAGTGTAGCAATTGGTGGCTCATTTGAAATGGATGGCTGAAATAGTGAGGGATCAAATCTTGTGGGTTTATTGATTTGCTATGCGATGGTAAAGCCCTTTATGCCTACGAGCTACAATTAGACTTTAATAAATGGTATTTGGTAAAAAGTACATATTGCACATAAGAAAGTTATAGTATGCTTAGGCCTGTCAACTGTTCGCTGTGACTTGTAATTCAGGCTATACCCATCAAATATCTTTAAATATTTTTAAACAGCACACACAATGATCAAACTAAAAAAACAGCGCTCATAACCAGCCAGTTCTATGCAAGGATCACTAGGAGTGAGGGACAGGAAACTGTTAGAAAATCTTTTTATGGCAGCCCATTAATTGGTAACTAAGTGCCCCTCACAGACATTTTTCACTTCCTTGACACCTACCCTAATCAGGAATCTAGGCAATCCAAAAATACCATCAAAAGAATTGTGTATCCCAGTGAAAAATCTTAAAGTGACTTCACATCCTATGTCATGTGGATGTGCATCCTAATTTTTGGATACTATTCAGTATTTGCACCCATAGGCCTAGCACTTGTAGTAGAAATATTTGGCACAGATTTCGCATAAGAGTTCTATAATTTTCCAAACCACATAAAATATAACCAGGGGGTCTAAGGCAAAATTATAAGAAGTTGAAAATTGCAGTAATGATTCACATTAGTAATATTAACCAGAAAGATAGCTGAAATACTATGCTTTTTTTTAACTAGGCCTAGGCAGCAGTGCTAGGCCTACAAACTAAAAAAAGCAAAAAGTGCTTGCAAACTTGATGATTCAGCAATCCTACAGACATAAAAATACTATCTCGATCCTTCCTTTACTGTTTCTATAAATTAGCATTAGTCAATTAGCTATCATTACATTCTATGATTCTAGATGAGTGAAAAATAACATTTTAGGAATAGGGCCTAGGCCTTATATAGTGGGTTAAAAATAATTCATATATTTGTCTGTATTTTTACACAATGCATAGCGATGTAAATATCGAAGCTTACACACTGTGCCACTGATAATAAAGCATTTTTACATTTTACTTGTGAGAATAATGAGCAGCATATAAGTAAAAATATTCTACACATTTTAGCTACATTACTTACTGTAGCTGTAGTGCTGTACATGTGTATTTTTACATTTAAACCTATGGCTATAAGTTTCCATAGGTTTTTTATATAGATAGATATCTAGATACTAGATAGACGCTTTGGATCAGACAATAAGCCTTTTGGGGCAAACACGAAACGAAATGTCTATTTGTAAAAAAGCATGAATGTGCCCGTGCTGCAAATGCAGAATTTTGAAATGAAATAAGTCGCGCGAGGTTTAAAAATGAATCGAAGAAAAAAGGATTACGACAAATTGCGTTATGACCAATTCAAGGATTCTGATGGGTGGGAAATCATAAAATACGATGCTTACGTTGACAATGCACTTTCAAAAGTGATAGTGTATTACACGGTGGTGTAGGAAAAAGGCTATTCATGCATAAGGAAATATTAAGATTAGGTCATTTTTGGCACTATAACGATCGATATTCACGACTTAACATTAAAAGTACAATATTTTTATCAGCTTCTTTTTTGTTTGAAGTTTAAACAAATTAATGTCACCCAGGCGCCACTCTTGGCATCCATTACCCGTAGCTCTCGAAACAGCCACACCCAATGGGACTTCCAGAAGCGGCGACTGCAGTTTGCAGGACACATGCCCGGAAAACGCATGGATTCGTACTGCCAAGTACAGCCGTTCTGGATGTCCAAAGCCGCTGCTCACCTTCGTGCCCACTGCGAGATCAGCGCTGCTATATGTTGGCGATCGTGGGCGGGACGCGGGCTCGCTATGTTGGAAAGCCTGCCTGGCTGACGCATGCAGCTTATGCAATCGGTCAGAAAACGCGAATCGAACACCCAGCCATGCATGGAATGCGATCGGAATCGCTAATTCAGAATGCTGCAGCTGCTTGAATTTCGCCTTTCTCACGTTACTTTCAGACATGTTTAGCATCGTTGGATTGCACATTAACAAACTAAACCTATGTACAACGTATTTACACAACGTATATTTGGCCTATATTCTTTTTTTGTATGTCTGCGCGCAGTTCACGTCTGTGTGTACAACTAATTAATCGCGGCTGCATGATGGCTCTTTTCTATACTGGACCGACATTTTTGTACTCAGTTTTGCACCATAAGCCGAGCTGTACGCGAACTAATATAGTTTGTATAATGTCACTTTAAACACAACCAAAATTGTATTGTCTATAGCTTGCAATAACGGCTAGTTTTGTATTTTAGCATATAAATTATTGCCAGAATGTTAAGCCACGACTTTTGCTCGATTCATAAAGCTGGTTCTTTTATAGATCTTTTATAGTAAGCTGCATTGGTTTGTCTGCTTGTTATAAAATAAGCAAGATGGGGGGGAGCTTCATATATAGGATCTACATGTCTTTTTTTTCTGCATTATTATACAGGTACTGTACCACAAAACAGTGTTGTGTATTGACTGACTGAATGCTAATTTACGCATACTGCCACTATGAGTAGTGCAGTGAGGAAGCTAGTAGTTTCTAGAACCTTCTGTGGCCAGAATATTCTAGAACCTTCTATAGTCCGTGTTTTCTAGAACTTTCGATTTAACATCAGCTACCTATAAATATACGGACACAAAGCTATCACAAAAAGGATAACTGCTCAATTTGGAATCTGCCAACAAATCCGTTGTTCCCTTCGTTCACTACATAACAAACAGTACACTAGAAAAAATCACTACTTTATATACAATCTGTGGCTTCTCATTTGGATGGTTTTCGGATTTACTTTTACATGCTTCGGTATGATCAACTGCTATTACGAGTAGCATAGTTAATTCTTATAGAAATTTTAAATTTTCGCGTCACATTGTTAAATAGATATATATTTTAGTTGGTGTATACAAAGCATATAGGGACAGTTGACACTTACTGCAACTAATCGAAACAGCGAGAACTAACATGCTTTGTGATATATCAAATACGCAAATAAAATAGTCACAGACATCGATCTCAATTTAAATTTGTATGCATGGGGACAGTATGTGCTTTTGGGCCATCTGCATGTAACAACCTCGTAAAATTATTTTCTGTAACCAAGTATTTTTGTTTACATTAATTTAAGGAATGCTAGAGGAATACACAGACAGACATTTAAAGATTAGCAAAAAATATCGATTATATGCACAGCTTAATTGTACAACGCGGTTCTGTTAGGCATGTGTACGTATCATACGACAATGAGCGCCTGCGCTCTATATAGTTTTATGTTTCAGATAAAATATTCACAAATATTTAATTTTCTTTATTAACGAATATTCTTTATTATCAATGTCTAGGTCACTAACAGTAGTAAGACAAGGTAATTTTACCCCTGGGGGAAAACCACGGGAGTTGGAAGTTGTTTCATCGGATAGAGAAATGTACAAATTTAGCCCGTCTTCTGAATTTAAATAGCGATTGGTTGAACATTTTTGGAGCACTGAAAATATGTAGGCATGTGCTATACCCTCCGTAGTATTTCCATACAGTTTACAATAATAATTATGTCAGAAAAACGCGACGAAAGATTCGCGACCTTTTCGAGGCAACGCCTAGCTCTGTAATTGTCTACAGCCAGTTGCTGCTGGTGGCAGCTGAAGCCAGAAGTAGCAGCGGTAGAAGGCAGTGGGACATGAGTGAGTATCCAGTGGTAGCAGTGCCTCCACTAGTGTAGAGTGGATAGAAAAAGTCGGTGGGCAGCCTGAGCAGGTAGACCGGGCGCTGCTTCGCGCCCTCCAGCGGCTGATCGCTCACGTCGATGAAAGCTACGGTGTACGAAGTCAGAAAGTTCACCCTGCTGAGGGTCGCGGTGGCTGCCGTGCAGGAGCCGGCAGCGCACTGGAGAAGCGGATTGGCGTGAAGTAACGGTCATTTTAAACTTTGACTGACAACCATTTGAAGGTGTTAATAGCAAGTAAATGCAGCAGCTCCGACAGATTTGTTGTCAAGGCGCCAACTTACAGGAAACGCAATCGTTCCAACCTCGCAGGACAATCGGGCTGCCACCAGCTTGTTCTGCGCATTGGACACAGAGCCGGCTCGGGCCATCAGGATCTCCAGTCGACCGCCCAGGATCATGCCAGTGCAGGCTGTTGCAGTCGAAGAAGGAACCCCGCTGCAGGAATCCACGCTGATCCTGAACCAGTCGCCCGAGCTGCTAGAACTGGCGTTGCCGAACGCGGCCAGCGCAATATTGCCCGCAGAGCCCAAACTGATTAGCGAGCGCTGAATTGCAGCGTTCACATCGGAGCACGCGGTCGTCAGCTGTTTGACTGTGGAGTTCCACGACAGGCTGCGCAGACAGGTGGCGCGAATGTTCTCGCCGAACAGAACCGTCTGGCCGGCTGTGACACCGATCTCTGCGTCGTTGCAGGACCCGTCGGCGCTCACTGGTGGCAGGGTGACGCGCCATCGGCTGGGGTTGGGAACCGGGCCAACGGTCGAATTAACGCTCACCTGGCCGGCGAGTAGCGGCCGGCCCGTCAAGTAGCCCGGATTGCCGCTTCTATCGTACAGGTCGCTAGACCCGCTGCCGCTCTGAGGAAGTGCATAATCATTCGATATAGTGCAAACAGACAATGATAATAGCTAATACGGATACAAATAGCAGGAACCTCTAGGAGTAGAATGACGGTAATTTAAGTTTCTTGGAAAAATACACTACGGAGATTTTTACTTTTTTTCAGCACAAACTTTGTAGAGTGTTTGGAAGATATTAGCTTCCTTGTAAATGACTCCATGGATGCTTGTCAAGCTTTATTTGTGCAAACATAAATATCGTATTATTTTATTCATTTTTCTATATGCCCCTTGATCTATGTGCGTAAAATGCTGGACAAGATAACGAAAAAGTGGCTTACAAAATTGTAGCTAAGCGCGAATGTCTGCTGCAGGTATGAGCCAACCGAAACGGTGCGCAGCACAGCGTCGTAGGTCACGGCCGTGATGCCAGTGCCGTGTGTGTACTGTATATTGTACTTCAGCTGCAATGGTGCACATAATAATAATTTTAATTTTAAGAGGGCTGCGGGCAATGGCACATCATTTGGTGACACTAGACACGCAGCCAGCGAGGAGGCAATTCTGCCCGATTCGCTGACTCCTGAGCACACACGCACACAGATACCGAACGCAGGCACACGCTCACACAGGTGTGTACATCTGCCCTGACTTTCTCATCGTCAGGCAGTGTGCACTTTCACTGTGCCTTGGAGATTGCATGACAAGCCTCCAAGCCCTTTCTCCGCGGCTGCGCCCAAATGAACGTGGCCTCGCCGAGGAATCGAGCTCAGGGACCTTGGTGCGAGAGGCAAACGCGTTAGACCGCTCTGCCACTCAACCTCCGAATGGTGCAGATGGTTTCTGGTCTTAGTGATAATATGATAATAATAATAATAACTGATTACACCAGCCCTAATTAGGCTAGATATGCAGCCGACAGCACAGCCGCAGCTATTGCGAGGCACATGTGAAGGCTGTGTTCAGTTCATGAACTGGGGGCACGCCACACCCACCCTTAATTATCCCAGCCAATGCGGGTACCCATTTAACAGCTGTTTGAACTAAAGAAATGCAGAGTTAATTGTCTTGCTGAAGGAAAAAATATATTTCAGTACAATGGAGAGTCGAACCCCCGAACTTCAAGCTGTGAGTGAAGGTGTTAAACAGAATTGGTTGCTGAATGATGTCTAAATCAAACTGGTCTAGGCAGCATTGGTTTATTGTGACGAACCTCGCTCAGCAAGTTGGCGCATTCGCTGCCGCTCAGTGTGGGCTTCGGTTCGCCTGCGCAGTCGACTCTGCCCCCAGAAGCGTTCAAGCAGATGATGGAGGTTTGGCTGATGTCGACCAAGTCTGTGCCATTGTAGTTTGTAGAGGCGCTCAACAGACTGGGCTGCCTGTCGTGCAGATTTTTATTGTCACATTTAACCATCTTCGTGATACTCAGTCTCGGGTGAAGTTTGTGCCTCGCGAGCAAGAATATGGGAATATCAGGTTTACCTGGCCACTCGAAAGTTGGACACAAAGTTGGTCAGGTCCACAACTGGTTCAGTGGGGCAGTTTGCGCTAGTGATTTGCTTCGCGCAGCTGCTGTTTGAGGAGTCGAGAAACAGAGCCGGATTGGCGTAGCTGCAGTCGGGCCCACCTGGCGATCGCGGATGAGGCAGGAAGCCGGGTAGGACTCCGCTGCCCAAGGAGTACAGTACCTGCACTGGCACGTTGATCTTGGTTGGAGGAGAGGAGAATATTTAGATGGCACTCTACCAGCATAAATAAAAGTTTAGGCTTAATTAAATTGTTGCCCAAATTTAATGTCATGACTTACGATGAAAGCTGACGTTTGAGACTGATGGCAAGACTGAGTTTTGAACTCAGGAGGATAGGAAGTGAGGATTTGAGCTCAGGGTAAAATTGAGATTCGAGCTCAGGATGACAGTAGAGATTCGAGCTCAGGATGACAGTAGAGATTCGAGCTCAGGATGACAGTAGAGATTCGAGCTCAGGATGACAGTAGAGATTCGAGCTCAGGATGACAGTAGAGATTCGAGCTCAGGATGACAGTAGAGATTTGAGCTCAGGATGGGAGTAGAGATTCGAGCTCAGGATGGGAGTAGAGATTTGAGCTGAGGATGACAGTAGAGATTTGAACTCAGGATGGGAGTAGAGATTCGAGCTGAGGATGACAGTAGAGATTTGAGCTCAGGATGACAGTAGAGATTTGAGCTCAGGATGACAGTAGAGATTCGAGCTCAGGATGACAGTAGAGATTTGAGCTCAGGATGACAGTAGAGATTTAAGCTCAGGATGACAGTAGAGATTTGAGCTCAGGATGACAGTAGAGAATTGAGCTCAGGATGACAGTAGAGATTTGAGCTCAGGATGACAGTAGAGATTCGAGCTCAGGATGACAGTAGAGATTCGAGCTGAGGATGACAGTAGAGATTTAAGCTCAGGATGACAGTAGAGATTCGAGCTCAGGATGGGAGTGGGAATTAAGAGTGATTAATGCGAGAAAATGCTGCACTGACCCTATAATTAGTTCTTAACGAAGCGGGATCAACGCCTGAAGTTGCGCTACTGAAGGCAGTTGATGCGCCATAGGTGTTCACGGCAGTGGAAACGCTTGTCTCACTGGTCGGGTCGATGGACGTAGATGCGTAATAGTTCCTGGTGGAGTCTTAAAAAGGCGTAGTGTATGGATTATTTACAGTCAATAATATTTTTAACACCAAATTCATATTGCTAAGAGATAAGAGGAAATAGAAAAGTTTTCCTTTTTGACGCTTCTTACATCGATCCAAGTAGACGCAGAAAAGGTTACTGCTAGTAGTATTGGACGTATATGATGTGAAGTTCCGATAAAGTACCGCTGATTGATCGCACGATAACGCATTCTCACTGAAATTAGTAAAATTAACGTTTTTTAAAATTGTGAATGAGTGTATATTTTTAACTGAGGCACTGCACCCACTATTTGTATGTTGAAAAACAGGCAGAAAAAGTCTGCTTGATGTCCACCGAACAGTCCGGGTCGCAGCAGCAGTTCATGTCACAAGCATTGCTAGTCAAATCGCAAGTGCAAGATCCGAGAAAATCTAAAATTCAATTTTGGCATAGTAGATTAGTATAGATAAGTTAAAGATACTTGTTTTTTTACAATTTCTGAATCAGGTAGCTACGAAAATTTTAAATAAAAATGCACATTATATCTTTTGTATATACACTCATTTTTAGACTTGACAACCATGTAGAAATACTGTATTGCTTTTAGAGAATTAGATAAAACGTAAAAGTGTTCAATAAAACCCCATGGGTTTTATGAGACAACTCTCATAAACTTATGAGGGCAATGTGAGACAACTCTAGGCATATTCATTTTTTCAGTCAAGGTAAACAGTTTTTTCTTTAGCTATTATGTCACTTGGTTGATCTCTTAGTCATATACAATAATAATAATTTGCCTATAACTTTTTGCTTATAAAGAAAAGGAAAAAATATCGTTTTTTCTATTGCATGTTTTTATAAGCAAATAAATATTATATAACAATAAGAAGTACCGTGATAGGTTTCACCTGCTATTTGTGCTTGTACTATATATTTTTGATTTTATAATAATATTCGTTGAGTGTTAAAACTATTGCTGCGTAAGGGCTCAAAACTGTTAACAGAGTTAAAAATAAATTTGGTAAAGAGCAATAAATGATTAATTCTTGGAAACGGATTATTATATTTTACAGATAAGTCAAACCATGTAACCGTGATTAGTAAAAATGGGAAAGGAAAAAAAGATTGACAATAATAATGCTAAGTACCTTGAGACAGAACCGTTGTGCAAATGGTCAATAAAAAAGCAAGCTTAGTACACCAACCAGTCATGGTGAATAAAAATCAAAATAAATCCAAAAATGTCGATCACGCCGACTTGAAAAACGAAAAAATACCCGAATCCAAATTACTTCGCTTAACTTAGATACTAAGTATAACAAACACTATGAAATTGCAATCTTTCAAACCTAAATATATTATACTCTCACCTAATTATTGGTAAAAAAAGTACAGAGCTGCTTTTATATCGCTAATAACTTTTGCAAAATTAAATTGGCATAATAGCGACATCGGTTTTTTGACATGCTTTTTCTAACCATTTTTATCAGCTCATTAACATTCCGCCCATCAAAATGAGTGACTTCAGTGGGTTAAAAAAACAAGTGGACACTTTTGCTAAAGAGGTATTTTTTGTCTATTGTTGGGGACTCTTATGCATACTTTCCAGCTTCACAAATTGTGAAATTATTTGTGTATCGATTGATTTACCTTTCAGATTAAGGCTTTCTGTGCGTCACTACCTGATGATGATGCGGAGAAGCAACAGAAAAGGTTCTTTTGATAATACCATTAGTTTTAGATTCTATAGATTACTTAAACGAACTAGAATGAACTCTTGCCCTTGCCCTGATTTTCAATTTTCAGGTACTCCGAATTTCGAGACAAGAAAAAAGAGTACGCTCAAGAAATAAAAGACTTCGAGGTATTTTTTTTACCTTAAATTAGTTTTAAACTAACTTACTGTCATTATTTTTCCAAGCACGAAATGGGCTTTATCGTCTTCGTTTATAGCCATCGAAGAAGATACTGATGCTCGACTCCAAGAAGTCTGGACTATTAAAGTCGCTTCAGGACGAACTGGTAAGAGCGTTTTAAAATATGAAATATGAATCGAATATTTATTCTAATAACATTTTATGGATTAACTTTTAAATCAATTTTCAAGACGAAGGCAGAGAAGGCCATGATCAAACTGCAAATCGAGGTGCCAAAGGATGAAGATGAAGATGAACCGGAGAAGTCGATCGATAAGAAGGGGAAAAAGAAAAAAGACAATGAGCAGACGGATAATGGCAAGGACAAGAGTAAAAAGGATAAAAAAGATTCTAGTAAAGGCAAGGGAGGAAAGGACGACAAGAAGGGAAAGAACAAAGTGGAAGTTGACGACGAAGACAGAAAGTCTGTCACATCCGCCAAGAAGTCTGAGATCGAAAATGACTTTGAGGACACCGATGAAGAGGAACAAGAGGGTCCCAAAGTAGATAAGAAACAACTTGAAGAACAGGACGAAGAAGAAGAAGATGATGATGATGATGAAAAATCCCAAGAGAAGACCGTGACAGCCAAGCAGAAGGATTCCGTAAAAGGAAAGGAAGAGGACAAGAAGTCTGACAAGAAGGACAAGAAGTCAAAAGACAAAAAGAAAGACAAGCAAGAGGTTGAGGCATCAAAGAAGAAGGACAAGAATGACAGCAAAAAAGACGACAAAAAGTCGCGAAAAGATTCGGAGAAGTCAACAGCCGGGGAGGAGAAGAAGCCAAAGAAAGACGACGACAAGAAAAAGAAAGACAGCGGAAAGAAAGGAAAGGTTGACGCCGAAGAAGACGATGGTGCTGCCGACGAGAAGGACGGTGTCAAATCAAAGACATCAAAGGAAGGCAAGAAGGACAAGAAAGCGAAGGAGGCGAAGTCTAAAGCTGCTAAGTCGAAGAAGACGGAGGCGGAAGAGGAGGAGGAGGAAGAGGGTGAACAAGTGACGAAAGAGGACACGAAGGACAAGAAGGACACGAAGGACAAGAAGGACACGAAGGACAAGAAGGACACGAAGGACAAGAAGGACACGAAGGACAAGAAGGACACGAAGGACAAGGACAAGAAGGACGAGAAGAAGGTCGAGGAATCAAAAGAGGACAAGAAAGACAAGAAGAAAAGCAAGGAGGTCGAGGAGCCGAAGGAGGACAAGAAGGACAAGAAGGACAAGAAGGACAAGAAGAAGGTCGAGGAATCAAAAGAGGACAAGAAAGACAAGCGGAAGAGCAAGGAGGTCGAGGAGCCGAAGGAGCCGAAGGAGGACAAGAAGGACAAGGACAAGAAGGACAAGAAGAAGGTCGAGGAATCAAAAGAGGACACGAAAGACAAGCGGAAGAGCAAGGAGGTCGAGGAGCCGAAGGAGCCGAAGGAGGACAAGGACAGGGATAAGAAGGACAAGAAGAAAATCGAGGAATCAAAAGAGGACAAGAAAGATAAGCGGAAGAGCAAGGAGGTCGAGGAGCCGAAGGAGGACAAGAAGAACAAGAAAGATTCTGATAAAGATTCGAAAGCAAAGAAAGTTCAAGAGTCAGAGGTGAATGAGGCGGTGATTGCCCCAACCAAGGACCACACTGTGTCAGCCGCGGCTGCCGCCGCGGTTCCGCCATCAAGCTCGGCAAATAACGATTATGAAGAGGATGAAGAGGAAGAGGATGAGGAATTTTCTAGCGAGCCCGAGGACGGTGGTGCCACCTACGACATGATAATGACTCAGCAGGCAACGCAGCTTCAGTCATCAGTTGCCGCGCCTTCCACTTCTCACACCACGGTGACTGCACCGGCTCCAGCTGCGCCGCCTACGCCCGCGCCGCGTCAGAAGGAAGTCGCCATGCCCCAATCGTCGACATCGACGCCGGGAACTTCGGCCGTCGGACAGTTGGAGGAAGGCGGAGATGACTTCGACGAAGAGGACGAGGAAGAGGAGGAGACAAGCGAGTACGATTTCGAGAATATGCGCACTCTAGGACCGAATGAGGTGAGCGATTTTAGAAGTATCCTCAGCGAGAGCATAAAGTGCATCGGCCACCTGGCAGCAGGTGAAGGCAAGCTTTGTCAACTGATTCGCAACCACTCCCGCAGCCCAACAGATACGAGGCGCTGCAGGCGCACTCTGACAGCGATCCGGACATAATGTCCATCCAGAGGGGCGAGCTGCTCACTGTGCTCAAAGTCGGGTTAGTAGCCTGGAAACGTTTGCTGATCGACTGAGAGCCAAATATCTTGAGACATTGTTGGCAACGAAGTCAATAATATTTTGCTAATAGGCAGTGGGGCATTGTTCAAAATGTTAAAATTCATCAGTTAAAATCTTTTGGAATTCATTGATAAAGTTTAGTTTTTGTTAGGTGAATATGCTTTGATAAACTAACGATCTTCGCAGGGGGTCGGTGGCAGAGTGGTTAACGCGTCTCGCGCTAAGGTCCCTGAGTTCGATTCCGCGGCGAGGCCGCTTTTATTTGGGGCGCAGCCACGGAGAGAAGGCTTGGGGGCTTTTCGTGCAATTGAAGCCCTTGAGGGCCGACCTCCAAGGCACAGTGAAAGTGCACACTGCCTGACGATGAGAAAGTCAGGGCAGATGTACACACCTGTGCGAGTGTGTACCTGCGTACAGAAAATCGCTATTGGCTCCGTTTTATTGCAAGCCTCGCTTTTCAAAAATTGTGCCAGCCCCGATGGATGGTGGCTGGCCAGGAACGCCCGGGGTCACGAGGGCCTGGTGCCCGGAAACTATCTTCGTCTGGTCCCTCAAGCCGCTAGAGATGACGACTTCGAGGATGAAACGGATGACGGCTCCGAGTTCGAGGAGGTCACACAGGCTGACACGACGTCGGCTGCTACTGGGTGAGTTTAATATCTGTAAATGGCTGCTTAAAAGCAGAAAGACCACACGGGAAGTTCAAATAATAAATTTATATTTTTCATTTTCATCTTCCAAAATATTCCACCAATTGTCATGAAAATCCAAAACAAAGACTAAAATCACAAAGTGTCGTCATTTTCGAGATATTCAACGATTCTCGACGGGGCAAAAGCCACCAATATACTCGCAATTGTTTTGCCTACAAAATTTCATGATGTAACCATTCTGACATCATTTTTTATATATTGTATTGCTTATACTTAACTATTATATACTTGAACCAATAAGGATTCGCCATAGAAGTTTATACAGAGCAATGTTAGTCATCCTTGTCACCAGAAAATTGTGATCTATTTTGTGGACTTTCACAAAAAATCGGTCATTCGGTTTGGGAGCTGGCGTGAAGTGGGCAGCGTGTATTTAAAATACCTGTGGTCTAGGAAAATGGCGTGATCTTTCTATTTTTTAAGAAATAAGTTTTTAAAAAAGTCCAATTAAACTTCAAATCTGAAAATTTTCAGGATTATACACGATGCGTCCCATGGAACAGGTGAAGCCGAGGTACGTCAACTGCTCTGAATCTTGAGAGCATCACTTTCTGTCTTTTTGTCCTTTTATCTTGAATTTCAAACCCAATTAAAGAACAACTTCGTCAAACATAAAAAGGGTGAAGAATCTGAGGACGATGTCGATTATGACGACGAATCTGGTGCTCTAGCTACTGAGGTAGAATTGTCTGCTGCACTGAACTTGGTCCAGGTATTTTTATCCGTAGGAAATCTTAGAATATGAATGTGAGGCGCGATCTAGCGATAGAGCTTAAATTGGTGTGGCTTGGCCGGTCAGCATATTTCACTGTGGCGGTAAACTCATGCGTATTCATCTCGCTTTGCCCGAGTGACACCATGCGCTTGCAGTCTGATCCACCTCCACCTCACTCCGTGCTAACCCCAACCCCTCAGCTCCACCTCACTCCGTGCTAACCCCAACCCCTCAGCTCCACCTCGCTGCCTGCTAACCCTCAACCCCTCAGCTCCACCTCACTCCCTGCTAAACCCAACCCCTCAGCTCCACCTCACTCCGTGCTAACCCCAACCCCTCAGCTCCACCTCGCTGCCTGCTAACCCTCAACCCCTCAGCTCCACCTCACTCCCTGCTAACCCCAACCCCTCAGCTCCACCTCACTCCCTGCCAAACCTTAACCCGTAAGCTCCACCTCACTCCCTGCCAACCCTCAACCCGTCAGCTCTACCGCACTCCGTTTTCAGAAATTTGTGCTGATTCTGATTCAGAAATCTGAAGTTTTGACCACAAATTTCTTTTATCGAAAATCTTCCATGCCTATCGCGCTTTTGTAGAACTCACTCCTATTTCTGTTAACAATGGCATGCTTAGCGCATCACCATAATTAGTTTCCTTAACTTGGCCGTGCAGATGCTAAAAATAGCAGCAATCCATAGAGCCTTTCGATTTTAAACTTCACTACTGCCAGTAGCTAAATAATAGTGTGAATTATTAATAGGTTGTGACACTTCGAAAACACAAACCCGCACAAGTTTCACATTCGTGATTACCAAACGGAAAATGTGTCCTTAGTAATCCTCCGTGACTAACAAAAATCCCTGACCCTGATCCTGAAAAATTGCAGCAAATGATCGCCGCCACGCATCAGCCGCCGCCCGGTATGCCATCCGGCTTCCGCGTGAGCAGCCTGGCCAGGTGGTTCTACGAAGGTGAGCGAACTAAAATGCATCGGCCTACAAAAATAAATGTTTAAATAATTTGAAATTATGAGCTATTGTGTCACAAGCTGTACTCGGGGGAGATTTTCTGTAGAAAGTAACGATATTCTACTTAGGTTTAAATTGGCATTTACCTAGTCCCTTAACCGCAGAAGGATTGGGTATTCCAAATAACCCCCAATTTTTCCTGGATTCTCCATAGAGTTTTATACAGAGCAATGTTAGTTGTCCTTGTCACCAGGGTCTTCGACAAGAATCACTTGAATATCTCGACTATGCTGACGTCGGACGGCTTCGAAAGTTAGTTAATTATAAATGGCTGGAAATTTTAATCATTAACGGTGTGATTTGACTAAAATCGGTCATTCGGTTTCGGAGAAATCGTGAAGTAGGCAGTGTGTATTTAAATTACCCCCCCTGGGGGTGAAAATAGCGTGGTCTACTACTGAAGAAAAAAGTGTGGAATTTGCTATTTTTAGAAACCCTGATTGGAATTCCCTAGCAGTCAGAGAACCGGTCGTAGCTATTTAAAAAAAAACCCTGTGGGAAATCCCTGTTAAAAATAGCTGCCACAATAAAACTTGATAAATAAAAGTTCAGTTATGGGAGCGTCAATATTACATCTAATATCAAAGATAAATATTATGACTTAAAGTCATTCCCTAAAGTAAGCGTGTCGCAGTGTCGCAGGCTTACCAAACCGAACACCCGCACAACTAATAGGCACCAAGCGCTATCCAGGCCAGCAGTTCACACTGCAGAGTATGCTTCATCCGAAGCTCGCAGCCTCCTGCATGTCGCTGCAGGATGGCTGGGGCTGCACGCCTCAGGTATAATATTAATAAAAAGCGGTTGCTTAACAAAGGTTATTTAGATAAATAAATTAAGAATATTTATGCTTTCTTAACGCACTATGGTAACCGACGAATAGTAATTAAAAAATAGAATGATGAAGTGCCATTTTAAGCATATTGTATTTGTACATGTCAGAACTGCCACAGATTATAAACAAATTGATAACAGAAATAGTGAAATCGTCAGAACAACCGTGATTAGCCCATAGATATTGGTTTTGTCGCGCTATGTGGAACAGTGGACATGCAAAACGGAACGGCCCATGGAATTCTATTCTGGCTCATCGTTCCATGGCTCATGGAACATGGCTCAGCATGACAATTTGAGTTGTCTTACTTGGCTTACTTTCTCGTGTTAATTAAAACGCTCGGCCATAGAATTCCATGGGCCGTTCCGTTTTGCATGTCCACTGTTCCACACAAGGACTTCTATAAATAGCATCTATGCTTCTATGCTTCTATTCAGGGGTCCTTGGTTCCACATAGCGCGACAAAACCAATACTAGCTAGATATACTAGATTTCCGAAAAATAACCACAATGACCTAAGTTATAAACTTGAATGCCTACACACACGTGCCTCTGTTTAAATATATTTGACTTTATCTGGCAGCGTTCTAAGAAAAAGCTTGTGTATATTGTGAGTTAATGTTCTGTTCACACACTAACCGTCATGAATGCTTCACAACTAACTCGTGCTACTAACAGTAGAGTTATTTGATTTTAACCGAACGACGCCGAAAATGAAATAAATTATATGTAATGCTTTTGTTTTATAATTTTAAACACAAACCATATAGTCAATCTCCTGTATTATATACAGCAACCATTGATATAACTTACAGGTTCTTATATTATTAATATATAAGAACCTTAAATTTCAAACCACTACTTATTTTTGCATTGAAGTATTTTGTAGCAGCATGGTAACATTTTTTCAACTATAAATTATAATAATGCATTTGCAGCTTAATTTACTAATGTGCTAGAATTCGATAAGTGTACAGTCACTTGCACACCCTTAATTTCACTGAAAAAGGTTCGACCCGTTGCGTCACGTATTGAGAAGCTCGTGCACCTGCAGAAATGCCAGCTAATGCCAGCGGGATTGCGTAAGTTGCCTGTGACCTTTGTGAGCTCGTGTGAGTGAGTCCCGTGATCACAGCTCCAATTCCCGTGAACACAGCTCCAATCCCCGTGAACACTGCTCCAATCCCCATAAACACAGCTCCAATTCCCGTGAACGCATCTCCAATCCCCGTGAACACAGCTCCAATCCCCGTGAACACTGCTCCAATCCCCGTGAACACTGCTCCAATCCCCATAAACACAGCTCCAATTCCCGTGAACGCATCTCCAATCCCCATAAACACAGCTCCAATCCCCGTGAACACTGCTCCAATCCCCTAGAACACAGCTCCAATCCCCGTGAACACTGCTCCAATCCCCGTGAACACTGCTCCAATCCCCGTGAACACTGCTCCAATCCCCGTGAACACTGCTCCAATCCCCGTGAACACTGCTCCAATCCCCTTAAACACAGCTCAAATCCCCTAGAACACAGCTCCAATATCCGTGAACACAGCTCCAATCCCCGTGAACACTGCTCCAATCCCCGTGAACACTGCTCCAATCCCCGTGAACACTGCTCCAATTCCCGTGAACACTGCTCCAATCCCCGTGAACACTGCTCGAATCCCCGTGAACACAGCTCCAATCCCCGTGAACACAGTTTCAATCAGGTAATTCGAGCTTTGATCCCACTGTTGTACCCCTTAGCGGCACAAGTTATCGACCGGTTCGTTCGCATGTGCCTCTTCGATGGCCAGGGCCCGGTGTCAAACGTGCACACCGTGCGAGCCGCGGTGACGCCGAAGGACGAACGCGTCTGGACGTTCGGCACGCGAGCCACCGATGCTGTTTCCGGCCTGGACTATGGCGAGGCATACATGCGCTACGGCGGCGCTCGTAACAATGTCCAGCTGTTGCTGGAAGCCACTGTTATATGCAAAAGCGAGGCAAGTCCCGCTTGGTGAAGCAGTGTTGCGGGGCTGTGTGGGTTGCAGGGAGTTAAGTTATTAAGGATGGCAGTCATGTGTTCATTTCATTTCAACTTATAATAATCTTTATTAACATTTTTCAGAACTCGGAGCCGATTGAGCTTAGCATTGGTCACGTGACTGTTCCTCTATTCGACGAAAACGGTGGCCCAACCCCGGCCAAGTGAGTAGTTGACTTCAGTCAGTCAGTCAGTCAGTCAGTCAGTCAGTCAGTCAGTCAGTCAGTCAGTCAGTCATTTTTTTATTTTTATTTTTCAGGGCATTCGATCTGCAGCTCGAGGGTGGTACCCCATTTGATCAGAAGCAAGAAGTGGATTCGAAGCTTGGTAGGAGCCACTTTTAATTATTTCTATTTATATTTTTAACAAAACATCATAAATATTTAGGGCACTCTAAATCCCATTAATATTAGCCAAAAAATAATCAAATAGACAAGTCAAAATCTTAAGGCCAATCTGAAGTTAATTTCCAAATGAAAACAGTGGGACGCGATCACCAAAAAATCTACACGGAGACTGTCAAGGATTACTTTCTTATACAGGAATCTGAAAAACCGCTTTTAAACTTATTCGAAATGGAACACGTGACTGACTTCTGCCAATCCGATTGGTCGATGAGGAATGAGCTGTTGCTATTTTTAGAAAATCCACTGGAAAATCACTCTTAAACCTATCCGAAACCAAGCACGTGACTGACTTCAGCTAATTCGATTGGTCGATGAGGAATGAGCTGTTGCTATTTTTAGAAAATCCACTGGAAAATCACTCTTAAACCTATCCGAAACCAAGCACGTGACTGACTTCAGCTAATTCGATTGGTCGATGAGGAATGAGCTGTTGCTATTTTTAGACAGCTTTGGAAAACCCCGTTAAACTAATTTTAACACAGGTGACCTACTTTAGCCCCGAAATTTGATTGCCCTAAAAATGTAAATTACTTGTTGTCAGTTTTTTGACAATTTGAAACATTTCAAACAATTTACTCAATTTGAGGTCTGGTGTCCATTAAGAAGGCATTGCGTTGATCCTCTATTTAAACGATGACCATCATGTTCCTTTTTCAGGGACAACTTGAGCAGATCTGGCGCCAAAAAAGCGCCATAAAGATCCCGTTTTGCAGTCTTACACAAACTACCAGTGGCTTAAGCTAACCTCGAAGCTTTCCTTTATTTTTGCTGGCATTGTTATCATATAAGCAGTCGCATAATATCTCCCATGCACACTTCGCATTGTGTCGAGCAGGCCAATCGGGAAGTCAGCGCGGAGCCCGCTCTCAACCGCACATTCAGTTGAAGCTGTCACTGCCCAACAAGGAGACCAAAGAATTTATGGAGTGAGTTGGAAAGCATGCTGATTAAACTTCTTAAGCTTCTTGGATAGTTTAAACAAACACGGTTTATATGATTTACGAAGGTTTCATTCCACTTGGTTAAGAGTTTCGGTCTCCAAACCGAGAGGTCTCGAGTTCGATTCTGAGCCTCGAGGAGGCAATGTTATCCATTTCGCTGACTCCTGAGCACACACGCACACAGGTACTGTACGCAGGCACACGCTCACACAGGTGTGTAAATCTGCACTGACTTTCTCATCGTCTGGCAGTGTACACTCTCACTGTGCCTTGGAGGCCTTGGCCCTTAAAGGCGTAAATTGCATGACAAGCCTCCAAGCCTTCTCTCCGCGGCTGCGCCCCAAATGAATGTGGCCTCGCAGCGGAATCGAGTTCGGGAGGCAAACGCGCCCGAGCGCATTGCCACTGCCCCTGACCGTTTCATAGTTTTGAGTAATGTTTCATGTTTCAGTCCAAAGAAGCACTCGCAATCTCGTATTGAATTTTTTTAGTACCTGTCCAACAACAATAGTGGGCAACCTGGCCAATCTGCAGTTGCACAGCCTATACAGACACGTCCTGGCCTCAGAGATCAGCCTTGGCAACCCGGCAACTGAGCGCAGCGCCAGCGACATCTACGCGCCTCACTTGGTGCAGTTTCCCGCAATGGCCGACCAGCCGGACCTCATGGATGTCGTGCGGGTGAGGCTAGTGACTTTACACTGGGGTTTGAACTTAGTGCTCATAATTTCGATCTAAAGTTAAATCTAAATTTTTGTCATTGCATTCTGCAGAGACGCTGGAACGAATTCGCTAAACGAGATCGAGCTTTCAGGGTAAGTGAGACAGAAATTTATTCATTCACACGAACGATTCACAAAATCATGATTCCTGTGCAATTTAACTTCAAATTTTATTTTCTATCAAATAAACGAATTCAACAGAAACCAGTGGCATCAGAAGTGATGAAGCAGGAGTTCATTAGAATTGTGAAATCCACTTACTTCGTCCATCAACTGAAGGACTTTCAGCCGTACGCGTTTGGCAACAAGACTCAGGAACAGGTAATGCTCATGCAAGACGCTTTTTGATAAAAAATCCCAATCACTTTATAAGTTCATATTTTACCTAACATTCTCAATATCCCGTTCTTGCAGTTTCGAGCCAACCAGATTCAAGATTTTCTTCGAAAGATCGCCACAGATCAGAGCGGCGTGAACTTCAGCCTGGCGGCCGACCTGATCTTTGAGCCGTTCTCAATGGACGAGGTGGCGCTGCCTATGATTGGCCAGTTCTCTGTGCCAGTGCTGCCAGTTGCTGTCGAGTAACAATCAAATTTGCAAATGAGTCTATTCATTTACTTAACAGATTGAATAACGTGCCGAGCATAACTCGCTCCTAATTTATCAGGTATTCCACTGAGTGTAGTGTGTACATGTCGTAATCACCATTACATCTATAGCCTTAAATCAGCTGCTTCCATAGGCTTTTTCTTTTTTTGACAGATATCGTCTGCGACGATGTCGGTCTCATCATTTAGGAAAATTCGACCAATTAGCCTTACTGTTTTATCAATTGCACGCGATTATAAGTTTTTTACATTATGCTAATTATGTATACCTTCAAAAGCTCTATGGCACTTAAAATATACATAGAAAATCGTTTTTCACATTTGCACAGAAAAAGGCAATTTAATACAGTTATAAGATGTCAAAGGTACAGTATTATAACTTCAAGAAATTTATCGGAAAAAATAAAAACTGTAAGGATATGTCCCTGACTTATTGTTTGAGTATGAGTATAGACTCATTTGAGTATTGAGTATAGACATGATGAAGAGTATAGAGTTTGAGTATAGACATGCTGTTGAGATTGGCTTAAAATATGTAGCGTAAAATGTTGCCGTTTTTTATTACCAGGCATTTTTATCCAAATCCTTATTAAGATATATAATAAATGGATACGACAGGGCAATGTGAATTAATTAAACTAACTAGATTGAAGGTGTGCCACCTTAGCAGGTCGAAGTGCATTAATTGCTCAATATTTCGAAATTATTTTTTGCTTCTGATCATGTCACCCAATAAAATGAACAAAAAACTTAATAAATATTCCAAAACTTTGCGGCCTTTGTACTGAGGATACTCACTGAAGCACTTTAATAGAGCAGACTACTGCATCATTGACTCCTGTATCAAAATCTTGATGAGCGCTAATATCTCCTTGACTGACTGACAGCCGAATGTGGGACCCACATATGGAGGGAGAGGGTGAATTTTTGTTTTTATTAGGGAACAAAATAAACAAAATTAAAACAGCGGGAGGGAGCGCGGAGAATCGGAGAGTGAGAGAGACAGTATGAGATCTATCTACCTATCTATCTATGCCCATCTGTCAAAAAACGTAAAACATAATTAAAGGAAAGATTTATCCAAACAGCACTTGTTTTGTACATGCAACAACACGAATGGGCAGACACACACATTAGCAGTGCCATCAAGCCACGTTACCATATATATTATGTTGTGTTACTTCAGTACGTAGGGTATAATTAATGGGACTGATAACATATCTGTTATTTACTAAGCAACGTATCTTTAAAATGCATATAATAATAAATATACTAATTTTACGTTGCGAGAATGTACTAATGTACCAGCGATTATTGACACTTTCATATAGTACAAAATTAGGATTGATGATGACAGACTGAAATGCGTTGCACTTTAAAAAGTACTCGCCCACTTCAAAGTACGCACTTTAAATGAATACCAGAGTACTCTATTGCTACGCCCTTAAAGAGTACCAGAGTACGAGTACTTAAGAGTGCTCAAAGAGTACACTGTGAAAACACTGCCTTAAACAGAAACTGGGTTCGAGGAACGAAGACAAGTACTTTACTTTTAATTAACAAAAAATATATAAAAGCAGCGAGATGCAGCCCGGATTAGCAATGTGTTGTATGTTGTAGCCTTCCTTTAGGCTAGTTCGGGACGCTCACACTCTACCTCGCTCGTCGGTAGTCTCAGGAAGGTGGCGGCCTTAACAGGATCAGTCCAGAGGTTTTCTAACGTGATCTCTGTAGGCCTGGCATTGCATCTGAAGAGGTGTGAAGTGGTGTAAAATTTTACTAATTTTACTGACTAGGCCCCAATGCTATATTGGCCATGCTACTATCCACCTGTACACCTAGTACTATTAACTTTGTCAATAACAAAACTGCTAATTTGCCTTTGCTTATCTTGTTGCTTAGGCATCTCATCCAATGATATCAAATAGGCCTAGGCCTACTGATAGTGGCACAACTAGGACACTACATTTTCTAGGCACCATATTATATTGTCATATTACACTGTTATAGCTGTTTAAAAAGGAACAAACAAAGATAGTTAGGCTTAAATATCATATTGTCTATATTATTATTATAAAAACAAAGCATAGGCCCTATAGACATATAATGCTTCTAACTTTAACATTATAATCATTTATAGTCTTAAATCGAAAATGGATTGTTTAAATTATTTTTCTTCATTTGTGTATTATTTATTATTCATTTTGTTATTAAAAACAGCTGTGTTATAATTGTTGTTAATGTGATTCCAAATCACAACAACAAAAAGTGCAATTTAAACAGGCAAATATACTTTCTTAATGCTAAACACTAGTTTGGTAAATGTTAGGAGTAGGCTTTTCAAAATATTTAGCTGCATACTTCAATTGTTTTTATTGTCTAATTAGCACTTAGACTAGGCCTAATAAATCAATTTCTATAAATATTTATATATGTTTCCTTAGCTAGCCTCTTTGCTCTAATCCTTATATATTGATTTTCAGCTGTTTATTCATGTCGACTCCCAGCCTCACTGCTCAAGACAGCCTGCTTCAGGCTGTACTTCTCAGCACTAAGAATGGTGTCTGACTATGCGAGCTGCAGGCTCAGTACAGGGCCCTGGCCGGGCACGCCCTCGATCTGGCTGGACATGACAATGTGACTTCACTAATGCGCAGCTTGCCTAATGTAGGCTACATCCACCTAGTGAATGGCTAGTTAGTCGCATTTGGTCGAGAAACAGAGGAGACAAGCCACATCTGCTCGCTTATCCAGCGACAGAGAACAGGCGGCGCCAACCAAGGTGCTAGTCGAGGTGGTGGCGCTTTTCGATCGCAGAGCTTTGGCCAGCATGCACTCCAGCAGGAGAAGCTTCACAGTCGCTTTAAACCGCGCTACACTACTATTCAGTCTTCTCAGAGCCGAGATGAGAATGCCAACTATTATCAGTCTGATTATAAGCAGCAGCGGCAGCGGGTCTGTCTGTCTGTTATCAGAGTCGATGAGGAAAGCGACGAGGAGTTGCCCTGTCAGTTGGTGCACCTCGGCGAGGCCAACACTGGCGGCCTGCGTGTCACCATCAGTAACAATATAGGCACATTGTGGACCAGTCTAGCCATGGCCGCTGGCCAGTCAGGGTCTAATTGACTGCTTGGAAACTAGTTGTGTGGGACCTAGCGCACTATTAATGTTGGTTGCTACTGTGTGTGTCATTTTACAAAAAATTAAGGTGCCCCTTGCTTGGTATCGCTTCCCCAGCTAAAATCAATTAGATCTTATGTCCTTTGTGCTGTCCAATGTTGTTTTTATGATTTATTTTATGTTTTTAGCTTCCCCCTGTCTTTTTAGTTTTTTAGTCTTCTTAGTTCAATTTTATATGGCTGCATCAATTGATTTTAATCGAACCTTGTGCCTGATCGATAGAACATTTGCTCAATTTTCAGCTTTTAATTTGCCAATATTGTTATTAAATAACGAAATCAACAGTTTTTATTTGAATGTCAATCTGTGTTCAGGGTTAATTAGCATCTCAGAAGTGACAAAGTTTGTGCCTGTGCTTTGGTTATTGCTTCCAAGTGTCAACAATAAGATTTTATTTCATGACTTACTCCTGCCAATATGCTTATTTCTTCGAAATGATGGCAATGTGTAGAAATGTATCTTTGCATTTCATCCTTGCCTTGGAACTCTCCACCACGAGAATTTCTTTTTGTCATCGAAACTAAAAGAATAATACTTTGCTGTGGCGGAGAGTCAACACGCGATCAGCCAGTGCCAGTGCAGCCGCACCCAAAACCCCTCAACCTTAGTCTAGGGGTTGGTGCACCCAGCCAGCCGGCTTGCTAAGTCGGGGTATGAAGTCACGCCACCAGTTCGCACCTCCCTAGACCCCTCTATCTCGCTCTCGTGTTGTATATAAATATACGTGCAATGCAGCACACAAACTTTGCTGCCACTCCAACTCGTAAACAAAAAGGCTTTCCGCCTTATTGCAGTTGTAAATTGGACAAATCTTTATGTTTAAGGTTTTTTTGTGTACTTTTAAATTTCATAATAGTCATTCTTTGTGGACAGCATGCCTTGTGCAGATTAAAAATAGTGCTTGTTTTTACCTTGTCGATTTATTTTCGTATTTTATATTCATTATTTTGACAATAACTTTATGTTGTATTTTGTATCGATTGACTCCAAGAAGCAAATATATATGTTGACAAGTCTCTAAAATCACTCAATTCTAACTCAAGTAGATACCTGTTGTTCGATCTTGGAATTTGCAGATCAAATCACAGATCGCAGATCTTTGTGAGTTGCATTCATTTTCTTTGTTTTGGCAGGATTGCTGAAGTTGGGAAGTCTTATTTTTAATTTGAAGTAGATCGTGAAATCCGTCATAGACACACCACCAGCTGTAACAAGCTCTTTCTTTTGTTACAGCTAGAGACATTAGAGACATACTAGATATGTCTCTAATGTACATATCTAGAAGCTTATTGTTTCCAATTATGGAAGCAGCCCTAAGCCAAATACTGTAGAAAGCAAACAGTTTTGCAACACATAAAACCCTAAAAATGCTAAAATATTGTAAACTACTTAGATGCTAGGTTTTTTTAGTTACAGATGTCCTGTGTGACTAGGCCTAATTAATTATAATTTACCATTCATAAATTTTTTATCACAAAGTTTTATTAAATAGACTTAAAAATCAAAGTGAGCCACATGAATTAACATCATATACTAAGGTCCAATAAATAATACTCATAATAGAAAATCTTGGACATTCTGTATATTTGGATTAGGAATTCTTAAGATGAAAATCTGAACAATACAATTTATGCTATTGGTAGAAAAATACCAAGTAATAAATATATTTAAAATTAGATAAAAAAACTAAATCTTGTTTACTAGTTCTTCTACAAATGGGCTAAGTAGAATAGCTAGCAATGGTTATAAATTTACAAAGTTGAAAGTGAACATGCTACCTTAATAAATTGAAAATTTCTGTAAAAAATAGTCTTATAATTAACAACATAATTAGGTTTCAAAAACTTTTTTACCCTCGGATTCTGTTCACTGTGTCTTTATATTTTAAATGTATATTTTAACACCCACAGGTACGTGAAACCACAAGATATGCCTTTGCAGTGAAATGCTTTGCCATTCAATACAAGTTACCCAACATTAGGTAGGCCTAGGCTAATTATTTAGCTAAGTCCATAATTAGACATAGTATCTTTAAAAATGCAAAACAAATCAAATCAATCAATCAATATCCAAATCAATGTTGAGAGAAAAGTACTGCCAGGCCTAAAACAAAAAGCATTGAGCATTTAACTAATCTCATAGTAGTTATTGCCTAAAGGCAGTTAATTGCCAAACAGTCAAATGGTTTGTTTTGTAAGTGCTTTGCTTATAGTCAATGCGGCGCACGCTGGCCTGCTGCGTGCCGCCTTTAAGATCAGCAACGAGTGGATCACTAACGCGGCACTCTATCGTCGCGCCGGCCTGGCCCATCCGAGTGAACTGCTGCGACTTCGGCGACTCCAGCTTGCAGGCCACATCACCTGCACCGAGTCCTACTGCCTGCAGCCGGTGCAGGAGGTGCTGCTGCTAATGCTGCAGGCACCCTACCGGTGCGGCCAGGCCCGAACTCGGCATTTCGTCGACTGCCTGCTGGCCGATGCTGGCGCCCCGGACACTGCCAGCGGTGTGGCCTTTGTTTGCGCCCAGGCTCTGAAGCGTGCACTGTGACACTGCCTTTTCCACCTGACAGCGTACTTTGTTGTTGCTGCTGTTTGCTTATAATAATTCTGCAGCCATTGCAGCCCAAATTGCACTATAAATTGCCAAAAGGCAATTAATTGCAAAAATGCAAATGGTGCATTTCAAGAGCTTTGGTTTGGTAAAAATTCAGCAACTATCAATCTTAAAACTGCATTATTGCATTAAACTGTTAAGAATCTCGTTTAATACATAAACACTTACTGCTTAATTATCTACGCCTTATAAAAGTAAAGAATGTTTGAATAATAAAATATTACTCAAAAACTATATATCAGTTAGTATTTAAAAGAAAACTATAAGCTTACACTTACAATGTAAAATAGGCCTATGTAACAATTGAATTATTTACAAGTAAAACTTGTACTTGTAGAATACAATATATTGTAAAACAAGTATTTATAAGGTAGTAGGATACTAATATATAGAGTAAAAAGCGAATATAATAGCTACAGTTTAAAGGCTTGAAAAAAATTCATATTTAGATAGTGATTGCTTGGTTAACTTGCTTTGAAATTTTTATGTCAAATTTGCCGTACGACAAACATTTCGAATGCTACTGTTAACATAGTCGATTTAAATTTTATTTTCTTGTATAAACCATATGAAACAGAACGACTGAAATGTACAATTTGATTATTTCAAAATTATTTTAATTCAGGTTTCGAAGCAACTTATTTCTTTCTTCAATTAAATTTTGTTATACAATTTTTAAAATGCTTATTTTCAAAATATCCACTCAAAAAGTAAGTTCAAGAGCTTTAAAAATGCGCACGTTTTTTCACTTCACGGCTCCAAAAAGTCACCATAGAAGATTTTTGCAGGACGCAAGACTTTTTACGTTACAAAATAGCACTTTTATGTGCATTTTTTATTCAGTTTCAAAAGGCTTTTTAGTTACCTATTTGGTATTTTCTTCTTTTAAAGATTTTTGCGAAATCAGGTCTTTTTAACTTATTACGAAACTGTGGACCTACACTTTTACGCAACGCAATGTGCATAATGTCATCTTAAAGCACTTGCTAAATGCTATTTATTGACACCACACTGAAGGCCTGGCGTAGCATCGTTAATAAATGGCAGCGTGAAATATAGCAAAAAAACGCATAGTACCGGAACCTCGTAATTCGGTAAAATGTTATTAGCGTAAAAATACGAATTTTCGCACACTAACGAAGATGGCAGTCATCTGTACGTGTTTACTGGGCACAATAGTGCTCTTGGAAGCTAAGAACCTCATAGCGAAAATAAATATATTTTCCGCCCTATGTAGTGCTCAAATGGGTTGTTTTTGTACAAAATCACGTTTTTCGATTTTGAGAGTCAATTATAAAATTTTTTTGCAACTGACAGACGTGAATGTCACTTTTTCTGAGAGTAGTCATCTAGATGTTTCTAATAAGTACTAATATGGGTCATTCTTATGCTTCACCTATCCTTAGTATAGGTACAAAGTCATTATTTCATTTCCAGCAAGTCACGTGACCTGGCCTGAGGTGTACAACGCATCGTGCAATGCCAGCGAACATGCACTCAAATTAAAGCAATTTTTAAATGCTAATTATTGACACCACACTGAAGGCCTGGCGTAGCATCGTTAATAAATGGCAGCGTGAAATATAGCAAAAAAACGCATAACACCGGAACCTCGTAATTCCGTAAATGTTATTAGCGTAAAAATACGAATTTTCGCACACTAACGAAGATAGCAGTCATCTGTACGTGTTTACTGGGCACAATAGTGCTCTTGGAAGCTAAGAACCTCATAGCGAAAATCAATAAATTTTTCACCCTATGTGTGCTCATATGGGTTGTTTTTGCACAAAATCACGTTTTTCGATTTTAAAAGTCAATTATAACAAAATTTTGCAACTGACAGACGTGAATATCATTTTTTCTGACAGTAGTCATCTAGGTGTTTCTAATAAGTACAAATTTTGGTTCATTCTTACGCTTCACCTATCCTTAGTATAGGTACAAAGTCATTATTTCATTTCCAGCAAGTCACGTGACCTGACCTGAGGTGTACAACGCATCGTGCAATGACAGCGAACATACATTCAAATTAAAGTACATCTAAAATGTAGTTCAATGACACCAAGTGCGTCGCGCTCCGGTAATCCGCTTCAAAAGTTACAGGCTAAAAAGTATGTTCGATATGCAAGCCCCCCGTACCGTCGTTAAAGTACATTTCTGTACCGGCAGCGACTTCAATAAACTAAGACGAAATTTCAAGGATATACATATTGTGCGGAATTTAGTTGTGCACCTTGCCTAAAAAGTCTGATTTTCCTAGCATGTCGTCGTTGCTTATTTTTTGTACATTTGTATCATGAAAAATGCATAAAAATAGCCTAAATCACGTTTATCGACTTTAGCAGTGTATGGCTCAGAGTCAGTGGCAACGAAACGGCTCAAAATGTATTATAAACATGTAGATCTTACCTAAATGACCGCATTCATGTACTTTTTAGAGTCCTCGCAACAAGGTTGAATTTCCTTTATTTCGGTTCGAATACCTACCCGTCGAATATTCGAATGTAATTAACAGGTGCGAATGTACAGTTAAAGTGAGTATCTTGGTTAAAGTCGTGCGTCATGTAAGAGTCCCAGGTGCCATCGATTAGAATGACGCAGCTCAAAGGTCGCGCTGACGCGCGACCTTTGAGCTGCGTCAGTTGAAAGTTTAAAAAAAATGCGCATTTTTTGACACTTAAAAAACACACTTTTACAGAATTACCTATCAAGGTAAGCATTTAGCGGAAAATAATCAATCAGTGTCTTGAAGGTCTGAAAATTCGCTAAAAGTTGGGTTCAATCAATTTTTGACTCCATATTGTGAATCCTTATTTTTTGAGATTCAAGATTTCGACGGGTCTAAAAAAAGTCACTTTTTTGTTGCCATGGCAACCAAGACGCGTTGCTATGTAACTTTCACGTCGCTCATCTTGTAGCCCTAAATGTTTTACGTCCATAGAGGGGTCACACATGGTTTCATCTCAAGTGGTTTTAATTCTGCATCAATTTTAGTTTCTAAAACGTTGATTTTACGTTGGGGGAGTCTCCGGGCAATCTTATATCGGTCTCGTTTGTCCGAAAAAATTGCCAACGAGGAGCTACGCTCGCTTCGCTCGCTTCGCTCCTCGTTGGCAATTTTTCCGGACTGCACTTCGACCTAACTAGTGGTGATGCTCCTGCTACAAGTTGGGAAAGTGCGATTGGTGGTGATGTTCACTACATGTAAATAGATATAATGCGAAGACAATGCTTAGAGTTTGATTACAGTTTGCGGTATAATAAAAAACTGGTTGACTAAGTAATGTCTTCTCTTTTTTTATTTTTATTTTTTCTTACCTGAGTAGGTCTGACAACATAATCGATGTAAAAGTTGTTTTACTGAATTAAATGTGTTAAGGCGCGGATATGACAGTCTAAGCGTCATGATATTTTATCGTGTTAACCGTCCCGCCGTTCTTATCATCTTTATTTCAGACTTAATATATCTGAAATAAGAGCACATTTTCGTCCGTTTACAGTGTTTATTATCAAATGAATCTTTTGTAGACTTTTTAGATATTTATTTTAGCGTAGAATTATGATTTTCTGTGCTAAGCAGTAAGCCTAATGCTATACAATACCAGTATTAATTGCCTATTGGAAATTTTGGAATATTGGCCTTGCCATCGTGCTTACAGCAAAGGCCGAGGGCTGAGGCATCAGCATTAGTTGAATATTTTTCAATACAATATTTTATATATTTTAAATTTTCATTATAAAAAACTGCTGTAGCCAGTTTATGTAAACCATGCAATTTTCCTGCTGTAATGTTCTATTGGCAATGTCCTAGTTTCCCATGTTAAAATATTTTGATCCGTTTTTCTTTGTTTTCATTGCATTCGAATAGTCTCATATAGCCATAATAATATAGCTATGGCTATATTATAGTATTATAACTTATAATGTATAGAGGGCTAATCTTATAATTAAATTGGCATAAGTATGGTTTCTTTCGTTAAACTCAAATTTGGGCGAAAATCGAAATCTAAGACCGTAATGATACACAATTAGAAATTTAAGTACTTGATGTGGCAGTGTCTCTGGCCAAAATATACCCCATGGTCGGTGGCGCTGACGTGGCAGTTGCGCTGGTGAGGAGCACGATTTCAAATTCAAATCAGATACTTATCAATATGGCTGGCGGATGCCCATCAGCACCAATTGTCCTCATCCCAGCCAACGAGGTGGGCTTCGAGGCGCACTTCCTGCGCTGTATCATGGAGCAGTACCCGCTGTAGCTTCTACCCAAAGGACATTATTCTGACATTTCTAAATGTTACCCGTTATCCTTGTTACGCCAGTTATCGATTTTCACGAGAATTTGAGTTTAACAAACGAAACCATACTTATGCCATTAAATCATTATATAGCTACTTATGTCATTAAAGTTGCCATGCAGGTCTAGAAACTTCTTATCAATTAATCATTTAAAATTTTTACTGTGTTTACATTCATCAATCAGTCTACACTTTGTTGGTCCAAATGACCTAACCATGCACATGAATACCATTTAAGGCACCTAGGCACATGTGTAGGCAAAGTTCTATAGTCAGCATGGCACTAGTGACTACTTTTGACTCCCACCTCAGCAAGTACCTCTGGTACCAACTCTACCCAGAGATGAGTTTGGGCAACTTTATGTACTGGCTGACCAATTACTGTGCTGTGTAATAATGTTTCTCAAGCACTATGACCTGTTTTACTACTTTAATAAACTTGCTTTTGTTTGTTTACAATTTTGCCATTCTATTGTATTGCTATTACAATATAAAATTAGAATTAGGACCTAATCCCTTTGTATAATATTAAATGATCAAAACACTTTAATGGTATTTTTCTGTTTAAAATGAAAATACGTATTTCATAAAATGTATTAAATTTACAAGCTATACATAATTTAATAAGTACTAAATACTACTAGATCCAATTAAGTTTTTTAAACTCATTCTCTTTCTTGATGTAATAGGACAAAGGTAGGGGCCTAGGAGTGTGGGCCTAGCGAAAAATTTAATTGAATAGAAAAGTTCACAGGGTAAGAATTAAGATAATCTTGAATTTTTTGAATTTTAATTAATTAGCTAGGAATTGCTTGGCTGTCTATTTAAAAAATAATACTTTGTCTTTAATATTTAACTTTCTTTAGTCTAACTTTTTCTTAAGTGCAAACAAGCATTTTAAGACAAATTCTTCTTGACGTTTTGTATTTAAATATTTAGCTATTAAGTTAGCTTTATACTGATCTTTAATAAAGATATTACTTATGTTGCTTTAATTACTTTAACCATGTAGAACTGTGAAGTATAGTGATTAGAAATGTTAAGTCTCATGCTATTTGTAAAGACTTCATGTAAATAAGTCTATAACAATATGTCATCTATGACATATTACATTATTATTACACATGTTACATGATGGTAGCTTTATAAGAAGTCCTGCTAACAAAAAATAATCATTCTTTTTGTCTAGAAGGTTTTCTATAGTAAAATTCACCATTAAACCTTTGCACTCTCCCCATTGTGCCAATCGGCGCAGGCCTATCCCAATTGGCTAGTCGGCGTCTCTGCCGGCCTGTGCGTTGCTGGCTTTGCCTGCCTGACCTGGCTGATGCCCCGCTGTCGCCAGCTGTTCCTTGATGCCCGCCTGTCTGGCAGGGACATGGCCAAGCGGGATGGCCGGGTGATTCCAGAGGCGCAGGGAGTGCTAGCTGGAGCTGTGTATCTCTGCTTATTGTTCGCATTCATTCCTCTGCCATTCGCCGAGGCTATGATTTCTAATCCGGTGGAATTTCCGCACGCCGATTTTGTACTATTTATCACCGCCCTGCTGTGCGTCTGCTGCATGCTGTTCCTAGGCTTCGCCGATGATGCTTTGAATCTGCGCTGGCTAGTTAAACTGGTTCTGCCCTGTGTGGCCTCACTGCCCCTGCTCATGGTCTACTACGTGAATCGCGGCTGGACTCGCGTAGTTGTGCCACTGCCACTGAGGCCTCTACTGGGCATCGAGAGCTGCGAACTAGGCCCGGTGTACTATGCATACATGGGCATGCTGGCCGTGTTCTGCACCAACGCTATCAACATCTACGCCGGCGTCAACGGTCTGGAGTCTGGCCAGAGCCTGCTAATAGCCGGCTCGCTGATCGCATTCAACACTGTCGAGGCTGGCGGCGAGTTCGGCCACTGGCACCGGCTGTCGTTGCACCTGCTGCTGCCCTACGCTGGCGTCTGTGCCGCTCTGTATCGCTTCAATCGCTATCCGGCCCAGGTGTTCGTCGGCGACACATTCTGCTACTTCTCCGGCATGCTCTTCGCTGTGGCCGGCATTTTGGGCCACTACAGCAAGACTCTGTTGCTGTTCCAGCTGCCCCAGGTTGCCAACTTTGCCCTGTCAATGCCGCAGCTGTTCAGGGTGCTGCCCTGCCCGAGACACCGACTGCCCAGGTCTGTTTAGTGGCGCGTAGCGCGTTTTCAAAGACCCAAAATTTACCTAAGAATTTTCTTTCAGTGCTTCAACTCTAAGGGATCTCTGTAGTGCTTTTTTGACTTTGTGAAATTCGCAGGGCTTGCGAAATTTTGAGAACGTGCAGGTGTGAATCAGATTTTATTTTCAGCGCTGTCATAATTAAGTCCTTTGTAACGGCCCCTCCAATGCAATGGCTTCTTCGGATTGGATGTATTTTCCATCTAGACTTGCTCTCGATTTGATTTTTCTTCTTACCGGAGCCAGGTGAAATCAAATAAGAAATATATCCTAGTTCGGCAGCGCTTAGCATTGCTAGTCCAATAATAGAAATTTGATTGAATAGCAAGTAGACTTAACTCAGTTTTACAGGGGGGATTGTCAGAGCGGTCTAACGGGTTTGCCACTCGCACCAAGGTCCCTGAGTTCGATTCCGCGGCGAGGCCACATTAATTTGGGGCGCAGCCGCGTAGAGAAGGCTTGAGAGCTTGTCGTGTAATTTACGCCCTTGAGGGCCAACCTCCAATGCACAGTAAGAGTGTATGTACCTGCCTGACGACTAGAAAGTCAGGGCAGATGTACACACCTGTGTGAGTTTGTGTCTGCGTACAGTACCTGTGTGCGTGTGTGTGCGAGTCAGTGAAATGGGGCAGAATTGCCTCCTCGCTGGCTGCGTGTCTAATGTCACCAAGTGATGTGCCATTGCCCGCAGCCCTCCTGTTGTAATAGCAATAATAAAAGTAGTCATTATTATTAAACCCTGTTGTACAGCCAGTGTCACAGTCGCCGCAGCTATTCAACGGCGCATTTAAGGGCTGTGTACCAGTCTTTAGTCCATGGACGAAAATGGGAATTCCCTAGTTCTCTCAGTTAGGAGATAAGGCTCAATAGTCCATTAATTTTGCCTGGTTCCAGATACGACTCCGCTAGCGATCGCCTGCAGCCCAGCACTGTGGAGTTCTGTCCGGCCCGGCTCAGCCTGCTCGGCCGCCTCTGCTACCTGGTTGCTAGCCGGATTCTCGCCCCGCTGCGCATCGTCGCTTGCACTGTTGAGGCTCGCGACGGCGAGGAATGGGCCAGCCTCACTAACCTAACCCTCATCAATGCGGCTCTGGTTATCTTTGGCCCAATGCACGAGGCCAAGCTGACTAGGCTGCTGCTGCTGTTGCAGCTGGCCTGCACTCTGCTAGCTTTCGCTGTGCGCTATCCAGTGGCCTTATTCTTCTATGGCTCTTGAATTTTATTCATTTTAATATCGTTGAAGACAACTGGGTATTGTTTGGGATTCGAAAGCTTTGTCTAACTCCTAGTTTGTCATGGGTGCTTAGCTAAGTGAGACCAGACTTAATAATAATAATTGATTACACCTGCCCCGATTAGGTCAGATGTGCAGCCGACAGCACAGCCGCAGCTATTGCGCGGCGCATCTGGAGGCTGCGTACGGCTGTTCAGTCCATGGACAGGGGGGATGCCAAACCCACCCTAAATTACCCCAGCTAATGCTGGTACCCATTATTTAACAGCTGGGTGAATTGAAGCAATGCGGAGTTAAGTGTCTTGCTAAATGACACAATTTGTTCCAGTGGAGTCGGGAATCGAACCCCCGACCTTTTCGGACTCGGTGAGTCCGACGCTTTCACCACTAGGCTACAACACCTGACTGCCATTTCGTGATGAATGCCAGTTAGCATTTATATGAAAAATAAAATGCCGAATTGGGTAATTCTCGTTTATTATCTGGATTACTGATTAGATAATTTGAGGTTATTTATTGCCTCACTTGTCTAACCAGTTCCGATAACAAATATAGAAGTTATAAGGACAGCTATTAGCCGTTTATTTGTTGTCAGAGACCTGTGGTTCGTGCAGCTCTCTGAAGCCATTGGTTTTATCCAGAGCCCTTGTTTTCCTGTTAAAACTAATTGGAATATAATTATGTAACAACTTCTAGCCGATAATACAGTCATGTTTCCGTTGCAGTCTGTTATTTATAGTACAGCGTGCCAAAATGTTCAAAAAATTACAATTCTCATCCTTAGATCATAATTAGACCCGTAAGTCGTGACAGTTTAGTATCACGTTTCTCACGCACAGTAGCTTCAGTTGGTTATAGCATTTTTAATGAAAATTGTTCACTATAACAATAAATTTGTGCTGCCTAGTATGATTATATTGCATCAAATTATATTGCTTACTAGCATTGCTTCTTACCTCTCTGATACTCTGGTAGCAGTGGTTTTCTGATTTATAGTGAGCACAGATTCTGTCGTTTTCTTGTTAGAGTAATCTTCTTTCTGTTTTCTGTCACACGTTCAGCTATATTTTCCGTATTCTAGATTTGTCTAAATTAAACTAGATAAAAGTGCGCAGAGCCCTTCTAACAAGGCTGTCTGCAAATATTAGGTTTTGTACTTGTAATGCATTACATAATTTGCCAGATTTGCATGAAGTACTTCTAATCATTTTATGAAACTTTTTCAAGTTTTATTTTTCAGTATGTCTGCTTTGTCTAGCGTTCTCTAGAATGTCCATGGTCTCTATTATGTCCATAGAATGGTGTCTAGTATATCCATAGAATTGCTGTCTAGTATGTCCATAGAATTTTTCTCTAGTATGTCCATAGAATGGTGTCTAGTATGTCCATAGAATTTTTCTCTAGTATATCCATAGAATGGTGTCTAGTATGTCCATAGAATTGCTGTCTAGTATGTCCATAGAATGGTGTCTAGTATGTCCATAGAATGGTGTCTAGTATGTCCATAGAATGGTGTCTAGTATGTCCATAGAATTGCTGTCTAGTATGTCCATAGAATTTTTCTCTAGTATGTCCATAGAATGGTGTCCAGTATGTCCATAGAATGGTGTCTAGTATGTCCATAGAATGGTGTCTAGTATGTCCATAGGATGGTGTCTAGTATGTCCATAGAATGGTGTCTAGTATGTCCATAGAATGGTGTCTAGTATATTCATAGAATGGTGTCTAGTATGTCCATAGAATTGCTGTCTAGTATGTCCATAGAATTTTTCTCTAGTATGTCCATAGAATGGTGTCCAGTATGTCTATAGAATGGTCCCTTTAGTATGTCTCCCAGTTGATCTCCCTAATAATCCTTATATCCTTTAGTACAGTCTGTATTAGATCTATTTTTGTAGGGTCACAAATTTTTTTATTTCTGGTATTTGTATAATATCCATTTCCGCATTCATTTCAGCTTCCATGACATCGATTGGCTATCTGGACATTCCAGCCTCCGTGAACTGATCTCATCTGCTTTGTCGGCCAATCACATCAGGCCAGCCCGCATGACTGCTGCAGACGCATTCTTGAAATGGGGTCCAATTAGGTAAGTCCCAGAGT
This sequence comes from Macrostomum hystrix, assembly GCA_950097015.1. NCBI lineage: Eukaryota > Metazoa > Platyhelminthes > Macrostomidae > Macrostomum > Macrostomum hystrix. The sequence goes on along the minus strand of CATNEN010000031.1, from coordinate 2,999,682 downwards.
TAATTAAAGAAAAATCAAATGCTCGTCGAATGCTGTGAACACAATTGTCTTTTTAAAGTGACATCCATGCGTATATTTCTTTAGAATAGTTTTATTATTATTTTTCAGTCTGCCGCTTTTCATTTAAGGTAACGTAACACAATATTCGCTTAATTTTGAAATTTGGTGCTGGAAAATGCTTGTTATGCTACTAATACTGTTTAAAAAGTAGTGTAATTAAAAATGTTTTCTCAATTATTCGGAGCATAACGATTTTTATGAAGTTTTACTTTAAACTTTAATCTGGTCTCTCGATTTCTTAAAAAACAAAGAAAATATTAAAGTTGGTTACAATGCCTCGGTTGTTATAGTTCGTTCAATTCTTGGATAGCAATGGTAATTTGGGGCCTTATTAAATTGTTGCTGATGCCAACGTGGCAATTTTTTAGTGCAAAAATAGTTTCACGAGAGTCACTGGCCGCGATCTGCACCCAGCGGACAGCTGTGTCCATTTTTCCGTTTCGGAGAAAAAACGAAATGCTTTCCGCCATCGAACCCAGTTGAGTCAGTTTAAAACTGTTTGGAAAAATATCGATCCGTAATGCTTCACATTTGGTAGGGCTAATAATATAAAAGCATACGCGCGCGTATTTGGTGTGCGTTTAGCTCTGAGACTAACATGTGTGCACATTCGCATGTCGATAGCCCGCTTTGACAGGCCCTTTCAATTGCCAAGTTGGGCGACTGCGGACTGAGCGGAGGCCAGTTCTTTGCTCCGTTTTTGAGCACCCAGACATTCTGGGCATTCAGCTTTGTTTTGTAAATAAAACAATAAAATAGTTAAGCTCTTCTTAGTACCGTTCTTGGGTCCTCTTAGAGTTCCTAATAATGCGCTTTTCTTAACAAATTTAATATTCGCAAACAACGGATTTCGCGCAACCCAGTAAGCTAGCGTTAATTATTTGTGATTAAAAAAACCAATTCAACAATTAAGGCTTGATTTTTTGTCAACACTGAACAGTTGCACTTCACCAATCCATAATCAGTCCTTCACCAATCCATGACCAGTCCCTCACCAATCCATGACCAGTCCTTCACCAATCCATAATCAGTCCCTCACCAATCCATGACCAGTCCTTCACCAATCCATGACCAGTCCCTCACCAATCCATGACCAGTCCCTCACCAATCCATGACCAGTCCCTCACCAATCCATGACCAGTCCCTCACCAATCCATGACCAGTCCTTCACCAATCCATGACCAGTCCCTCACCAATCCATGACCAGTCCTTCACCAATCCATGACCAGTCCTTCACCAATCCATGACCAGTCCTTCACCAATCCATAATCAGTCCCTCACCAATCCATGACCAGTCCTTCACCAATCCATGACCAGTCCCTCACCAATCCATGACCAGTCCCTCACCAATCCATGACCAGTCCCTCACCAATCCATGACCAGTCCCTCACCAATCCATGACCAGTCCTTCACCAATCCATGACCAGTCCCTCACCAATCCATGACCAGTCCTTCACCAATCCATAATCAGTCCCTCACCAATCCATGACCAGTCCTTCACCAATCCATGACCAGTCCCTCACCAATCCATAATCAGTCCCTCACCAATCCATGACCAGTCCCTCACCAATCCATGACCAGTCCCTCACCAATCCATGACCAGTCCCTCACCAATCCATGACCAGTCCCTCACCAATCCATAATCTGTCCTTCACCAATCCATGACCAGTCCTTCACCAATCCATGACCAGTCCCTCACCAATCCATAATCTGTCCTTCACCAATCCATGACCAGTCCCTCACCAATCCATAATCTGTCCTTCACCAATCCATGACCAGTCCTTCACCAATCCATGACCAGTCCTTCACCAATCCATGACCAGTCCCTCACCAATCCATGACCAGTCCCTCACCAATCCATGATCAGTCCTTCACCAATCCATGACCAGTCCCTAACCAATCCATGACCAGTCCCTCACCAATCCATAATCTGTCCTTCACCAATCCATAATCAGTCCTTCACCAATCCATAATCAGTCCTTCACCAATCCATGACCAGTCCCTCACCAATCCATAATCAGTCCTTCACCAATCCATAATCAGTCCCTCACCAATCCATAATCAGTCCCTCACCAATCCATAATCAGTCCCTCACCAATCCATGACCAGTCCCTCACCAATCCATGACCAGTCCCTCACCAATCCATGATCAGTCCTTCACCAATCCATGATCAGTCCTTCACCAACCCATGACCAGTCCCTCACCAATCCATAATCTGTCCTTCACCAATCCATGACCAGTCCCTCACCAATCCATGATCAGTCCCTCACCAATCCATGACCAGTCCCTCACCAATCCATGATCAGTCCTTCACCAATCCATGACCAGTCCCTCACCAATCCATGATCAGTCCCTCACCAATCCATGACCAGTCCCTCACCAATCCATAATCTGTCCTTCACCAATCCATGACCAGTCCCTCACCAATCCATGATCAGTCCTTCACCAACCCATGACCAGTCCCTCACCAATCCATAATCTGTCCTTCACCAATCCATGACCAGTCCCTAACCAATCCATGACCAGTCCTTCACCAATCCATGACCAGTCCCTCACCAATCCATAATCTGTCCTTCACCAATCCATGACCAGTCCCTCACCAATCCATAATCAGTCCCTCACCAATCCATGACCAGTCCCTCACCAATCCATGACCAGTCCCTCACCAATCCATAATCAGTCCCTCACCAATCCATGACCAGTCCCTCACCAATCCATGACCAGTCCCTCACCAATCCATGACCAGTCCCTCACCAATCCATGACCAGTCCCTCACCAATCCATAATCTGTCCTTCACCAATCCATGACCAGTCCTTCACCAATCCATGACCAGTCCCTCACCAATCCATAATCTGTCCTTCACCAATCCATGACCAGTCCCTCACCAATCCATAATCTGTCCTTCACCAATCCATGACCAGTCCTTCACCAATCCATGACCAGTCCTTCACCAATCCATGACCAGTCCCTCACCAATCCATGACCAGTCCCTCACCAATCCATGACCAGTCCCTCACCAATCCATAATCTGTCCTTCACCAATCCATGACCAGTCCCTAACCAATCCATGACCAGTCCCTCACCAATCCATGACCAGTCCCTCACCAATCCATGACCAGTCCCTCACCAATCCATGACCAGTCCCTCACCAATCCATGACCAGTCCCTCACCAATCCATGACCAGTCCCTCACCAATCCATGACCAGTCCCTCACCAATCCATGACCAGTCCCTCACCAATCCATGACCAGTCCCTCACCAATCCATAATCTGTCCTTCACCAATCCATGACCAGTCCCTAACCAATCCATGACCAGTCCCTCACCAATCCATGACCAGTCCTTCACCAATCCATAATCTGTCCTTCACCAATCCATGACCAGTCCCTAACCAATCCATGACCAGTCCTTCACCAATCCATGACCAGTCCCTAACCAATCCATGACAATTTTCCAGTCCCATCCGGCGGCCGGACCTATCGCCCCAGTTGGGAACCACAGCGTCTGGCAAATCAAGCAGCATGCGGTGCCGGGTGAAGCCGCCCAGGCCGGCTGTGCTCAAAGCCTGCCTGCTGTGCCTGACGCTGCTCATTGGTGGCCTTATTCTGCGACTGGCCGCTCCTGACGCTTTCTCGGCTCTGATGTTTGGCGGCGGAGGCGGCAGTGAAAGCGGCAGCGGAGGGGGTGGCGGTCTCAGATCGCGCCTGCTAGCCGCATTTTCCTCTTATCACTCGGCATCAGCCGACAGTCGGGAACAAAGACGACCGGGCTCTGGGGCAGCCGAGTCGCGCACCTACTATACCCTGAATGACGAGCATCTCGATCTGCACTTTGGTGTTGTGATCGACTGCGGCAGCAGCGGCTCTAGGCTGTTTGTGTACGCCTGGCCAACACACAGCGGCAACGAGCACCAGCTGCTCAATATAAGACCGCTGGCTGCGCCCAACGGCAAGCGGATCGTCAAAAAGGTGCTAGATGCTGACGTGCCTGCTTCCTAGATTCGATGTAGATGGGATCTAGTCTCTAGATGGATTTAGTCTCTCGATTATACGTATTCTCTAATTAAACGTTTTCTTTAGATTGGATCTAGTCTCTAGATTGGATCTAGTCTCTAGATAGAATCTAGTCTGTAGATTGGATCTAGTCTCTAGATTGGATCTAGTCTCTAGATTGGATCTAGTCTCTAGATATTTATATTCGTAATTAAGAGCTAAAAGACTTTCCGCCTTCAACATCCAAGGTGACTCCGGGCATCTCAGACTTTGCCGGCAAGCCGTCGGCAGCCTTCGACTATCTGACGCCTCTCCTGGACTTTGCCAGCTCGGCTGTGCCGCGCGCCAAACTTGTGGAGACGCCGCTGTACATTCTGTGCACCGCCGGCATGCGACTGCTGCCCGCAGCCAGCCAGGAGGCCATCTTGTCAAGTGTCCGGCTCGGCATCAAGCGGAACTACAATTTCCTATTCTCGGACACTCACGCAGAGGTGATCTCTGGCAAGCAGGAGGGAGTGTACGCCTGGATCACTACTAATTTCCTGCTGGGTCGCTTCGGCCACTCAGTCGGTGACGGCGTCGGCCTGGTGTCCTACGACGGCGCCGGCGGCCACCTGCGCAAGCGCACCGTTGGCGTTATCGATATGGGCGGCGGCAGTTTTCAGATCGCCTACGAGATTAGCCCGGATGCAGCAGCCGCTGTGCCGTCTGCGCGCGACTATGTGGCCGAATTCAACCTGGGCTGCAGGCAGAGTGATTCGCTGCACTCGCACACACTCTATGTCACCACCTTCCTGGGCTACGGCGCCAACTCAGCCAGGCATCGATACGAGGAGAATCTGCTGGCCGAGCGGGCTGCTGTGGTGAAGGCTGCGGCGGCTGCTGCTGCTGCTAAAAACACGACTACGTAGGTTTACTTGCCTTCTATATTCGGGGTCAGTGTCTGATTCAGTGTCTGATTCAGTGTCTGATTCAGTGTCTGATTCAGTGTCTGGTCAGTGTCTGATTCAGTGTCTGGTCAGTGTCTGATTCAGTGTCTGATTCAGTGTCTGATTCAGTGTCTGATTCAGTGTCTGATTCAGTGTCTGATTCAGTGTCTGATTCAGTGGCTGGTCAGTGTCTGGTCAGTGTCTGATTCAGTGTCTGGTCAGTGTCTGATTCAGTGTCTGATTCAGTGTCTGGTCAGTGTCTGATTCAGTGTCTGATTCAGTGTCTGATTCAGTGTCTGATTCAGTGTCTGGTCAGTGTCTGATTCAGTGTCTGGTCAGTGTCTGATTCAGTGTCTGGTCAGTGTCTGATTCAGTGTCTGGTCAGTGTCTGATTCAGTGTCTGGTCAGTGCCTGATTCAGTGTCTGGTCTGTGTTGACCCAATCCTTGTTGAAATGTTTCAGCAACGCCACGCGCATAGCTGTAGCGGCTCCGGTGCCGCCAGTCGTTCAGCCGACTCCAGCTTTGGCCATAGACGATCCCTGCCTACCGCCCGGCATGTCGGTTGCCAGGCCAGGCGGCAACCTGATTGGCAGCGGCAACTTTAGCCATTGCATGCAGCGACTGCTGCCTCTGCTGGGCCGGGAGCGACTCTGCGAGCTGGAGCCCTGCAGCCTACTCGGCCGGCACCAGCCTCCCATTGACTTTGTTAAAACTGAATTTGTCGGCTTCTCCGAGTACTGGTACTGCATGACTGACATCCTTGGCATGGGCGGTCACTATGACTACCTGAGCTATCGGGCCGCAGCGGCCAGGTACTGCGCCACCGACTGGGCTCAGCTAGAGCAGGACTATAGGGAGAAAAAATTCCCCAAGGCAGATCATCATCGACTAAAGTAAGTAGCTTCCGCTAATTTCTTTTACTTCTGATGTTTTCCTAGAAAGAAATAATTTAATTGGATAAATACCAGTAAAGTTTAAATTGCATCTAGTAGATATCGTAGTTGCAGTGGCCCTAGACTTCACCCTTTTACCGCTATTTTTTATGTTTATATCTTTTTATTCCCACTCACACACTGGTGATAGCTGCTAGTCTTTAATAATGGCGCTTAATACTCGTAGTAGACTGCTTCTAGTTAGATTATTAGACTATTAGAAATATATTAATAGACTATTAGTTCGGTTTCTGCTGAAAGCAACACAGAAAAAGCGAAGAAATTGACTAAATTGGCTGTTACAGACGGCGTTCAAAGCGGAGGCTAGAGCGCTCCTTGCGCACCCTGCTCAGGTTCAAAAGGTAAACCCGAATGGCAATTATTTTTCTCCTGATGAGTCACGTGATGAGTCTGGCATTGTTATAGCTTTATTGTGCATTCGTACCGTGTCTTGTCCCTTTGCCAAGTGCTTAAAGTAGGTTGTTAAGGAATAGATCAGCCTGAGTAGGTTGTGGAATAAATGAGCATAGGTTGGTTAGGGAATAGATGAGCCTGAGTAGGTTGGGAATAGACCATCCTGAGTAGGTTGGGAATAGACCATCCTGAGTAGGTTGGGAATAGACCATCCTGAGTAGGTTGGGAATAGACCATCCTGAGTAGGTTGGGAATAGACCATCCTGAGTAGGTTGGGAATAGACCATCCTGAGTAGGTTGGGAATAGACCATCCTGAGTAGGTTGGGAATAGACCATCCTGAGTAGGTTGGGAATAGACCAGCGTGAGTAGGTTAGAGAATAGACCAGCGTGAGTAGGTTGGGAATAGACCATCCTGAGTAGGTTGGGAATAGACCATCCTGAGTAGGTTGGGAATAGACCATCCTGAGTAGGTTGGGAATAGACCATCCTGAGTAGGTTGGGAATAGACCATCCTGAGTAGGTTGGGAATAGACCAGCCTGAGTAGGTTGGGAATAGACCAGCGTGAGTAGGTTAGAGAATAGACCAGCGTGAGTAGGTTGGGAATAGACCATCCTGAGTAGGTTGGGAATAGACCATCCTGAGTAGGTTGGGAATAGACCATCCTGAGTAGGTTGGGAATAGACCATCCTGAGTAGGTTGGGAATAGACCATCCTGAGTAGGTTGGGAATAGACCAGCGTGAGTAGGTTGGGAATAGACCAGCCTGAGTAGGTTGGGAATAGACCAGCCTGAGTAGGTTGGGAATAGACCAGCCTGAGTAGGTTGGGAATAGACCAGCGTGAGTAGGTTGGGAATAGACCAGCCTGAGTAGGTTGGGAATAGACCAGCCTGAGTAGGTTGGGAATAGACCAGCGTGAGTAGGTTGGGAATAGACCAGCCTGAGTAGGTTGGGAATAGACCAGCGTGAGTAGGTTAGAGAATAGACCAGCGTGAGTAGGTTGGGAATAGACCATCCTGAGTAGGTTGGGAATAGACCATCCTGAGTAGGTTGGGAATAGACCATCCTGAGTAGGTTGGGAATAGACCAGCGTGAGTAGGTTGGGAATAGACCAGCCTGAGTAGGTTGGGAATAGACCAGCCTGAGTAGGTTGGGAATAGACCATCCTGAGTAGGTTGGGAATAGACCAGCCTGAGTAGGTTGGGAATAGACCATCCTGAGTAGGTTGGGAATAGACCAGCCTGAGTAGGTTGGGAATAGACCATCCTGAGTAGGTTGGGAATAGACCAGCCTGAGTAGGTTGGGAATAGACCATCCTGAGTAGGTTGGGAATAGACCAGCCTGAGTAGGTTGGGAATAGACCAGCCTGAGTAGGTTGGGAATAGACCAGCCTGAGTAGGTTGGGAATAGACCATCCTGAGTAGGTTGGGAATAGACCAGCGTGAGTAGGTTAGAGAATACGAGTAGACCAGCGTGAGTAGGTTGGGAATAGACCATCCTGAGTAGTTTAGATTATAGGCCAAACTGAGCAGGTTGTAGAATACATCCTGAGTAGGTTGTGGAATATATGAGCAAGGGTTTGTTAGGGAATAGATGAGCCTGAGTTGGTTGGGGAATAGACAATCCTGAGTAGGTTGGGGAATCGACCAGCGTGTGTAGGGTGTGTGGTAGACCTATATTGAGTAGGGTGCGTGGTAGACCTAGATTGAGTAGGGTTTGGGTGTGTGGTAGACCTAGATTGAGTAGGGTGTGGGTGTGTGGTAGACCTAGATTGAGTAGGGTGCATGTTAGACCTAGATTGAGTAGGGTGTGTAGTAGACCTAGATTGAGTAGGGTGTGTAGTAGACCTAGATTGAGTAGGGTGTGTAGTAGACCTAGATTGAGTAGGGTGTGTAGTAGACCTAGATTGAGTAGGGTTTTAACGTAGAGCTATATTGGATGTAAGCTATGGATATGTTTAGTTAGAGTAAAAGTTTTAAATAGTTTATGACCTGCACTTTTTCTTGTTCCTCATTTACTCAGATTACTTATTTTATTTAATTGGCTGTATGGAATTTTTCTCTATTGTTTTACCTACATAAAAAGTGCCCAACTAAGCATGACTTTGTGTCAAGTTGCATAAACAAATAAGTTTGTGTGCCTTCTTAATCCATCATTAATGCTAGCTGACATTTTTTGCCTAAAACAACTAGTACTCATTATCACTACTGCCTTAGTAGAATATGACATTTGTTGTCTAATGTGCTGTTGTTTATCGTGACTTCTAGTTATCAGCAGTCTAATTCGTAATTTATTATGAACTATTATTACATTTCTTCTTTTTAGAGAGGCTGGCAACCCTCGCCTTTTAATATCCTTTTAATAAACGCAGTGTTTCTTTGGCTAGTTGAAATTCTCATTCTGGATTTTATACAAAAATTTATTAACCAAAATACAACTCTTGTGGTACTACTTTTAAGTAATATTTGCCTCATTCCAATGTGTAGTAAGATACTCAAATTTAATTATGGGTTCCCTTTCGATCTTATGTTTTCGAATCTGCAAGTTTGCTTTTCTTACAAAGTTTGTAGCCCAGTGATAAGAACTTTGGACTTCTGGTCTAAAGGTCGGGAGTTCGAATCTTAGCTTAAGAGAACAGATAATCCTGATTGCTGAAGTTCCAAAGATCTATTTCAATGTAACTTAAACCCTACTCCAAAGATCCCTTTCCATGTAACTTAAACCCTACTCCAAAGATCCCTTTCCATGTAACTTTAATCTTACTCCAAAGATCCCTTTCCATGTAACTTTAATCCTACTCCAAAGATCCCTTTCCATGTAACTTTAATCCTACTTCAAAGATCCCTTTCCATGTAACTTTAATCCTACTTCAAAGATCCCTTTCCATGTAACTTTAATCCTACTCCAAAGATCCCTTTCCATGTAACTTTAATCCTACTCCAAAGATCCCTTTTCATGTAACTTTAATCCTACTCCAAAGATCCCTTTCCATGTAACTTTAATCCTACTCCAAAGATCCCTTTCCATGAAACTTTAATCCTACTCCAAAGATCCCTTTCCATGTAACTTTAATCCTACTCTATAAATTACTCTACTCCTACTCTATAAAGTAGCTATAAATTTGCTATAGCTCAACTGGTTAAGGTGTAATTTCAATTTCTTCCTATGTTGTTACTAGGCTCTATTGATTCTCAATCAGCTGTTCCTATTTCGCAGATTCCAATGCTTTAAATCGGCCTGGATTCTGGCTGTTCTGCACTACGGCCTTCGATTTCCGCGAAATTATCGCCGATTTCAATCGGTATCGGCCATTGCTGGCACCGAGGTGCAATGGACATTGGGCGCCATTCTGCATAGGACCAGATACTTTCCACTCAGGTTCGTTAAAAGCTAAATAGAAAATATGATTTAATAAGCTTACTCGTCAGCATATCTTTACTCATCAGAAACTACTCATACTTCCCATCTCCGCCCGCTCAGGGAGGTCCAACGCCTCGAGCTGGACCGTCAGCGGCACAGAGGCCGGCGCAGCAGCACCCTATCTGCCGCCTATCAGTACCTGCTGCTGCTGCTATCCGTACTGCTGGTTCTGCTGGCCCTGGTCCGTCTGCACCGTCGGCTGGACCTTCGACGGATTCCGTCGGCTGGCTACCTCGGCTAGACTGAGCATACAACTGGCCCTCTTAACAGTTGAACTACCGAAGGCCCCCCTGATAACCATATATGCTGCACCCGAACGGAGCAACGCGAGCACACGAAACTCAAGAACACAATCATTTTGTTGCGCATCTTCTGAAACAAGAATCAAGTCTTGTTTAAAAAAATATTAGTTGAGCTTATCGAGGCTTGATCAGCGAAAGTAGAAAAATTCGCTTTAGGGACTCCATAGCCAGCTTGAGGCACCCTGATGACGGTGCTGACAGCGTGGGGGTGGCGACTGACTCGTTGACAGACACGGCGAGGGTCCTGTGGTTGAGCTTTGTCCCTTTTTGAGGCTTGATCAGCGAAATAGGAGGAATTTGGACCAGTGTGTCCACTTGTTGAAGATCCAGCAGCTCCGTATGGATAAAAGTGGCTGAACACCGAAGCCGGAGATGATGCAGGCACATTCGAGTGACATTCTGATAATGTTTGAAAGCCTGGCAAGGCCGCACTGAGGCACAGTGCTAATTCGTGTATTGGGGTGTATGAAATACACTAGCGCTTATGGGAAAAATTGGACCTTCGGCCAGAACCGTTGAAAACCTCGACAGTCAGAAGGGCTGGCGACTTGATTCTGGTTCCAGAAGATGCGCAACAAAAAATTGGCCCGTGTTCTTGAGTTTCGTGTGCTTGCGATGCTCCGTTCGGGTGCAGCACAAAAATTGTCAGGGGGAGGAAATTCCCCTTGGGATAAAAACGGTGGCAAAATGGCTTGGTTTAGTCCTACTGTTAACAGCTCTCCACATTCCCCCATCCCTATATCTCATTCCTATATCTATTTGATTATAGGCCCACTTCCCATCCTTATATTATCCCATTTGTTTCTTCTCATTCCCCAATTCGTTGGAGGTAATTCGCTACACCCGCTAAAAAATTATGATGTTTCTTTGGGTGATTCCAGTTGGAATCTGCGGTGTTTCCAGAAAAAGAAACAGCCGAACGCTGGAAACTGACCAATGGGATTATTCCATGCTTGGAATCTACCCAACTGGACGGTTTCTCGGTACTTCTTGGTGGCGAAATGGAATCACCCAAAGAATCATCCAATTCGTGAGATTCCATGCTCAGAAACCGCCGAGGAATCGACCGTAAAGAATTCTCTGGTTGTCTCATGGGCCACTGGTTCGGGTGATTTTTCGGCGGTTTCCGCACACTTTACGATCACATCGGCTGCTTCCTGGGTGGTTTCTTTAACTCTTGCGAGATAGGGGGAATTTCGGTAGATTCCACTCCTATTTTGCAAAAAAAACCGCCGAAGAAGCAGCCGAATTTTTTACAGGGCACCTTCTAGGTGATTCCGTTCGGTGTGAGCATGTGAGCATGATTTATTTTCATAGTTACCTATGTTTAACTGTTCGACAGTTTGTGAAGCTAGTCTCTATGCACTTCTTCCATAGTTACGAAGTAAAACCTATTCATCTATTTATCTATTTCTTCCAATTACAGACGTCTTCCTCCATAATGTTTCAGACATAGGCTTCGTTTGGCTACAATTAATGTTCGGTATATCAAATTGCGTTATTTCCGTATTTTAACTCGCAATTGCCAGCACGCAATGTAGCATTATTCATATTCTATATGGTTTTCAACTAGCGCATTAATCAAGTCTGGTCCGGCACACTAAATCTTTCTAATCTGATTTCACTGTCTTGTCTTCTGTGCGCTTTGCTTATATGCTTGCAGATATTTTATTCTTGTCCTTCTGTGATGCATTATCAACTTTGCTTTACTAGTAATGCTAACTTTTAAGTTTAGTTTAATTATTAAATTATTGCCAGATAAAGAAGTATGTTCTCTTGACAGTTGATTGTGTACTTTTAATGCTTTATCAGATTTTTAGTGCGACAATTCAGATTGTTTGGTGAGTCTTTTTTTCGCTTAGCGATGGAATTTCCTGCATTTTTATATTTCATTTCTTTTGCTTATTAGGATCAGGAAAACTTATCTGTCGATTTGGCACTTCAGAACTGGTTAGGAGCCCACTGATAAGGAAAGGTTTCATCACATAGGAGGCCTGTGTGTTGGGATTAAAGTTTCATGAAAAGGGATCTTTGGAGTAGGATTAAAGTTACATGGAAAGGGATCTTTGAAGTAGGATTAAAGTTACATGGAAAGGGATCTTTGGAGTAGAATTAAAGTTACATGGAAAGGGATCTTTGGAGTAGAATTAAAGTTACATGGAAAGGAATCTTTGGAGTAGAATTAAAGTTACATGGAAAGGGATCTTTCGAGTAGGATTAAAGTTACATGGAAAGGGATCTTTGAAGTAGGATTAAAGTTACATGGAAAGGGATCTTTGGAGTAGAATTAAAGTTACATGGAAAGGGATCTTTGGAGTAGAATTAAAGTTACATGGAAAGGAATCTTTGGAGTAGAATTAAAGTTACATGGAAAGGGATCTTTCGAGTAGGATTAAAGTTACATGGAAAGGGATCTTTGGAGTAGGATTAAAGTTTCATGAAAAGGGATCTTTGGAGTAGGATTAAAGTTACATGGAAAGGGATCTTTGGAGTAGGATTAAAGTTACATGGAAAGGAATCTTTGGAGTAGGATTAAAGTTACATGGAAAGGGATCTTTGGAGTAGGATTAAAGTTACATGGAAAGGGATCTTTGGAGTAGGATTAAAGTTACATGGAAAGGGATCTTTGGAGTAGAATTAAAGTTACATGGAAAGGGATCTTTGGAGTAGGATTAAAGTTACATGGAAAGGAATCTTTGGAGTAGGATTAAAGTTTCATGAAAAGGGATCTTTGGAGTAGAATTAAAGTTACATGGAAAGGGATCTTTGGAGTAGGATTAAAGTTACATGGAAAGGAATCTTTGAAGTAGGATTAAAGTTACATGGAAAGGAATCTTTGGAGTAGGATTAAAGTTACATGGAAAGGGATCTTTGGAGTAGGATTAAAGTTACATGGAAAGGAATCTTTGGAGTAGGATTAAAGTTTCATGAAAAGGGATCTTTGGAGTAGAATTAAAGTTACATGGAAAGGAATCTTTGGAGTAGGATTAAAGTTACATGGAAAGGGATCTTTGGAGTAGGATTAAAGTTACATGGAAAGGAATCTTTGGAGTAGGATTAAAGTTACATGGAAAGGGATCTTTGGAGTAGAATTAAAGTTACATGGAAAGGAATCTTTGGAGTAGGATTAAAGTTACATGGAAAGGGATCTTTGGAGTAGAATTAAAGTTACATGGAAAGGAATCTTTGGAGTAGGATTAAAGTTACATGGAAAGGGATCTTTGGAGTAGGATTAAAGTTACATGGAAAGGGATCTTTGAAGTAGGATTAAAGTTTCATGAAAAGGGATCTTTGGAGTAGGATTAAAGTTACATGGAAAGGGATCTTTGGAGTAGGATTAAAGTTACATGGAAAGGGATCTTTGGAGTAGAATTAAAGTTACATGGAAAGGAATCTTTGGAGTAGGATTAAAGTTACATGGAAAGGGATCTTTGGAGTAGGATTAAAGTTACATGGAATGGGATCTTTGGAGTAGGATTAAAGTTACATGGGAATGGATCTTTGGAGTAGGATTAAAGTTACATGGAAAGGGATCTTTGGAGTAGGATTAAAGTTACATGGAAAGGGATCTTTGGAGTAGGATTAAAGTTACATGGAAATGGATCTTTGAAGTAGGATTAAAGTTACATGGGAATGGATCTTTGGAGTAGGATTAAAGTTACATGGGAATGGATCTTTGGAGTAGGATTAAAGTTACATGGAAAGGGATCTTTGGAGTAGGATTAAAGTTACATGGAAAGGGATCTTTGGAGTAGGATTAAAGTTACATGGGAATGGATCTTTGGAGTAGGATTAAAGTTACATGGAAAGGGATCTTTGGAGTAGGATTAAAGTTACATGGAAAGGGATCTTTGGAGTAGGATTAAAGTTACATGGAAAGGGATCTTTGGAGTAGGATTAAAGTTACATGGGAATGGATCTTTGGAGTAGGATTAAAGTTACATGGAAAGGGATCTTTGGAGTAGGATTAAAGTTACATGGAAAGGGATCTTTGGAGTAGGATTAAAGTTACATGGGAATGGATCTTTGGAGTAGGATTAAAGTTACATGGAAAGGGATCTTTGGAGTAGGATTAAAGTTACATGAAAAGGGATCTTTGGAGTAGGATTAAAGTTACATGGAAATGGATCTTTGAAGTAGGATTAAAGTTACATGGGAATGGATCTTTGGAGTAGGATTAAAGTTACATGGAAAGGGATCTTTGGAGTAGGATTAAAGTTACATGGAAAGGGATCTTTGGAGTAGGATTAAAGCTACATGGAAAGGGATCTTTGGAGTAGGATTAAAGTTACATGGAAAGGGATCTTTGGAGTAGGATTAAAGTTACATGGAAAGGGATCTTTGGAGTAGGATTAAAGTTACATGGAAAGGGATCTTTGGAGTAGGATTAAAGTTACATGGAAAGGGATCTTTCGAGTAGGATTAAAGTTACATGGAAAGGAATCTTTGGAGTAGGATTAAAGTTACATGGAAAGGGATCTTTGGAGTAGGATTAAAGTTACATGGAAAGGGATCTTTGGAGTAGGATTAAAGTTACATGGGAATGGATCTTTGGAGTAGGATTAAAGTTACATGGAAAGGGATCTTTGGAGTAGGATTAAAGTTACATGGAAAGCGATCTTTGGAGTAGGATTAAAGTTACATGGAAAGGAATCTTTGGAGTAGGATTAAAGTTACATGGAAAGGGATCTTTGGAGTAGGATTAAAGTTACATGGAAAGGTATCTTTGGAGTAGGATTAAAGTTACATGGAAAGGGATCTTTGGAGTAGGATTAAAGTTACATGGGAATGGATCTTTGGAGTAGGATTAAAGTTACATGGAAAGGAATCTTTGGAGTAGGATTATAGTTACATGGAAAGGAATCTTTGGAGTAGGATTAAAGTTACATGGAAAGGGATCTTTGGAGTAGGATTAAAGTTACATGGAAAGGGATCTTTGGAGTAGGATTAAAGTTACATGGAAAGGGATCTTTGGAGTAGAATTAAAGTTACATGGAAAGGGATCTTTGGAGTAGGATTAAAGTTACATGGAAAGGAATCTTTGGAGTAGGATTAAAGTTTCATGAAAAGGGATCTTTGGAGTAGAATTAAAGTTACATGGAAAGGGATCTTTGGAGTAGGATTAAAGTTACATGGAAAGGGATCTATGAAGTAGGATTAAAGTTACATGGAAAGGGATCTATGAAGTAGGATTAAAGTTACATGGAAAGGGATCTATGAAGTAGGATTAAAGTTACATGGAAAGGGATCTTTGGAGTAGGATTAAAGTTACATGGAAAGGGATCTTTGGAGTAGGATTAAAGTTACATGGAAAGGGATCTTTAGAGTAGGATTAAAGTTACATGGGAATGGATCTTTGGAGTAGGATTAAAGTTACATGGAAAGGGATCTTTGGAGTAGGATTAAAGTTACATGGAAAGGGATCTTTGGAGTAGGATTAAAGTTACATGGGAATGGATCTTTGGAGTAGGATTAAAGTTACATGGAAAGGGATCTTTGGAGTAGGATTAAAGTTACATGGAAAGGGATCTTTGGAGTAGGATTAAAGTTACATGGAAAGGGATCTTTGGAGTAGGATTAAAGTTACATGGGAATGGATCTTTGGAGTAGGATTAAAGTTACATGGAAAGGGATCTTTGGAGTAGGATTAAAGTTACATGGAAAGGGATCTTTGGAGTAGGATTAAAGTTACATGGGAATGGATCTTTGGAGTAGGATTAAAGTTACATGGAAAGGGATCTTTGGAGTAGGATTAAAGTTACATGAAAAGGGATCTTTGGAGTAGGATTAAAGTTACATGGAAATGGATCTTTGAAGTAGGATTAAAGTTACATGGGAATGGATCTTTGGAGTAGGATTAAAGTTACATGGAAAGGGATCTTTGGAGTAGGATTAAAGTTACATGGAAAGGGATCTTTGGAGTAGGATTAAAGCTACATGGGAATGGATCTTTGGAGTAGGATTAAAGTTACATGGAAAGGGATCTTTGGAGTAGGATTAAAGTTACATGGAAAGGGATCTTTGGAGTAGGATTAAAGTTACATGGGAATGGATCTTTGGAGTAGGATTAAAGTTACATGGAAAGGGATCTTTGGAGTAGGATTAAAGTTACATGGAAAGGGATCTTTGGAGTAGGATTAAAGTTACATGGAAAGGGATCTTTGGAGTAGGATTAAAGTTACATGGGAATGGATCTTTGGAGTAGGATTAAAGTTACATGGAAAGGGATCTTTGGAGTAGGATTAAAGTTACATGGAAAGGGATCTTTGGAGTAGGATTAAAGTTACATGGGAATGGATCTTTGGAGTAGGATTAAAGTTACATGGAAAGGGATCTTTGGAGTAGGATTAAAGTTACATGAAAAGGGATCTTTGGAGTAGGATTAAAGTTACATGGAAATGGATCTTTGAAGTAGGATTAAAGTTACATGGGAATGGATCTTTGGAGTAGGATTAAAGTTACATGGAAAGGGATCTTTGGAGTAGGATTAAAGTTACATGGAAAGGGATCTTTGGAGTAGGATTAAAGCTACATGGAAAGGGATCTTTGGAGTAGGATTAAAGTTACATGGAAAGGGATCTTTGGAGTAGGATTAAAGTTACATGGAAAGGGATCTTTGGAGTAGGATTAAAGTTACATGGAAAGGGATCTTTGGAGTAGGATTAAAGTTACATGGAAAGGGATCTTTCGAGTAGGATTAAAGTTACATGGAAAGGAATCTTTGGAGTAGGATTAAAGTTACATGGAAAGGGATCTTTGGAGTAGGATTAAAGTTACATGGAAAGGGATCTTTGGAGTAGGATTAAAGTTACATGGGAATGGATCTTTGGAGTAGGATTAAAGTTACATGGAAAGGGATCTTTGGAGTAGGATTAAAGTTACATGGAAAGCGATCTTTGGAGTAGGATTAAAGTTACATGGAAAGGAATCTTTGGAGTAGGATTAAAGTTACATGGAAAGGGATCTTTGGAGTAGGATTAAAGTTACATGGAAAGGTATCTTTGGAGTAGGATTAAAGTTACATGGAAAGGGATCTTTGGAGTAGGATTAAAGTTACATGGGAATGGATCTTTGGAGTAGGATTAAAGTTACATGGAAAGGAATCTTTGGAGTAGGATTATAGTTACATGGAAAGGAATCTTTGGAGTAGGATTAAAGTTACATGGAAAGGGATCTTTGGAGTAGGATTAAAGTTACATGGAAAGGGATCTTTGGAGTAGGATTAAAGTTAC
Organism: Macrostomum hystrix; assembly: GCA_950097015.1. Lineage (NCBI taxonomy): Eukaryota > Metazoa > Platyhelminthes > Macrostomidae > Macrostomum > Macrostomum hystrix. The sequence goes on along the minus strand of CATNEN010000031.1, from coordinate 2,982,399 downwards.
ATGGAAAGGGATCTTTGGAGTAGAATTAAAGTTACATGGAAAGGGATCTTTGGAGTAGGATTAAAGTTACATGGAAAGGAATCTTTGGAGTAGGATTAAAGTTTCATGAAAAGGGATCTTTGGAGTAGAATTAAAGTTACATGGAAAGGGATCTTTGGAGTAGGATTAAAGTTACATGGAAAGGGATCTATGAAGTAGGATTAAAGTTACATGGAAAGGGATCTATGAAGTAGGATTAAAGTTACATGGAAAGGGATCTATGAAGTAGGATTAAAGTTACATGGAAAGGGATCTTTGGAGTAGGATTAAAGTTACATGGAAAGGGATCTTTGGAGTAGGATTAAAGTTACATGGAAAGGGATCTTTAGAGTAGGATTAAAGTTACATGGGAATGGATCTTTGGAGTAGGATTAAAGTTACATGGAAAGGGATCTTTGGAGTAGGATTAAAGTTACATGGAAAGGGATCTTTGGAGTAGGATTAAAGTTACATGGGAATGGATCTTTGGAGTAGGATTAAAGTTACATGGAAAGGGATCTTTGGAGTAGGATTAAAGTTACATGGAAAGGGATCTTTGGAGTAGGATTAAAGTTACATGGAAAGGGATCTTTGGAGTAGGATTAAAGTTACATGGGAATGGATCTTTGGAGTAGGATTAAAGTTACATGGAAAGGGATCTTTGGAGTAGGATTAAAGTTACATGGAAAGGGATCTTTGGAGTAGGATTAAAGTTACATGGGAATGGATCTTTGGAGTAGGATTAAAGTTACATGGAAAGGGATCTTTGGAGTAGGATTAAAGTTACATGAAAAGGGATCTTTGGAGTAGGATTAAAGTTACATGGAAATGGATCTTTGAAGTAGGATTAAAGTTACATGGGAATGGATCTTTGGAGTAGGATTAAAGTTACATGGAAAGGGATCTTTGGAGTAGGATTAAAGTTACATGGAAAGGGATCTTTGGAGTAGGATTAAAGCTACATGGAAAGGGATCTTTGGAGTAGGATTAAAGTTACATGGAAAGGGATCTTTGGAGTAGGATTAAAGTTACATGGAAAGGGATCTTTGGAGTAGGATTAAAGTTACATGGAAAGGGATCTTTGGAGTAGGATTAAAGTTACATGGAAAGGGATCTTTCGAGTAGGATTAAAGTTACATGGAAAGGAATCTTTGGAGTAGGATTAAAGTTACATGGAAAGGGATCTTTGGAGTAGGATTAAAGTTACATGGAAAGGGATCTTTGGAGTAGGATTAAAGTTACATGGGAATGGATCTTTGGAGTAGGATTAAAGTTACATGGAAAGGGATCTTTGGAGTAGGATTAAAGTTACATGGAAAGCGATCTTTGGAGTAGGATTAAAGTTACATGGAAAGGAATCTTTGGAGTAGGATTAAAGTTACATGGAAAGGGATCTTTGGAGTAGGATTAAAGTTACATGGAAAGGTATCTTTGGAGTAGGATTAAAGTTACATGGAAAGGGATCTTTGGAGTAGGATTAAAGTTACATGGGAATGGATCTTTGGAGTAGGATTAAAGTTACATGGAAAGGAATCTTTGGAGTAGGATTATAGTTACATGGAAAGGAATCTTTGGAGTAGGATTAAAGTTACATGGAAAGGGATCTTTGGAGTAGGATTAAAGTTACATGGAAAGGGATCTTTGGAGTAGGATTAAAGTTACATGGAAAGGGATCTTTGGAGTAGGATTAAAGTTACATGGGAATGGATCTTTGGAGTAGGATTAAAGTTACATGGAAAGGGATCTTTGGAGTAGGATTAAAGTTATATGGGAATGGATCTTTGGAGTAGGATTAAAGTTACATGGAAAGGGATCTTTGGAGTAGGATTAAAGTTACATGGAAAGGGATCTTTGGAGTAGGATTAAAGCTACATGGAAAGGGATCTTTGGAGTAGGATTAAAGTTACATGGAAAGGGATCTTTGGAGTAGGATTAAAGTTACATGGAAAGGGATCTTTGGAGTAGGATTAAAGTTACATGGAAAGGGATCTTTGGAGTAGGATTAAAGTTACATGGAAAGGGATCTTTGGAGTAGGATTAAAGTTACATGGAAAGGAATCTTTGGAGTAGGATTAAAGTTACATGGAAAGGGATCTTTGGAGTAGGATTAAAGTTACATGGAAAGGGATCTTTAGAGTAGGATTAAAGTTACATGGGAATGGATCTTTGGAGTAGGATTAAAGTTACATGGAAAGGGATCTTTGGAGTAGGATTAAAGTTACATGGAAAGGGATCTTTGGAGTAGGATTAAAGTTACATGGAAAGGAATCTTTGGAGTAGGATTAAAGTTACATGGAAAGGAATCTTTGGAGTAGGATTAAAGTTACATGGAAAGGTATCTTTGGAGTAGGATTAAAGTTACATGGAAAGGGATCTTTGGAGTAGGATTAAAGTTACATGGGAATGGATCTTTGGAGTAGGATTAAAGTTACATGGAAAGGGATCTTTGGAGTAGGATTAAAGTTACATGGAAAGGGATCTTTGGAGTAGGATTAAAGTTACATGGAAAGGAATCTTTGGAGTAGGATTAAAGTTACATGGAAAGGAATCTTTGGAGTAGGATTAAAGTTACATGGAAAGGGATCTTTGGAGTAGGATTAAAGTTACATGGGAATGGATCTTTGGAGTAGGATTAAAGTTACATGGAAAGGGATCTTTGGAGTAGGATTAAAGTTACATGGAAAGGGATCTTTGGAGTAGGATTAAAGTTACATGCAAAGGGATCTTTGGAGTAGGATTAAAGCCACATGGAAAGGGATCTTTGGAGTAGGATTAAAGTTACATGGAAAGGGATCTTTGGAGTAGGATTAAAGCCACATGAAAGGGATCTTTGGAGTAGGATTAAAGTTACATGGAAAGGGATCTTTGGAGTAGGATTAAAGTTACATGAAAAGGGATCTTTGGAGTAGGATTAAAGTTACATGCAAAGGGATCTTTGGAGTAGGATTAAAGTTACATGGAAGGGATCTTTGGGGTAGGATTAAAGCCACATGGAAAGGGATCTTTGGAGTAGGATTATAGTTACATGGAAAGGAATCTTTGGAGTAGGATTAAAGTTACATGGAAAGGGATCTTTGGAGTAGGATTAAAGTTACATGGAAAGGGATCTTTGGAGTAGGATTAAAGTTACATGGAAAGGGATCTTTGGAGTAGGATTAAAGTTACATGGGAATGGATCTTTGGAGTAGGATTAAAGTTACATGGAAAGGGATCTTTGGAGTAGGATTAAAGTTATATGGGAATGGATCTTTGGAGTAGGATTAAAGTTACATGGAAAGGGATCTTTGGAGTAGGATTAAAGTTACATGGAAAGGGATCTTTGGAGTAGGATTAAAGCTACATGGAAAGGGATCTTTGGAGTAGGATTAAAGTTACATGGAAAGGGATCTTTGGAGTAGGATTAAAGTTACATGGAAAGGGATCTTTGGAGTAGGATTAAAGTTACATGGAAAGGAATCTTTGGAGTAGGATTATAGCTACATGGAAAGGAATCTTTGGAGTAGGATTAAAGTTACATGGAAAGGGATCTTTGGAGTAGAATTAAAGTTACATGGAAAGGGATCTTTGGAGTAGGATTAAAGTTACATGGAAAGGGATCTTTGGAGTAGGATTAAAGTTACATGGGAATGGATCTTTGGAGTAGGATTAAAGTTACATGGAAAGGGATCTTTGGAGTAGGATTAAAGTTACATGGAAAGCGATCTTTGGAGTAGGATTAAAGTTACATGGAAAGGAATCTTTGGAGTAGGATTAAAGTTACATGGAAAGGGATCTTTGGAGTAGGATTAAAGTTACATGGAAAGGTATCTTTGGAGTAGGATTAAAGTTACATGCAAAGGGATCTTTGGAGTAGGATTAAAGTTACATGGAAGGGATCTTTGGGGTAGGATTAAAGCCACATGGAAAGGGATCTTTGGAGTAGGATTAAAGTTACATGGAGAGGGATCTTTGGAGTAGGATTAAAGCTACATGGAAGGGATCTTTGGAGTAGGATTAAAGCTACATGGAAGGGATCTTTGGAGTAGGATTAAAGCCACATGAATGGGATCATTGAAGTAGGATCAAAGTTCCAACAAGAGGATTTTTCGAGTAGGATTAAAGTTCCGTCTAATAGAATTAAGGAAGTATGCGGAATTATAGTTGCATAGGAAGGGATCATTATAGCATGCTAATTTTTTCCTGTGGTCCAAGATTCGAACTGAAGACCTCCCGGTAGGAGATCTGACCCCGTTGTGCTCTGACCACTGCAGCCAATCGCTCATACCTAAGCGCATTAATTTGCAGCCGCCGGCAGTCAGCCAGAACAGCCCCAAGCATGTCGGCAAACTTCCAGTACAGTGGCAGCCGGAATTCGTCCAGCGGTGTGTCCTATTCAAGCTCCACCGCGGCGTCGACTTTGTCGGCAACCGGCGGCGGCAAATCTTCTATTAGTTTCTGGGTGCGCTTCGAGCCGTTGACATTCGCCGTGTTCCCAGTCAGCCCCTGCCAGCGGCTGACACCCAAGCACCTGCGCAAGCTTGTGCTGCACGCGCGGAGCAAAGGCGCAAGCGGATTTCCCCAGCTAACATTTCCCGTCTGGCGACTGTTTGCAATGGAGCACCTGGCCACCGGGCCGGATGTGGCCTGGCTCGTGTTCCACGCCTGCCTGATGACCTGCGGCACTAACCAGGACCGGCTGAGCGAGCTAGAGTGCCGGCTGCACGAGGAGGCTCCAGGATCTGCCCAGGAGGCTGTGCGCAACCAGCAGAGCGTGGACCTGTTCACCTTTGTCATCTTCCTGTACATGCAGAAGATTAATAGCATTAATCTAAGGCGTAGGTGAGAAGAAATACCTTGTATTTGTCTTTTAAATGTAGCCATAAAAGGTGAGGTGAAGGCATAAGGTGTGAGATGAAGGCATGAGGAGTGAGATGAAGGCATGAAGAGTGAGATAAAGGCATGAGGAGTGAGATGAAGGCATGTGGAGTGAGATGAAGGCATGAGGAGTGAGATGAAGGCATGAGGAGTGAGATGAAGGCATGAGGAGTGAGATGAAGGCATGAGGAGTGAGATAAAGGCATGAGGAGTGAGATAAAGGCATGAGGAGTGAGATAAAGGCATGAGGAGTGAGATGAAGGCATGAGGAGTGAGATGAAGGCGTCCGGATTGACAAGCAAGGAAGATTAGCGAGAGATTTCAAAACAGCAAATCAGCTACAAGCGTATCCGTGGAAAATCCGCGCCGCAGTCACCAGACGACCAGCGCCGAGTGGCCCAGATCGGAGGGCGAATCCGGCGACTTCAGCCAAGGCGGCAGTTTGGCCGCCTCCCTCACAGCCTCGTCGGCTGCCAAAAGCCAGGACGAGCAGACTCACATGGCATTTGTGCAGGAGAATCTGCGCGAACTGCTAGACCTGCTAGTGGAGTCGGACGCCTACAGCGACAATTCTCAGCTGTCCAGGGAGGCCGCCGATGCTCTGCGCCTCCTGCTGGCCGGCTCCGACGATGGCGGCCGTACAGTGCGCACCGTCCAGGTCTGCGATTTCAATATTTATTGTTCATTTCTTTCAGAATATTTGCTTGCTAATGTCAGTAGATCAGTCAGTAACTTAGGTAAAAGGCAGAATCTGGGAGAATCTTGGAGAATCCAGGACAATCCAAGAGAATCCAGGACAATCCAAGAGAATCCAGGACAATCCAAGAGAATCCATGAGAATCCAGGACAATCCAAGAGAATCCAAGAAAATCCAGGAGAATCTAGGAGAATCTAGGAGTAATCAAGAAAATCCAGGAGAATCTAAGAGAATCCAGGAGAATATAGGAGAATATAGGAGAATCCAAGAGAATCTAGGAGAATCCAAGAGAATCTAGGAGAATCTAGGAGAATCCAATAGAATCCAAGGGAATCCAGGATAATCTAGGAGAATCTAGAAGAATCCAGGAGAATCTAGGAGAATCTAGGAGAATCTAGGAGTAATCGAGAGAATCCGGCAGGATCCAGGAGTATAAGGTACAAAGTCAGGTAGAATCACAAAAACCAATAAATTCGACGCCCCTATTTTCCGCCGCAGGAGCTGGGCTCGCAGCCGCGCCTCGCAGCCAGCAGCGGGTACAGCAAGCTGTCGCGCAGCTTCGCCTGCCGGCCTTTGGCCACCTGGATACTGGCCAATCTGGGCCAGAATCCGCTTGGCGTCCAGGCCATGATGGCCAGCTCCACTCGGATCTGCTGGCCTCTGTATTCTGACGCGCCGAAGCCGCGCGGTCGAGTCTGCAGCAACGCCGAGAAGGCGGCGGCGCCATCCGACAAGCTGGTATTGTTGAACGCCGTCTCTAGGGAAACTGTCTGCCGTGCGGGCGGCCACACCTGCGATCAGGTGAGATTTTTGTGGCCCAGCTGGGGCTCGTAGTTTAGTAACATTGTTGGCTGGAGGGTCGTTGGCAGAGCGGTCTAACGTGTTTGCCTCTTGCACCAAGGTCCTGAGCTCGATTCAGCGGTGAGGCCACACTCATTTGTGGTGCAGTCGCGGAGAGAAGGCTTGGGGGCTTGTCGTGCAATTTCGTGCCCTTGAGGGCCAACCTCCAAGGCACACCTGTGAGAGTGTGTGCTCAGGAGTCAGCGAGATGGGCAGAATTGCCTCCTCGCTGGCTGCGGGTCTAGTGTCACCAAATTAAGTGCCATTGCCCGCAGCCCCCTGCAATTAATATCATTATTTTTATAACATTGTTGGTGAATTATTCCGATAAGTTGAGCTAGTTTAACTTGAAAAAACTTTTAGTTTAGAAATTAATAATTCTTTTTTGTAGTCATGAGTTAGTTACCTATTAGATTTGCTAGTCTATTTTTTGCGAGCTAGTTTTTTGCTTGTCGATTTTATTTGTTAGTTTAGTCTGTTTAGTAATTTGGTTTCAAAATGCCTTCCAAGCTTTGACCACTGAGCTCTAAGCTTCTACTTTTGATCTATAGTCGCTGAGTAATTTTCAGTCATCTCTGAACTATTAGATATAAGAATCTTGCCTCAGACTGAGATTCGAACTCCTGGCCTCTGGCATTAACTAACATCACAGCAAATCGGCGCATTTTCCCGCGCCAACAGGCCAGCCTCCTAGCCTGGCGCTGCAGCGACTCGGCTCTGTACTTGCTGACACCGCTACGCAGCGCCTCACTGCACAAGTGCTCCCGCTCCCTGATCCTGCTGGGCGCCTGCTCCGGCACCCTCCTGGTTGACCAGTGCGCCGACTGCGTAGTTGTTGCCGCCTGTCGCCGGCTCTGCGTTAGCCGGTCGGTTCGCTGCACCCTGCACGTGATGACGCCCAACCAGCCGGTGCTGGGGCCCGGCTGCGAGTCGCTGCTGCTGGCGCCGCATCACGCCAGCTTCCCCCAGCTGGGCCGCTGCCTCCGTCTAAGCAAGCTCAACAAAGCCCTGGCTCCAGGCGCCTACAATAGGCCGCACCTGCTGGCTGGCGCCACCGTTGACGGCCACTCCGTCACCGCGGCCAGCATCTGGCGGCCGATGCATCCGGCCGACTTTTTTCCAATGTCCGTGCCGTTTCAATTCGGCGAGAGCGAGGAGACGGAGCTAACCTGCCTGGACCTGCCGCCTGAGTACGAGGAGGCTGTACAGGTATGCGTTGCTGTGCTGCTGACTTTTCTGCGCAACTGCGGCACCAAGTTAATGTGGCCTCTGCGTATTTGAGCATTAGGCTCTGTGTGAGTTGTAGGGGAACTGTAGCCTAGCAGGACGGCTTGAAGGTCGGGGGTTCAATTCCTGAATCCATTGGTAGCATCAGCTGTGGTTATTGAGAGTGGGTGTGGCGCCAAACCCACGCAATAGCTGCGGCTGTGCATCTGGCCCGATTGGGGCAGGTGTAATCAATTATTATTTTATATATTACAAAAATAGTACCTTATAGCTACCCTGTCGTCTGTCGGAGAAATGAAAAAGTCTGAATGTGGAGGGCGTCTGAATTGTCGGATTAATAATTAGATGACGAGGCATTTTATTATGTAACTGTGTTTATAGTTACTCCTGCCGTTTACCTAAAATGATAGAAGTCATGAGTTTTTTTATACATTTCAACACGCTTATCGCAGGAGCGCCTAGAGAGGAAGCGGCAATTCCAGGAGCTGGTCAGCCGATGCCGCCTCACGCCCGGCCAGCGCCGTCAGCTAACGGAAGCGGTTCAGCAGCGATTCAATCGCTGGCTGACTGACACAGGCCTGTCGCGCCAGCTGGCTAGCCTGGACCGGGACGCCTACCTGGCAATGCGGCAGGACAGGCCGCCACCTGATTCAGCGCGCAGCAACAACGGCCGTGGAAACGGCAGACAAAATGACAGTTGATCGAGTTAACTTTGCATTGTTAAATTGAATAGAAAGCGGGACTTTCCAGCAGACTTTTTTGTTACACGAATTATAAAATTAATTCGAAAGTGCTCTCACTTTCTGTACTTAGTCTTTGGTCAAGATTTCTTCAAATTCTAGATGTTTATGATAAAACAAAACTCTTTAAGAATTCTTTAAATGGCCTGGTTTTCTTAGACTTCGTGTCATCTAGAAAGTTTAAGGATTTGTTGTTTTTCTCTTAGTCTTACAAAGATATGAAATTAGTCGAGTGATCATAAATTAGCTGGTAGTAAAATAACTACAGACGTACACTTGTATTTAATATACAGTTTAATTATTATTACAATTTGCTTTTCGTCACCGATTTGCTAAACTCATGCCCATTCCAATTAGTATTGCATTCCCTCCCACTAAAAAACCAATCCTGGAACTGTTAAAAACGCTGTATCATTCTTTGTCTTGTTTTGATGGCAAATTTAGTAATCGTTTTTCTTTCAGTCTATCTAGTTTCTATTTACGGCTAGTGTAGATAAGCTTAAGAGCTATTCTCTTAAATTGCTTATGTGTTGAAGCAGGAATCGCATGTCTGCCGTCCATTGGTTTTTACTTGCTTTTGCTATAAAAGTAACAAATTTATACTAGTGCGTAGCTGCACAGTGTAAATCAGTGAACTGAGACAGTTTTGGTTATTAAAATTTAAAGTTTCTGTGTTTATGGTTTTTATTTGTAGGCATTCCAGAAGTTTGTTTTTTAAGACGGTACAATCTAAACTATCAGATTGCTTCTATGTATTTAGTTTTATTGTCCGATTGCTATTAAGTTCTGGATTGCAGTCACAGTAATTCTATTGTTTCCACTGCCCCTATTGTTACACTAATCTGATTGCACTCCATTTGTCTTACAGTTTTTCTACTATATTCAAGAAAACGCTCAACACTCGTCTAAAACCAAGTGCAAGTAACAAAAATATAATTCTGTCTGCATTACTCAGTGAGTCCTATATGAGTGCTTGATTCATGGACTATGCGTAAATGTTATTCTTACGTTAAATGTATTATTAAAAACGTATTACGTATTTTGTGGATCTTTTTTTTTATTACAGAAGGTTAAATTTGATTCCATATGAAAAAAATCGTGCAATTTAGATGCAAATATTCGTGCTATATCCATAGTCATTTTATAAAAGTTAATTCTAAGCTTGCCTATTTAGTGCTTTGAAGCACTCTCATCATACTCCAGGTTACACACGTTAGATAGATTTTTATATAGAAGTGTTGCAAATAGAATACACAAAAAAAGCTTTTATAGTTCTTTTATTTAAATAATTTTTATTTTTCGTGTGTATTAGAAAGAGACAACTTTGGGCAGCGAACTTTTTTATGTTTTAATGTTAGTGTGTCTCGGCATTTTTATTTTCTAGGAAGTCAAAATATCCGATTTCATCGAAAAAAAAGTTACCACAAATCAATAGATAAAACTACATTTAGCTCCATTCTTACTTTTCATTTTGCAGCTTATACATTTTGTTCCTAAAGAAAAATAATATATAAAACAGAAGTTCTCTATTATTTGTCAAATAAATCACTGGTAGTACCAGTAGTTGCTAATTAAGTGATTTACTAGATAACTTTAGTAAAATTGTAAGCATAACATGCTTGTCTTCTCAGCTTATAACGCATTTTTTTATTTCAACTGTGAAGATGCATGAAATAAATGGATATCACGTCAGTCATTACACAAGTAACTGATCCTGCTGTCATAGCAAGGATTAGCTTGCCAGCTGAACACACAGAGGAGCAAGAGGGAACTTCTACATCAAATGAAGAATCATCATTTGTCCAGTCTCCTGAAAAGAAAGGAAATGATGTCTCTAACTCAAACCCTAATCAGTGTGCTGGTATGTAGTAGTATTCTTCTTTGCACTGTGTCCATGTAAAAGTTTGTGGAGTTATTTTAAATATTGAACTTTAAATATATATATTTAAATAGATAGGCCTAAATGCCATTCAGATCCAGGTTTTGAAAATGACCCGATGGCCAATAATAATAATAGCAGCCTTGCAGGACAGCTGTGGGCTGTCATTTGGTGGCAGTAAACCTGTAGCCAGCAAGGACATAATTTAGGCTTCAGCCCTATCTATAAAATTCTATAAAATACTTTATGTTTTCCAATTGACTTAAAACTTCACCCACTATCTTCTAGTGGATCATAGGCCTACTAGAATAAGTACATGGACACTTTGTCATCTTACAACTTCATCATCCAGATGACAATCTGTCCAATATCTCAGAGGGTGGATGACAAAGAGACTTAGACTTGTGATCACTTTGTCATCTATAAAACAAAAGTTTTCAAAGTTAAAACAGAACCACCCCTCCCCACCCCTCCTCACATTGTGTTGGCATATATCTTTCAACTCTTATATAATCAGTTTTGACACTTTTGACAATTTAGAGTGTGAATGTGTGAAGTGTGTTCACACCTCTGCCCCACTACCCCTACCCTCACTTTATTGGTAGCAGGACAATTCGGTAACAGACAATTGGGTAACAGACAGTTCGGTAACACCATAGGACAGTTCGGTAACATATCAAGGGACAGTTCGGTAACAATTGATTAAACTGGATTGGAAGGGTTTTTTGAGAAAGTATTTTATATTTAGTTCGGATAAAATACAATTCTTGTATATTGATATCAATGCTACAATAAATAGTATTTCAGCAGCCAACTAGCACACTTAAGGCCCATTCATACAGTCATCAAGTGAGGCCATATTTCGTGTGATCACACAATTTGCACTAATTTTTCATCCCTTTGTACATCCCTTTGAACGAGCCTTTACCCTACTTACACACTCTAAATGACGTGTCAGTTTCAGATACATCAGTAACATCAGTCAGTTGTGTCCTAGCAACGATAGTAGATACATTGTTAGAACAAACCTAGATTGATTTTATTGACTTTCAATTGTTACCGAACTGTCCCCGGTGTGTTACCGAACTGTCTCCTGTATGTTACCGAACTGTCTCCTGTAGGCCTATGTTACCGAACTGTCCTTGAGTGTTACCGAACTGTCTGTTACCAAACTGTCCTGTATTCACTTTATTGATGACGAACTTGATTGCTTGTTATTAGTAGATGACAAACTGACCAAACTTTAAAGCATGCGAATTGGCCTGATGACAAAGTGTCCTACCTTCCAAGTGGATGACAAAGTTGTAAGATGATGAAGTGTCTAGAATCTGCTAGAATACAGTGGGTTGTTGATTGACTATCTTTTGTAGCTTACCTGTAACTTAAAAAATATGTATAAAGTAGTTAGCTTAGTTTTCTTATAGTTTTTAATAAAATTTAAAATAAAACTAGGCTTTATTTACATACTTTTATACACAAACATTATATATAAATAAATTAATAAAAATACAAGAGCTCTTCATTGCATATTTGTTGCTGTCATTTATCCTCATTGAGTCATTATCATTGTATCTGATTCAGATATATTTGGATACCCACAAATGTCATTAGGTCTACCCTATAATAAATGGTAATAATCTTCAAAAGGTCCCCATGTCTCCAATTAAAGGTTTGTCCTATTTATTATTCACACAGAATTTACCTGACCCAAAACCTCTTAATCACTATATCCAGCTTTTTGTTGTATTCCTATATATTAGGGTTCCCACAAAAGCCTTTTGGCTAGGGCCTAAAGGCCACCCAAAATGAGTAATCTTTAGAGATGAGTAATCTTTAATAGGTCCCCTTGGCTCTATTGAAGTTTAATCCTATTTATTTGCCATTCTCCTACAACAAAAACACCCCAAGAAGAATGATCTTCTAAAATCCCTAATCCCCTGTGTACCAAAAATGTTGGTCATCCTGTGATAACAAAACCATTCCTAGGAAAGTAGTTGTATATATAATAATAATAGATAGACACAGATCTATTTAACTATAGACAGATTTCTGTGCCTACTAAAACTGGAGCTATTTTATAGGATTAAAGTTCAAGAAGCCCCATAATTCTACCCATTATGCTGACTCCTGAGCGTAAAAGCACACAAATACTGTACGCTGGCACATGCTCACACAGGTATGTACATCTGCCCTGATTTTCGCATTGTTAGGCAGTGTACAATCTCACTGTGCCTTGGAGGTTGGCCCTCAAGGGCATAAATTACATAACACCCCCCAAGTCTTCTTTCTGCTGCTGCACCACAAATAAATGTGGCCTTGCTGCAGAATCCAGCCTTGGTGCAAAAGGCAAGAGACAGACCAATGGCCAATCCATCAGCCAATTATTTTTGGGTTCAATATTCAAAATGTAAATTTGTAATTGTTTCAAATAAAATGTCTTTGCTCAGGGGGTGTAGCAAGAATTTTTTGGGGTAGTGGTTTTAGGTTCTGTCCAGCGTTATCCAATATTTGTTTGTTGCTCTTAGCAGTCACAGATAACAAAAGGTCAATATATGTTGCCTTGTTAAAACAGGCTGTGACAATTTAATTAAGAGCTGGGAGGAGCCTGCAAAGAGCACCACCTTCCTGCAAACCAAACTTGTGTGAGCATCCCTGGCATGAGTATATTTAAAAATCAATGCAATATTTTATTTTATGGCAATAAAAGCTGTAGCAGCTTTGACCTTATGGCAGATGAGTTTTTTCAAATGAAAAACTTGAAAAACGTGAAAAACTATAATCGCATACAATATTGTGGCAGACAAAAAGACCAGAAATGCCTACCTACCAATAACTGTATGTTTTTTCATCTATGTGTATTTATTTTTGGTAAGTTGCTATTATTAGACAAAGAAATATTAATCCCAAAGAAACAAAGTGTGACTACAAAAAATTAGGCTAAATTACATCAAAATGGTCTTATGGCTTTAACTACAGATTGACTAAGGAAGAAAAAAGCAAATGTAAGCTTTATTGTCAACAAAAAGTGTTTCATATTTTGATAAAAACATGATATTTGCCCATTTTTTTAAAGTAGCTAAATTTTGATCTATGACAAACTTTAAACACCAGTTTAGTGCAAAAAAATAATTTTTGCAATATTATTAGGGTTGTAACCTTGTAATCATAACATTTTTCTTCATTATTTTTTTCTTTGTAATAGAACTAAATGAAAATATTCTGTTTAAGTGGTAGGCATAATAGAAAAAATATAATATCTGGCAAAAATGTAAAACTTTAATTAATGACAAGTATAAGTTATACATTTAATGTTTATGTACATGTCTTTAAATCAAATTGCTTGTAATGGTATAGTTACTAGACTAACCTATGTTACAGTGTAACCTATGTACATCACTAACATTTACAATATGTACCATAATTCATTAAAAGTGCTTAATCTACTAAGTGCCAATTTTTCTGACCACAACTAAATTGACTACTATTATTATAATGAGGTCTTGTACCTTGAAACATAGATTACTTAGAAATGCATTAAAAATTCATACTAAAAATAAATTTATAGTAAGTTTGATTACCCATACTTAAAGTAATGGATTATCTTAAAAGTTAGAATATATACCCATGTTCATTATAATATGGGTATTTTCATTCGTTGGCAAATAATTACTGCCAAAGACACCTGAAATTTCTGTTCTAATTGGCAATATCACTTAGAATTCAGACATCTTTTCGTGTAACAATGCATTGGTTTTTTAATGCTGTGGTACTTAAAATGTTTGTTTTACCCAAGGAAAAGAGCTTCGAAACTTACAAATTTGTTTACTATGCTTATTGACATTTCTCACCATATGAATGCTGTTTTGCTAGAAAATATGTTACTTTAAGAAAGTCCCAAATTTATATATTGTTGCCTTGATAATCTACTGAGCTATATTTTCCACCTTACCCACGCCATGCCTGATCATCTCAGATGAGGCCCTATCAGAGGTGGACCTGGAACAGGTGAAATCGCCAGTCGATGGAAAACGCCGACGCCGACGCCGCAGTGGCGGCGGCCTTCTAAATCGCCTGCTCTGCTGCTTCGGTGTTGGCAACTCAAGCGGGCCGGAGGGTCGCAGCGAGCACTACAAGAATGGCCAAACCAGGATACCCGACCTGCTGGGACCGAGGGATCCCGCCATGGCCGACCGTATCTGCGCTGTCATCGACCTGGATGAGACTCTGGTACATAGCTCCTTCAAGGTGAGGTTCCTCCTTTACTGTGCCGCCCAACTTGGACCACTTTTCTATTATTTTCACAAAAGCTCCTCCTGTCCTATCAGTTTGAGCACGGCACCAGCCCTTCCAGTCCTAAGTTCGATAACCAGCCCTTCCAATGCTCAGTTTGAGCACAGCACCAGCCCTTCCAGTCCTTAGTTTAAGCACTAGCCCCTCCAGTCCTCAGTTTGAGCACAGCACCAGCCCTTCCAGTCCTTAGTTTAAGCACTAGCCCCTCCAGTCCTCAGTTTGACCACAACACCCGCCCTTCCAGTCCACAGTTTAAGCACTAGACCCTCCAGTCCTCAGTTTGAGCACAGCACCAGCCCCTCCAGTCCTCAGTTTGAGCACAGCACCAGTCCTCAGTTTGAGCACAGCATTAGCCCTTTGAGTCCTCACTTTGAGCACAGCACCAGCCCCTCCAGTCCTCAGTTTGAGCACAGCACCAGCCCCTCCAGTCCTCAGTTTGTGCATTAGACCTTCCAGTCCTCAGTTTGAGCACAGCACCAGCCCTTCCAGTCCTCAGTTTGAGCACAGCACCAGCCCCTCCAGTCCTCAGTTTGAGCACAGCACCAGCCCTTCCAGTCCTCAGTTTGAGCACAGCACCAGCCCCTCCAGTCCTCAGTTTGAGCACAGCACTAGCCACTCCAGTCCTCAGTTTGAGCACAGCACTAGCCACTCCAGTCCTCAGTTTGAGCACAGCATTAGTCCTTTGAGTCCTCAGTTTGAGCACAGCACTAGCCACTCCAGTCCTCAGTTTGAGCACAGCAATAGCCACTCCAGTCCTCAGTTTGAGCACTAGCCCCTCCAGTCCTCAGTTTGAGCACAGCATTAGCCCTTTGAGTCCTCACTTTGAGCACAGCACCAGCCCCTCCAGTCCTCAGTTTGAGCACAGCACCAGCCCCTCCAGTCCTCAGTTTGTGCATTAGACCTTCCAGTCCTCAGTTTGAGCACAGCACCAGCCCTTCCAGTCCTCAGTTTGAGCACAGCACCAGCCCCTCCAGTCCTCAGTTTGAGCACAGCACCAGCCCTTCCAGTCCTCAGTTTGAGCACAGCACCAGCCCCTCCAGTCCTCAGTTTGAGCACAGCACTAGCCACTCCAGTCCTCAGTTTGAGCACAGCACTAGCCACTCCAGTCCTCAGTTTGAGCACAGCATTAGTCCTTTGAGTCCTCAGTTTGAGCACAGCACTAGCCACTCCAGTCCTCAGTTTGAGCACAGCAATAGCCACTCCAGTCCTCAGTTTGAGCACTAGCCCCTCCAGTCCTCAGTTTGAGCACAGCACTAGCCCCTCCAGTCCTCGGTTTGAGCACTTCTGAAACACTAGTCGTTAAAGCTGCTTGATCTATTTCGGCAGCGTTGCTTACTGGGAAATGGTCTGTAATGTGTCCATTTTTTGTGTCTATTTATTGTTTCCATTTGTATTATGTATCGTTGTCGATAAAGCACTTAACCAGCCGCATGTAGTGTATCTGTTATTGTAATAGGCGCATTTGCTGCAATAGCTTTACTTTTAAGTAAGGGCCGATAAAAATGTGTCCATTAAAAACTGTATAGGAATTTCGAGCATTAACCATTAGCTTAGGCGAGTGACAAGGCCACTGTATGAAATTAAAAGTACATTTGCTTCCTAAACCGGCACAGTGACACGCTTGCACTCGACCCGCGGGTTCACATTTCTACACCAAAATGTAGAAAATGGGAGGTCGTTCTTTAGTATTATAGAAGACTGAATATGGAATTCGCACTTTAGCAGCTCGCCCTGTCGCCATCCCCGTTCCCACGTACCTAGTACTTTCCCTCTGTTTTCATCATTAACTAGGGGAGATTTGCCACTAATAACAAACCCACTTATAACTTGCCGTATTACTGTTTTCCGTGTGATTTACGGATCAAAGCTAATTTATGGAATCATCCTCTCATTCTTATTCGCTTCAGTACGTTCAAGATCCTGACTTCTGCATCGGCGTCGAAATTGAAGGCTTCGTTCACCAGGTCTACGTGCTCAAACGGCCCTACGCTGATGAGTTTCTAAGGCGAATGGGCGAATTGTTTGAATGCGTGCTGTTCACGGCTAGCTTGGCCAAGGTGAGAATCGGCCTGATTTGGCTAACAATGCACTGCTATGCAATGGGAGAGTAACACTGCACTGGCTGTTCAGCTGGGAGAGTGACACTGCACTGGCTGTTCAGCTGGGAGAGTAACACTGCACTGGCTGTTCAGCTGGGAGAGTGACACTGCACTGGCTGTTCAGCTGGGAGAGTAACACTGCACTGGCTGTTCAGCTGGGAGAGTGACACTGCACTGGCTGTTCAGCTGGGAGAGTGACACTGCACTGGCTGTTCAGCTGGGAGAGTGACACTGCACTGGCTGTTCAGCTGGGAGAGTGACACTGCACTGGCTGTTCAGCTGGGAGAGTGACACTGCACTGGCTATTCAGCTGGGAGAGTGACACTGCACTGGCTGTTCAGCTGGGAGAGTGACACTGCACTGGCTGTTCAGCTGGGAGAGTGACACTGCACTGGCTATTCAGCTGGGAGAGTGACACTGCACTGGCTATTCAGCTGGGAGTGACACTGCACTGGCTGTTCAGCTGGGAGAGTGACACTGCACTGGCTGTTCAGCTGGGAGAGTGACACTGCACTGGCTGTTCAGCTGGGAGAGTGACACTGCACTGGCTGTTCAGCTGGGAGAGTGACACTGCACTGGCTGTTCAGCTGGGAGAGTGACACTGCACTGGCTATTCAGCTGGGAGAGTGACACTGCACTGGCTGTTCAGCTGGGAGAGTGACACTGCACTGGCTATTCAGCTGGGAGTGACACTGCACTGGCTATTCAGCTGGGAGTGACACTGCACTGGCTGTTCAGCTGGGAGAGTGACACTGCACTGGCTATTCAGCTGGGAGAGTGACACTGCACTGGCTGTTCAGCTGGGAGAGTGACACTGCACTGGCTGTTCAGCTGGGAGAGTGACACTGCACTGGCTATTCAGCTGGGAGAGTGACACTGCACTGGCTATTCAGCTGGGAGTGACACTGCACTGGCTGTTCAGCTGGGAGAGTGACACTGCACTGGCTGTTCAGCTGGGAGTGACACTGCACTGGCTGTTCAGCTGGGAGAGTGACACTGCACTGGCTGTTCAGCTGGGAGAGTGACACTGCACTGGCTGTTCAGCTGGGAGAGTGACACTGCACTGGCTATTCAGCTGGGAGAGTGACACTGCACTGGCTGTTCAGCTGGGAGAGTGACACTGCACTGGCTATTCAGCTGGGAGTGACACTGCACTGGCTATTCAGCTGGGAGTGACACTGCACTGGCTGTTCAGCTGGGAGAGTGACACTGCACTGGCTATTCAGCTGGGAGAGTGACACTGCACTGGCTATTCAGCTGGGAGAGTGACACTGCACTGGCTATTCAGCTGGGAGAGTGACACTGCACTGGCTATTCAGCTGGGAGAGTGACACTGCACTGGCTGTTCAGCTGGGAGAGTGACACTGCACTGGCTGTTCAGCTGGGAGAGTGACACTGCACTGGCTGTTCAGCTGGGAGAGTGACACTGCACTGGCTGTTCAGCTGGGAGAGTGACACTGCACTGGCTGTTCAGCTGGGAGAGTGACACTGCACTGGCTATTCAGCTGGGAGAGTGACACTGCACTGGCTATTCAGCTGGGAGAGTGACACTGCACTGGCTGTTCAGCTGGGAGAGTGACACTGCACTGGCTGTTCAGCTGGGAGAGTGACACTGCACTGGCTGTTCAGCTGGGAGAGTGACACTGCACTGGCTGTTCAGCTGGGAGAGTGACACTGCACTGGCTGTTCAGCTGGGAGAGTGACACTGCACTGGCTGTTCAGCTGGGAGAGTGACACTGCACTGGCTGTTCAGCTGGGAGAGTGACACTGCACTGGCTGTTCAGCTGGGAGAGTGACACTGCACTGGCTGTTCAGCTGGGAGAGTGACACTGCACTGGCTGTTCAGCTGGGAGAGTGACACTGCACTGGCTGTTCAGCTGGGAGAGTGACACTGCACTGGCTGTTCAGATGATTGTATCATGTCTGCATACTCGTTTATCCGTTTTCGCTTAATATAGAAAATGAATAAGTTAGCCTCAACGCCGATGTCTGCCACAGTCTGAATAGACAATAATTAATTATTGATCTCTGATACTTTGTGCACTTTTTCAAGTCTGGATAAGAACTCACAAGCTTAGTATTAGCAAAGCTAAGATAGGCTTATTATTAGTAGAAATATGACGCTATTTTCTCCCAGGGGAATGGCCTCGGGTGTATTTCAAATACTCACTGCCTACTTCACGACAGCTCCCAAACCGAATGACCGATTTTCTTGAAAGTACACCATTTGTATGCCCTTTACGATGAACTAACTTTTAAAGGTCAGAGTGACAGGTGAAAGATATGGTATATTAACAGGTGGGACAGATGGAATATTAACAGGTGGGAGAGATGGAATATTAACAGGTGGGACAGATGGAATATTAACATGTGGGAGAGATGGAATATTTACAGGCGGGAGAGATGGAATATTAACAGGTGGGACAGATGGAATATTAACAGTTGGCAGAGATGGAATATTTACAGTTGGCAGAGATGGAATATTAACAGTTGGCAGAGATGGAATATTAAAAGGTGGAAGAGACAGAGGAGTGTTAGATTCAATGTATCAAGAAAAGCAGAGGTAAAAGAACGACTTGAGCTAGGGGTGGGAATGATTGAGTCGTTCATCAGGGACTTTGAGTTTGAGTTTGAGAAACTTTGAGTTTCGTTCTTCAATTAAAAAGTAGAAGTCACTGTGACTATTTATTTATACATAATACCTGCTGCATCATTCTTTGTATCCAGTACGCTGACCCCGTGTCGGACCACCTGGACAAGTGGGGCGCACTCAAGTACCGCCTGTTCAGAGAGGCCTGCGTCTTCCACTGCGACAACTACGTGAAGGACTTGTCGCTGCTTGGACGCCCAGTTGACCGGTGCGTCATCATTGACAATTCGCCGGCGTCCTATATGCTGAATAAAGAGAACGCGGTGAGAGCGCCATAGAGTAACACCAATTACCATCTGTGCCTAGCTATCTAACCTCTGACACATAACTATCACATCTGACACCCTACTGTCTCATCTGACACCCTACTGTCACATCTGACACCCTACTGTCTCATCTGACACCCTACTGTCACATCTGACACCCTACTGTCTCATCTGACACCCTACTGTCACATCTGACACCCTAAGTGTCGCATATGGCTCCGTACTGTCAGATCTGGCACCCTACTGTCACATCTGACACCCTACTGTCACATCTGACACCCTAAGTGTCGCATATGGCTCCGTACTGTCAGATCTGACACCCTACTATCCTATTTGACACCATACGTAATTTCCTATCCCCACTACTTCGTCGAACAGTTATATTTTACTGTTCTTGTTTGGGATAACTGCCATAAGGATCACTAGTATTGTTTTTTAAGTCATCTCCACAATATATCTTCAATCAGAGTGGGCCTTTTGAATCATATTTCAGATATCCTCAATCTTACAACCCACAGCTGTCATTTTTAATTAAAAGTCTTTTGAAAACGCTTGCTACGCTCGTATAAATAATGCTATTGTTTCGACTCTCACCCGCGCAGATCCAGGTGAAAACCTGGCTCGGCGAGAAGTCGGACACCGAGCTGCGCGACCTCCTGCCCTACATGGAGGAACTCGCGAAAGCCCAGTCCGTACCGGCCCACCTTCGCGAGCATCCGCCACCGTCTCACGCACTGCTCAACTTTGGCCACATTCTGCACCTGCACGAGCACTAAGTCTGGCTGAAGCCTGATTTTGCGCTTTAGACAATCAGCTATCAGACACTACCCCACACCCAGCCAATCAGCTATCAGACACTACCTACACCCAACCCATCAGCTATCAGACACTACCTACACCCAGCCAATCAGCTATCAGACACTACCCCACACCCAGCCAATCAGCTATCAGACACTACCCCACACCCAGCCAATCAGCTATCAGACACTACCCCACACCCAGCCAATCAGCTATCAGACACTACCCCACACCCAGCCAATCAGCTATCAGACACTACCTACACCCAACCCATCAGCTATCAGACACTACCCCACACCCAGCCAATCAGCTATCAGACACTACCTACACCCAACCCATCAGCTATCAGACACTACCTACAACCAGCCAATCAGCTATCAGACACTACCTACACCCAAACCATCAGCTATCAGACACTACCTACACCCAGCCAATCAGCTATCAGACACTACCTACACCCAAACCATCAGCTATCAGACACTATCTACACCCAGCCAATCAGCTATCAGACACTACCCTACACCCATCCAATCGGCTATCAGACACTACCCTACAACCAGCCAATCGACTATCAGACACTACCCTACAACCAGCCAATCAGCTACTGCTTCACACCTAGCCAATCAGCGAGCAGCCAATACAAGCGTACCCTACGCCCTACAGTCGCAGCCTTAAGCACCATACAGTTTGTTCTGTGCACGTTCAGGCCCTTCTTCCTTTTTCCTACTTTTTCATCGGACGGCTCAAATCAGGCTTGGCCAGTCTTCAAGCCTCTCATGGATTTTATATGAAAAATTGTCAATTTTTCTCTTCCAAAAAACTTAATTTTTTTCCTTCCTTGCAAATAGTTGTGTCCTATTCCTATCTGCACATTAAGTTTATTGCCATAGTGTCGGCTGTACAACACACTGCTGTACTAAGCCAGAAGCTTATTTGTCAGTGATTTGTTTTTCTTGCAAAGCCCCAAAATTGGTGCTACACCAAGGAAGTCATTTTTTCATGCTTTCCTCTTATTTAAGTTTCGAGTTCATCTAAGTAGATGGTTCATTGTACTTCGGGTGTGTCATAAATAATGTCACTGAGGGTAAAACAGACCAACTAACAATCGCAGATGAACGAAACTGTATCAATCAACAACATAGTGTCCCCCAATATCAATCACCCTCTGGCAGTGCTCGTACAGCTTCTCTACCTCAGCCTGCAGGTGTTTTTCCTCCAGCTGTCGGAACCAGTGCAACGCGGCTTCTTTGACCTCATCATGGTTTGCGAAACTTCTCTGCGAAAAGTCTGCCTTCAGCCATTTAAAGAGAAACCTGTCGCACAAGTTGAAGTCTGGGCTGTAGGGACTCTGCCAGAGCAGATTTACTCGCCGTCCAGCCAGAAAATCCGAAACAGCCTGACAGGTGTGGGGCCGTGCGTTGTCCATCTGCCACAGAACTTCGTTCAGGTGAATCGGGTTTGACCGGAGCGTGCGCCAGAGGTTCCCAGTGTGTCGGACAAAGTCGATGAAGTACTGGCCATCGACCTTGGTGTTTGGCGGAGTTGTACAGATGGAGACTCGTTTGTTTAACGTGAATGCCACCAGCAGCATGGTCTTCTTGTCTGAGATGGACCTCCTGGTCACAGTCAGCCTGGAGTCCCCAGCTCCCAGCCAGCAGCGATTGTCTGCCTTGCTGCTTTTGCCATCCAGGTGGAGCCAGGTCTCATCCTCAACAACCAGGCAGTTTAGGATGTCATCCAAGCCCCGGCTGCTGAACACCTTGCGGATCTGATTGGCGCAGTTCACACGGGCCTGACGTTGGTCCGCAGTGAGGTCATGGGGCACCCAGACCGAGCAGACGTTTCGGAGATGGAGATCCTCTGTCAAGATGTGATGGACTGTCTTAAAATCAATCTCCAAGCAGTCCGCTAGCTCCCTGACAGACTGCCGCGGGTCTTCCTTGACCAGGTCGCTGATGACTTCGATGTTCTCTATTGTCCTGGTTGAACATGGTCGTCCAGATCTGGCGGCATCTCCCAATTCGAACCCAGGATCAGTAAAGTTCTGAAAAGTTGGGCAGTTGTCTGGCAGTGTGTTCCGGAGATCCTCCTCTACTTCAAGTGCAGATTTTCCAAGCTTGAAGCGAATGAAAGCGTAAAACTGGATGTGCGTCTTGTCGTGATTCATGTTGAGTTTTGCTCGTTGCAAAAAGAAGATTTCATCGCGTTGCGCTTGCTAAATCTGATTAACAAATTCTTGCGACAGTTTTGGCCATAGACATTAAAATTGCTGCTCAGGTGTGGTGGCAACTTCTCAATAAATGTACTTTCAGAATATAATATATTTGGATGATTATTGCTTTGGGTTCCCGCACAACAACCACAGTGACATTACTTATGACACACCCGTAGTAGTTTGTTTGTCCAGCTCTGCCTAGGGTCTTGCTATCATCATTTTACACCATTGCTTATTCTAACGCAACGTTTGTTTAAGTGCCGAGTGTTCTAGCTAATTTCTATAGGCAAGCATCAAGGCTTATTTCAGCAATATGTTACATTCGCGATTTAATCTTAAACGTCAATGTTTAGTTGTGTTTATTATAGGTGTGCTAATTTATAGTTTAAAACATGTACATTCATGTTTTGTCAGCTGCACAAAATTGTGTCAGCACAATGACTGCTGTGTAATGTCTTATTTCGGTATGACTTCGAGTCGAGTGTTTCTCACCAACACGCTATCTATCAATTATGATTACAGATATATTAGACTAGACGGATGTACTATTAAAGATATCGTAAATTATTAACAATTACATTTGCTGTCGCGTCATTTTACGAGTCTGCCCGTTCCTCTTGGCCACTTGTCCACTTTTCCAAGGATGTGGTTTTTGGCACCTTAGCAAGCTAACAAGTTTAGTAAATTTTTCTGTGTTTTTGCAACAAATAATCTGCCCTAGATATCTACTGAACTACGAGCGTATTAATGCGATTTCGGTATTTTATGTGATGTAAATCTATCCAAGGCGTCGTTTCTGTTCATTTTGTTTGATTCAAAACTGTCTTTTTTTGTTTCACTATTTATAACAAAATGTACGCCCTATGTAAAATTCTGCTACTAATTCAGTATGTTCGTTGATTTGGTACAGTTTAGATTACCACACCGCGTTCTAATCTGCCTTATGTTTATAGTACTCTAGTCAGATTACTATTGTCTAATAGAGAGCAAGTTGCTTAGAGTTTTTTTAGCTTCTATTTCTGCTATCTTGTTGCACTTTTGTGTACTTTTATTGCTTATCATCGCTATTAGTGAGTTCCTCTCAAATCAGTGAGAGCCTCATACGTTCTGCATACTTAATTGCAGGAATTGTACAAATAAAGGAGTTAATCCAATCTTCTTTGATTGCCCACTAACCCACCATGCCACATTTGCTTGCAGAACAGTTAGTTTATATAAGGAAATATTTATTTTATGATGCGCATACCTATTGATTTTTTTAATTAAAGTTCGAATAATTTTCTTACTACTTATAGTAAAATAACGTTTTAACGTTTGCACAACAAGCTTCATCGAATGCCTTTTTTCTCTTGTTTTCTTATTTGCCTTGCATTTCAATTCGTTCAAAATGTATATATGCAAGGTTTTATTTTCACAGCTTCAATGGACTAGGAGAGGAAAAGCTGCAGCTAAAGTAAATTGCAACTCGAAGCTTAGAGAACACTTCTCGAACTAAATCACCATTGAACTACTTCACCATTCGTGAAGATGGTGATCTTAACGTAACCATCGAGATTACGATGGTTGTACCGGCTCGTAAGTTAGATATTTGTGAACTACAAAGTATAAGCATAAACCATCACCTTTAATAATAGCCTTCTTCAAAAGTGAACTACCATGCTAGATAAACGTGCACAACCAATAGTCTTTATCCTCCATAATATAATATATCCTCCTCTATTTATCCTCTTCTTTTTGAAAGGTTCCCGTAACTTAAGCTCTGAAAGAGCGTTTTACAAAATTAACGTTCAATCAACGAAAGACAATTCACGCCTTAAGTTTACACTGCTTATTAATTTAAGCTCTCCTAAAAGTTAGCAACTTTGCCAGTTAAAAAATAATCTAGGAATATCATATACGCGTAAAGTGATTTATACTGATAATAGCTTAAAATTTCATTCGTTTTTGTTTTCTATAGGTAAGTCAATAATTAGGACATTTTCGAGGTAATATAAAATCCTACGATTGCGAAATATTTTCTATGAAATGACATTGGATACTTTTATCGAATATCGAGAAGGAACTTGCAAGCTTAATTGCAGTTTCCCACTAAGTTGCTTTTAAGAACTACCTACAACCTAACTCTTATATAGTTCATTCGCTTAATATTCACGATTCCTATCTCAATACCTCTGTTTTCATTCATCAAAAGTCGTAAGCTTTTAATTCGAAAAGAGGTTCAAGAGACCAGTATTCTGGCCAACTGGCTGTGTGTTAACAAATTTGCCAGCTATTTGTAAATAAAAACTAATCGTGAAAAATTGTTATGTCCGGCAGAGACAGGTAAGTCAGAAATGTCTTAAATACACTATTACTTAAAAACTAAATAATGCCTAATTGGAGGTTGAAGCATCTGTAAGACCATGACATGATAAAACTAGACTAATTATATTATATTGTCATTGATGTGATAGTTCGGCCTATTCTATCTCTTAAAATTCAGTTTTACTTAACTATTAAACTTTTTACATAACTTAAAGCATATTTTATTGCTAAACTTATTAATTAAGTTTTTAGTTCATTTTTACTCTAGACTTCAAAATATTTTAGTTATTTGCCTAAGTCCAGATCGTCCTGTTGATAAGCCAGAATAAATATGACATGCTTTCTTCATTTTACACCAAATTACATATTTTGTTTAAGGTGTAATCCTTATGCCAAGTGGAAAACAGGCCTCAAAGCTTTATGCCAAATTATGCATCCTCAGAAAAGGATTCCCAGAATTTAGAAAAAATGTGCATAGTGGTTTGTGGTTGAATAGTTTTCTTAACAGACATTTTAATCTTTAATTAGAAAACATAAAATAGCAATAATAAAACTGCAAAGCTTTGCATTTGTGATAAACAACATTATGAGCAGTAATATTAAGCAAAGTGGAAACAAAAAATAAAATATTCATGTAAGAAACTTTGTTTACAATAACAAAAAGTTACATTAAGTATTTACTATACTGACATACATGTGCAACCTCCCAAATCTTAGCTGGCCATGCGACTTAGTTTTTGCTCTCATTTGCGACTTAGTTCATTTCATTGCTCTATTTACGACTTAGTTTGCTCTCATTTGCTCTCTTTTTCTCTCCCCTTTTTCCTTTTCTTCACGCCTTCCTTTTTTGTCCCTTGGTCCCCCCTTTGATTTTTTTGCACTTGGTTGATTGGTTTTTGCGACTTACCTTGCTTGGCCCTCATTTCACCCGGCCGGTTCGGCCAGGTGTTGCGCATGTATGACTATACAACACAGGGTAATAGCAGGCTTCTATGTCAAAGTGCCCACAAATATTAAAACAAATAGTTTCTACTAGGCCTAATATTTACTATTACAACAATAAATTATACTTATACTTAATATAGTATATGACTAATTTTTAGTAGTAACAATACACAATACTGAAGCAACTTACTGTAGTAAAGCAATAGTAAAGGATAAAATTCTAATCTTTCTAAGCTTTCTATTGTCTAGAATTTCTTTGATGTATCTAGAACAGTTGAATCCATATTCAAAATTTTAAGCCTTATGAGGCAGGCCCTAATTTTATCATATATTTTTAACTTGAATTCCCGCCAAACACTTTTCCCTGTTTTATCTTTTGTTTTACTGTTTTTTATCACCTACCTCAAATTTTTGCTATAAATATAACTGCAAACCTGCCCTAGAACTGCCCTGCCCTAGAACTCCAACTGGTGCCTAATGCCAAGTTCTGTGTTGAATAAAGGAGAATAAGTCTCAATGTGTTTAAATCATTCTTATTCAGAGAGACAGGGAGAAAAGCAGGTCTGTGGTTACACACAAGTCGGTGAATATTCGAAAGAATAAAGAAGGAGATAATTATTAAAAGCAGTACAGTTTAATAACTAAAAGAGCAGAGGGTAAATCCCAATTGGTGAATAGCACTGTGTACAAAGTTGGGCAAATTCAGTCCATTTTGGAAGCCTTGAAAGACTGGGAAAAAACCAGAAAGCCAGATAGTTTATGACTAAGTAAGGAAAGTAAAAAGTGTCTTGCCGCTCGGACACTTGTGCGAATGCTACCATATTTGGGAAAAAAAGCAGCCTACCTGGCTAAATTAAGCAATATATATACATATGAAGTAAGGAAAGTACATAGCCAGTCTATGAAGTATAGTTAAGTCATTGACAAAGGAAATTAAGAATTATTTCAAAGGGTCAATTTAGGGTGTAAAAGAAGCGAGTTTTAATATTAATAAAAAAGCCCTTCAACACTTACTTATTTCATATTTTAAGTCTTTGTAGCATTATGGAATAGCATTATATAGCAGCAATAGTAGCATTCTAGCCAATTTGTTTAAAGAAAATAAATTTTGCAAGCCGTAAAGCTCTAGAAGGCCAGATATTATTTATTTTTTGACCAGTAAGTGGGTCGGGATAGAAGCTATATGTAGATCCAAGCAAAGTTCTCAGTATTTTGAGCATCTAATTCAATTTCATAAATCAATACAATTATGGCTTAAAATTTATCAGCACCAGCACCAATTATCCCACTGGCAGAAATTTGTTTAAGTGCAGATTTTCTACTTCCATAATTAAACTGTGAGATAGGACCCTGTTCCACATTTCTTAGAAAATATTTCCTGCAAATATATTATGTTGTTTAACTACACCTTTAATTTGTTTGAATGCACCTTTTTGTTTTGTATGCACTGGAAATAAAGGTTTTGATGAAGTTGGGGAGATGAGGTGGAGAGGGCATTTTTTAGTATGTAGTAGGGATGCTTTTATCATTTTTTAAGTCAAATTCGTACCTATGCTCGTTGTTTTAATGCGCTAAATATTTTTATATGTAAAATATTATAAATATTCTGTCAAATTCATTTATTTTAACAAACCTTTTTGTGTATATAAACGAGTGCAATTCCTATGAGACAAAGCAACGTGCCAGTGTGGCGAAAAGCAAATAAGCTATAACTGAGTAAGAAAGTTTTCAAGTGTTGAGTTGGTTATTTGAGGCTGTGACCCTCTGATCCACGGAAAACGCCCAGCAAAGACAGGAGAATAAGAGACCAGTGCCTTCTTTCTTTGTTTTAAGAAATTTTTTTTACTAAAGTAAAGAATTTCATTACTTATGAATTTAGCTATATATTCTTTGTAATTGTCTTACTGTGCGATTGGCATATAATCAAGGACAAATGCTTGTTTTCTAAATGCAGGCATCGCGATCGAGACCGCGATCGGGATAGAGATCGCGACCGAGACCGTGACCATCGGGACCGTCCCGATCGAGATCGGGAGCCACGCGACCGGGACAAGCACCGGCGCAGGCAGCGCTCCGGCAGCCGCGAGCGCCACCATGGCCGGTCGGATCACAAGCGAAGCGGTGGCGGAGGTGGCGGGGGCGGCGGCGGCGGTGGTAGCCGACGAAGCCGGAGCCGCTCACCGTCTCATCACATGAGACCGGCAGTGCGCGACGGCCTTGTTGCTGTTGCCGCTGCTGCAGCCGCTGCCGCTGCTGCCGCTAAAGCCGCCTCCGCAGTCTCAGCCGAGTCGGAGTTGCTGACAGCAGCTGCCGCTGCTGCTTCGGCTCCGCCCCAGTCGCAGTTGCAATCGCAGTTTCTTCCGGCAGCGCCGCCTATAAGGCCTACTCAGCAGCAACAGCAGCAGCACCGGCAGTCGTCTAAATTCGAGCTGGAAGGCGCCGTCATCATCGGCGAAGGGCCGATCGATCGAGAGGCTGAAGCGCGCAGGCTCGAGTTTGAGATGCAGAAGAGGCGCGAGAGAATCGAACGAGAGCGCGCGGAGCGCGAACGGCAGCGCGCCGAGGCGGCGGCCAATGCGCCGCTTCGTTTACCGACACTGCCGCCGACATCGGGCCTGCGGCCGCCGCCACCGATGCGTCGTAAGCTGGACAGCGCCGCCAATGGTGGCAAGGTGGATAACGGCGGCAGCCACGATGACGACGACGATGATGCTTTGGCGAAGAAGGCCAAGCTGGCGGAGGTCGAAGGCGGCGATGACGGCGTTGACTCACTGGACGCGTACATGGCCCAGCTGCAGAAGGCCGCGCCAGCGAAGCCCCAGCCGTCAACTGGCTCCCAAGCTGCCGGATTAGCCGACGCTGCTGCCGCGGCTACTGGGCCGCGTGTCACCATCATCAGGGCGACGACCACCTCGACGACTTCAGTTGAATCTGCTGCCGCGCAGTCTGGAGAATCGAAGCCCGCCGCAGATTCTGCACCGGCCGCTCCGCGGATGTCTCGCAAAGGTGAACTAATGGAGGCCGACGTTGACGGCATGGAATACTCCAGCGAGGAGGAAGAGCAGACGCTTGAGGAGGCTCTGATGGCGCGCAACGCATCGGCTCGAAAGGAGAAGCTGGTCTCCGTGGATCACTCGAAAATTCATTACGAGCCATTTGTTAAGGAGTTCTATCGCGAGTCCCCGGAAGTGGCCGCTATGACGCCGGAAGCTGTGGCCGACCTGCGCCGAGAACTCGGCGGCATCCAGGCCAAGGGGCGCAACTGTCCTAGGCCTGTGCGCGACTGGGCCCAGGCCGGCCTCAGCTCACACCTGCTGGCCCTGCTAAGGCATTACAAATTCGAGAAGCCGACACCTATCCAGTGCCAGGCGCTGCCGATTGCTCTGTCCGGCAGGTGAGTTGTCTATTAGTGTTTGTTGTTGCTATGCATATAATGAAAATTGTTGCTACCCTGACAAGCTGCGTTTTAGAATAGTTTGTAGCTTTTCATTGACTACTCAAGCGACTCTGTGAGAACGACTCTAAAAGTTTTTATTTCTACTTTTGAGTAGTGTCATAGGGTCCAATGCTCTTAGATTTGAAATGGCTCTAGAACGAGTCAATGGCATGACATCTTCCTTTTCTCTTTTTAATCATCAGTTTTTTATCTCATTTGGATACTCAGTTAGCAGCATCTGATACACCTTATCTCATTTGGATACTCAGTTAGCAGCATCTGATACACCTTATCTCATTTGGATACTCAGTTAGCAGCATCTGATACACCTTATCTCATTTGGATACTCAGTTAGCAGCATCTGACACACCTTATCTCATTTGGATACTCAGTTAGCAGCATCTGACACACCTTATCTCATTTGGATACTCAGTTAGCAGCATCTGACACACCTTATCTCATTTGGATACTCAGTTAGCAGCATCTGATACACCGTATCTCATTTGGATACTCAGTTAGCAGCATCTGACACACCTTATCTCATTTGGATACTCAGTTAGCAGCATCTGATACACCGTATCTCATTTGGATACTCAGTTAGCAGCATCTGAAACACCTTATCTCATTTGGATACTCAGTTAGCAGCATCTGACACACCTTATCTCATTTGGATACTCAGTTAGCAGCATCTGACACACCATATCTCATTTGGATACTCAGTTAGCAGCATCTGATACACCTTATCTCATTTGGATACTCAGTTAGCAGCATCTGACACACCTTATCTCATTTGGATACTCAGTTAGCAGCATCTGATACACCTTATCTCATTTGGATACTCAGTTAGCAGCATCTGATACACCTTATCTCATTTGGATACTCAGTTAGCAGCATCTGACACACCTTATCTCATTTGGATACTCAGTTAGCAGCATCTGATACACCGTATCTCATTTGGATACTCAGTTAGCAGCATCTGACACACCTTATCTCATTTGGATACTCAGTTAGCAGCATCTGACACACCTTATCTCATTTGGATACTCAGTTAGCAGCATCTGACACACCTTATCTCATTTGGATACTCAGTTAGCAGCATCTGACACACCTTATCTCATTTGGATACTCAGTTAGCAGCATCTGACACACCATATCTCATTTGGATACTCAGTTAGCAGCATCTGACACACCTTATCTCATTTGGATACTCAGTTAGCAGCATCTGACACACCTTATCTCATTTGGATACTCAGTTAGCAGCATCTGACACACCTTATCTCATTTGGATACTCAGTTAGCAGCATCTGACACACCATATCTCATTTGGATACTCAGTTAGCAGCATCTGATACACCGTATCTCATTTGGATACTCAGTTAGCAGCATCTGAAACACCTTATCTCATTTGGATACTCAGTTAGCAGCATCTGACACACCTTATCTCATTTGGATACTCAGTTAGCAGCATCTGACACACCATATCTCATTTGGATACTCAGTTAGCAGCATCTGACACACCTTATCTCATACGTCACACCCAAGCCTCAAATATTCTAGTTCCAACCAATCAGCTGAGTGAATTGAAGCTATGCAGATATTTTAGTGTCTTTCTAAAGGGCACAAATTGTTCCAGTGGAATCGGGAATCGAACCCCCCACCTTCAAGTCGCCAGTCCGACACTCTAACCAATAGGCCACACACAACCCCTCTCAAACGCCCCAGAGACATGATTGGCATCGCAGCAACCGGCTCCGGCAAGACCCTGGCCTTCCTGCTGCCTCTGCTGGTGCACATCCGGGCGCAGCCACCGCTGGAGTCTGGCGAAGGCCCTATGGCGGTGGTGATGACGCCAACTCGCGAGCTGGCTCTGCAGATATTCAAGGAGGCCAAGAAGTTTGCCAAGCATCTTCGACTGCGCGTTGTCTGCGTCTACGGCGGTACGGGCATCTCTGAGCAGATTGCCGAGCTCAAGCGCGGCTGCGAGATTGTTGTCTGCACGCCGGGCCGCATGATTGACATGCTGGCCGCCAACGCAGGCCGGGTCACCAATCTGCGACGGACCACCTTCTGCGTACTTGACGAGGCCGATCGAATGTTCGACATGGGATTCGAGCCGCAGGTGAGGCGGGCTCGTTTATACTATTCTCCGGGCGGGGCGGAGCGGTAGTGTATTTTAGAGACATTGAAAACTCACTCTATTTCAGCTGGATGGGCTAGATCAGCCGGGAATTCTCTTGGTAATAGACAACCAAGCAAGAGAATCCTGAGCGCGCCGGGCCCACCTTTTAGCCGGCTGGTCGGTGAGTGAGGGCGTCCTGGATCTGCATTTTTGTGTGCTATAGCTATGCCAGAGAGCTGCAGCAACCGTAGGCTTCTAGTGCTTTTTATCCAGTGTGTTGTTTATGCACTCCGCTCTGCTATTTCAGCCCGCTCCATTGTGCTATTGTTAATCGATTTCTGCAGATCTGTGTTTTTGCCAACCTCATCCAATCGGGTATACTACTAGCTGTTTAAGTAGTATATTATAACGGAAGTGTCAAGGAGTTCCAGCAATGCTCTTACGTGTATTAAATGAACTAATGTCTGCATTTCCAGGGTCCTTGCCTAACGTCCGTTAGCAGAAAATGCGACGCGGTCAGAAACGCCGCCAAGGCCTTGGCGAATACCTCATCATATTATACTACTTATTTATTCCATTCAAGTCAGTAGTTTAACGGCACTTTTTATTGATACGAAATTCGCCCGCACCCTCAGGTGATGAAGATCGTGGAGTCGATCCGGCCGGATCGCCAGACTGTGATGTTTAGCGCGACATTCCCGCGCCAGATGGAAATCCTGGCCCGCAAAGTGCTGGACTCACCCATTGAGGTGGTGGTAGGCGGTCGGGCGGTTGTGTGCAGCGAGGTTCAACAGGAGATCATCCTGCTGACGGAGGATGATAAGTTCTTCAAGCTGCTGGAACTCCTCGGCGTCTATCAGGAGCGCGGCGGCTGCCTCATCTTTGTCGACAGGCAGGAGAAAGCCGACGAGCTCATGAAGCTGCTGATGAAGCACGCCTATCCCTGCTTGTCGCTGCACGGCGGCATTGACCAGTACGATCGGGACAGCGTCATCACCGCCTTCAAGCGTGGCGACTCCCGGCTGCTCATCGCCACCAGCGTCGCCGCCCGCGGACTTGACGTCACCGGCCTCATCCTAGTGGTCAATTACGACTGCCCGAATCACTACGAAGACTATGTGCATCGATGCGGCAGGTGAGTCACGACTCCCAGATCCCAGATCCCAATATTAGGACTGTCACTCTCTTCAAGATCCCAAGATTAGGACTGTCACTCTCTTCAAGATCCCAAGATTAGGACTGTCACTCTCTTCAAGATCCCAAGATTAGGACTGTCACTCTCTTCAAAATCCCAAGATTAGGACTGTCACTCTCTTCAAGATACCCTAAGATTAGGACTGTCACTATCTACAAGATCCCAAGATTACGACTGTCACTCTCTTCAAGATCCCAAGATTAGGACTGTCACTATCTTCAAGATCCCAAGATTAGGACTGTCACTCTTCAAAATCCCAAGATTAGGAATGCCACTCTTCAAAATCCCAAGATTAGGACTGTCACTCTCTTCAAGTTCCCAATATTAGGACTGTCACTCTCTTCAAGATCCCAAGATTAGGACTGTCACTCTCTTCAAGTTCCCAATATTAGGACTGTCACTCTCTTCAAGATCCCAAGATTAGGACTGTCACTCTCTTCAAGATCCCTTTAGATTAGGACTGTCACTCTCTTCAAGATCCCAAGATTAGGAATGCCACTCTTCAAAATCCCAAGATTAGGACTGTCGCTCTTCAAAATCCCAAGATCAGGACTGTCACTCTTCAAAATCCCAAGATTAGGACTGTCACTCTTCAAAATCCCAAGATCAGGACTGTCACTCTTCAAAATCCCAAGATTAAGTCCCAGCTTAAGACTGGCAATCCCAGCCAAGTCCCAAGATGAGCACTGCCTGCGCCAGCAACTGAGTCACCAATAGTTCTTGAGCACTTTTGCTTTTGCAACAGTACTTTCACTTTTGTTAAATCCCGGGATCGTACGAGTTCTGTTACAAAAGTTGTTCGTTTTCTCAGAGTTATACCATTTCTCCCACCCTCCCAGAACTGGTCGCGCTGGCAACACTGGCCACGCGGTGACTTTCATCACTCGCGACCAGGAGAAGCACGCCGGCGATTTGATCAAGGCGCTGAAGCTGGCCCAGGCTCCGGTGCCAGCTAACCTGCAGGCGCTTTGGGACGCCTACGTCCAGAGGATGGAGGCTGAGGGCAAGACAGTGAGTTCCACTGTTTATTTTCTAACAATATTTTCATTTTTCAGGCAAGTAATCCCCAATCGCTAAAACAATCTCATTCTCCTCAGGTGCGCAGCGCTAGCGGTTTCAACCGTCGGTGCAAGGGCTACGCCTTTGACGATGAGGAATCTCGCCTAGTAAAGGAGCGCAAGAAGCTGCAGAAGGCCTCAATGGGACTCCAGGACTCCGACGATGAGGCCGACAACATTGACGACCACATCGAGGAGCTGTTCGCGCCGAGGCAGCGCGTCAAGGATGTGGCGCCCGGCGCTCCGTCCACATCGTCGGCCGCATCTGGCGCAACAACCTCCGCCGCCGCGACCTCCGATGGCTCAGTCCTGCCGTCGCCAGCGGCAGCTGTTCCGTCTACCCCGGCTGCTGCTGCTGCTGCCGCGGCGGCTGCCGCTATCACTGCCAATTGGGCCGCCGGCAACGTCGGCAGCGGAGCTGCTCCGTTTGGCGCTGCCGCTTCGGCTGCCAGACAGGAGCCGGCAGCTCCGCATTCTGCCACTGCGGAGCCGCAGAATGACGAGCTGCAGCAGAAGCTCCGCCTAGCAATGGATCGGGCTAAGCGGCTGAATGCGGGGCGTCAGGAGGATGCAACACAGCAGGTTGGCGCTAATTTGAATTATTTTTGTCGCAGCAAGGGGCTTCAATTCTCCCATTCTGACTCCAAATCCCCATCACGCTTCCAATGGGCTTCAATTCTCCCATCCTGATTGTAGATCCCATCACGCTTCCAAGGGGCTTCAATTCTCCCATCCTGATTGTAGATCCCATCACGCTTCCAATGGGCTTCAATTCTCCCATCATTGTAGATCCCCATCACGCTTCCAAGGGGCTTCAATTCTCCCATCCTGGTTCAAGATCCCCATCTCGCTACCATGGGGCTTCAATTCTCCCATCCTAATTCTAGATCCCCATCCTGCTACCAAGTGGCTTCAATTCTCCCAATCTGATTCCGGATCCCCATCCCGCTAACAAGAGGCTTCAATTCTCCCATCCTGGTTCAAGATCCCTATCCCATAGCAACTAATCGGTCTCACTTAAATTGCACATTTGCAGGCTGCCATGTCTGTGATGTACGGCCCGTCTGGCTTGACGCCTTCGTCAATAGCCGTTAGCAGCAGAACTCTGGCTAATCAGATGGCCGAACGGCTCAACGTTCGCCTGGGCTATCGGCCTGTTGAGGAGACGCCAGTCGAAGTTGAACAGGTTACGGTTAAACGGTACGGATAATTCTAACATCGCTTTCAAGCATGATTCTTTCAAACTCGGAAATTTCAAGCATGTCCATGCTGTTTAGGCTGAGCATACTGCCAAATAAAATTGTGTTCTATATTTTTTCAGCTACGAAGTTGAGCTGGAGATCAACGACTTTCCTCAGAATGTGCGCTGGCGCCTAACCAGCCGGGAGTTCCTTGGCAACCTCTCTGAACTGTGCGACGTTGGCATCTCCGTCCGCGGCGTCTTCATGGCGCAACGTCCGCCGCCGCCGCCAACTCCCGAAGCTGCCGAGGCTGCCGAACGGCCGCTCTACCTGCTAGTAGAATCGCTGTCCGATATGAACATTCAGAATGCCAAGAAGGAGATCACCCGAGTGGTCAAAGAGGAGCTGCTAAGGCTGCAGTCCTCTACCCAGCTGAATCGCCTGCCGGGTCGATACAAAGTGATCTGATTGGCTTAGCCTGTTTATTTTGTAAAGGCGATGCTGCAACTGACTCAATTTTCTACGTGTTTTTTGAAAACTGCTTAATGTTTTAGTTGGGTAAAATAGTCGGCTTTAATCTTTCAATCGATTTGTGTTTTTAATACGGAAAGCTGGTTAATATGCACCGTGTTCTGTGTCCCTTTTACTTGGTTAAGTCAGTGTAGCTCGGCAAGCGTAGCGAGTGGTAAGCGAGATAAACTAATGGCATTAAAAACACACATTTTTAGAGCAAATAAATATAAATACAAGCAATAGCTCATGTCTTTTTGCCTAATTAGTTCACCAGATAACCTTGAATTTGGATAACTCGTCGTTTCTTTATGTTATTTCTTTATTCGATGAAGCAAACGTAATTTGGCATAAAATCGCAATTGGAACAAGCGGCACCGTTCAACAAAAGTGCTATTTTAATCGTTTTATTATGCAAACGTCACAGAAAAAAACTTTCTTTATATTTACTGATGCTTCTTTACTACTTAGCAGCGCTCATTAACAGTGTATCACTGTATAGCTAATAGCTTAATACGAGCGTATAGCTAAAAAATAATTCTTTTTGCTGGGGGGCTGGGCACTCGCAATCATATCGTGACAGTGGACCCGCAGCGAGCGACTTATATAGCTTTCTCGAGTTACGAATTCTTACGTAAAATCCACTTAATTTTATAAAAACTATTGACATTTTGCAATGCGTAAGTCATTATTTAGTACTGCTTACATATTTAGTATTGCTTACTGCTTACAACAGTGATGCTATTTAGTCTTTGATTGGGTGTAACTTTGGGCATAAACTTAGCTTTCAATATGAATTTCTGCAATAACAATTATGCTCTTAATATTTTTGCTTGTAAACGAAAAGTGCTTTGCTTACAAACAATCGGTTGTTACAATTAGTAAAAGGACGTGATGTCGTAAAACGCGACCGTAAGCTTATGATAGTTAAACAAAAGAAACCTATTCGGCAATAAGAGACACTATCCTTGAGTTTAAGTTTAACGTTGAATGTATATTTAACTAATACTTATTCTCCTGAGGCAAATTTTATAAAACAATTTTTTTATAAAAAATTGAGTCGACTTATTTTTTGGTAGAAAGGAATCTTAGTTTATAAATTATAATTCCTGTATGGCTAATACATTAACCATGTTCCCTTCATTTACATGCTGCAGTACTTGCGTTTCTGGACGCTGAGTATCGAATAAAAACATTTTTCTGTTCGGAGAAACTTGATGTCATGATTTCCAATATACTTAGTCTTCCAATAAGAAAATGGTTGAGGTTATACCCACTTATAGGTGGTAATTTCAAACAAAATGAATTTTATATACAGTTTTAATTATAAATTAACAATTAAAAAATCAATCCCAAGAAGTACCTTTGGTAAGAAGGAAAGACACCGGTGTCCAGTGTCCTCATCTCATTTTTAGTATAGTGGATGCTAATTTTTCCGATGCTTCATGTCATTCGTGAAAGTCATGTCATGAAATATTTATTAACCGAATCATTGGAATCAAATTTAATGCAATAATTCCAGCCTTGATGCTTTTTATTACTAAAAAAAAATAATTTGCAATTCTTTATCTATACAAAACAGCATGTTATCTAGTTTCTTCATGTTATTAGTCATTAAGACATTGTAAAATGTTTGACATTTTTTATATCTGGCATTTTTATATTTTGTCCCTCTAAGCTATGCATTTTATAAATTTTGAATATAAATGTATTTTAGATGTCAATATGCTGTCCAGAAACTAGATGCCAGGATTTTCCAAGCTTCAGAATTGTAAATGTTGCACAAGAATGTAACTCTTTATAAGTATCTTTCATTGCTAATTTTTATCTATGACCTGTTTTTCCTAAACTTGTAGAGTATATAATAGTTATCAGTATTGACATATTTTTTATGAAAAAATACAGATACTTAGGTATTTTGATAAGTCGATTTTGTCAATTTGAATCTACTTTTTTTCTGCGTCGATTGTTTTAATGACTGCAATCAACGGACTTTATCATCAATAATGACTAAATTATTATCACTGAAGTTAGCTAATTAAAACCATGTTTCATTTGTTTCATAATGCCTAGGCTACAATGGAGGGGTTTTAGCCTAGTGGTTAGAGCGACTGACTCACGCCTTTAAACGGCGTTGGTTTGGTTCTCGACTCCACTGAAACAGTTTGTGTCTAGATTGCTTCAGTTCGCTCAGATGATAATTGCTACTGTCGTTAGCTGGGTAATTGATGGCGGGTTCGGCGTCCCCCGAGTCCATGGACTGAACAGCCGTGCGCAGCCTTCAGATACGCCGGGCAATAGCTGCGGCTGTGCTGTCGGCTGCACATGTGACCCAATTAGGGCCAGGTCAAAAAATAAATTAATAATTATTATAAATATAATGTCTGTTTAATTAGTTTTTGTCATCAGAGTTTGAACTTAAATAGCCTAAGTTCTACAATCAGTTTTTAATATTGTTTTTTTCCTTTTACTCTTAAATCTTATGACCATGGGCCCGAATTTCAACACCTTGCAGGCTATCACACTGGTCTATGGTGTCGGACCAGGCATCGTCGCCCTGGCCTGCCTGTGGTGCCTGGCCCTGCTGGCCTGGCTGCTGGCCGCCCGCCTGAAGTCCTCAACCAGCTGGCGAACTGTCGGCTTGTGCATTACTGCCGCAGCTCTTCTCAGCTCAGTCGTACTGCTCAGCATGCCAAGACCATCTGGCCCAATGGCCGACCCCGCTACCGTCGACTTTATGCTGATTGGTCGGGCCGGCCTGATGGCTGGCTTATCGCTAGCGTTCGCCTCAACCGTCTTCCAGCAGCTGGCTTTGCTGCATGCGACAGCTTCTAGGCCGCTTCGAATTTGAGAACTGAAACACAATGCACTGGCCAATCACAGGCCCCACCCGCCACCCCTGCTTGTACACCCAACTGACCAAAACAACAGCCCCACCCGCCACCCCTGCTAGTACACCTCACTGACCAATCATGTGCCCTAACTGCCACCCCTGCTTGTACACCCGACTGACCAATCACGGGCCCCACCAGCCACCCCTGATTATACACTCCGATTGACCAATCACAGGTCCCACCCACCACCCCTGATTACCAGAACTCCCGACAAACAATGTATAAAATGCTACATGCACTTCTTTGAAGCATCCGACTTTTCAGGGTCACAAAAAGTATGCAAATTTGCAGCAAACTCAAAATTCTAAACTTTTACCTTTGATCTAGTTGGTCTTCAGCGGTATTTACAAAAGCTTAATAAGTTAAGCAGTGCTCAACGCAAGAATAGTCCTAATGCTTCGTGTTCATGTAATTTCTACACTCGATCTAAATTAATCCGAGGTTGTATTTCACACTAGTCATCATTTTTAGTTATGCTGTGCAATTTCACGTTTTATAATTATAGTTTACATTCTCATTGGTTTTTTACTTATTCTTAAAAGAAATAAAGATATAGGTGTTTGACTTTCATATGTTCTTCATTTGGCTTACATATTTATCATCTTCATTTGCATAACTGTCTTAAGATTTTTTAATCAATAGTGATTTACAACGACAAGATCTAAAAGTAAAAAACGTAACTATAACGTAAGAATCAGTTTTAATTTACCCCTACTAAAAGTAGCATTAGTTGAGTATTTTCACATTTTGTCCCCGAATTCCCGTGATATTTTCTAGGCGACCATCGGCACAGGGCTCATATTGCTAGCGGTGCTGTGGGGCCTGGCCCTGCTGCTGCTGGTGTTCACGGCCAGGACTCACTCGAGTATCCGTTTTGCCGGAGTGCCATTCCTGCTGATAGTTGGCATCATCACCGCCGTTTTGGTCACCCTGCCGCGTGGCGACTCTCAGCTGGCTGACCGCAGCGCCGTGTTTGACACCATGTACGTGCCAAGGGTTGTGCTCCTTGTGCTGTTCTCCCTGCTGGCCGTGTCCTCCGGCCTCATCTACTTCCAGACTGTGGCGGGAATGCGCCTCGTGCCAGCGGAGACTGTTGGCTAACTGCCTGTTGAACCTGTTGTGTTCGCTGATTGGCTGAACCCGAATAAGCATAATTAATGTTAGGTCTACTCGCTGATTGGCTGAGCTAGAAACAAGATATATCGGCCTGTTTGCTGATTGGCTGGGACAGATAAGGACGATTTGCGCTCGTCTACGTCCTGCTTTCTTATTTAACGAGAGATAATTAGTATTATTGAGGTTTATTATAGTTTTCATATTGTTTAGTGTTGCGAAAAACATGATTTACGATCTATGAGCGTAATTAGAGAAGTAATATTGTGTGCTTCTCTACTGATAATAGGATCTTCGCGCAATATATATTAATCGTATAGGACTAAAAAATTATTTTTTCCTAGTCCTCATGCCAATTTTCACTGCTGCGCTGAGTCACTGTGTCGCTCTGTTTTGTTTTTGAGTCATCAAATAAAGTGCAATTTCATTTTTTCGTTTTTTACCTTTTACTTCTAAAAACGCATGATATTGTTGTTCTGTTTACGAAATATGAATTAAAGATAATTAGATGCTTCGAGTCAGAAATATTGTATTTTACTTGTGCATTGCAACTATCTAACTACAATGTAATTAGTTTTTTTTTTAAAGAGGTTGGAGTCGCACACATTTTTTATTTATGTTTAATTTGATGCTCTGCAGGCCTATCTTTCGGCATGATATGTGCGCACAATATAGACTATGGATAAAGACAGATTTTGACTTTTCTGACAAGTCCTATAACATCCGTGATTATTTTTTTAATACCGATCACTGATATGTTTGCATGTGTACTTTGCTTAACTGTCTACAGCATGGGTCGGCAACCTCCGGCCCGCGGGCCAGATGCGGCCCTCGAAGCTCCCAAATCCGGCCCTTAGCTCCTCCTAACACCTACTCTGCCGTCCCATTTTCTCTCACCCTACTGCAACCACCACCCCATTTCCTCTCTCCCCCAACTGCACCCACCCCATTTTCTCACCCTTCACTGCCGTCCCATTTTCTCTCACCCAACGGCACCACTCCATTTTCTCTACCCTAATGCACCCACCGTCCCATTTTATCTCCCTTAACTGCACCCACCCCATTTTCCTGCAACCCATTTTTCTACCGCACCGTCAACCCTTTTAACTTGAATGTCCAGTGTTTAAAATTTAGTGTAATTCTGCAGCACACTTGATTAGTTAAAATTTCATCTGTATTTCTGTATAAATCTGTATATATGAGTAATTTATTTGAGCGATACTCAAATAAAATTTCGAAGACTTGTTTTCAGCCTCATTTGGGCTCAAACTCACCTCGAGATATACAAAAAAACGCCCACTTTATTTTTTTTTTCGATTTTCGCTTAAATATTTAC
The DNA here is from genome assembly GCA_950097015.1 of Macrostomum hystrix. Lineage (NCBI taxonomy): Eukaryota > Metazoa > Platyhelminthes > Macrostomidae > Macrostomum > Macrostomum hystrix. The sequence continues at coordinate 2,941,735 of CATNEN010000031.1, read as the reverse complement.
TCGCATACCAGGCAATATGCAAAAAAGTATTGTGTTCTCAAAAATCTTTAGAACTCATCGACGCCACTGGCCCATTACTATTTATTATTTATTTTTAAAAATATCATCGAATATCACGTTTTCTTATATATGCAAATTAACGAAGATTCAGGTCACTGCAATAAAAATTAATAGTTTTTCATCTCAAGTCCAGTAAATTGACACTACTTATGGAATCGATCATTGATCACGACGAGTTCTGCTGAATCATCTCGCTCACACTCATGGTCAGCACCCGGGCGAATTCTGCAATGTTTGTCAGCATCAGCTGTGTCAGCATCCAACACAATTCACTGCAGCCATCCCCAAATCCTACACAATGCACTGCAGCCATCCCCAAATCCTACACAATGCACTGCAGCCATCCCCAAATCCTACACAATGCACTGCAGCCATCCCCAAATCCTACACAATGCACTGCAGCCATCCCCAAATCCTACACAATGCACTGCAGCCATCCCCAAATCCTACACAATGCACTGCAGCCATTCCCAAATCCTACACAATGCACTGCAGCCATCCCCAAATCCTACACAATGCACTGCAGCCATTCCCAAATCCTACACAATGCACTGCAGCCATCCCCAAATCCTACACAATGCACTGCAGCCATTCCCAAATCCTACACAATGCACTGCAGCCATCCCCAAATCCTACACAATGCACTGCAGCCATCCCCAAATCCTACACAATGCACTGCAGCCATCCCCGAATCCTACACAATGCACTGCAGCCATCCCCAAATCCTACACAATGCACTGCAGCCATCCCCAAATCCTACACAATGCACTGCAGCCATTCCCAAATCCTACACAATGCACTGCAGCCATCCCCAAATCCTACACAATGCACTGCAGCCATCCCCAAATCCTACACAATGCACTGCAGCCATCCCCAAATCCTACACAATGCACTGCAGTCATCCCCAAATCCTACACAATGCACTGCAGCCATCCCCAAATCCTACACAATGCACTGCAGTCATCCCCAAATCCTACACAATGCACTGCAGCCATCCCTAAATCCTACACAATGCACTGCAGCCATCCCCAAATCCTACACAATGCACTGCAGCCATCCCCGAATCCTACACAATGCACCACTCGCAGCGACTGCTCACCCTCGATGCTCAGCTGGCCGTCGCCATCCATGTCCACCATATTGATGAGGCTATCAATTTCCTCTTCGCTTAGTGGCTCCTTGCCCATGGCCATCAAGCCCTCTTTTAGCTCGTCGCGATCAACATAGCCAGAGCCATCGGTGTCAAAGGTCTGTTGCACAAATTTCCGGATTTACTATTTATTCAATAAAACAAATGCAAAACTGGAATCTAGGGCACTCACGCTGAAAGCCTTCCGCAGCTTCTCAACTCGATCATTCTTCTGCTTCTGCTTCTTCTTGGCCATTGTGCAGAACTCTTTGAAGCTGACCGTGCCATTGCCGTCTGCGGGATTTGGTCCGGAACTTTGGTCTACGGATTTTTGGCGTCCTTCTGCTTCTAGGAAAGAACCTTGCATACCCAGCTATCTTTACCTTTTTATCATGTATTATTATATTTCTCTGTCTACCTTCTCAAGTACATCTACCTGTCCCTGTATATACACCTCTCCTGCCTTTTTACCTACTGTTGTACATCCCCTGTCTGTTACATTGTCAATCTACCTCCTCTGTCTCCCCTGCCTCTTCCCCTGTATCCTCCCCTGTCTTCTCCCCAGTCTCCTCCCCTGTCTCCTCCCCTGTCTCTTCCACTGTCTCCTCCACTGTCTCCTCCACTGTCTCCTCCACTGTCTCCTCCACTGTCTCCTCCACTGTCTCCTCCCCGGTCTCATCCACTGTCTCCTCCCCGGTCTCCTACCTTGTCTTCTACACTGTCTTCTACCCTGTCTCCTCCCCAGTCTCCTCCCCTGTCTCCTACCCGGTTCCCCTCCCATGTGCTCCTTTCAGTCATGTCTAGCCTACCTTGTCTATAAAATCTCTTCAAAGGGATTAGTTACTGCCTCACACCCCAGCTACTAGTCCAGTCCGCAGCCACTGCAAACAGCCAATCAGTCAATCAGCCAATCAGCCAATCAGCCAATCAGTCAATCAGCCAATCAGCCAATCAGCCAATCAGTCAATCAGCCAATCAGCCAATCAGCCAATCAGTCAATCAGCCAATCAGTCAATCAGCCAATCAACCAAGCAAACCTGTATCAATCTCCTCCATCATCTTCTTGACGGAGTTCTCAGAAACGTCGCAGTCGGCCACTTGCAGCACATTGCGCAGCTCGTTCTCGTCGATGCTGCCACTGTTGTCCTCGTCGAATAGGCAGAAACAGCGCCACACCACTGCAAAAGTTTTGGGTCTTGATTTTTTAGTTAAGACGATCTCATACCCATTGTATTTCATGCACCCCTATATACACGAATTGGCACTGCGCTTCAGTGCGGCCTTGCCAAGGACTTCAAAACTTATCAGCGCATCATGATCTCCGTATTCTGTGGTCACCTACCTAATTATCTAGACGGACTGCTGGACCTTCAGGGGCTACAACAGGTGGAACTAGGCCACTATTGGACACTCTGACGCGAATTTTTTCAATTTCACAGACCAAGCTTAAATATTAGGCGCAGCTCAACCAGAGTATACCATCGCCTAGTCTGTCAACCAATCAGCCACCACCCAATGCTGTTAGCATTCGGTCGCTGCCAAGAAAATTTTCCAAGGGGGGGCGGCAAATGACTTGGTAGTCCTACTGCTCAACTCACCTTTGGCCTCGTCCTCAGAAAAGCCACAGCTTGTCGCCTCGTCCAGACGCTCCTGTGGTACCTGAGGATGTCAATTTTTATTTTTATTTTGAAGAAACTTATAATTCTTTCTACGATTTTTAGTCGAACAATTAAAACAAATTGATTTTAAAAATACTTTTTTATTACCTCATCAGAGTCTGACATTGCTGTTGCCGCTGTTGCTCTGTCTGGATAGAAATATTTTAAACGTTTAACTACGAATCTTAGCACAGAGCTCACACTAATATAAGTTCTAGATAAAAAAAGCCTTTGAGTGTGTTGACACAGCCTTTTTTCCTGTGTGTACAGTGAAGTTAGACCAGGTCACACCCCGAGTAGCCGTTTCTCTACATATAATTGTACAGTTTGCGAGTCCACTCATATATCTACCCTCACAGTTTCTGCTATATCACTTCGCCACTAAGGACTAGATAGAGCTCTTGAAGCGTTGCCATTGGCAACAGGAAATTACATCAGTAGCAGCTAAAATCGACGCAAAATGGAGGGACATAGAGACACTGCGAAAGCTTAATAAGTATGTGCTTCAATAAGCCCTGTATTTCGTCCTTTCCTAGGATAACAAAGATCTGATAAACTAGACTACATGTTTTTTTCATGTAAAAACTTCAGAACATTCTTTGAAGATTATGTCGATTTCATTTTTTATTTTAGTCGTTCTTAAAATCCAAAAAATATCACAAGATAAAAACCCGTGGCATTGTCTCAAGCTAGGGACGCTAGAACGACTGCACACACTGAAAAAAACGTCTGAAGTCGCCGACCAACTACAATTATGCTCTCTATGTGCACTAGTCTATATTAGTCTTTATTCTGCAACATGTTCAGTGTTCAGCCAAAAATAGGTGAAAACATATCAGGTCCTACGAGTATAGGTTTTGTTGTGTTTGGCTTTATTTTTTTACCTCTAAAAAGCGTAGGTTTTTTATCTCGAAATTCTAGTAGTAGGGAGTCGGGATTCTCAAGCGACAATTTAGTAAGCCAGTATGCAGCAGATGCTAAAGTGTAGTCCTGTGAGTAACTTGTTGGGTGAGCGCGGCTTTTGTAACGCCGTTTCTTTATAGCTACATGGAAAATGTTTATCGTGTTTGAAATTATTACAATAAATGCTATATTGCTGTTAGTTTTCTGGCTCATGCTAAGCAATCTCTGGCCTAGGCTAGCCAAACTTGGAGCCCTGTAGCAGCTGCGATCACTCTATAAAATTCAGTCTATTTTTTATCTTTTAAGATTGTGTCTATTCTTTGTTAGCATGTTCGATGTGAAATTTAAGCACATCGAATGGATCAGCTTTCTTCTCTGTCGGGAGCAAAAAAAGCAATCTACTCTGCATTAAATTTATTCTAGCCACTTTCGCCATTCGCTATTTTAATTCTCTTATTTCAGTCCGCTGCTATAACCAATTATTCGAAAGGATGATTAGCAAATAACTACTATAGTTTTAAAGCAGCTTTATAGCTCTCCTATAAAGAAAAATCATTCATGCACTAAACATGTAAAGCTATCAATATATATGCATATCTAGGTATATCTGTGTATATTGCTAATTATATAATATCATTTTTGCATCGATGATCTAAATTAATCCGTAGTTTACTCAGTCACGGTAAAACAAATCTAACAATCACTAATACAGATAGTCCTGGTCAGCAGATTAGAAAAAGCTTATTTTGTTTATTTTGCCTGTTCAATACTCGCAAAATTTTAGTGAGATCTTTATGCAATGGATCACATAATTATGAACATATTATTTTCCACGAAATAAATTTTGACGCATAAAGGAAGAAGAGCTAGCTAGACTTATGTTAAAAAATAGTCAAGATTGCATTAGGAGGCGGTTTTATCGTAAGGGCATTTAACTTCTCAATAAAAAGTCTTTTTAACTACTTCTTCTAAAATATAATAGAAGTAGAAACAAATATAAAAAGGGGGTCGGTGGCAGAGCGGTTATCGTGTTTGCCTCTCGCACCACGCTCCTTAAGTTCGATTCCACGGCGAGGCGACATTTATTTGGGGCGCAGCCGCGTACACAAGGCTTGAGGGATTTTCGTACAATTTACGCCCTTGAGGGCCAACCTCCAAGGCCCAGTGAGAGTGTACACTGCCTGTCGATATGAAAGTCAGGGCAGATGTACACACCTTTGTGAGCATGTGCCTGCGTACAGTATTTGTGTGCATCTGTGCTCAGGAGTCAGCAGAATGGGTAGAATTGTGTCCTTGCTGGCTGCGGGTTTACTGTCACCAAATGATGTGCCATTGCCTTCAGCCCTCCTGCAATAATAAAAATTACTATAAGAAATATAATAGAGAGACTTTATCTTAGTGTCAAAACCATGGAAATTAACTCCCTGATGACTAAACCAAAGGCTTTTGCCAATGGCCTAATTCTAAGCCACTAATCCTACTGCAGGGACATAGCCAGTTTTTTTCTGTCTGGCAGGAACATAAGCCACAGCCCCATGGCCCATTCTATACCTACCATCCACAGTGCAGCTGCATCAGCTGTAAAAAACCTGGTATCTCTGGGTTGGCCTGAGGGTTATAACCCCCTTGACGGTACCTGGACACTTCGTCATCTTACAACTTCGTCATCCAGATGACGATCTGTCCAATATCTCAGAGGGTGGATGACGAAGAGACTAAGACTTGTGGACACTTCGTCATCTATAAAACAAAAGTTTTCAAAGTTAGAACAGAACAGAACCACCCCTCCCCACCTCCTCACATCGTGTTGGCACCTTTCTTTCAACTCTTATAATGAAATCAGTTTTGACACCTCTTTTTGGCATTTTAAGATGTGAAGTGTGTTCACACCTCTGCCCCACCACCCCACCCTCACTTTATTGATGACGAACTTAATTGCTTATTTGTTATTAGTAGATGACGAACTGACCAAACTTAAAAGCATGCCAATTGGCTGGATGACGAAGTGTCCTACCTTCCAAGTGGATGACGAAGTTGTAAGATGACGAAGTTGTAAGATGACAAAGTGTCTAGGATCCCCCTTGACTCCCACTGGATACACCACTAGCCTACTGCACAAGTTGACTTATAGATTGTGCTTTTTATTAAAAATTAGAGATTATATTTTACCTAATATGCTAATAATTCACTATTCAACCACCAAAATGAGAAAGTCTGGGTACAATAAAAAGCCTTTGATAGGCTATAATGCCTATATATAGGGCTGGTCATAGTTTCTAGTTTTTTACCTAGATTCTAACATTTTTTGTTTTATGTTCTTATTTTCTACTTATTCCTAATCCAATCAGTCATTAACTAGGGTTTTGTTGTTGCCCCCTTTTAATAGGTTGAAAATCAGATGCATTGACCAAATTTCTTTAGGCAAAACACATTTACCACTTGACCTAAATTGACTTTAGCACTATATATTCCTTTGTTGGCACATTCTATCTCACAATAGCTTAAGTTAAAATTATTGAAAATGACAAAGACAGTTGCAATTCACTAGTATACTACATAATATATAGTTGAAAATCCTACCTAAAACAGCCAGAAATGTGAGTAAACACAGATTGGTAAAATTTTTATTAATATCTGAATTCTTAAAAAATCTTATATATAGACTAAATAGCCAATGAAGTGAGTAAATATTATATAAAACAATGTTTCAAAGATTAATAGAAAATGTTAGACAATAATTTAAAAAATATATAATTTTATACCATACAATTTTGTGCTTCATTTTTTCTAATTTATGCCGCGAATCTGCCCCTAGCTCCATTTTAATCCTAATTTGTATCTCTTCTTAAGTTTAATAACTAATGTTCAAATAAATGGTTTGTAAGTGTATTTCTTTCACTATTTTATTTGCATGTAATTCCACTAGCTCGACAATATAATTCAACACTAATTGCTACCAAAGTTGTAAGTAAGTAGCTAGTTTATATTATAAACTTAATTTAGCTAAATATTAACATCATTATTACTATGGATAAACAAACCAGTAAAGCTAAATTAAAACACTAAAAGTGTACAGTATACATTTTCTAGGCCAATTTTAGAATCATTTTAGGCCTAGTAGCAAGTAGACCTATTATTAGGAATTTATTCATTTGAGGTCTTGTATTCTTATTATGTATGAACAATTGAAAAAATCATGGCATATGTATCATCATGCTGATATATACAATTACCTTCACTAGAGAGTTTTCCATTCCAGCTTGCAGGCTGAGCATAACAAAGGGGTGGACTCATTCCATATACAAGCAAATCTTATTAGCCTAACTGCCTAGCATGGCCAGCGAAGCAAGCAACCAGGCGACCTCTGCCATATCTGGAGAGGCCAGCGTCGATATTCGCAAAGTTCTCATAGCCGTCGATCGTAGCGAACACAGCGAGCGAGCGATTCGCTGGTATCTGGGCAAACTGCACAGGCCAGTTGACCAGCTGGTGTTTGTTAATGTGTCCGAGCCGCCTGAGGTAGCGCTCGGCTTTGGCATGGCTGGACCGGCTGTGGCTGAGGTCTACTCAAAGGCCCTCGAGGAGACGGTCAGTTCGCGGGTCCTTATTGGTCTCTTTTATCCTCTTTTATTGTTAAATAAAGCACTTAAAAACTCATCGCTTAATAAACGAATATCTTAAATATTAATAAAAACATTTCACCTGCCACAAATGGGCCAGATCACAGGATATTACACAGAATGCTCAATCAAGAAAAAACTATCGGGTCATGAAAATGTCATGAGCCTACTCTTCGGATGAAGATTGTAAGTAGTACTAACTATAGACAACTTAGAGTCAATTAAAAACACGTGCAATAAAAGTATATTTAACTAGTTTTTAGCAGCAAAAAAAGACAACGAAACAAAATATTAAAAAACGCAGTTAGGCTGCGTATGAAGGCTGCGTACGGCTGTTTGGTCCATGGACTGGGGGCAACACCACACCCACCGTCAATTGCCCCAGCTACTGCTGGTACCCATTTAACAGCTGGCTTAATGCTATGCAGAGACTTAAGAGTCTTTCTAAGGGACGCTAATTGTTCCACTGGAGTCGGGAATCGAACCCCCGACCTTCAAGTCGTGAGTGTGACGCTTTAACCGTTAGCCTTCAATCTCTTCATCAACTCATCCTACTCTCCCATTAACTCATGCGTCACCTAAATTTACGTTTACTTTATTTTCGAAGAAACGCAAATGAAAAGCAAAAGAATGTTTCTGACAGTGCTTCGTAGACTATTTTTAACCCAATTTTCCCTTGCTTTGCAGATCCCACACAACTGCTGTCACTAATTTTGGGTTATTCCTGTAGAAATCTAAGCCGGGCGGTGAAACTGGCATATGAATTTGCACTTTACACCCGGATCATTCTCTGCTGAGGAGTTAGCTAAGGCCTTATCTGTTAATGTGGCCTTGACCAGCTGTACAAACCGCTAGCAATATACTAGTAATTACCGCTGACACAAGCCTTTCATCGGGAATAACATATTGGAATCTGCGATTTCCTGCCCCAGTCGCTACTAAGACAAGAATATTCCCCAGACAGTTGAAGTAAGTCATCAGTTCGGAGAGATGCATTGAGTTTTTCTGCTGCATTCTCTCAGTTCACAATACTTTTTCTAGATCATTTTTGGGATAGATATGAAGGTGCGCAGACCAGTATTTGTTTCTCCCCTCCTGTCTCACTGTTTCTCCCTGTTTCTCCCCTCCTGTCTCACTGTTTCTCCCCTAATGTATCAATGTTTCTCCCCTTCCTGTCTCACTGTTTCTCACCTTCTATATCACTTTTCCCACCTGTAAAACGCCACCCCTGTCACACCTGTAAAACGCCACCACTGTCACACCTGTAAAACGCCACCCCTGTCACACCTGTAAAACGCCACCACTGTCACACCTGTAAAACGCCACCCCTGTCACACCTGTAAAACGCCACCCCTGTCACACCTGTAAAACGCCACCCCTGTTCCCACTCAACTCAGGTGGCTCAAGCCAAGCAGCTGGCCGTTGACATCAAGGAGCTGTGCCGCGGTCTCGGTGCTGAGCACGTGCGCTTTCTCGAACGCATCGCCCGCAGTCCCGGCCAGGCCATTGTGGACCTGGCCGAAGAGGAAGACGTGGAGCTCATTGTCATGGGCTCACGTGGCCAGGGCCTACTGAGGCGCACCTTTCTAGGCTCGGTTAGCGACTACGTTCTGCACCACACGCACCGGCCAGTTCTGGTTGTGCCACCGAAGCAGCACGCTCCGGCCGACAAGTGAATTGCAGCCTACTGACGAGTAGCGCGTTGCGCATGTTGGACTAGAACTGACGTTTCTTTGGTTGTAGCTGCAAGAGAAGTAGGTTTGTTATTTATTTCTGATTCTATGAGTTCTCATCCCTCTTTTTTGTTCTCGAATGCACTATTAAGTAGCTCTTGTGAAGGTTTTATTTTGATGCCTCGGTGAACGCAAGAAAAGTTTTTTAGATCCTTTTTCAGAGTAAAGTCAAAATTTAATGAACAGCATTTTAAGCCTCTGTTTTTGGCATCCAGCCTCTACTGAATGTTTTCCGTTTTCGTTGTTATAAATTGTTCTACGAGTACCTTAGTTCTCATTATCTTTCTTTTCATTCTCCAGCCAACTGGATTTTTTATTCGACTGTAAGTCTTCACTTCTTTTAATTAGCCAGTCTAGCCGCAGATAGGTGTGAAGATTAGCTGTTGAGCTCCGCGGCAAGGTGACAAAATGAGATTATCAGTTATCAGTTGTGCAAAATAGGTGATAATATGCGGTTGTGGGTGCTGCTGCAGGTGAGATAACGACTCGGTTATTATGTATTAGGTAAGAAAATCTGGTAATTAGTTGTGCAACAGGTGATAATATGCGGTTGTGGGTGCTGCTGCAGGTGAGATAACGACTCGGCTATCATGCATTAGGTAAGAAAATCTGGTAATTAGTTGTGCAACAGGTGATAATATGCGGTTGTGGGTGCTGCTGCAGGTGAGATAACTAGGTGATTAGTTTTGCAGTATAGCTGAACATGCTTCTTAAATAAAATATATATTAGTCGTGAGCTGTCGGGTGCAGATAGGGAACAGTAGTCAGTTAGGGATTTTGGCGTACAAAACTTAAATTACAAAAAGCGGCTCATCCACTTGTACAATGGTTGTCTGACTGGTTAGTTGATTTCTGTTGTCGATTGACTGGATCATTATCAGTCCAGATTATTTTTTAACAATTAAATGCTATTTTTTAGTTAAGTATGATCCAACGTGTAATTTTTATTAGCATCGTTTTAATTAGTTATGTACTTTACACACTTAGTTGCGAATGCGAACCAATCTGTCTCGACCGCTTCTCGACCAATTGGTCATTGAACTTATATGAAATCAATCTCGTAATTAAGTTTCATGCCTTTGTACCAAATGCTTCCCTTACTCTTCGAAACCATTTTCAAACATTTTTATTTGTGCTTCTTCTTGGCCTTATTTAAAATCGAGCAACTAGGCAACTTTACCTTATCCTATTATTTATATGTTGTGGACCCTTTTCTAATCCTCTGAGATCATGAATGCGGATAGCTAATTTGTTAAATAGCTTTTCCCATAATTTTTTACAAGCTTCTGAGATTTAATAAATACAATGCGCTTCAACTATTAACTATATTTACTTGACTCTATTGATCGTTTGAGAAGACATGAAAGGGTGAGATGAATCGGAGGCATACGGTAAGAGGAATAGCAGGCAAGATTGAGAATAATAGAGAGAAGAAGGGGTGAGATAGATAGGAGACCGAAGGGGTGAGATAGATAGGAGACCGAAGGGGTGAGATAGATAGGAGACTGAAGGGGTGAGATAGATAGGAGACCGAAGGGGTGAGATAGATAGGAGACCGAAGAGGTGAGATAGATAGGAGACTGAAGGGGTGAGATAGATAGGAGACCGAAGAGGTGAGATAGATAGGAGACTGAAGGAGTGAGATAGATAGGAGACCGAAGGGGTGAGATAGATAGGAGACCGAAGGGGTGAGATAGATAGGAGACCGAAGGGGTGAGATAGATAGTAGACTGAAGGGGTGAGATAGATAGGAGACCGAAGAGGTGAGATAGATAGGTGACCGAAGGGGTGAGATAGATAGGAGACTGAAGGGGTGAGATAGATAGGAGACCGAAGGGGAGAGATAGATAGGAGACCGAAGGGGTGAGATAGATAGGAGACCGAAGGTGTGAGATAGATAGGAGACCGAAGGGGTGAGATAGATAGGAGACCGAAGGGGTGAGATAGATAGGAGACTGAAGGGGTGAGATAGATAGGAGACCGAAGGGGTGAGATAGATAGGAGACTGAAGGGGTGAGATAGATAGGAGACTGAAGGGGTGAGATAGATAGGAGACTGAAGGGGTGAGATAGATAGGAGACCGAAGGGGTGAGATAGATAGGAGACCGAAGGGGTGAGATAGATAGGAGACTGAAGGGGTGAGATAGATAGGAGACCGAAGGGGTGAGATAGATAGGAGACCGAAGGGGTGAGATAGATAGGAGACTGAAGGTGTGAGATAGATAGTAGACTGAAGGGGTGAGATAGATAGGAGACCGAAGGTGTGAGATAGATAGGAGACTGAAGGGGTGAGATAGATAGGAGACCGAAGAGGTGAGATAGATAGGAGACTGAAGGAGTGAGATAGATAGGAGACCGAAGGGGTGAGATAGATAGGAGACCGAAGGGGTGAGATAGATAGGAGACTGAAGGGGTGAGATAGATAGGAGACCGAAGGGGTGAGATAGATAGAAGACCGAAGGAGTGAGATAGATAGGTGACTGAAGGAGTGAGATAGATAGGAGACCGAAGGGGTGAGATAGACAGGAGACTGAAGGGGTGAGATAGATAGGAGACCGAAGGGGTGAGATAGATAGAAGACTGAAGGGGTGAGATAGATAGGAGACCGAAGAGGTGAGATAGATAGGAGACTGAAGGGGTGAGATAGATAGGAGACCGAAGGGGTGAGATAGATAGAAGACCGAAGGAGTGAGATAGATAGGTGACTGAAGGAGTGAGATAGATAGGAGACCGAAGGGGTGAGATAGACAGGAGACTGAAGGGGTGAGATAGATAGGAGACCGAAGGGGTGAGATAGATAGAAGACTGAAGGGGTGAGATAGATAGGAGACCGAAGGGGTGAGATAGATAGGAGACCGAAGGGGTGAGATAGATAGTAGACTGAAGGGGTGAGATAGATAGGAGACCGAAGAGGTGAGATAGATAGGAGACTGAAGGGGTGAGATAGATAGGAGACCGAAGAGGTGAGATAGATAGGAGACTGAAGGAGTGAGATAGATAGGAGACCGAAGGGGTGAGATAGATAGGAGACCGAAGGGGTGAGATAGATAGGAGACCGAAGGGGTGAGATAGATAGTAGACTGAAGGGGTGAGATAGATAGGAGACCGAAGAGGTGAGATAGATAGGAGACTGAAGGGGTGAGATAGATAGGTGACTGAAGGGGTGAGATAGATAGGAGACCGAAGAGGTGAGATAGATAGGAGACCGAAGGGGTGAGATAGATAGGAGACCGAAGGGGTGAGATAGATAGGTGACTGAAGGAGTGAGATAGATAGGTGACTGAAGGGGTGAGATAGATAGGTGACTGAAGGGGTGAGATAGATGGGAGACTGAAGGGGTGAGATAGATAGGAGACCGAAGAGGTGAGATAGATAGGAGACCGAAGGGGTGAGATAGATAGGAGACCGAAGGGGTGAGATAGATAGGTGACTGAAGGAGTGAGATAGATAGGTGACTGAAGGGGTGAGATAGATAGGAGACCGAAGGGGTGAGATAGATAGGTGACTGAAGGAGTGAGATAGATAGGTGACTGAAGGGGTGAGATAGATAGGTGACTGAAGGAGTGAGATAGATAGGAGACTGAAGGGGTGAGATAGATAGGAGACCGAAGGGGTGAGATAGATAGGTGACTGAAGGGGTGAGATAGATGGGAGACTGAAGGAGTGAGATAGATAGGAGACCGAAGGGGTGAGATAGATAGGTGACTGAAGGAGTGAGATAGATAGGAGACCGAAGGGGTGAGATAGATAGGTGACTGAAGGGGTGAGATAGATAGGAGACCGAAGGTGTGAGATAGATAGGAGACCGAAGGGGTGAGATAGATAGGAGACCGAAGGTGTGAGATAGATAGGAGACCGAAGGGGTGAGATAGATAGGAGACTGAAGGGGTGAGATAGATAGGAGACTGAAGGGGTGAGATAGATAGGAGACTGAAGGGGTGAGATAGATAGGAGACTGAAGGGGTGAGATAGATAGGTGACTGAAGGAGTGAGATAGATAGGTGACTGAAGGAGTGAGATAGATAGGAGACTGAAGGGGTGAGATAGATAGGAGACTGAAGGGGTGAGATAGATAGGAGACTGAAGGGGTGAGATAGATAGGAGACTGAAGGGGTGAGATAGATAGGTGACTGAAGGAGTGAGATAGATAGGAGACTGAAGGGGTGAGATAGATAGGAGACTGAAGGGGTGAGATAGATAGGAGACTGAAGGGGTGAGATAGATAGGAGACCGAAGGGGTGAGATAGATAGGAGACGGAATGAATGAGAATAATGGAGAGACGGGATGAGAAGAATACGACTTAAAAATACAATTGGGTGAGTAAGTTGTTGATCAGAATGAAAGCTAAAAGGTGAGAATAGATGAGTCTGGAAGCTGAATTTACTATAGTATTTAATTTCCTAGTAAGAGAGCTCAATTGTCAACCCACCAGTCCGCAGGCCAATGCCGTTACCTCAGCGCTATGCAAGCCAGCCAGATTGGTTAATCAACTCAGACAATCCGAATGAGAATGAAACCGCAGCCGAGGACCAGTATGGGCACAGCAGTGTCAACACTCCGCTGTTGAATGGCCCTACGAACAGCGACAGTGTTCATTTGTACTATACCGGCGGCCGCAGAATCAGTCGGGACTCGTTCCACGCCGCCCTGCTTTTGTTCTTCTTTCTGGGCATCGGCTCGCTGCTGCCTTGGAATTTCTTCACTACAGCCAAGAGCTACTTTGACTACAAGCTGAGGAATGCCAGCTTTGATGGCAGCGAAACTGGCGGCGTCAGCCAGCCAACCTACCTGCAGTTGACATTCGAAAACTATTTGGCCGTGTTTTCCAGTCTGCCAAATATTGTCTTCACACTGGCCAATGCCGCTGTTACTAAGCGAATCGGACAGGCAACAAGACTCCTGGCCGGGCTTAGCCTCATGATTGCCGTGTTCACTGCCACTGCCGCCTTTGTCTGCGTTGACACTGACAGCTGTGAGTGCTGATGGACTGGGGTGGCTTTGAGGGTTCGTTAGATGGACTGGGGTGGCTATGAGGGTTCGTTAGATGGACTGGGGTGGCTTTGAGGGTTCGTTAGATGGACTGGGGTGGCTTTGAGGGTTCGTTAGATGGACTGGGGTGGCTATGAGGGTTCGTTAGATGGACTGGGTGGCTTTGGGGGTTTCTCAGTAAGACTGGGTGGCTTTGGGGGTTTCTCAGTAAGACTGGGTGGCTTTGGGGGTTTCTCAGTAAGACTGGGTGGCTTTGGGGGTTTCTCAGTAAGACTGGGTGGCTTTGGGGGTTTCTCAGTAAGACTGGGTGGCTTTGGGGGTTTCTCAGTAAGACTAGGTGGCTTTGGGGGTTTCTCAGTAAGACTGGGTGGCTTTGGGGGTTTCTCAGTAAGACTGGGTGGCTTTGGGGGTTCCTCAGATGGACTGGGTGGCTTTGGGGGTTCCTCAGATGGACAGGGGTGGCTTTGGGGGTTCCTCAGATGGACAGGGGTGGCTTTGAGGGTTCGTTAGATGGACTGGGGTGGCTTTGAGGGTTCGTTAGATGGACTGGGGTGGCTTTGAGGGTTCGTTAGATGGACTGGGGTGGCTATGAGGGTTCGTTAGATGGACTGGGGTGGCTATGAGGGTTCGTTAGATGGACTGGGTGGCTTTGAGGGTTCGTTAGATGGACTGGGGTGGCTTTGAGGGTTCGTTAGATGGACTGGGGTGGCTTTGAAGGTTCGTTAGATGGACTGGGGTGGCTTTGGGGGTTTCTCAGTAAGACTGGGTGGCTTTGGGGGTTTCTCAGTAAGACTGGGTGGCTTTGGGGGTTTCTCAGTAAGACTGGGTGGCTTTGGGGGTTTCTCAGTAAGACTGGGTGGCTTTGGGGGTTTCTCAGTAAGACTGGGGTGCTTTGGGGGTTCTTTAGATGGACTGGGATGGGTTATGAGGCTAATTAGATGGACTGGGATTTTTTGAGGATCATTAAATGGACTGGGATGGGTTTTGAGGATCATTAGATGGACTGGGTGGGTTTTGAGGTTCCTCTGATGGGCTGGTGTCCTGGGAATAGGATTTGAGGTTCCTCTGATGGGCTGTAGTGGGTCAAACACCAGTGCAGACTAGTCTAAAATTAAATCGTGTTGCTTGGCATAAAAAACAATAATCGAGCGATGAACCATAAAACTCCAGACCAGCAGGCATTCTTCTGGGGCACAATGATCTCCGTGGTGGTAGTGAACAGTGGCGCGGCTCTGGTACAGGGCTCGCTGTTCGGTCTGGCTGCCATGTTTCCGCATCGCTACGTCACTGCGCTCATGCAGGTAACATTTGGAATATCTCCTGACACCCTACTGCATCTCCTGACACCCTACTGCATCTCCTGACACCATACTGCATCTCCTGACACCTTACTGCATCTCCTGACACCCTACTGCATCTCCTGACACCTTACTGCATTTTCTGACACCTTACTGCATTTTCTGACACCTTACTGCATCTCCTGACATCCTACTGCTTCTCCTGACACCTAACTGCAGCTCCTGACATCCTACTGCTTCTCCTGACACCATACTGCATCTCCTGACACCTTACTGCATCTCCTGACACCCTACTGCATCTCCTGACACCTTACTGCATCTCCTGACACCTTACTGCATCTCCTGACACCCTACTGCATCTCCTGACACCCTAGCCTTGCCATCCTCACCTAGCCAAATGCCAACCCTCTCGTACAGGGCCAGGCCAGCGGAGGCGTCATAGCAGCCCTTGTTTACACAGCCAGCCTCGGTCTCGGCTCCAGTCCACGCCTAGCTGGCTTAGTATACTTTGTATCTGCCACCTGCGTACTACTGCTGTGCCTGCTGGCTTACCTGGCACTGCGTAGGCTGCCATTTGTCAGGGAACAGGTGGTCAGATCTCAGAGTGAGTACAGAGCTTTGTATGTCATTAGTAATGCTTGCAATAGTCTATGACTACTATAAGAGTACAATCAATGATACCGTTTTCGGATGGCTCTGCTGTGCCGCCTCCACACTCACCAGATTGCGTCATTCCCATGAGGCCAATGAAGCGAAGGCGATGGAGAAAAAGTAGCTGCCTTACCAATTTATTTTTCACCAGAATTGTCTGTTTTGTCCTAACAGCTAACACTAACAGCTAACACACAGATGTCTAGCCGATTTTATTCAGAGAAACTAACTTTCAAAATTAAAAAAGCTGTTAACTGAGCGGTTTTTGCTTTTTAATAGCACATTGGCTAACAAGTTAAAGTTCCCCAAATAGACGTTTTGGTGGACCTTAAAAGGGCCGTTTTAACTCACACAAGGTGTCGCTGCAATACGTGTTTCGTTTGCACTCTGTAAGTAGAACAGGATCAATAGCCCGTTTGTGATAGATCAATATTGGACAGTCAGTGAATTCGCACCACTTAATCCTGGCGATCCCCAGGTGTCAGTAAACACCTAAGTCAGAAATAAAAATTTAATAATAAGCGGTCAGTAGGGCAAGAACAAGCTAAGCGAATCAGTAAGTACATGACGAAACGTATTATAATCATCTAAAAGTTTTAAACTGCTTAATTAAATGATGTTTTTTCGAAACAAAATGACGAACGTTTTTTAGCTTAAAGCTCATTGAACAATTTTTGTGTGGACCTTAAAGGGGCCGTTTTAACTTCCCTACTATCTGGTGTCGCTGCAATACGTATTTCGTGCTTGCTACTGTAAGTAGACCAGAATGAATAGTTGGCCATAAAATAAAGAGTAGCTAGCACGAAGACGGGGGTATGTTCTTTTCGAACTTATTATTTCTTTGAACTCGCTTCGTTGCAGGCTTTATCTCAGACGACACCAATCAGCCAACATCGTCAGCGTCATCCTCCAGCCTGTCCCTGCCTCGCCAGTCTTCTTTGTCTTCATCATCGTCAGCAACTTCTGGCTGGCAGCGCGCCCTCTCAGACCTGACCTGGCCGGCTGTGTCCGTATTCCTGGTGTTTGCCGTGTCGCTAAGCCTCTACCCGGCCCTGCTCAGCTCGGTGGTCTCAGTTGCCAGGCCTGATTCGCTCTTTTTTGCGCCCCTGGCCTGCTTTCTGGCGTTCAACGCCTCCGATCTTCTCGGCCGATCGTTTGCCGGCCTGGGCTTGCCGCGTTCCGACCGCCTCCTGGCGCCCCTGGCCCTGCTCCGCCTGGCCTTCGCGCCACTGTTCCTGGCCTGCAACTATCAGCCGAGACGGCAGCGTCTCATACCCCTGCTGTTCACCTCCGATGCCGCCTTGCCCGTGTTGGTATGCCTATTCGGCCTTAGCAACGGCTACCTGGGCGCACTGAGCATGACCAGAGGTGCTGCTGCTGCCCAGCCCGACAATGCCGAACTGTACGGTGCTCTAATGAGCTTCTTCCTCACGCTTGGTCTGGGAGCCGGTTCGGCTGCCTCGTTCCTGTTTACCACGCTGGCCTAATGCTGGCGGCCGGGAAAACCGGGGGAATAACGCAGAATTTCCAGCCACTAACCCCTGATGAACTTCGATTCGATTTCAAATTAGCTAAACAGTTAATTCAGTTCGTTTTCAATCAATCATCTTTATGCTAATTTTTTTATTTCCCAGGGATTTGAAGTCTCTATTTTATGTTCGTCTTTGCGCTGACCAACTCAGAAAGGAGTATTTGCGAGCCTAACTGACATTTTTACCTAGTCTGTTTACCTATGTAAATATCTTACTATTTAAAGTAGAAAATGCAATAAAACAGTAAACTTTAAATAAATTTACTATTTCGGAAGAACTCAGTTTGAGGAAGTCACTACCAGCAGACACCCTGAATATTCAGGGGAGTCACTGCCAGCAGACACCCTGAATATTCAGGGAGGCACTACAAGCAGACACCCTGAATATTCAGGGGAGTCACTATCAGCAGACACCCAGAATATTCAGGGGAGTCACTATCAGCAGACACCCAGAATATTCAGGGGAATCACTACCAGCAGACACCCTGAATATTCAGGGGAGTCACTGCCAGCAGACACCCTGAATATTCAGGGAGGCACTACAAGCAGACACCCTGAATATTCAGGGGAGTCACTACCAGCAGACACGCTGAATATTCAGGGAGGCACTACAAGCAGACACCCTGAATATTCAGGGGAGTCACTATCAGCAGACACCCTGAATACTCAGGGGAGTCACTATCAGCAGACACCCAGAATTTTCAGGGGAGTCACTATCAGCAGACACCCTGAATATTCCGGGTAGTCATTATCAGCAGACACCCTGAATATTCAGGGAGTCACTATCAGCAGACACCCTGAATATTCAGGGGAGTCACTATCAGCAGACACCCTGAATATTCAGGGGAGTCACTATCAGCAGTCACTATCAGCAGACACCCAGAATATTCAGGGGAGTCACTATCAGCAGTCACTATCAGCAGACACCCAGAATATTCAGGGGAGTCACTATCAGCAGACACCCAGAATATTCAGGGGAGTCACTATCAGCAGACACCCTGAATATTCAGGGGAGTCACTATCAGCAGACACCCTGAATACTCAGGGGAGTCACTATCAGCAGACACCCAGAATTTTCAGGGGAGTCACTATCAGCAGACACCCTGAATATTCCGGGTAGTCATTATCAGCAGACACCCTGAATATTCAGGGAGTCACTATCAGCAGACACCCTGAATATTCAGGGGAGTCACTATCAGCAGACACCCTGAATATTCAGGGGAGTCACTATCAGCAGTCACTATCAGCAGACACCCAGAATATTCAGGGGAGTCACTATCAGCAGTCACTATCAGCAGACACCCAGAATATTCAGGGGAGTCACTATCAGCAGACACCCAGAATATTCAGGGGAGTCACTATCAGCAGACACCCTGAATATTCAGGGGAGTCACTATCAGCAGACACCCTGAATACTCAGGGGAGTCACTATCAGCAGACACCCAGAATTTTCAGGGGAGTCACTATCAGCAGACACCCTGAATATTCCGGGTAGTCATTATCAGCAGACACCCTGAATATTCAGGGAGTCACTATCAGCAGACACCCTGAATATTCAGGGGAGTCACTATCAGCAGACACCCTGAATATTCAGGGGAGTCACTATCAGCAGTCACTATCAGCAGACACCCAGAATATTCAGGGGAGTCACTATCAGCAGACACCCAGAATATTCAGGGGAGTCACTATCAGCAGACACCCTGAATATTCAGGGGAGTCACTATCAGCAGTCACTATCAGCAGACACCCAGAATTTTCAGGGGAGTCACTATCAGCAGACACCCTGAATATTCCGGGTAGTCATTATCAGCAGACACCCTGAATATTCAGGGAGTCACTATCAGCAGACACCCTGAATATTCAGGGGAGTCACTATCAGCAGACACCCTGAATATTCAGGGGAGTCACTATCAGCAGTCACTATCAGCAGACACCCAGAATATTCAGGGGAGTCACTATCAGCAGACACCCAGAATATTCAGGGGAGTCACTATCAGCAGACACCCTGAATATTCAGGGGAGTCACTATCAGCAGTCACTATCAGCAGACACCCAGAATATTCAGGGGAGTCACTATCAGCAGACACCCAGAATATTCAGGGGAGTCACTATCAGCAGACACCCTGAATATTCAGGGGAGTCACTATCAGCAGTCACTATCAGCAGACACCCTGAATATTCAGGGGAGTCACTATCAGCAGACACCCTGAATATTCAGGGGAGTCACTATCAGCAGTCACTATCAGCAGACACCCTGAATATTCAGGGGAGTCACTATCAGCAGTCACTATCAGCAGACACCCTGAATATTCAGGGGAGTCACTATCAGCAGACACCCTGAATATTCAGGGGAGTCACTGCCAGCAGACACCCTGAATATTCAGGGGAGTCACTATCAGCATTCACTATCAGCAGACACCCTGAATATTCAGGGGAGTCACTATCAGCAGTCACTATCAGCAGACACCCTGAATATTCAGGGGAGTCACTATCAGCAGTCACTATCAGCAGACACCCTGAATATTCAGGGGAGTCACTATCAGCAGTCACTATCAGCGGACACCCTGAATATTCAGGGGAGTCACTATCAGCAGACACCCTGAATATTCAGGGGAGTCACTATCAGCAGACACTATCAGCAGACACCCTGAATATTCAGGGGAGTCACTATCAGCAGACACTATCAGCAGACACCCTGAATATTCAGGGGAGTCACTATCAGCAGACACTATCAGCAGACACTATCAGCAGACACTACTCTTGCATTGTCTTTTTATCCTTCTGTTTCTGAATTTCTGGTGCTTAACATTTTTTAGCTTGCTTTGTCTGTCTGCTACCTTCGGTGCATTGTTGTTTCACAGATTGTTAGGCATGTATTGCCTACCATTGTTTTACTCAGTCAATACTCTTTTTCGTCTACGCAATACATATACATTCATTATAATATTCTTTCTAGTGTGCTTCAAAAGCATCTCAAGGACGGAGTTTTGCACTTTGATTTCTAGAAGTTGAAAAATGATCTGCTCATTAAAACAAAAAAGTGCAAATTATTTTTCTCGGTTGCCGGGTTTGAATTACGAGCTACTTTCTTTTGCTTTCAATTTTGTGCTAAATTTACCTCCTTAACACTTATCCTTCTCCGCGATCTAATTCGCTGTCACGGAGTTGCTACTGACTTTTAAGCTAAACAATTTTATTTGTCTAATATAGTGTTTGCTTTTTTACATTACGTATTTTTATGCCATCCACTTTTGGCAAGAAAAACATTTTTTAATGCCCTTTAAGTTCTTCCGTCCTTTTTTATGCAAAATACTCTCTGTGAATGATCTGTGAATCCAGTGTGTTCACTGTGAATGATCTGTGAATCCAGTGTGTTCACTGTGAATGATCTGTGAATCCAGTGTGTTCACTGTGAATGATCTGTGAATCCAGTGTGTTCACTGTGAATGATCTGTGAATTCAGGGTGTTCACTGTGAATGATCTGTGAATTCAGGGTGTTCACTGTGAATGATCTGTGAATCCAGGGTGTTCACTGTGAATGATCTGTGAATCCAGTGTGTTCACTGTGAATGATCTGTGAATCCAGTGTGTTCACTGTGAATGATCTGTGAATCCAGGGTGTTCACTGTGAATGATCTGTGAATCCAGTGTGTTCACTGTGAATGATCTGTGAATCCAGGGTGTTCACTGTGAATGATCTGTGAATCCAGTGTGTTCACTGTGAATGATCTGTGAATTCAGGGTGTTCACTGTGAATGATCTGTGAATCCAGGGTGTTCACTGTGAATTGTAAACTAGCTCAGAAGGCGAGACTTGCGCGAGAACCGAGAAAACACGAGGTGACTAAAGCCTCAAGTGAGCGACTTTATATTTGGCTATGTACACCAGAGAATGTACATCGCATTGCACAATTTACGAAGCCAACTTACGACGCGATGCGAGAATGAATCACCGCACACCTTACATCACTCCATCCCTAAATTGAGGACATTAAAAACAAAAAAATAAACAAATATTTTAGGCAGCTTAAAATGATGCACTACAAGCTTTATAAGAACAAAAAAATAGTTAGCAGCTCAAAATTGCGCGACAAAAAAATCTGGCTGCCTCCGAGTCCGATTCGAGCGTCTGGGCCCAGCAGGCGCCGGTTCGTCTAGCAGCTCCTGCCAGGTCTCACGCGGGTCGGCAGCCGGACTGGGCGGCCGGTCGCTCTCTGCAGCGGGTGGGTCGGCGGCGGGCTGCGGGACAGCGGGTTGCGGCCGCCTCGCCACGAACGCCTTCAGCCGGTCGTGGTGCACCACCGAGCTCCGCCTCCGCCCGGTGGGCTTGGAGATCCGGTAGGTGACTGGGCCCAGCTTCTCGAGCACTCGGTACGGCCCCAACCACCGCCGGCGGAGCGCCTTGGACTGGCCCTTCTGCACCGCCGGGTTGTTGAGCATCACCAGCTGGCCGACTTGGAACGGAGTGAAGTGCTGGCGCTTGTCGTACTGCTGCTTCCGCGACCGCTGCGTCGACTGCAGGCGCTGCCGCACTAGCTGCAGGCCGGCGCGGGCGTCCGCCAGCGCGTCCGTGACGACCGGCCTCTCACCGGCGGCGGGCAGGCTGAGCTCGGCTGGGATCCGGGGGTCGCGGCCGTGCAGCACCGCGTACGGTGACCGCTTGGTGGTGCTGTGGACCGACGAGTTGTACGCCCAGATGACGTACGGCAGGAAAGCCGCCCACCTGTCCTGCTGCTCCATGCAGTAGGCCGCCAGCATGTCGCCCAGAGTCCGGTTGAATCGCTCGACCACCGGATTGCCGCTGGGGTGGAATGGTGTCGTCCTGGTCTTTCGAATGTCGAGCAGCCGGCACAGCTCCTGGAAGACGTCGCTTTCGAACTGGCGACCTTGATCGGAGTGGATGACCTCGGGCGACCCGTGGCGGAGGACGACGCTGCGCAGCATGGCTTCAGCGACCGTGCGAGTCTCGATGTTGGTCGCTGGGGCCGCTTCGACCCACTTGGAGAACACGTCGGTGAAGCAGATGATGTACTTCTGACCGGTCTCTGTGGCCGGCAGCGGTCCTTTGATGTCCACCTGCACCATCTCCCAGGGAGTTGACGGCACGGTGTTGTCCTGCAGCGGCGCCCTTTGGTGCTGGTGCGGTACCTTGCGACGCTGGCACACCTCGCAGCTGCTCACCCAGTGCTGGACGTCGTCCTTCAGGCCAGGCCACCAGGCTCTGTTGACGACCCTCGCTAGCGTCCTGTCCAGTCCGAGGTGCCCGCTTGCCGGGTCGTCGTGCAGCTGCCTCAGTAGCTCCTGGCGAAGCTGCAGCGGAATGACGGGGAAGCCGCTTCTCCTGATGACGCCGTCCTCGCCAAGCTCCAGGTTCTCCGACCTCACCAGGCTCTCTGCGTCGTCTGCGGCCTTGCCTCGCCGGGGCCTCCGTCCGATGAGCACCTGGCGAGCCGCTGCCAGCACCGGGTCATCGGCCTGCGCCGCGCTGATTTCCTCGTCCGACCAGGCGGGTGTCAGCCGGGTCGCCGCCGCCCGGCTCAGCGCGTCCGCCACCACGTTCTCGCGACCAGGCCTGAAGAGCAGCTTGAAATTGATCTCCTGCAGGAGCGTGATCCACCTGGCCAGGCGACCTTCGGGTTCCTTGGTGTTCAGCAGCCCTTGCAGCGGCTTGTGGTCGGAGAAGACGAGAATTTCGCCGGCGGACGCCAAGTAGTTCCGGAAGTGCTTCATGGCCCACACGACCGCCAGAAGCTCTCTGTGGGTGGTCGAGTAATTGCGCTCTGCCTTATTCAGGACTCTCGACGCGTAGGCGACCGGGCATTCGACGCCTTCGTGGAGCTGGCTTAGGACTCCTGCGATGGCCACGCCGCTGCTGTCGCAGCACAGCCGGAATCCCTTGGAGAAATCCGGCAGCTTCAGCACTGGGGGTGCCGACAGCGCCGACTTCAGCTCGCGCAGGGCTGCCTCGCACTCTGCCGTCCACCGAAACTGCCGACTTTTCTGAGTCGCCTGGTGCAGCGGATTCGCAATGCTGGCGAAGTGCGGCACGAACCGCCGGTAGAAGCCCAGCATGCCGACGAGCCGGCGAACGTCCTCAGCGCACTCGGGCGTCGGGATGGACTGGATGGCGCTGACCTTGTCCTGGGTTGGCTGGATCCCATCGGCCGAAATCTTGTGCCCCAGGTACTCGACCTCCTGGAAGCAGAAGCAGCTCTTGCGCTTGTTCAGCTTGAGGCCCGCCGACTGCAGCCTTCCCAGGACTTCCTTCAGCGTCTGCGCGTGCTGCTCGAACGTCGTGCTGAACAGGATCAGGTCGTCCATGTAGGTGAGCACCTCCGTCCAGTTCAGGCCCGCCATCGTCAAGTCCATCAGGCGCTGGAAGGTCGCCGGGGCGTTGCAGAGGCCGAAGCCGAGCTTCCTGTACTGCATCAGGCCTTGCGTGGTGTAGAAGGCGGTCTTCTCCCGGTCCTGCTCGCGCAGCTCGACCTGCAGGAACCCTTGGCGGAGATCGAGCGTGCTGAACCAGCTGCTGCCAGTGAGCGCGTCCAGAGCGACAGACAGCGGCGGCAGCGGGTAGGCGTCCTTCACGGTGCACGAGTTGAGGGCCCTCCAGTCGGTGCAGATGCGGATTTCGTTGTTTTTCTTGCGCACCACCAGCAGATTGCTCGCCCACGGACTGCATGACGGTTCGATGATCCCGTGACGCAGCATCTCGCTGATCTTGTCGTCCACCTGCTGTCTGAAGTTCAGTGGCACTGTCCGCTGCCTGTGCTTGATGGGGCGGCTGCCGGGTTCCAGGTTGATCTCGTGCTGCAGTAGGTGCGTGGTCCCCAGGTCGAACTCGTGACTGGCGAATGCCAGCTCATGCTGGTTCAGCAGGGCTTCGATGACCTCGCGCTGCGACCGGCTCAGCTCCGGGTTGATGTTGAAGCCGGCCTCCTCCGAAGCTTCACCGTCGGGCCCGTGAGGCTCGGCAGCGTCGAAGTTGCCGATGGCCTGATTCTGGTAGAGCACCACCGGGTCGGCGCTCAGGTTGCAGACTCCCACCGGCAGGTTGCCGTCCGCGCTGGAGACCACCAGAGCCCGGTTCGGCAGCAGGCCGGTCTTGTCGACGAAGTCAGAGCTGGGCTCGAACAGACCCTGCTCAACGTACGATGCCACCTTGACCGGGATGATGACGCGGCTGCGGGCTGGGATGGACACGGTGCTGGCGACTCTGGCGACCACGGCGGTGGGCACCACCCGGCAGGCCGGCATGGAGTTCCTGTCTGGCAGGACTGGGATCCTGGTTGACCCCAGCAGGACAGAAGACGACATGAGATCCACGCTGAAGGTTGAGCACATCTTGCTGATGGCGTCCATGCCGAGCACGCATTCCGGCTGAATGTCGGCGACCACCGTCACCGGGTGCTCCATGGGCGGCAGTCCGCCCACCTGAATGGCCAGCGTTGCGCATGCCGGAGACTCCAAGCGTCGACCATCGATCCCGACCGGAGTGCTGAGAGGCGGATGAAGCTGAGCTGCGACTCCCAGAGCTCGAAACTGGGCAGCTGATACGAGCGTCACCTGCGCGCCCGTGTCGAACAGCCACCTGCAGGGCCGGCCTGCGATGCTGCCGGGCAGGAAGAGCGAAGCGGTTTGGGCCTTGCTAGGCAGGGCTGGTGATGGCCCACGGTCACCAGTCCTCAGAAGTTTCCCGAAGCCGGGGTCGGGCAGACCTCGACCCGGTGCCCTTTGCCTGAGCAGCGGCTGCACACGGGCGGCACGGCTGGCGCGGCCTGCCTGGGGCACTGGGCCGCGAAATGGCCGGGCTGAGCGCAGTTGAAGCATTTCCCGCGACCGCTGCCTCTCCCCCGAGCTCCTCTTCCTCGCGCACCGCGCTGTCCACGGCTGCTGATGGTGGCGACCGTCGCAGCCAGGTCCGCCAGCTGCTCCTGCATCTGCTCCAGCCGGTCCACCACTTGGCTGCTCACCGATGTTACCGCGATGCTTGCAGAGGCGCCTCTGCCGCCGATGCTCTCAAGAGCCGTGGCGCGGTCCGCCAGCTGCTCCGGGCTGCTGCTGCTGCAGTCAGCGTCTTTCAGCAACGCTTCGCGAATCTCCTTCGACAGCAGAGCCAGCAGTCGGTGTCGCACTTCGCAGTCTCTCACCGTCTGATCGTGGTCAGGGCGTGCCTTCCGGTACAGGAGCTTGAGAGCGTGGCACAGCTCCCTCAGCGACTCTCCTTGGCGTCGTTTCCGGCTCTCGAACTCCGACATGGCGCAGAACGAGTTCTCCTTGCCACGGTAGAACTTGACCAGCTCGTCCTTGATGGTCGCGAAGCTCTTCTTCTTCTCCTCCGGCAGGTCCCACACGAAGACGAGCGCCTCGCCAGATAAGAGCAGCCGGATTTTCGATGCCATCTTTTTGTCGTCCCACTCGGAATCCGTGGCGAAGTCCTCAAACATTTGCAGCCACATGTTGATGTCGGCATCGTCTGAGCCGGAAAACTTGGGTGGCAAAAGTGCATTGGCGTGCGCCATGAGTGAGTGGGCCGACTTGAGATAGAGACCGCTGCCACCAATGTAAACTAGCTCAGAAGGCGAGACTTGCGCGAGAACCGAGAAAACACGAGGTGACTAAAGCCTCAAGTGAGCGACTTTATATTTGGCTATGTACACCAGAGAATGTACATCGCATTGCACAATTTACGAAGCCAACTTACGACGCGATGCGAGAATGAATCACCGCACACCTTACAGAATGATCTGTGAATCCAGTGTGTTCACTGTGAATGATCTGTGAATTCAGGGTGTTCACTGTGAATGATCTGTGAATCCAGGGTGTTCACTGTGAATGATCTGTGGGTGTTAGTCGCGTCAAAATCAAAGTCAGGTTGCTAGCGATGAAAGCAGTGGAGAAGTAAACCGAAAAGTTGAAAGTATTTTTGTTGTAATAATGCAAAACAATGCACAATATTGGACCAACATCTTCTAACGCGTTCGCCTCTTGCACCAAGGTCCTAAGCTCGATTCCACGGCGAGGCAACATTAAATTTTGGTGCAGCCGCGGAGAGAAGGCTTGGAGGCTTGTCATGCAATTTACGCCCTTGAGGGCCAACCTCCAAGGCGCAGTGATAGTGTACACTGCCTGATGATGAGAAAGTCGAGGTAGATGTACACACCTGTGTGAGTGTGTGTCTGCGTACGGTATCTGTGAGCTTGTGTGCTCAGGAGTCAGCGAAATGAGCAGAATTGCCTCCTCGCTGCTGCAAATCTAGTGTCACCAAATGTGCCTGCAGTCTTACTGCAAATAATATTTTTGCTTTTTTTGTAGGTTCGTTTTTTAACGCCCTCTGATTGGCCGGGGCTTAAACCATCCACTATTGTGCAAGCGCAAATGTACTTGTACACAGGGCTGGCTAAGGGGTAAAGCGATAGCGCGCGCGAGAACGGAAAGAGAGAGACAGAGACATCGAAGCAACAATGCGAGTACTAAAGTGCAAACGCAACAGAGAGCCCGTGCATTCACAGTGCATTGTTAAGTGAATACATTTTCAGTCTTTGGTTTTTAGGCTCGCTGCGCATTTCTGAAGAATCCGTTTGAGTTTCCAGTCTCCCTAGAAGAGCATCCGCCTTAATGAGCCGCATGAGGCGGGCCAGCCGACAGTCTCTGTTCTGTTTCTGCCGCTTCCTCTCTTTGTTAGGCTGCACTCAGTTTGGGATATTGGCGAGCAGGCAATTGTTTGCTCCTAGGAGGGAGAGAAGGGAGATTGTCCCGACTGCCTTCCCGCCCCTCAACTCAGCCAGCCAATTATTTTTAACTAAGCAGTGTACCTTATGTTGCCATGACAACAGACAGCTCCTGACAGGCGAGAAATGAAGGAAGAAAATTTATGGAAGTGCTGCAGGGTTTGAGAGGGCCTGGTATATATGTAGATATGGGCGGGGAATCTTAGTCCGGCCAGTCTGTTATTTGGGAATTGAACCTGATTTTTACTATGATTAATTTTAGCACTATTTACATTGAGAGCAAGGCTACCCTGCTGCTGCTGCTTCTGCTGCTGCTGCTGCTGCTGCTGCCACCTGCCTCCAGTCAGATGACTGATGCCGAGCACAACGGGTTGGTTGAGCTGCACAATCGGCTGAGGAGATCTGTGCAACCCGAGGCCGCCAATATGAACCAGCTGGTATGTAACAGTCTGTAATGCCTGGCCTAGATATATTTAGAGTTTAGAATGTCCGGGGTTTTGGTTACAGAATGATATCTGGTCATGGATAGCTTTTTGTAACGGACTTACTGGGTCATAGTGACTGGTCATAGACACTTGTGTTACAGACTGACTGTGTGACACTTCTGTTACAGACTGACTGTGTGACACTTCTGTTACAGACTGACTGTGTGACACTTCTGTTACAGACTGACTGTGTGACACTTCTGTTACAGACTGACTGTGTGACACTTCTGTTACAGACTGACTGTGTGACACTTCTGTTACAGACTGACTGTGTGACACTTCTGTTACAGACTGACTGTGTGACACTTCTGTTACAGACTGACTGTGTGACACTTCTGTTACAGAGTGACTGTGTGACACTTCTGTTACAGACTGACTGTGTGACACTTCTGTTACAGACTGACTGTGTGACACTTCTGTTACAGACTGACTGTGTCTGGTCATGGAGACTGCTGTCACAGACTGACTGTGTCTGGTTATAGAGACTGCTGTCACAGACTGACTGTGTCTGGTCATAGAGACTGCTGTCACAGACTGACTGTGTCTGGTCATAGAGACTGCTATCACAGACTGACTGTGTCTGGTCATAGAGACTGCTATCACAGACTGACTGTGTCTGGTCATAGAGACTGCTGTCACAGACTGACTGTGTCTGGTCATAGAGACTGCTGTCACAGACTGACTGTGTCTGGTCATAGAGACTGCTGTCACAGACTGACTGTGTCTGGTCATAGAGACTGCTGTCACAGACTGACTGTGTCTGGTCATAGAGACTGCTGTCACAGACTGACTGTGTCTGGTCATAGAGACTGCTGTCGCAGACTGACTGTGTCTGGTCATAGAGACTGCTGTCACAGACTGACTGTGTCTGGTCATAGAGACTGCTGTCACAGACTGACTGTGTCTGGTCATAGAGACTGCTGTCACAGACTGACTGTGTCTGGTCATAGAGACTGCTGTCACAGACTGACTGTGTCTGGTCATAGAGACTGCTATCACAGACTGACTGTGTCTGGTCATAGAGACTGCTGTCACAGACTGACTGTGTCTGGTCATAGAGACTGCTGTCACAGACTGACTGTGTCTGGTCATAGAGACTGCTGTCACAGACTGACTGTGTCTGGTCATAGAGACTGCTGTCACAGACTGACTGTGTCTGGTCATAGAGACTGCTGTCGCAGACTGACTGTGTCTGGTCATAGAGACTGCTGTCACAGACTGACAGTGAATTTTTACTGTTTTTGCTAGCAAGTTCTGGCAATCTTTTTAAGAATACAAAAGCTACAAAGCTGTTTTTACCCGACGAAATTTCTTGAAAGCAGTTTCAAAAGGACAGTGGAATTCAATTCCTTAGCGCATTCCCAACTACTCGTATAGAATCGGGATCGATTTCACAGCTAAATCGTTTCTATTCTCCCTTGCTGCCTTAGACAAACACAAGGTGACGAGAATAGGTGTAGCGTGTGCACTGAACATTTGGCCTTTTTATAATGAGTAGCGTATGGAAATGTACTTTTTAAGATAACCCCTTGACCCAACGAATCAGGCCAAGGGGTGGCTGAATGAAGTTTTACCTCAAGTTTGTAGCCTCACCTGATCAATATATCAATTTATCCTTACCCTTTTCTAATCAATAGATCAATAAATATTGGCCACCCTTTACCTCCTACTACAAGTAGTGTCATATGAATGAATAAGAATTTCATTTTGTCCCAAGGTCGCATCGGCCTCTCTGCGCGTCCTGGCCCAGCAGGCGGCGGACACCTGCCGATTTGAGCACAATTACGGCGGAGCCTACGCTGGCAAAGGTGAGAATCTGTACATGGGCGGCTCCAACTCCAGCCTGGCCGTCATGCTGTGGTTCATCGAGCGGGAGAACTACAGGCTGAGCAGCGGCACTGAGCTGTGCGGAGCAGCTTACGGCAATGGCCGTTATCCGCAGTACGCCAGCACATGCGGCCACTATTATCAGGTGTGCTTCTATGGCACTCTATTACTAAAGCTGTCACCTATTATTATATATGACTTGAATGGCCGACTTGTGAGTAGTGTGGTGCGAGCATGAAAATAGTTTAAACTAATTCGTTCAATCTCTTTGCGAAGGTGGCACAAGCAACGATACGAGAGGTCGGCTGCGGAAAGAGAGACTGCTCAGGAAGTGTGCTCATCGTGTGCGAGTACAATTCTGGGTGAGTTACATATTGCAGTTAAGAGCTGTTCTTTTAGGTTGATTTGGTGCAGGACTAGTCTGATGCAGCTAGGGCTGGTCTGATGCAGCTATGGCTGGTCTGATGCAGCTAGGGCTGGTCTGATGCAGCTAGGGCTGTTCTGATGCAGCTAGGGCTGGTCTGATGCAGCTATGGCTGGTCTGATGCAGCTAGGGCTGGTCTGATGCAGCTATGGCTGGTCTGATGCAGCTAGGGCTGGTCTGATGCAGCTAGGGCTGGTCTGATGCAGCTAGGGCTGGTCTGATGCAGCTATGGCTGGTCTGATGCAGCTATGGCTGGTCTGATGCAGCTATGGCTGGTCTGATGCAGCTAGGGCTGGTCTGATGCAGCTAGGGCTGGTCTGATGCAGCTAGGGCTGGTCTGATGCAGCTAGGGCTGGTCTGATGCAGCTATGGCTGGTCTGATGCAGCTATGGCTGGTCTGATGCAGCTATGGCTGGTCTGATGCAGCTAGGGCTGGTCTGATGCAGCTAGGGCTGGTCTGATGCAGCTAGGGCTGGTCTGATGCAGCTAGGGCTGGTCTGATGCAGCTAGGGCAGCTAGGGCTGGTCTGATGCAGCTAGGGCTGGTCTGATGCAGCTATGGCTGGTCTGATGCAGCTAGGGCTGGTCTGATGCAGCTAGGGCTGGTCTGATGCAGCTAGGGCAGCTAGGGCTGGTCTGATGCAGCTAGGGCTGGTCTGATGCAGCTAGGGCTGATCTGATGCAGCTAGGGCTGGTCTGATGCAGCTAGGGCAGCTAGGGCTGGTCTGATGCAGCTAGGGCTGGTCTGATGCAGCTAGGGCAGCTAGGGCTGATCTGATGCAGCTATGGCTGGTCTGATGCAGCTAGGGCTGTTCTGTTGCAGCTAGGGTAAGTTTGATGCAGCTTGGGCTGGTTGATGCAGGGCTGGTTGATGCAGGGCTGGTTGATGCAGGGCTGGTTGATGCAGGGCTGGTTGATGCAGGGCTGGTTGATGCTGTTTCGTCTCCTTCTGCAGCTCGGGCTCGCCGCCCTACACAGCCGGGGCCGCCTGCAGCGGCTGCAGCAGCAGCTACCCGCGCTGCCTTGACGGTCTGTGCGTCCCAGTAGGCACCGCTGGCTCCAGTGAGTCCCCTCTGATCATTGATTGCAGCTTTGAAGTATTCGCAGGTCTTATGTTCGCAGATTCAGTGAGTGGAGACAGCCTTGTTGGGGCAGATGTGTACAGCTGCTCAGTCCATGGACTTGGGAGCCGCCACGCGCATTCGACTTCTATTTAATCTTAGTAGCTAATACTGAGACAAAGAACTAAGACCTCTCGGTCAGAAATCCATTTACCGACTGGGCTAAAGTCAGAATAAAAAAACATTTTAGCCTGCTCGCTGGCCTGCAAGATCTGCGCCAAACTAGTTGGAGCCGGGTCAAACAGCTCCGATCTCTGCGACTGCTCTGGTGAGCATCGGTCTCACTGTATGGCATTGCTGGAGGTTATTTAAGAGTCATTTAGTTACACGTGCTTCTCCTCTGTAGGCACCTACACTCCGTGCACTAAGTGTGATGCCGATGCGACTCCCTGCTTGAACAATGGCACAGACATTGGGGCCAGTCCGACCAACTGCACCTGCGCATGCGCGGCGGATTTCTATGGCGACCAGTGCCAGTGTGAGTGCCGTCCACAGGGCGTTCTTTGCAGATCCGTTTATGCACCTGATAAGGGTGTAGTTGAAAAGAGCTTGCACGGACAGTGTACATTTGACAAATGTACTGTGTTTCTGGGGTTGTTTATAGGTTAGCAGGCAGGCAGTGTACATTTGACTGTGTGTCTGGGGTTGTTTATAGGTTAGCAGGGAGGCAGTGTACATTTCACCGTGTGTCTGGGGTTGTTTAGGGATTAGCAGGCAGGCAGTGTACATTTGACTGTGTGTCTGGGGTTGTTTATAGGTTAGCAGGGAGGCAGTGTACATTTGACTGTGTGTCTGGGGTTGTTTATAGGTTAGCAGGGAGGCAGTGTACATTTGACTGTGTGTCTGGGGTTGTTTATAGGTTAGCAGGCAGGCAGTGTACATTTCACTGTGTGTCTGGGGTTGTTTAGGGATTAGCAGGCAGGCAGTGTAAATTTTACCGTGTGTCTGGGGTTGTTTAGGGGTTAGCAGGCAGGCAGTGTACATTTGACTGTGTGTCTGGGGTTGTTTATAGGTTAGCAGGGAGGCAGTGTACATTTCACCGTGTGTCTGGGTTTGTTTATTGATTAGCAGGCAGACAGTGTACACAACCCACACCCCACAGACAATCGAGTCCAGTTCGCCTCGTCGCTTCAGCTGCGCTTCGGTGGAGAACTGCGCAGCCGGTCCTACTTCCCAGTGCCCAAGAGCTTTGTGAGCATGAGTTGCACTCAACTTTTGATGGAAACGAGCCTTCAAAATTAGATAGATAAGGCCGCTTAGCGCTCAGCTGTCGCTAATTTTATAGAATTTTGTAAGCACGTGACCATAGTTAGAGAAGTTTGCCGCATTCTGAACTTTTTCTCGCCGCAGTGGCCCAGCCTCTGGCGCGCTCTCGAGTCGCCGCTCCTGACTGCCATTAACGACTTCTGCCGCGCCAACTTCTCCGTCTGCTGCCCATCGTCGGGGACACCTCCAGGCAACTCTAGCATTTTGACCACCGGCGACCTACGTCTCGCCGCCAGTGGCATCAATGTCACCGCCACTGGCGAGCTGTCAGTCAGCCTGGTCGCTCCGGCCTCGGTGTCTGTTGCCTTCTGCGGCGACGTCAGCAACGTCAGCTATGCCAGTTTCCTGGCCTCCGAGGCCCTGATTGGCAGCCTGGCTGCACAGCGAGAGTCCCTTCTGGCTTCGGTCACCTTCGCTTGCTGCGGCGTCAATCTGACACGCGTCACGTCCGGCCTAGACCAAGCTCTCTATTGGCCTGAGGGCCAGGGTGCTGGAGGAGGCAGTGGCGGTGGCGGCGGCAGCGCCGGCCGATCCTCTTCATCCTTGGCTTCGGCAGGCGAATTGCTGAATAGCGTTGGAGCTTCGCTACTAGCAGTAGCCTGTGTGGCTACAATTGTCGCAACAACTGTGGTGGTCGCGCATCGACTGCTTAGAGGGCCCGCCGATGTATCCAGGGTTGCGTAAGTTACTTTTTTATTTAGTTTATTTCTTCTAGCAAGAAATTCCTATATTCAAACTCCTACATCTGATTGGCTGGTGAGGACTGTGGAAAAAAGATATTTTTTTTCATCACACCGTCCACTTGCGCCTTTCTTAAAGTGCAACAACAAAAGTTAACTCCTTACCCTCCAACTATCACTGATTGGCTGGCGACGACTGCTTACAACAAATCTATTTTTAGAACATTGTGTCAGATGTAACTGCCATTGTAAATTATGTATGCTATCCTATTATTTAAACATTAGTGACTGACTGTTCAAGACAATCTTGCACTGAAAGACTGTAAAATAAAATTTCAGTTCTCACACTGCTGGCGCATCAGCGGTAACAGGGCAGACTGATGCACCGAACCAGTCAGAAATCAATCAGGCCAATCAGCAGTTGTCTAAGAATTCCAGCGTGCTTGTGGAGAGATTGTAGTTGCTTTTTAATAACCACCTGAAGTCGCTGATGCAACAGTAAATTGTTTATTTCGCTCTATTTGCCTTACTTGTGAATCTACTGTATGTCTTGCACCTTCACATTTACTATTATTGATAAGTTATCTAGAGTTTTTACTAAATACAATTCGGCATTCCAACTTTGGTGCGTGCTTTTGCTGAATTAACAGCTAAAAATTATTTTAACGTACCAAGTCTTGACTTATGCGATATCCCTCTCTTCTATGGTCCTCAGTGTTGGCTGGAACCATATCCTTCTCTTCTATGGTCCTCAGTGTTGGCTGGAACCATATCTTTCTCTTCGATGGTCCTCAGTCGTGGTTGGAACCATATCCTTCTCTTCTATAGTCCTCAGTGTTGGCTGGAACCATATCTTTCTCTTCTATAGTCCTCAGTGTTGGCTGGAACCATATCTTTCTCTTCTATGGTTCTCAGTGTTGGCTGGAACCATATCTTTCTCTTCTATGGTCCTCAGTCGTGGCTGGAACCATATCCTTCTCTTCTATAGTCCTCAGTGTTGGCTGGAACCATATCTTTCTCTTCTATGGTTCTCAGTGTTGGCTGGAACCATATCTTTCTCTTCTATGGTCCTCAGTCGTGGCTGGAACCATATCATTCTCTTTTATGGTCCTCAGTGTTGGCTGGAACTATATCCTTCTCTTCTATGGTCCTCAGTCGTGGCTGGAACCATATCCTTCTCTTCTATGGTCCTCAGTGTTCGCTGGAACCATATCATTCTCTTTTATGGTCCTCAGTGTTGGCTGGAACTATATCCTTCTCTTCTATGGTCCTCAGTCGTGGCTGGAACCATATCCTTCTCTTCTATGGTTCTCAGTGTTGGCTGGAACCATATCTTTCTCTTCTATGGTTCTCAGTGTTGGCTGGAACCATATCCTTCTCTTCTATGGTCCTCAGTGTTGGCTAGAACCATATCCTTCTCTTCTATGGTCCTCAGTGTTGGCTGGAACCATATCCTTCTCTTCTATAGTCCTCAGTGTTGGCTGGAACCATATCCTTCTCTTCTATAGTCCTCAGTGTTGGCTGGAACCATATCTTTCTCTTCTATGGTTCTCAGTGTTGGCTGGAACCATATCTTTCTCTTCTATGGTCCTCAGTCGTGGCTGGAACCATATCATTCTCTTTTATGGTCCTCAGTGTTGGCTGGAACTATATCCTTCTCTTCTATGGTCCTCAGTCGTGGCTGGAACCATATCCTTCTCTTCTATGGTCCTCAGTGTTCGCTGGAACCATATCTTTCTCTTCTATGGTCCTCAGTCGTGGCTGGAACCATATCATTCTCTTTTATGGTCCTCAGTGTTGGCTGGAACTATATCCTTCTCTTTTATGGTCCTCAGTGTTGGCTGGAACTATATCCTTCTCTTCTATGGTCCTCAGTCGTGGCTGGAACCATATCTTTCTCTTCTATGGTTCTCAGTGTTGGCTGGAACCATATCCTTCTCTTCTATGGTCCTCAGTGTTGGCTGGAACTATATCCTTCTCTTCTATGGTCCTCAGTGTTGGCTGGAACCATATCCTTCTCTTCTATAGTCCTCAGTGTTGGCTGGAACCATATCCTTCTCTTCTATGGTCCTCAGTGTTGGCTGGAACCATATCTTTCTCTTCTATGGTCCTCAGTGTTGGCTGGAACCATATCTTTCTCTTCTATGGTCCTCAGTCGTGGCTGGAACCATATCCTTCTCTTCTATGGTCCTCAGTGTTGGCTGGAACTATATCCTTCTCTTCTATGGTCCTCAGTCGTGGCTGGAACCATATCCTTCTCTTCTATGGTTCTCAGTGTTGGCTGGAACCATATCCTTCTCTTCTATGGTTCTCAGTGTTGGCTGGAACCATATCTTTCTCTTCTATGGTCCTCAGTGTTGGCTGGAACTATATCCTTCTCTTCTATGGTCCTCAGTCGTGGCTGGAACCATATCCTTCTCTTCTATGGTTCTCAGTGTTGGCTGGAACCATATCCTTCTCTTCTACGGTTCTCAGTGTTGGCTGGAACCACACCCTTCTCTTCACTTTTCTCTGGCATGCCCCGGGTATTTTTATGAAACCAGAAATCAGTCAATTCTAAAGCTTTCAGCACATTTAGCACATACTCATAGAAGCTTAAAGCGGAATGGTATACAGCGGAATATATTATTTTTTATCGGGTAGTATTTTTGGCTGAGTTCGGCTAAAGCAATAAAAATGTTAAACAGGCTTGTCAATCAAAACGATGTGCATCTTTAGGAAATGAAATAAATTGCACTACAACAGAGTATTAACGAAGTGTAAATGCCGCATTAGGTTGATTTAGCATGTGCGTACAGTGGTAGTCACGTGACTTTAAAAGGTGGCGTAGTACACTGATCACATACTAGCCATAAGTTACATACACAATTACTCGAATAGCAGGTAAAATTATGTTGAAAAACACAGAAAAAGCTGTGGAGCCGATATGGAAATTCAAGGGCTTAGAAATATTTTTATATAAACAAAATTATTAAGCACGCGTTAATTAGTGACTCGAATACTGCTAGCCGAGTAGCATAGGCCAGGTTTGTTCAGAAACAGAGACTAAAAGAAGGATAATCGTTGGCAAAGCGCAGCATGAATGGCTAAAATGTGTTGCGGTGGTAAAGAAATGCTACGAGTTTAGAGACTTACGCGCATAAATAATGGTTAATGTGTACGATTAATTTGCACCAGTTTAATCAAGTACTCCCGACCTAAAATAAATTCATTCGTTAAACAGGGGCTTCAGGTCACATAAAAAATTAAGGAGGCAGAAAGGAACACACGCCGACCCTTAATCAGCCCGGCTAGTAAAATTCGATGGACAAAAGCCCTAACAAACACATGATTAAACAGGGAGGGACAGAGATGCGCGCACATCACACACTGACCAACACTCATTTAACTGGGAGGGACAGAGATGCGCGCATATCACACACTGACCAACATCTCATTTAACTGGGAGGGACAGAGATGCGCGCACATCACACACTGACCAACACCTCATTTAACTGGGAGGGACAGAGATGCGCGCAAATCACACACTGACCAACACCTCATTTAACTGGGAGGGACAGAGAGGCGTGCACATCACACACTGACCAACACCTCATTTAACTGGGAGGGACAGAGATGCGCGCAAATCACACACTGACCAACACCTCATTTAACTGTAAGGACAGAGGGGTGTGCACATCACACACTGACCAACACCTCATTTAACTGTAAGGACAGAGGGGTGCGCACATCACACACTGACCAACACCTCATTTAACTGTAAGGACAGAGGGGTGCGCACATCACACACTGACCAACACCCCATTTAACTGGGAAGGACAGAGGGGTGTGCACATCACACACTGACCAACACCCCATTTAACTAGGGTGCGCACGTGCGCACGTTACTGTAAAAATGTTAGTGAGAGCTGCCGTCGCCTCCAGGCTGACTTCGGCCAGTGTCCCCAGAGCTGTGGGCTGCCGCTGGCCGGGCTTCCAGCAGGGTGTTGCGGTAGATTGGTGGCGCCACCCGGTCCTGCAAGCCGCAGCCAACCCGGTCCATGGCGTCCTCGACAATTTCACGCACTCGCTGCAGCATCTCATCGGTTTCAGTCTCCTGCTTGGGCAGCGACAGGCGCATTAAAATGGCGCGACTGTTGCGTAGGCCGAACGCCTGGTTAAGCAGGAGAGTTTAAATCAGGAGTGAGCTAAATATTGGAGGAGGTGATAAAGTAGAAGGAATGCTGTATTGGCAGAGAGGTTGCGAAGAAGCGATGGAAATGGATTGAGTAAATGAGAACAGACTAAAATAAAGAGAGAGGGTAGAAAAAGAGATAGGGGAGTTGAAGAATAGGGCAGCAAAGGGGAAGAGACGAAAAGGGAGGGAAAGAGGGATAGTGGGAGGAGAAAATGGCCAGAAAGTGAAGGGGAAGAGGAAGAGTGGCCGGTGAAAGGAGAGATATTTGGAGAGACTTCGAATCTGAGTGTTCAGTTGGTGACATGCAGTCAGGCCGTGTCACCTGAAACAGCAGGAACTGCAGCACCAATTTCTGGCTGAAGCGGCTGAAGGTGCCGGGGCGGTCAGCCCTGGAGCACAGCCGCTTGGCCAGCCGTACGAGCAGCCGGCGCGCCAAATCCAGAGCGTTCAGAGGTGGCGGCAGGCCGGAGCGGCCCTCGAATTCCTCGATGAGGTCGTGCCGCTCGAACTGCCAGAGGCCCTTGCTGCGCGAGTCGATGGTCTCCACCGTCTTGCTGAATATGGCGATGATGAGATTCAGCAGCAGGATCTCGGTCACAATCACGTACAGCGGTAGGACCACATAAGGCACCAGATATCTGCGGTGAGTCCAAACTCTTTAGTAGATAAAGCACATACGGCTGGATAGCCATAGCGACTAAATTCTATTTCTTGACCCTGTGAAACCCAATCCTTCAAACCTGCGGAACCCAACACTCGGTCGAATGGAATCCAATCCTCAACCTAATGGAATCCAATCCCCAACCTAATGGAATCCAATCCTCAACCTAATGGAATCCAATCCTCAACCTAATGGAATCCAATCCCCAACCTAATGGAATCCAATCCTCAACCTAATGGAATCCAATCCTCAACCTAATGGAATCCAATCCTCAACCTAATGGAATCCAAACCTCTACCTAATGGAATCCAATCCTCAACCTAATGGAATCCAATCCTCAACCTAATGGAATCCAATCCTCAACCTAATGGAATCCAATCCTCAACCTAATGGAATCCAATCCTCAACCTAATGGAATCCAATCCTCAACCTAATGGAATACAATCCTCAACCTAATGGAATCCAAACCTCTACCTAATGGAATCCAAACCTCTACCTAATGGAATCCAAACCTCTACCTAATGGAATCCAATCCTCAAACGAAGCCAGCTTCCCCGAGCCCGCCGCACCTGCCAAACGGATGCGGACAGCTCTCATCATTCGCCGTGCCGTTGGCGTACAGCTGCTCGCAGACCTCGTCGCCCATCAGAATGTCCAGACTGTACTCGCCGACCATGCTGTAGAAACAGACTTTGAGCATTTTGAGAAGCACTTGCACCTTGCTCAGCTTATTGGGATTCCACGCCTTGTAGCCGTTGGGATAGAGCAGGCTGTGGATGAGCACGCCGAAGCCAAAGATGAAGATGAACAGAATTAGCAGGAATGGTAGCAAGTCCTTGGTGATCATGGTGGCAATCATTTTGAGCTTCGGTCCCAGATTCTCTAGCACTGTAGACACGTACAGCAGTCGAATCCAGTACAGCATGCAACAGATGCCTGCGCAGATTATGGTAGAGTACAACTGCCATTCAATCTGGATGCAACTTTCTTGAAAGTTATCTCACTTATAATTTGTAATTCTATTCTTTCATGTAATTCATTTCATGTGTATTGCGTAGCCTCATTTTCTGCTTGGCGTCACTTAACCCCCGTTGTTAAATCGCTTGTTTACTGCACGCTGATTGGCTGCCAATCCGGGCAGCCATCCCCCTGCTGCGCTGTGATTGGCGAGTGGGTGGCTGGGTGGTGCAGGGGTATGGAGTGCGGCTTTGTGCGTCCCAAATGACCCTTACTATTTGGATTCCCAATTACTTGGTTTCCCTAGTCCTTGGATTCGATAGTCCTTGGATTTGATAGTCCTTGGTTTCCTTAGTCCTTGGATTCGATAGTCCTCGGGCTCCTTAGTCCTTGGATTCGATAGTCCTTGGATTTGATAGTCCTTGGTTTCCTTAGTCCTTGGATTCGATAGTCCTCGGGCTCCTTAGTCCTTGGATTCGATAGTCCTTGGATTTGATAGTCCTTGGTTTCCTTAGTCCTTGGATTCGATAGTCCTTGGTTTCCTTAGTCCTTGGATTCGATAGTCATTGGATTTGATAGTCCTTGGTTTCCTTAGTCCTTGGATTCGATAGTCCTTGGTTTCCTTAGTCCTTGGATTCGATAGTCATTGGATTTGATAGTCCTTGGTTTCCTTAGTCCTTGGATTTGATTGTCCTTGGGTTTATTAGTCCTTGGATTAGACAGTCCATGGTTTCTTAGTCCTTGGATTAGACAGTCCATGGTTTCTTAGTCCTTGGATTTGATAGTCCATGGTTTCCCTAGTCCTGGGTTTCCCTAGTCCTTGGTTTCCCTTGTCCATGGTTTCCCTTGTCCATGGTTTCCCTAGTCCTTGGTTTCCCTAGTCCTTTCCCAAGCACTCAGAGCAGCCGAAGCACTCACTGAGCATGACCCTGGATAAATACCACAGGTTGTCATCAAAGTCCCTGGCCGGCTCGGACCAGTCGGTCTCGGCGGCTCCCAGGCGCACAGCTCTCAGTCCGAAGCCCACACTGCCGGAAGCCAGTCCGGCCAAGTCAATCAGATTCCATTTGGTGCGAAAGTAGCTGCGAAAGTCGCGAACGTGGACGCTCTGCATCACCTGGACAGCCTCCTCGAGCAGGAAACCGAACAGGATGGCGTAGGCTAGGCCCTCTTTGAAGCTCAATGCGTACTTGAAGTCAACCAGCAACAGGTAAGACAGCAGTAGGACCAACAGCAGGTGAGAAGCCACGTGATAATGAAATTTCACAGCCGGCACAGAATAAAATTCGTCAATTAGCTGGAAAAACCGACCGAACCGCCGGACCAATCCGCTGCGACCGCCGGGCTCAGACAGCGGGCGAATCAGAGACTGCGGCTCGCTGTCCGTGTTAGGGGTCGAGATGGGATTGGCCCTGGCCTCAACTGCAAGCAGCTGCACAGACTCTGGCTGTTCTTGCCGCTGCTGCTGCTGATTATCGATTGATTTTGCTCGGCGCATATTTTCGGCAGCCTCCATCGACGAATCAAAGTCGAGTGATTTTCTATCAACTGTGTCAGATCTTTTGGCAACGATTGGCAGCGTCAGACGAAACTTGGTGACTGTCTGTTGGATGTTGAAAATTAGTACTGAATCATAATTCCTTGGATTCTAATTAGAAATCCCTTGGATTCTGAATAGAAATCCCTTGGATTCTGAATAGAAATCCCTTGGATTCTGAATAGAAATCCCTTGGATTCTGAATAGAAATCCCTTGGATTATGAATAGAAATCCCTCGGATTCTGATTAGAAATCCCTCGGATTCTGAATAGAAATCCCTCGGATTCTGATTAGAAATCCCCCGGATTCTGATTAGAAATCCCTAATATTCGGAATCGAAATCCCTAGATTTCAGAGCTTGAATCCCATTCTCTTATCACCTGAGTCCCATTGTCAGATCCCACAAAGGATCGCTCCTCGTGCCGCCTAGCCGCCAAGGCCTCAGTCTCTTCGAAGTACAGCAGCAGCAGCGGGGCGAACACGTTGAACGGAACGGCGCCCATCCAGATGAGCATCTCCCTCAGGCCGGGGGGCATCGGGTGCAGGCTGCGGTACCACTGCCTGTCCAGGGCGCGCTGGCAGACCTCGCTCTGCAGGAAGTCGGCGCAGCCGTTGCCAGCGGCCAGCCGGATGCAGGTGACGCCGCCGTAGGCTTCCAGCGGCCGAAGCAGGTAGTCGGAGCTGACCGACCGGCCGTAGGAGGTGTCGATTGAGTTCACCTTCTCTGTCACCTGCGATTTTGAGTGGACTTGAATGTTTCAGAATTCGCGAATGGAGGAGGGTAAGGATTTTTAGGGAGGAACTGATGTACCGAAATCGAATTTAGTGATTTAGGATTTGGAATCAATTTGAGGTCATTTTGAAATGAGGTTTGGCATCCAAAGTGCAAATTGAGTTTGAGATTTTTGAGTGAGGATTAAGGATTGTTTCTGAGTGAGGATTGAGGACTGGGATTCTTGGTAACGATTGGGGATTTGGATTCTGAGTGAGGATTGAAGATTTGGATTCTTGTTAAGGATTGAGGATTTAAAATTCTGGGTGATAATTTAGGTTTGGGTTTATGGTTGAGGATTGAGGTTTTGGATTCTGGGTGAGGATTGAGGATTCGGATTCTTGGTGAGGATTGAGGCTAGGGATTCTTAGTAAGGATTGAGGATTCGGATTCTGGGTGAGGATTGAGGATAGGGATTCTTGATGAGGATTGAGGATTTGGATTCTGGGTGAGGATTGAGGATAGGGATTCTTGGTGAGGATTGAGGATAGGGATTCTGGGTGAGGATTGAGGATTCGGATTCTGGGTGAGGATTGAGGATTTGGATTCTGGGTGAGGATTGAGGATAGGGATTCTGGGTGAGGATTGATGATAGGGATTGTTAGTGAGGATTGAGGATTTGGATTCTTGGTGAGGATTGAGGATAGGGATTGTTAGTGAGGATTGAGGATTCGGATTCTGGGTGAGGATTGAGGATAGGGATTCTTAGTGAGGATTGAGGATTTGGATTCTGGGTGAGGATTGAGGATTCGGATTCTTGGTGAGGATTGAGGATTCAGGTTCTGGGTAAGGATTGAGGATTCGGATTCTGGGTGAGGATTGAGGATTTGGATTCTGGGTGAGGATTGAGGATTTGGATTCTGGGTGAGGATTGATGATAGGGATTCTTAGTGAGGATTGAGGATTCGGATTCTGGGTGAGGATTGAGGATTCGGATTTGAAGAAGCAAGCAGTGGCGCTCGAATCAAATTTCATGATCTCACCTTTCGAGCGAACCTCTCGCAGGTGAGTGCCAGGTGTTCAATTTCCTCCGCCTCAACGGCCAGCTCCTGATTGTCCGGGAACGTGCGCAGCAGTCCGGCGCAGAACAGGGCCAGCGGCACGACATCGAATCGCTCCTGACGCAGCAGCAGTTGAATTAGGCGAAGCCGGCCAGACAGGACGGACCAGACGGTCAGGCTGTGCATCGGGTGGCGCATGTAGGGCGCAACTGGCAGCTGGCCAGGTCCGGTCTGACTCGGGCAGGCAGGCAGGCCAAAGCAGGCCAGCTTGCGGCCGTAGTACCCGGCCAATCGGTCGTGCATCACTCGGCCGTTGCGCACAAAATTAGCCCTAAAGTGGGCGATGATGCCGTTGACCTCTCGCTCCGGAGTCTGCAGATAGAGCGAGTCGAGGTTTTCCTGCAGCAGGGGAGCGATGCGTGACCAGAGTGGGCCGCACTGCATGATTCTCTCCAGGAGATCCGCGTCCTCCCTGAACAGTACATAGTGCACGATGTTCTCCACCACCTTGACCAGGGTATCATAGTCCAGGCACAGCGAGTGGATCTCCTCGGTCTGCAGCAGTCGCAGGATGACCTCTTTGAATTCTACCACATCGATGCGGTCATCGTCGCGAAGCTTGGCTCGCAGCGCTGCCATCTCGGCGGATCCGACCGGGCGGTAC
The DNA here is from genome assembly GCA_950097015.1 of Macrostomum hystrix. Taxonomy (NCBI): domain Eukaryota; kingdom Metazoa; phylum Platyhelminthes; family Macrostomidae; genus Macrostomum; species Macrostomum hystrix. The sequence goes on along the minus strand of CATNEN010000031.1, from coordinate 2,898,859 downwards.
TCCAGGCTGCAGAGGCTGAACTCGTTGTCAACGTTAGACAGGAATTCCAGGTAGCGAAGGAATTGCGGCTGGCTGCAGAGGCTGGCGAGGTCCGAGACTGGCGCGCCGTCGGTCATGCGAACAGTGTAGAACCTGGCGAAGTCATTCAGCAGGACCGGATTGCTGGTCTGCAGGATCAGGTCGATGACGGTTTTACCGTTCTCTGCGGGTACATCGACTAGAGCGCCGCGCGATAGCAGCAGGTAGACAATGAGGCGGCTCTGGTTCAGCACCGCGATGTGCAGGGCGGTGCGGCCGTCGTGTCCTCGAAGGTTCAGCAGGGCTGGCTGCAGGCGCGGAAGCAGGGCGCGAACAGCGGCGGCGTTGTCCTCCAGGCAGGCGCGGTGCAGGGGCGAGTTCCCCTGGGCGTCGAGCACATCGGGATTCGCGCCACATTGGTCTGCGGAACACAGCGAATCCACCTGTTAAGGATTCTAAATCCCTAGGATTCTAAATCCCTAGGATTCTAAATCCCTAGGAATCTAAATCCCTAGGATTCTAAATCCCTAGGATTATAAATCCCTAGGATTATAAATCCCTAGGATTCTAAATCCCTAGGATTCTAAATCCCTAGGATTCTAAATCCCTAGGATTCTAAATCCCTAGGATTCTAAATCCCTAGGATTCTAAATCCCTAGGATTCTAAATCCCTAGGATTCTAAATCCCTAGGATTCTAAATCCCTAGGATTCTAAATCCCTAGGATTCTAAATCCCTAGGATTCTAAATCCCTAGGATTCTAAATCCCTAGGATTCTAAATCCCTAGGATTCTAAATCCCTAGGATTCTAAATCCCTAGGATTCTAAATCCCTAGGATTCTAAATCCCTAGGATTCTAAATCCCTAGGATTCTAAATCCCTAGGATTCTAAATCCCTAGGATTCTAAATCCCTAGGATTCTAAATCCCTAGGATTCTAAATCCCTAGGATTCTAAATCCCTAGGATTCTAAATCCCTAGGATTCTAAATCCCTAGGATTCTAAATCCCTAGGATTCTAAATCCCTAGGATTCTAAATCCCACGACAAACCTAGCAGCACATCGAGCAGACGGGCGTCACCGCCGGCGCAGGCGGCATGCAGCGGGTAGTCGCCCATGCCAGCGCCCAGCACGGCTGGCATCGGCAGGTCGACGCTGGCGCCGAGACGGCGCAATAGCGCAAGCGTGTTGGCGCGGCCGCGGCGCATTGCGTAGTGAAACGGCGTCAGGCCGTCGTTGTTTCGTCTGTCAAAATCCATGCCGGCGGACTTCAGCGCTTTGAGTGTCTCGCCGTCGCCTTCTTCGGCTGCCAGATCGGCGATTGTCTTGTTGCCGTCAACTGTGGCGTAGAGACCTGCGCGAGCCAACAGCCGGCGCAGCAGGTCCCGCTTGCCGGACCTTGTTGTGTAGGTCGATTATTAGGTTGGTAGTTCAATTGGTAGGTTGGTAGGTGGGTTAGTAGGTTGGTAGGTCGATTGGTAGGTTTGTAGGTCGATTGGTAGGTTGGTAGTTCAATTGGTAGGTTGTAGGTAGGTTAGTAGGTTGGTAGGTCGATTGGTAGGTTGGTAGTTGGTAGTTAATAGGTTGGTAGGTAGGCATTGGTTGAGATTGGTAGGGTAGTTTGATAGTTCGGCAGGTTAGTTTGTAGTTGCTCGCTTGTCCGAAATGTCCAGTACCTGTACGCATCCAGCAGTTGCAGTCGCGCCTGTTCAGGATCTAACTCCTGCTCTTGCTGCTGCTGCTGCTGCTGAGGTTGTGGCTTTGGCTGCTTCGGCTTCGGCTGTGATTTTCCGCCGCCACTTGTTCTGCTGGGATTCGACGCCATCGATCAGTATTTTGCAATAATTATTAAGCACACTGAATGCGGCCAGCTCGAGGTCAATCTCTTTAATTTATTTCTTCAACTTCACATCGAGATAGTGTGCCACAGTTCAATCTGGCCACTGTTCACTATGTAATTAAACTTCTTAATGCTACTATACAATTGCGGCTACTTAATAGGGCTTGTTGAATAACTAAGAGAATTAACGGAGCATTCTCCCCTGTTCACTGCTCCGGCAATCCCTCTTTTGGGGAGACGCCGAAAATGAGTCTCCCAAACTACCCCCTAATTTGTAAAGGCAAGGAGGCTCACACTGTACATTGGGGTGTACATTCCCGTCTTTCGTCCCCCACCCTTCCTACCCATACCAGCGGGGTGGCGGAGGCGAAAGGCAAGGCCCAGGCGGTGGAGTGAACCGGCTAAAACCGGTTTTTACAGCCCCTGCAAGCTAGCAAAGGAAACCCCGCTTGTCCCAGGGCGCTGCTAGTGTTTCACGTTGATACTATAATTAATATATGCGACTGCGAAGTGGGGACGCAAAATACAACTTCAACTGAAGCCTCTGCATCTGCACGGGCCGATGGAGCGAGCAATTGGATCCGATTTTTTAGCTAGGATGCTTTGCACTTTTTAACTTTTTTAGGAGCCTTTTTTTTAATTGATTATATCAATTATACGATTTTCCTTCTTTATATTTTCTAGCAGCAATGAAAAAACTAATATAAAAGTTCTATTTATGCGTAAAATTATTTTATTTCTTAGAAAGAACTTTACAGTGTGCATACCTTTACATATTCCTGAAATCTGTTTCCAGAGTCCTGAATTCCTGAAACCTATTTTACAGAGTCCCGAATTGCTTAAATATGTTTCCGGAGTCCCGACTCCCTAAAATCTGTTTCCGGAGTCCCAACTCCCTAAAATCTGTTTCCGGAGTCCCAACTCCCTAAAATCTGTTTCCGGTGTCCCGACTCCCTAAAATCTGTTTCCGGAGTCCCGACTCCCTAAAATCTGTTTCCGGTGTCCCGACTCCCTAAAATCTGTTTCCGGAGTCCCGACTCCCTTAAATCGGTTTCCGGAGTCCCGAATTCCTAAAATCTGTTTTCCAAAGTCCCGAATTCCTAAAATCTGTTTTCCGGAGTCCCGAATTTACCAAATCTGTTAACTAAAGTCCCGAATTTACTAAATCTGTTAACTAAAGTCCCGAATTTACTAAATCTGTTAACTAAAGTCCCGAATTTACAAAATCTGTTAACTAAAGTCCCGAATTTACAAAATCTGTTAAGTAAAGTCCATATTCCTAAAATCTGTTTTCCGGAGTCCCGAATTGACCAAATCTGTTAACTAAAGTCCCGAATTTACTAAATCTGTTAACTAAAGTCCCGAATTTACCAAATCTGTTAACTAAAGTCCCGAATTTACCAAATCTGTTAACTAAAGTCCCGAATTTACAAAATCTGTTAACTAAAGTCCCGAATTTACAAAATCTGTTAAGTAAAGTCCATATTCCTAAAATCTGTTTTCCGGAGTCCCGAATTGACCAAATCTGTTAACTAAAGTCCCGAATTTACTAAATCTGTTAACTAAAGTCCCGAATTTACCAAATCTGTTAACTAAAGTCCCGAATTTACCAAATCTGTTAACTAAAGTCCCGAATTTACCAAATCTGTTAACTAAAGTCCCGAATTTACTAAATCTGTTAACTAAAGTCCCGAATTTACTAAATCTGTTAACTAACACCCCGAATTCTAAAACAATGTTTTTAACGTTCCTTTCCAACTATCTTGACGAAAAATAGTTGCAGAGCAGGTAAATTTTTTTTGCAAAAAAGACAGAATTTTTGTTTTAATCAGTAGACGCATAGACTACAGCAGAGATATGGGTGCTTCTCGATCTCTGTCCCTCCAGTTTTGTCGCTAAGTCAGTAATGCTCCAATGACCTTGATAACAAAGTGGAGTTCCTATTTGCTTCTGTCGTACTTAAAGTCTAGAATTTACCTAATATGTTTCAAAAGTTTGAAATTTACCAAATCTGTTAACTAAAGACCTGCATAATATTTTTATGGATTTGTACGCTCGTATGAGACATCAATGAGAAATGAGAAACAACTTTAACGGTTTTCAGCTAATTAGTAGCAACGGCGTGGACAATAAAGTGTTGGATGCGGCAATATTTTTATTTGTTTTGACTGCAAGCATTAAAAAAGCAGTAGAGAAATGTATTTTTTTAGAAACTGAGAGAATAAAAGTACAAGCTAGCAAGTGTGTAACGATTTTCAAACAACACTATGCAAGACGAAAAGATAAATTAGACTTCCGATAAACTCATAAAATACAACGAATTAGATTTTTAACCGAACTAGCCCTGAATATTTAATAAAAACACTCATTAAAGTCGTATTTAACAACAAAATAAAAAACAATGCGATATGCCAATTATACTACTTACTAGAAGAAACCAAGTGAGTAGGCTACTACGGAGAATATGCGCCTAAACAGATCAAGAGTAGCATAGTTTGATTTTAAAAGAGCCAGGGTGACATCTCTATGCGATTGGGATCTTGAACTGAATCAGAATTGGGATCCTTCAGCTGCGGTTTCTCCTCAATGGGTGCACGGGGATTAAATTAGTAAAGCTGCCGAGAGAAGAGTCCACAGACGATTCCTTCAATCCGTCTTCGCCTCGCTGTCCCCCTTGGTTGCTGAGTCAGCCTTGCCGGCACCGTCGCCGTTCTTGGCGACGCCTTCGGGCTTGGCGGCCGACTCGCCGCGGCTGTCCCGCTTCTGCCGCTTGTGCGACCTGACGTCGCGCCGGCCGTCGCCGGCCTCGTCCTCGCTGTCGCTGAGCTCGTTGTCGCCGGAGACGCGCTTGTCAGACGAGCGAATGCTCACCCGCTGCTCGTCCCGCTTGCCGCGGTCCTGCTCCGCCTCCTCCTGCGCCACGTCCGCGTCCACCACCATGCCGTCCTCCGGGATGTCTGCGGGTGTTGGAGTTTGAGAATTCTCTGATATGGGATCTGTGAGACTCTATGGGATTCGTATGAGACTGTGTGGGATTTTTATGAGTTGTATGTATTTGTATGACACAGATTAGGATGGTGCAGTGGGTGGGATCTAAAGCAGGTGGGATTTGAGCACAGAAGCCAGAGCTCACCTTGCATCTGAACTCCAGGTGAGTTGGGCAGCATTCGCAGGTTCTCCAGCAGGCGAGTCTTGATCTTCTCCAGGTACTCCGGGGTGTTCTGGTTGGACATGTTCGACGGCTGGATGTGCAGCTTGAAGTCCGGTCCGAAGTACTCGAAGTAGTCATTGTAGGGCAGCTCGTTTGGGATCTCCTGGCCCAGAGCGATGGCCGTCTCGTAGGTCCAGCAGCGGGCCACGTTCCTGCGGAGGCGGGATTCGTTGAATCCCCATCTGCATAAGGCTGTATCCCCAGCTGCCTGATGCTGCATCCCCAGCTGCCTGATGCTGCATCCCCAGCTGCCTGATGCTGCATCCCCAGCTGCCTGATGCTGCATCCCCAACTGCCTGATGCTGCATCCCCAACTACCTGATGCTGCATCCCCAGCTGCCTGATGCTCCATCCCCAGCTGCCCAGCTGCCTGATGCTGCCCAGCTGCCTGATGCTGCATTCTAGCCAGCAGAAGCCACCCACAGCCCGGACCCACCTGATCGTGTAGCCACCGCCACCCAGCAGAAGCAGGGGGGTGTCAAACTTCTTCATGAACTGGACGCAGCGGCCGTGGCCCTTCAGCGATAGGTTGAAGCAGCCGAGACGGTCGCCAGCCAGAGAGTCGGCGCCGCACTGCAGGACGATGGCGGAGGGCCGGTAGTGCTCCATGACCTTGGTGATGACGGGAGCGAAGATCTGCTCGAAGGCGTCGTCATCAATGCCGTCCCTGAGCGGGAAGTTGACGGCGTAGTGCTTGCCGCGGCCGGCGCCAATGTCCTTGAGGTCGCCGGTGCCGGGAAAGTACTCGCCGTACTTGTGGAACGAGACGGTCATGACGCGGTCGGTGGTGTAGAAGGCTTCCTCGACGCCGTCGCCGTGGTGAATGTCGATGTCAACGTACAGCACCCGCTGATGGTACTTGAGCAGCTCGAGAATGGCCAGCACAATGTCGTTGACGTAGCAGAAGCCGGAGGCCTCGGACTTTTTGGCGTGATGGAGGCCGCCGCCCCAGTTAATGGCGATGTCGGTGGCACACTTGTTTAGCTTGACGGCCCCGGCGATGGAGCCGCCGGTGCTGAGCTGGCAGAACTCGTACAGGCCGTCGAACACGGGACAGTCCTCGCCAACGTTGAAGCGCTGCATCTGCTTGTTGAACTCGTGCATGTTGTCAGGCCGGATGGAGCGCAGGAACTTGATGTAGTCGTCGCTGTGGAAGCGCGTCATCTCCTCGGCCGTGGCCTTGTGCGGCCGGTAGATCTCCATCTTGCGGTACAGGCCGTAGTTCAGCAGCAGGTTGTGTGTCATTCTTATGCGGTGCGGCTTCATCGGGTGGCCCTGCCCGTAGTAGTAGTTGCCGATGTCGCCTGGCGTTTCAAATGGGTTTGATTTCAACCTTGTTAATCCGATTTTTACATTTAAATAAGCAATTAAAGTATATCATTACTTTTGAGCTCTCTAAAGGTATTAATCCGTGTGTAGATTAGTCCAGTGGCCGAGTACGAGTAGTTAGAGCTTTGGACTTTTGAATACAACTCTTACATGGTCGGGAGTTCGAATCTCAGGTTTTAATCAAAGGGAACTAAAGTTCCATGAAATTCCTTGGGACTTAACATTCAATCACCTGCAGACATAGCCACGTTTTTGCAATAAAGCCAACATTTAGCAGGTTACATGCTAAATGTGTCATTAGTTCTTTGCTAAAGGGAGACATTGGTTGCCTGCTTAGAGACATTCATTACTTGCTGAGGGACATTCATTACTTGCTGAGGGACATTCATTACCTGCTGAGGGACATTCATTACCTGCTGAGGAACATTCATTACCTGCTGAGGGACATTCATTACTTGCTGAGGGACATTCATTACCTGCTGAGGGACATTCATTACTTGCTGAGGGACATTCATTACTTGCTGAGGAACATTCATTACCTGCTGAGGGACATTGGTCGACATCCTTGCGTAGTAATTTGTGTAAATCATTCTCAACTGTCCTTGGCTTACTGATTTTTAGTGCTTTGTATTTTTTAATTAAATTCTGAAATATGTTATTGGAAAAACATTTTTCTGCTAAAATAGGATATTTTTCTCTGCTAAAGGGGTTACTGGTTAACTGCTGGGAGATATTTGCAGGGCTGACTAAAATCATAATTTCTCTGCTATATGGGGGCAATGGTTTGCTGTCAAGGGGAGAAAGTTTTGTGTGGGGGGCTACCAATTTCTTGTGGGGGGTTTGGTAGCCTGGTATTATGGAGGTTCTCTTCTGTTTGGCGACATTGGTTCTTTGTTGCTGGGGGGACATTGGTTATTTGCTGCTTAGGGGACATTAGTTCTCTGCTGCTGGGGGGACATTAGTTCTCTGCTGCTAGGGGGACACTTAATTGGTTCTCTGCTATTAAGGGACATTGTTTATTTGCTGCTGGGGGACATTGGTTCTCTGCTCCTGGGGGACATTAGTTTTCTGCTGCTGGAGAGAGTAGGTTTTGTCTGCCTAGGTTGCCAGCCAAGAGGTGATTATGTTTGGGGCCAACAGGGAGGGGAGTATTAGCTGATTGAGAGGACAAGTGTAATTTGCATTAGGGGATTGTATGAATCCTAAAATTCTGCCTGTGCCCCCAGAGGGACACTAAAGTTGCTTTTTTACTACTCAGACCAAGTTACCCATTGCAAGAAGAAAAAAATGTATTTGTAGTTGTATGTACCTTTTAGTATTTGTAGTAGTATTTGTTATATTACTATATACTACTATGTTAAAGGTAACTAAATATTAAATGTCGAAGTTTGAAAGGGGTCCATTGGTATACCACTACACTAAATTTCATCACGCAATTTTCTTTACCTTTCATAAATATTTTGTTCACTAGCTTAAATATTTGCTATTTTTGATACCACTTTATTATGGATACAACTTGGCTAACAAACATTTTAGTATAAATATTAATTTAATAAGTACTATAGTCAATAAAGTATTCTTAATGCATGCACCAGCTTATGGCAATTTGTAAAAAATGTTGCTTGGCTATTTAAATAATAGTAGTTATTGTTACTTTTATCTAAATATACAGATAATTATAGCTGAATTTTACAAAACTATGGTTTTTATTGCTACATTCTGGCAAGCAACAGTGTCTATTGTTATATACCTTGATGCCTTGTGCAGAATCCAAATGAAGGCAGATATAAGCATTCTTGAAAACAGTGACAGTTCCTATGCAGATAAAGCACTGTGCCTTTCCATTTATCTCTAAAAAAGTTCTTTGTCAATGCAAAATTGCCTTATGTCTGTTTGTGCTATTTCTATGGTTAGGCCTATGTTGATACCATTGTATTTTATAGTCAATGCCCAAGATTAGAACTAGCTGTTAATTAAAGAAAGAATTGTAGTTTTTTTCTGTCAGGCAAGTAAAACACTTAGGGGCCTAGTTTTTTAATTTGTGTCAAACCTTTCCTTGCCCCTATGTTTAGAATCAATGGGTGACAGAGGGTGATAGGGACAACAGGCTTGATATGCACAACTTGCGTGCACAAATCATCCTTACACTAATGTATATTTTATACCTACCCCCTCATTCATCTAGAGCTACATGAAGTCAGAGCCAGCCCTACCCACCAGCCCAAATCATAGGCAGACCTAAACGTTTTTGGGTCTTTCACATGCTGGCATGGAAAACTAGACTAGAAAAACTTGTTAGCCAAAAATAAGGGACTTTCTTTCCTTAGCAAAGAGATATATAATGCAATTTGTGAAATCAGTTTCCACTTTTTGGACCACATTACGATTAAGGGATTGCAAAAACGCAGCCAGATAATAAAGCCATCCTAAAGGAAAGGGACTCCAAAATGAATGTTCAATTCTTTCTCACATAAGACAGGATCCTAACTATGTTAGGCTTGTCTATTTACACTTAAGTTGAAAGTCTGAAAGTGAAATAACTAAATATGAATAGCTAGCTCTTTCTACCTTTTGCTAGAGCTCTGAGTTGGTGCCTGTTCAAACTCATTCTGTGCTGGAATTTTCCAAGCAAAGGGATATTACTGACTATGTCTATGGTATGGATAAAGCTAATGCTAATCGGTATTGATTGCAAGATTCTGAGCGATAAAGATAATTAAAATACGATATATTTTAATAGACACAACTAGCACTGTACTACAAACAAGTGGTAATCTCATAATCTAGTCTAAAAATTCGACTTACCATCATAATAGTAGCAAACACGTTTCTTAGTTCCAGTCAAAGCAGATGTCATTTCCACACCAGATCAACGTTAATAATGTGAACGTGCAGAAAAGAATCTAATAGACTGTCAGCCTGCAACTCAGTTCTAGAGCAAAACAGAATCTCGATCTTATTAGCATCAGACAACTTACTCTTTGTTTGCAAGGGGAAACAAACATGGACGGCAAATGTGTAGTCGTAAAAACTTTAATGTTTCTTTGCCAAGCCTCGTGATTTACGATGATCAGCACAATGACATATCAAATACCCAGCTTATTAAGTATGATTATCAAGCTTGATGTAATTATAAAAATTAATTAAGCTGAAAATAGTCATATAAAAATTTAATAAAGTAATGAAACTCTTTTAAACTTATTGTAATCATGACTCTTTTACTTTACCGAAGTCCCTTCGTGAAAGTAAAATACATACATATAAATGTATATTACAAATTATATACACTTTTATACTTTGTGTTTCAATTTCATCGATATAGCAGCCACTATATTAGCTATAAAAAATTACCCAATATAGTTACTGTTGTATTCTTGAAGTAACGAATACAGAGATTCCAATTGTAGTGTTGGTAAATGTAAGTATAGCGCCGAAAGGAGCACTCGGCAGTCGACTGGATAAGCGTATATTTGTAACAGCAGTATTATTAAATACTGGAAAGTTTTTGAGTGTGTGCACCGCGCGGGGGTTTCTATTTATAGCCTGGGGAGCGAGTGGGAGAACTTTCTAGAAAGTTCTCATAGATAGCCCGCGGGGGAGGCGCAGAGAAGATTCTGGAAACAACAGAGTGTTATAACAAGTGGTAGAAAGTTCTGGAAAACTATTTACGGAATTATCGTAACGAAACCCACAACACCTCCCCACCAAAACTGTGAGTACAGCTGATAGAAAGTCTATAAGTCCATTTGTAGCCGTGGCTTTCGCTGCCTAGCCGACCGTCGTGGATTATCTGGTCCGTAGGGCGGCGGGTGTTGGACTTGGTCCGGCGCTCGCCATCCTGGAGGCCTGGGTCGAGATCCTGGATGTGCCACCGCTGGTGTGGCCGGCAGCATCAGGTGGCCGGCCGTTTCGTTTTGTTGAGTCGGCAGTGATCCTGGCTCGCTGTCTTCCGCGGACACGTGTCGCGGTTGAAGCTGGTCGAAGTGCCGTCGCCACACCGGGCCGCTTGGGACAACCTTGACGTTGACGCTGCGGCTGCCGTGCCGCTTGGTGACCACTGCCGGAACCCAGCGGCCTTCCTTCTCGCGGTGTGGTCCGTAGTAGCGAGCGTAGACCGGATCTCCAACGTTGTAGCCTTCTCGGACGCGAGACACCTTTTTCCGAGCTCTGGACTCTTCGGCCTGCTTGACTTGGCGATCCTGGGCGAGATGGGCTGGAGATGGCAGCAGAGTATCAATCTGCGTCCTGATCTGCCGGCCATTTAGGAGTTCGCTCGGAGAGTAGCCGTTGATCGCAGGAGTCCGTCGGTACTGCATCAGGAACTGCTGTAGCGCCCTGGCAGGTGGCAGGCTGGATTTCTTCAGGGCCTTCTTGAAGGTCTGAACCAGTCGTTCGGCCGCTCCGTTTGTTGCAGGATGATACGGAGCTCCTGTGAGGTGCGCGATGCCGTGTTCGCGACACCAAGCTTGAAACTCCTCAGCCATGAATGCCGCTGCATTGTCAGTGACGATGGCGTGAGGGTAGCCGAAGTGGGCGAAGTCTTCTTCCAGAAGCTCGATCGTTGCCCGCGTTGACATGGATTGCGTCGGGGGTATGCACGGGTACTTCGAGTAGGCGTCCGTGAGCACTAGCCAGTTGGTGCCGAGGAAGTTGACTGCGTGATCCAGATGTAGGCGACTCCAAGGCTTCTCAGGCATCATCCACGGATGAACGGCGGCCTTTGGCGGATGATTTTGGTGCTCAGCGCAGCTATGGCAGCCGCGGCACAGGTGCTCGACGTCGTCGTCGATGTTCGGCCAGTAGACTGCCGATCGAGCCAGCTGCTTCATCCTCTGCATTCCAAAGTGTCCGAGGTGGAGAATCTTCAGCACCTCCTTCCGAAGGTTTTGAGGAATCACAAGACGACAGCCCTGCAGAAGACATCCGTTGCAGCAGGAGAGCGAATCTTTGACCTTCCGTAAGCGGGCCACCTCGGCGTCTTCGTCTCGCCTGTCTGGTGGCCATCCTTCTCGACAGTAGCGCATGACGGTGGAGATCACCGGGTCCCTCGATGATTCTTTGGCCACGGCTGAGGCGTCAGCCGGCTGGATTTGCAAGCTTAGGACCTTGATCGCACAGACCATGTCGAAGTCGGCTGTGCTCTCCTCCCCGTCGAAATCTGGGTCGTCTCCCATTGGCAGGCGACTCAGGGCATCCGCGTTTCCGTGACTCTTGGTCTGGCGGTACTCGACTTCGTAGGTGAAGTTGTGGAGCAGGTTAGCCCACCGTGCCAGCCGGTTTGCCGCCATCACTGGTGTCTCCTTCTCGGGCCCGAATAGAGAAATCAACGGCTTATGGTCCGTGACCAGGATGAACTTGCGGTTGAACAAGTATTGGAAAAACTTCTTTAGGCCGAAGATGATTGAAAGGGCTTCCTTCTGAATCTGAGGATAGCGGCGCTGAGCATCCGTCAGAGACTTTGAAGCGTTGGCGATCGGCCGCTCGCTACCATCCGGGTAGCGGTGGAACAGGACGGCGCCGATCCCGACGTTGGATGCGTCGCAGGAGAGCCCGAGAGGGAGGTCGGCATTGTAGTGGACCAGCACGTTGTCCGACGAGAGCTCCTCCTTGATCTGGTCGAAGGCCCGCTGCTCTGCGTCTTTCCAGGTCCACGGTGTGTCCCTCCTGGTGAGCCGGTACAGCGGCTCGGAGATCGTGGCCATGCTTGGCGGCAGAAACTTCGCGTAGAACTGGACCGAGCCGAGGAATGACCGGAGGCTGGACACGTCCTTTGGTGGAGGCCTTTCGCGGACAGCGTCCACCTTGGTTCCCTTGGCGATGCCTTCTTTTGACAGTACATAGCCAAGGTACTCGATGCTGGGCATGGCGAATTTGCACTTCTCCCGTCGGCAGCGAACTCCCTTGTCAGAAAGGCGTTGGAAAAGCCGGCGTAGGTTTGCGAGATGCTCATCAGCGGTCGCGCCGCCGACCAGGTAGTCGTCCAAGTAGAAAACGACTCCGGGCAGATCACCGGCTACCATTTCCATGATGAACTGGAACTCACCCACTGCAGACTTCGGGCCGAAAGCGAGCCGCTTCTGAAGAAGCACACCCCGGTGGGTGCTCAGTGCCAGGCGCCTCTGACTCATCGGTCCCAACTCGATCTGGTTGTAGGCGTCGGCCAGATCTACCTTTGAGAAGCAGTAGCTGCCTCCCAGCTTCTGTAGCAGTTCCTCTGGGAGGGGCAGCGGGTGACGGTTGTCTTCCAGCTGCGGGTTGATAGTGCACGAGTAGTCTCCGCAGACTCGCAGTTTCGGCTGCTCTGAGCCGGTCGAGGGCTTTCGCACGGGGACCACGGGCGTCCCGTAGTCATTGAAGTCAGTAGGCTCCCAGATGCCTCTCCTGATGCCCTCGTCGTAGGCGCGCTCGAGCTCCTCGCGGATGGCGAAGGGGACAGGCCTAGCCTTCCGGAACACCGGCTTTGCATCCGGGTTAAACTGCAACTCGAGCTTGAAGTCCTTGAGGCAACCCAGCTCGTCCTTCCACAGGTCCGGGAATTCGTCGCAAAGATTTCGGCAGGCCTTTTGAAGAGCCTCGTCCGGCGGCAGGTGGTCAAACACTGCGTTGACTTCTTGAATGGCGCTGGCAGCGCCGAGCAGTTTGTCGACGGAGATTCCCAACAGCTTCGTGGCGGTCCGGCCGAGTAGATTCAAGCCGGGCACCTGTGTGACGATGTACTGGATGTCGTGCTCAGGAGCTGAGCCAGGCAATGTCGTTTTCCCGACGAAGGTACCTAGTACAGGTAAGTCGTGTCGGCTGGCGGACTCGTAGCGTGACATCGCTACTTCGAGCGGCGGCGTCCCCAGCTTCTTCCAGAATGACTCTGTGATGAAGTTGCCGTTTGTCGCAGTGTCGACCTCGATGGCGAGAGCCTTGCCTTGGATGTGGATCGACACTTCCAGCTTAGGCAGGTCGTCCTCGGTTCGGGCTACAGCATGTACAAGCACATGCTCCTCGACCTGTTTCACTGGCTTCTTGAAGTTCGCCGCAGGGGCAGATCCTTTGGCCTTGGAACGGCAGACAGATTCTAGGTGACCCACCTTTTTGCAGTGCCGGCAGGTCGCGTCTTTGAATCGGCAATCGTTTGCCCGATGGTTCTTCGCTCCGCAGCGGTAGCACGAACCAGACGCAGAGTCAGTAGTAGACCTGGAAGCAGTAGAATCTGTCGTAAATTTCGCCGAAGTGGCTCCGGGTCGCCGAACCTTCTGCTTAACCTTGTTTACGGGGCTGGATTTGTCGCCGTAAACCGTCTCCTTGGCGACTCGGGCGGCTTCCTCTGTCTCGATGGCGATCTCGACAGCCCGGGCGAACGTGAGCTCTTCCACCTTTAATTTGAACAAAGCTTTGAGTACTGCTTCGTTCCTCACTGAGCAGATGAAACGCGTGCGCAGCGCCTCGTCCAGTGGATCTTTGATGGAAGAGAAATCGCAGGTGGTTGCATCCTGGCGGATTCTCGCAGCCATTTCCTGGATCGTCTCACCCGGTTTCCGCCGCATGTCGCTCCAGAACCGGAAACGCTCCCGCACGATGAAGCGCTTGGTGTCATACTGTTCTTCCATGAACTTCTCAATCTCGTCCATAGTGAGCTTGTTGATCTCCTTCCGCGGCGTCTGCTGCGCTGCCAAGTTTGAGAGAAGCTTGTAGACAGACGGAGACTGGTTCGTCAGGAACACCTGAGCCTTCTTGTCGTCGGGTATGGAGTTCGCGCCCGTGAAGGTGCAGAATCTGGCCAAGTAGTCGGGCCAGAGCTCGGACGTGGCGTCGAATGGCGAGAAACCCGGAGTCGACGTCGTCACATGTGTCGGCAAAGCTGCAGCCTGGGACTGGTCCGCTGCAGGCTTTAGAGACCGAATGAGGTCGAGCATCATCTGCCGGTCAGCGTTCCGCTGTTGGCGCTCTTCTTCCATCTGCTGCCGTAGGAGGCTGATTATATCCTCGTCTTGCATCGTTTCGGGCATGATTGTAGTAGCTTGATCCTTCGGTCAATAGTGACAGTCGTTGTAGATTAGACGTCCTCGAAGTTGATCAAGATCCTGCTTGCGACGCCAGAAAATCCCTGTTGTATTCTTGAAGTAACGAATACAGAGATTCCAATTGTAGTGTTGGTAAATGTAAGTATAGCGCCGAAAGGAGCACTCGGCAGTCGACTGGATAAGCGTATATTTGTAACAGCAGTATTATTAAATACTGGAAAGTTTTTGAGTGTGTGCACCGCGCGGGGGTTTCTATTTATAGCCTGGGGAGCGAGTGGGAGAACTTTCTAGAAAGTTCTCATAGATAGCCCGCGGGGGAGGCGCAGAGAAGATTCTGGAAACAACAGAGTGTTATAACAAGTGGTAGAAAGTTCTGGAAAACTATTTACGGAATTATCGTAACGAAACCCACAACAGTTACCCATAACCATATAAATAATCATTAAAATTTATGTCGAGTTAACGCATGAAATTTACTAAACCATGAAAGCATGCACCTAAGCATCCTGTTTATATACACCTGCAGTAGTGCATGATTTTATATTCTATATAAATTTATCGTACGAATTGAAAATACATATTCATGCACTTCACAAGCTTTATTCAGTTGCACAAATTAAGCAACTTCCAAGCGAAACAGCCCTTGCGGGTTTACCGACTCCACTTAATATTACTGCAAGCTTCCCTCATCTCGACATATCATAGCCGCGTGTGCTTCTTGCAGTGCTCTACCGCCGTCGCGGTTAGTCAGGCTGAAGGTGGCCCACACATGCAGTTCAGCGGATCTCGGCATCTGCTCTGTGGCCTCCCATATCTAGCTGGCAGGGCCCGGGCCAACAGGCTTCGCTGACACCGAGGCACCAGGCGTGACCACAGATAATATATAACTGTTATATATTTATCTGTGGGCGTGACAGAAGTTCTTAGCTGTGACACCGCCAGCGCAGCAGATCGGATCATCAGCCGCTGAGCAGGCGAGTTGGCACAATCTCGAGCTTCTCGGCACAGCGTCAACTTTGTAAAGTCTGTGGCGGATATAAACATAGCAGACAGGGCAAATTAAAATCACGAAATTGGTCATAATTAATATTTTACTGCTGGTAAAGTTATCGCTCGAAATTTCCGTCACTTTGAATGTTCTTAATTCAGGTCAAAATGGAACCGCACATGTATTTGTGTACATTTTGTAAGCTAATTGTGACGCGCGATTTCTTTAACACGTTGAATTAAATCTTACTGCACAAAACAACTATCATTAGTTGCGATTGGTCTTGAAAACACACAAAATTTAACTAGGGTTTAGATATAATTGCTTGCTATAATAAACAATTTTGCTTCAACCACTAAGCCTTATACAATAATATGCAGATAATTTTTGTGAGCAGCTGTCGATCAAAGCTGCAGACTGGAGCTAATTAGATTTTGCACGTTGATGTTGAAGCAATTATGACACTTTTATTGAGAAGGATTAGATAAGTACTGAAAAACTGTGTTTAAAGTTAAATGATTATGGAGAAAGTGTAAATAGAGATTATGTAATTGTGAAATTACACGTATGGCGCATTATTACGCTCGTAAAAACGAAAAATATATACGTTGTGCAATTACTTGAATATAATACATATATGCACATATTCATATCATCTTTAAAGTTGAATTTAATAGAAGAATCAGAGAGACAAATTCTATTTTCATTGAGGTGTTATTACATTGATACATTTTTTGAGTGTAGTTTCGTACAATTAATTGCAGATTAGGCCATTTCGACTCATTAGATCTATAGCTAGAAGACTAGCATGTTTTGCCCCCCTTCGGGGAGCAGAAATATTTTTAATTCGTCTTGTATATACTGTTTAGCAGCTGAATTTACAGCTTTTTAAAGCTAAAATAAACCCCCAGTTGACAATGATCCCCCAGTTGACAATGATCCCCCAGTTGATGATGATCCCCCAGTTGACAATGATCCCCCAGTTGACAATGAACCCCCAGTTGACAATGATCCCCAGTTGACAATGATCCCCCAGTTGATGATGATCCCCCAGTTGACAATGATCCCCCAGTTGACAATGAACCCCCAGTTGACAATGATCCCCAGTTGACAATGATCCCCCAGTTCACAATGATCCCCTTGTTGACAATGATCCCCCAGTTGACAATGATCCCACAGTTGACAATGATCCCCCAGTTGATGATGATCCCCCAGTTGACAATGATCACCCAGTTGACAATGATCCCCCAGTTGACAATGATCCCCCAGTTGACAATGATCTCACAGTTGACAATGATCCCCCAGTTTACAATGATCCCCCAGTTGACAATGATCCCCCAGTTGACAATGATCACCCAGTTGACAATGATCTCACAGTTGACAATGATCCCCCAGTTGACAATTATCCCCCAGTTGACAATGATCCCCCAGTTGACAATGATCCCCAGTTGACAATGATCCCCCAGTTCACAATGATCACCCAGTTGACAATGATCCCCCAGTTGACAATGATCCCACAGTTGACAATGATCCCCCAGTTGACAATGATCTCCCAGTTGACAATGATCCCCCAGTTGACAATGAACACCCATTTGACAATCATTCCCCAGTTGACAATGATCCCCCAGTTGATAATGATACCCCAGTTGACAATGATCCCTCAGATGACAATGATCCCCCAGTTGACAATGATCACCCAGTTGATGATGATCCCCCAGTTGATAATGATACCCCAGTTGACAATGATCCCCCAGTTGACAATGATCCCCCAGTTGACAATGATCTCCCAGTTGACAATGATCCCCCAGTTGACAATGAACACCCATTTGACAATCATTCCCAAGTTGACAATGATCCCCCAGTTGATAATGATACCCCAGTTGACAATGATCCCTCAGTTGACAATGATCCCCCAGTTGACAATGATCACCCAGTTGACAATGATCCCCCAGTTGACAATGATCCCCCAGTTGACAATGTTCCCCCAGTTGACAATGATCCCCAGTTGACAATGATCCCCCAGTTCACAATGATCCCCTTGTTGACAATGATCCCCCAGTTGACAATGATCCCACAGTTGACAATGATCCCCCAGTTTACAATGATCCCCCAGTTGATGATGATCCCCCAGTTGACAATGATCACCCAGTTGACAATGATCCCCCAGTTGACAATGATCCCCCAGTTGACAATGATCTCACAGTTGACAATGATCCCCCAGTTGACAATGATCCCCAGTTGACAATGATCCCCCAGTTGACAATGATCACCCAGTTGACAATGATCCCCCAGTTGACAATGATCCCCCAGTTGACAATGATCCCCCATTTGATGAGGACTCCTTATTGATGATGATGCCCAGTTGACAATGTTGCCCAGTTAATTTTTATATTAGCTTCTTTTGTAGAAAATTGAGAAGAACAACAATTAAATGATTATTAGGCAAAATATTTATCATACAAATTATATCATTATGACGTTATGAGATAACAAACTCAAAATTCAATTCAATGACAAAAGAAAAATTTTGCCATGATTCAAACGCTGGTTTAGCCATGATTCAGACTCTGGTTTAGCCATGATTCAGACTCTGGTTTAGCCATGATGCAAACTCTGGTTTAGCCATGATTCAAACTCTGGTTTAGCCATGATTCGGACTCTGGTTTAGCCATGATTCAGACTCTGGTTTAGCCATGATTCAGACTCTGGTTTAGCCATGATTCAGACGCTGGTTTAGCCATGATTCAGACGCTGGTTTAGCCATGATTCAGACTCTGGTTTAGCCATGATTCAGACGCTGGTTTAGCCATGATTCAGACGCTGGTTTAGCTATGATTTAAACTCTGTTTTAGCCATGATTCAGACTCTGGTTTTGCCATGATTCAGACTCTGGTTTAGCCATGATTCAGACTATGGTTTAGCCATGATTCAGACTCTGGTTTAGCCATGATTCAGACCCTGGTTTAGCCATGATTCAAACTCTGGTTTAGCCATGATTCAGACTCTGGTTTAGCCATGATTTAAACTCTGTTTTAGCCATGATTCAGACCCTGGTTTAGCCATGATTCAAACTCTGGTTTAGCCATGATTCAGACTCTGGTTTTGCCATGATTCAAACTCTGGTTTAGCCATGATTCAAGCTCTATTTTTGCCATGATTCAAACTCTGGTTTAGCCATGATTCAGACGCTGGTTTAGCCATGATTCAAGCTCTATTTTTGCCATGATTCAAACTCAGGTTTGCTATGATTTATGATATTTTATTTACGAAATGAAAAAAAAAATCAAAATAATCTTCAATCACTACTGGCTGAAAAGTAGTCTAAATGATTTGACGCAGTGCAGAATCGAACCCTAGCCTAGCCTATAACCTATTCCTAGTGCCTACACATCGGCTATTCCGACTGTTGGTTGGTGGGTGCAAAAATCAGCCTTATAAAATGAATTCTCAAAGTTCTGGCTTTGTACAATGAAGTGAGAAAATAGAGTACACTCAGTCTCGCGGTTGGTTGTGTACATTTATTTCAAATTTGTCTCCAGAGTGCAGGCTTCTAACTCAGTCAGCGAGGGGGTGTTGCGCAATTTGACGATGCAATTCCAATTCAGCGGCAGTGAGTAAAATTCTCAATAGGCCAAGATGGTTTGACCTTTGAAAAATCATGTTTTTCGAATATTTAATCCCTTTAGCAATAAAGTTAGGCTTAATAAAAATACGTGTAAAATTGTCCCCATATTTGGCATCTTTTGGTGAAGAAATGGTGAAAATCGGTTGAGCCGTTCGGGAGAAAATCAATTACAACCAAGTAAGTAAACAGTTCATTTTTAGTATATTAGACTAGCAAGTTTTGCCCCCCTTCGGGGAGCACTACTGGTCAGACAAAAAAATCTTGTGCAATGCAGAAGGATAAAACACCTGAAAGCAAACAAAAACGTAAACTCATTTCGTCAGTCATAATTTCCCTGATTGCGAATATACGTTATTGCGAGTCAACGAGAATCAGAATTCTCACTAAATACAAAAATAGTCAGGCTGAGCTTGAATACATTCTGAGACATTCGGTCAGTACACCAAGAGCCCCATTGGGGCAAAAATAACCCAAGTAACTTCCGTTTGATACAACTCAGCTTAATGCTACTGGGGTACATGTGAATACTATCCCCTCAGCAATAAAAAACGAATGTCCCCCCCCTCAGCAGCAGAGAACTAATTTCCCCCCTGCAGCAAAGAACTAATTCCCCCCTAATTCCCCCCAGCAGCAGAGAACTAATTTCCCCCCTGCAGCAGAGAACTAATTCCCCCCTAATTCCCCCCAGCAGCAGAGAACTAATTCCCCCCAGCAGTAGAGAACTAATTCCCCACAGCAGCAGAGAACTAATTCCCCCCAGCAGCAGAGAACTAATTCCCCCTAATTCCCCCCAGCAGCAGAGAACTAATTCTCCCCAGCAGCAGAGAGCTAATTCCCCCTTAATTCCCCTCAGCAGCAGAGAACTAATTCCCCCCAGCAGTAATTCCCCCCTAATTCCCCCCCCAGCAGCAGAGAACTAATTCTCCCCTAATTCCCCTCAGCAGCAGAGAACTAATTCCCCCCTAATTCCCCTCAGCAGCAGAGAACTAATTCCCCCCTAATTCCCCTCAGCAGCAGAGAACTAATTCCCCCCCTAATTCCCCCCAGCAGCAGAGAACTAATTCCCCCCCTGCAGCAGAGAACTAATCCCCCCCCTGCAGCAGAGAACTAATCCCACCAGCAGCAAATAACCATTTTTAACCAATAAACGAATTAAAAAACTTTTAGACGCATTTAGAAAAGCGGTAATTACTGGACACATTTAGAAAACTCTTGAAATCATTTAGAAAATTATTAAACACATTAAAAAACTACTGGAAACATTTTGAAAAACGATTTACACCTTTAAAAAACTATTTAACACATTTAGAAAACTGATAAACACATTTAGAAAACAGTTAAACACTTTTAGACAAATGTTAAACACATTTAGAAAACTAATATAAACGTTTAGAAAACTGATAAACACATTTAGAATTCTGGAAAAAAACATTTAGAATACTGGAAAACGGATTTAGAAAACTGTTAAACATATTTAGAACACTGGAAAACGCATTTAGAAAACAGGTAAACACATTTAGAAAAATGTTAAACACATTGCGAAAACTGTTGAACACATTTAGAAACCTATAAACACATTAAAAAACTTTTAGACACATTTAGAAAGCTGTTAAACACATTTAGAAAACGGTTAAACACTTTTAGAAAACTGTTGGACACATTTAAAAACTGTTAAACACATTTATAATACTGGTAAACACATTTAGAAAACTATGTAAACACATTAAAAACTGTTGGACACATTTACAAAACTGTTAAAGACATTTAGAAAACTGTTAAACACATTTAGAATACTCGTAAACACATTTAGAAAACTGATAAACACATTTAGAAAACTGGTAAACACATTTAGAAAACTGATAAACACATTTAGAAAACTGGTAAACACATTTAGAAAAATGTTAAACACATTTAGAATAACTGGTAAACACATTTTGAAAACTGATAAATATATTTAGAAAACTGATAAATACATTTAGAAAACGGTTAAACACTTTTAGAAAACAGTTGAAGACTTTTAGAAAAATGTTAAACACATTAAGAATACTGGTAAACACATTTAGAATACTGATAAATACATTTAGAAAACTGATAAATACATTTAGAAAACGGTTAAACACTTTTAGAAAACAGTTGAAGACTTTTAGAAAAATGTTAAACACATTTAAAATACTGGTAAACGCATTTTGAAAACAGGTAAACACATTTTGAAAACAGGTAAACACTTTTAGAAAACAGTTGAAGACTTTTAGAAAAATGTTAAACACATTTAGAATACTGGTAAACACATTTTGAAAACTGATAAATACATTTAGAAAACTGATAAATACATTTAGAAAACGGTTAAACACTTTTAGAAAACAGTTGAAGACTTTTAGAAAAATGTTAAACACATTTAAAATACTGGTAAACACATTTTGAAAACAGGTAAACACATTTAGAAAACTGGTAAACTCAATTAGAAAACTGGTAAACACATTTATAATACTGGTAAACACATTTAGACTACTGGTAAAAACATTTAGAATACTGGTAAACACTTTTAGAATACTGGTAAACACATTTAGAATACTGGTAAACACTTTTAGAATACTGGTAAACACATTTAGAATACTGGTAAACACATTTAGAATACTGGTAAACACATTTAGAATACTGGTAAACACATTTAGAAAACTGGTTAACACTTTTAGAATACTGGTAAACACATTTAGACTACTGGTAAAAACATTTAGAATACTGGTAAACACATTTAGAATACTGGTAAACACATTTAGAATACTGGTAAACACATTTAAAATACTGGTAAACACATTTAGAATACTGGTAAACACTTTTAGAATACTGGTAAACACATTTAGAATACTGGTAAACACATTTAGAATACTGGTAAACACATTTAGAATACTGGTAAACACATTTAAAATACTGGTAAACACATTTAGAATACTGGTAAACACTTTTAGAATACTGGTAAACACATTTAGAATACTGGTAAACACATTTAGAATACTGGTAAACACATTTAGAATACTGGTAAACACATTTAGAAAACTGGTAAACACTTTTAGAATACTGGTAAACACATTTAAAATACTGGTAAACACATTTAGAATACTGGTAAACACATGTAGAAAACTGTAGGACAATTAAAAAAAAAAGTTGGACATTTAAAAAACTAAAAAGGTAAACACTTTTAGAATACTGGTAAACACTTTTAGAATACTGGTAAACACATTTAGAATACTGGTAAACACTTTTAGAATACTGGTAAACACTTTAAGAATACTGGTAAACACTTTTAGAATACTGGTAAACACATTTAGAATACTGGTAAACACTTTTAGAATACTGGTGAACACTTTTAGAATACTGGTAAACACATGTAGAAAACTGGTAAACACTTTTAGAATACTGGTAAACACGTTTAGAATACTGGTAAACACATGTAGAAAACTGTAGGACATTTAAAAAACTGTTGGACATTTAAAAAACTGTTGGACACTTTTCTCGATTGAAATTTTGTTAAAGATTTGATGATTTATATGTTGTAGTAAGAAAGGAGTAGATGTCTCAATATATCGTTGAATTGAAGTCTGCTATGCACATTTTACCTATTCAAATCAAACACACACACACACACACGGGTGAGAAAAGCTGTGATGTAATCTATTTATAAATTCGTACTGACTGTCTCGTCAGTGGGGTTGACATAGCTATGTACATTTGACACAGTGAAATTCTTATCAGTGTACTCACTATTAACAAAACTGGCCCTGATGCAATCAATAAAATTGGCAGTGGAATGCACGTTGACAAAACTGGCTCTGATGAAATGCATTAAAAATCCTATCTAAAACAGTTTTTCGAATATTTAATCCCCTTAACAATGAAGTTAAGCATATTAAAAATACGTGTAAAATTCTGCCCATATTTGGCATATTTTGGTGAAGAAATGGTGAAAATCGGTTGAGCCGTTCGGGAGAAAATCAATTACAAGCAACCAAGCAACCATTTCATTTTTAGTATATACTAGCTGCCTTCGCTACCCTCTGGGTAGCCTCACTGGAGTTCTTATCAGTTCGTTATCAAAACTGGCTCTGATGCAATCATAAAAATTGGCACTGGAGCCTCACTGTGCACAAGCTGAAAACAAGAATGCATTAGAAAAGCCTATTTAAAACTGTTTTTCGAATATTTAATCCCCTTGGCAATGGAATTAAGCTTAATAAAATTACGTGTACCGATTCCGGCCCATTTGTGATCTTTTGGCGAAGGAATTTTGAAAATCGGTTGAGCCGTTCGGGAGCTAGTCGATTGCAAACATACAAACATACAAACATACAAACAAGATTTTCATTTTTAGTATATTAGACTAGCTGCCTTCGCTACCCTCTGGGTAGCCTCACTGGAGTTCTTATCAGTTCGTTATCAAAACTGGCTCTGATGCAATCATAAAAATTGGCACTGGAGCCTCACTGTGCACAAGCTGAAAACAAGAATGCATTAGAAAAGCCTATTTAAAACTGTTTTTCGAATATTTAATCCCCTTGGCAATGGAATTAAGCTAAAAAAAAATACGTGTACCGATTCGGGCCCATTTGTGATCTTTTGGCGAAGGAATTGTGAAAATCGGTTGAGCCGTTCGGGAGCTAGTCGATTGCAAACAAGCAAGCAAGATTTTCATTTTTAGTATATTAGACTAGCAAGTTTTGCCCCCCTTCGGGGAGCAGAAATACTTTTAATTCGTCTAGTATATACTTTTTAGCAGCTGAATTTACAGCTTTTTAAAGCTACAATGATCCCCCAGTTGACAATGATCCCCCAGTTGACAATGAACCCCCAGTTGACAATAATACCCCAGTTGACAATGATCCCCCAGTTGAAAATGATCCCACAGTTCACAATGATCCCCCATTTGATGATGATCCCCCCGTTGATGATGATCTCCCAGTTGACAATGATCCCGCCCGTTGACAATGATCCCACAGTTGACAATGAACCCCCAGTTGACAATGATCCCCCAGTTGATGATGATCCCCCAGTTGACAATGATCCCCCAGTTGACAATGATCCCCCAGTTGACAATGAACCCCCAGTTGACAACGATCCCCCAGTTGACAATGATCCCCCAGTTGACAATGATCCCCCAGTTGACAATGAACCCCCAGTTGAAAATGATCCCACAGTTGACAATGATCCCCCATTTGATGATGATCCCCCCGTTGATGATGATCTCCCAGTTGACAATGATCCCGCCCGTTGACAATGATCCCACAGTTGACAATGAACCCCCAGTTGACAATGATCCCCCAGTTGATGATGATCCCCCAGTTGACAATGATCCCCCAGTTGACAATGATCCCCCAGTTGACAATGAACCCCCAGTTGACAACGATCCCCCAGTTGACAATGATCCCCCAGTTGACAATGATCCCCCAGTTGACAATGAACCCCCAGTTGACAATGATCCCCCAGTTGACAATGATCCCCCAGTTGACAATGATCCCCCAGTTGACAATGATCCCCCAGTTGACAATGATCCCCCAGTTGACAAAGATCCTCCAGTTCACAATGATCCCCCAGTTGATGATGACTCCCCATTGATGACGATCCCCAGTTAACAATGTTCTTCCAGTTGACAATGTTCCCCCAATTGACAATGATCCCCCAGTTGATGATGATCACCCAGTTGACAATGAACCCCCAGTTGACAACGATCCACCAGTTCACAATGATCCCCGAGTTGACAATGATCCCCCAGTTGACAATGATCCCACAGTTGACAATGAACCCCCAGTTGACAACGATCCCCCAGTTGATGATGATCCCCCAGTTGATGATGATCACCCAGTTGACAATGATCCCCAAGTTGACCATGATCCCCCATTTGATGATGATTCCCCAGTTGACAATTATCCCCCAGTTGAACATTACCCCCCAGTTGACAATGATCCCCCAGTTGACAATGATCCCCCAGTTGACAATGATCCCCCAGTTGACAATGATCCCGCCGGTTGACAATGATCCCACAGTTGACAATGAACCCCCAGTTGATGATGATCCCCAGTTGATGATGATCACCCAGTTGACAATGATCCCCAAGTTGACCATGATCCCCCATTTGATGATGATTCCCCAGTTGACAATTATCCCCCAGTTTACCATGATCCCCCAGTTGACGATTATCCCCCATTTTACCATGATCCCCATTTTGATGATGACTCCCCAGTTGACGTTGATTTTTCAAACGCTGGGTAAGCCAAGATTCAAACTCAGATTTCGCCATGTTTTAAACCCTGGTGGGCTATGATTCAAACTCTCGTTTTGCCCAGTTCACAATGATCCCCCAGTTGATGATGATCCCCCAGTTGATGATGATCCCCCAGTTGATGATGATCCCCCATTTGAAAATGATCCCCCAGTTGACAACGATCCCCCAGTTGACAATGATCCCACAGTTGACAATGATCCCCCAGTTGAGAATGATCCCCCAGTTGAGAATGATTCCCCAGTTGAGAATGATTCCCCAGTTAACAAAGATCCCCCAGTACACAATGATCCCCCAGTTGATGAAGTCTTCCCATTGATGATGATCCCCAGTTAACAATGTTCCTCCAGCTGACAATGTTCCTCCAGTTGACAATGATCCCCCAGTTGATGATGATCACCCAGTTTACCTTGATCCCCATTTTGATGATGACTCCCCAGTTGACGTTGATTTTTCAAACGCTGGGTTAGCCAAGATTCAAACTCAGGTTCCGCCATGTTTTAAACCCTGGTGGGCTATGATTCAAACTCTCGTTTTACCATGATTCAAACTCTAATTTAGCCATGATTCAAACTCTGGTTTAGCCATGATTCAGACGCTGTGATGATTTAAAGTCTGCTTTAGCCATGATTCAAACTCTGTTTTAGCCATGATTTAAACTCTGGTGTAGCCATGATTCAAACTCTGGTTTCGCCTTGATTCAAACTCTGGTTTAGCCATGATTCAGACTCTGGTTTAGCCATGATTCAAACTCTGCTTTAGCCATGATTCAGACGCTGGTTTAGCCATGATTCAGACTCTGGTTTAGCAAGCATTTCATTTTTAGTATAGTGGATTTGTACATTCGCCTTTGTACCTGTACAAACTGTACCCTGTCAATACAGAAATTTCTGTATTGAATGCAGCAGCCAATCGCAAATGTAAGCGATAATCTCATTTAGCATTCAGCTTAAAAACGTGAAACATACGTGAAACATACAAAAGAAAAAATGTTACTTAGCACACTGACTGTTACTGAAAGTAGCAGGTGGCATCCATTAAGACAATTAATTTGCCAGCCGCACTGGGGACTCGAGCCGGGGAATCCTAGCCTAACCTAGCCTAAGTGCCTACCAGCTGGCTATCCGACCGTTGATGTGAGGGCACAAAAATCTGCATATTTATGTTTGAATCTCTCACTGCTAGCTAGCTAAGAAGTGTACATTTTAGTGCGTCTAGGCTAGCAATGAATAATTCAGCCAGCCAGGGTAAGCGGGACCCACAAATACACACGATATGCACATTTAGCACTGGGCAATTCATTTGGCCGGCAGGAAAGGTCCACACGCACATTGATGCGCATGGATTTTTTAGCCTATGCAGAAAAGAGGGTAAGAGAGTAAATTGAACTTGGGCACTGCTGATGCAATCTAATGAAATGAACACTTTTAGCAAGCCAGAGCAGCCGAGCATGTTTGAACTTGAATGAACTTTGCAAAAAATACAGTTTTCTGTCAATTTAACAGTCTTAATATAAACAGAATTCAACCAATTTTAAGCCACACCACCGGCTGAAAATTTCGAATCGAATTCAACAAATCCGGTTGAAAATGGTCCAGGCATTCAGCTTAAAACGTGAAACATACGGACAGACAGACAGACAGACAGACAGACATAGGCAGAAACATACACAGATTTAGGTATTAGAAGACTTCGCAAAAAGCCAGCCTTATCGACAAAGTTTTGGGACAGGTTATCGTACAGGTGACACCCCTTATCGTACAGCTTGTAAAACCCAACCCGACAAGGTGACACATATTTTCTCGTACTGGGGACACCCTTATAGTACAGGTGGCAACCCCTTATCGTACAGGTGACATTCTTATCGGACAGGCGACACCCCTAATCGTACAGGTGATACCCCTTATCGCACAGGTGAAAACCATTGTCGTCTAGTGACACAACATATTGCACAGGCGAGACACCTTTTATATCGGACAGGTGACACACCTTATTGGACAGGTGACACACCTTATTGGACAGGTGACACCTTATTGGACAGGTGACACACCATATCGGACAGGTGACACACCATATCGGACAGGTGACACACCTTATTGGACAGGTGACACACCATATCGGACAGGTGACATACCTTATTGGACAGGTGACACACCTTATTGGACAGGTGACACACCTTATTGGACAGGTGACACACCTTATTGGACAGGTGACACACCTTATTGGACAGGTGACACACCTTATTGGACAGGTGACACACCTTATTGGAGAGCTAGGTGACACACCATATCGGACAGGTGACACACCTTATTGGACAGGTGACACACCTTATTGGACAGCTAGGTGACACACCATATCGGGCAGGTGACACACCTTATTGGACAAGTGACACACCTTATTGGACAGGTGACACACCTTATTGGACAGCTAGGTGACACACCATATCGGACAGGTGACACACCTTATTGGACAGGTGACACACCATATCGGACAGGTGACATACCTTATTGGACAGGTGACACACCTTATTGGACAGGTGACACACCTTATTGGACAGGTGACACACCTTATTGGACAGGTGACACACCTTATTGGACAGGTGACACACCTTATTGGACAGCTAGGTGACCATATCGGACAGGTGACACACCTTATTGGACAGGTGACACACCTTATTGGACAGGTGACACACCTTATTGGACAGGTGACACACCATATCGGACAGGTGACACACCTTATTGGACAGGTGACACACCTTATTGGACATGTGACACACCTTATTGGACAGGTGACACACCATATCGGACAGGTGACACACCTTATTGGACAGGTGACACACCTTATTGGACAGATTGAGGATACATATTATCAGCTATTACTGCAATCGTACTCAATTAGTTAAAATGTTTTTAATTTCTATTGTGTTTTTTTGTATTTTATTTTCAGATCAGTAACAATTTTGAAAGCATTCAGCTGCATGTTAGGTTAATAAGTGCTAATTAATCTGTTACATGCACGCAGCTTGCAATTAAATTTGCGAGTCACAATTGAAAATTTAAACTTTTTTATCGCACCTTGCTCCTGTCGTAAACTTCGATGGCCAAGTCCATAAAAGCAGGGTTACCTAAACACTCAACTGCCACTTTTCCTGCAGTGTCAACTTTTATTATTGTCGAAAATATAATAATAATATATATTATCATGGCTTCTAGAAATCATCAGTCTGTGTTTCTACTGGCAGTCATCATGTCCTGCTCTGTGGCTACTCAACTAAACAGTACTTCTACTGTTCGCGAGCTGATTACAACTCCGGTGCCTGCTGCTGAGACTAAAACTCCACTGACAGAAGCGACTTCAACATCAGTGCCTGAAGTGACTTCAACATCAGTGCCTGAAGCGACTTCAACATCAGTGCCTGAAGTGACTTCAACATCAGTGCCTGAAGTGACTTCAACATCAGTGCCTGAAGTGACTTCAACATCAGTGCCTGAAGTGACTTCAACATCAGTGCCTGAAGTGACTTCAACATCAGTGCCTGAAGTGACTTCAACATCAGTGCCTGAAGTGACTTCAACATCAGTGCCTGAAGTGACTTCAACATCAGTGCCTGAAGTGACTTCAACATCAGTGCCTGAAGTGACTTCAACATCAGTGCCTGAAGTGACTTCAACATCAGTGCCTGAAGTGACTTCAACATCAGTGCCTGAAGTGACTTCAACATCAGTGCCTGAAGTGACTTCAACATCAGTGCCTGAAGTGACTTCAACATCAGTGCCTGAAGTGACTTCAACATCAGTGCCTGAAGTGACTTCAACATCAGTGCCTGAAGTGACTTCAACATCAGTGCCTGAAGTGACTTCAACATCAGTGCCTGAAGTGACTTCAACATCTTTAACAGAACCTACAGTGGAACCAACGCAAGAACCTACAGTGGAACCAACGCAAGAACCTACAGTGGAACCAACGCAAGAACCTACAGTGGAACCAACGCAAGAACCTACAGTGGAACCAACGCAAGAACCTACAGTGGAACCAACGCAAGAACCTACAGTGGAACCAACGCAAGAACCTACAGTGGAACCAACGCAAGAACCTACAGTGGAACCAACGCAAGAACCTACAGTGGAACCAACGCAAGAACCTACAGTGGAACCAACGCAAGAACCTACAGTGGAACCAACGCAAGAACCTGAAGTGAAACCAACGCAAGAACCTGAAGTGGAACCAACGCAAGAACCTACAGTGGAACCAACGCAAGAACCTGAAGTGGAACCAACGCAAGAACCTGAAGTGGAACCAACGCAAGAACCTGAAGTGGAACCAACGCAAGAACCTACAGTGGAACCAACGCAAGAACCTGAAGTGGAACCAACGCAAGAACCTACAGTGGAACCAACGCAAGAACCTACAGTGGAACCAACGCAAGAACCTGAAGTGGAACCAACGCAAGAACCTGAAGTGGAACCAACGCAAGAACCTGAAGTGGAACCAACGCAAGAACCTGAAGTGGAACCAACGCAAGAACCTGAAGTGGAACCAACGCAAGAACCTGAAGTGGAACCAACGCAAGAACCTACAGTGGAACCAACGCAAGAACCTACAGTGGAACCAACGCAAGAACCTGAAGTGGAACCAACGCAAGAACCTGAAGTGGAACCAACGCAAGAACCTGAAGTGGAACCAACGCAAGAACCTGAAGTGGAACCAACGCAAGAACCTACAGTGGAACCAACGCAAGAACCTGAAGTGGAACCAACGCAAGAACCTGAAGTGGAACCAACGGAACCAATTTATAAGACAGATGAATCTGAGACTTACAACTACAATCTTGATAACATTCTGGCGTCCTTAGACCCGGAAGAGCCGGATCTAAATCTCCCAATGTGGCCTGGCTCTCCAGTCGATGAAGTTTCATTCAACTGCGGTCGTAGAAAGTGTCCATCAACTTATAATCCGGTTTGCTGCAATGGCATAACGCATTTCAACTACTGTTTAGCAACATGCTTCTGGGAGGACAGCTGCCCAGATCCTATGATTGGCGAGTGCCCATACGACTAGGAATTTTTGTTTGAATTTTTTATATGTCAAGGCGATCCAATCCCCACATTATGCAACTGCGGGTGGTGTCCAACAGCTCATACTATTTGTGTGTGTTTCACTGCTGTCCGTTTACTCAAATGTTCTTCATGTTAACTTTTATTAATTTCAAATACAATATCAGCTGGTATTTTTTTAATTAACAATACGACAAAAGCTACGGGCAAAACTTGCTTAAAATAACTTTTTACTATAGAATACTACTTACTGAGAGTAGAAACATGAATATATTTTATCGAGTTGCGGACCTTCAAATTTATCAAAGAAAACTAATTTATTAATATTAAACAGCCAGTTGCAAGCTCGTTGCATTAAAATCATTCGAAAGCAGTAATACGAGTACTAAGTATTAAAATCCTGGAAAGGAAAGAAATTATGGAAACTTAGAAACTAGTTAGGTCGAAGTGCAGGACAAACGAGACCGAGATAAGATGTGCTTGAGACTCCCCCAACGTAAAATCAACGTTTTAGAAACTGGGGTATAATAATCAATTTGTAATCAATTGTAATCAATTTGTAATCAATTTGTAACCAATTTGGGGTATAATAATCAGTTTGATAATCAATTCGACAGATAACATGAGACATTGAGAACTCAACTCAAGCCATTTTTCAACACAGTACGAGTCTACGAGAGTACAAAAGGAGTGACATTTTTTATGTTCATTAGTTAAGACATAATAAGCACTCGTTTGATGTAATAGATCATGTCTTAGATCATTACTAATATTATATTTTTTATCACTGCTTGGTGGAACATCGCTTCCAAATTTTACCCTATAAAGGGCCGTTTAAAGGAAAAAAATTGTTCGTAGTAAATGTACTCCTGAATTTTGAAAAACTCAATCCTTACTTATAAATTGGTAGCTTCTTTGATGAAAAAATATGGCATGAAGCCTACGTATTCAGTGGCCTATGTAAAACTGCTCTATTACAGTCGGTCCTGAAATGGGCCGTTTTAGATATAAAACTAATGCGAATTATAACACTCATAAACTTCTTTAAAAAGGTAAATAAAAACGTTAATATATATTGCCATGTTAAAATTCTGCATGGTTGTAAATGAGCTTGAATACTTAGGTAAAACTATATATTTCTCTACTATCACAACTTTTTTTGCTATGCTTTGATTTGCTATGCGTTGCGTAGCTTGTAGCTTATTTAACTTTACTAGCTACGATTGTATAGTAACTTCAAGGTTTGTTTAGTCCAAGAAAGGTTTGTTGGGCATTTCTATATGATATACCTTATTTAGTCGAAAAAATTGACTGAAGATCTATATATATAAAAGTGAAAACTCTGTCTGTCTGTCTGTCTGTCTGTGTGCAACCTTTTGTCTTTATAGACGCCGAAACCGCTCAACCAAATCGCACCAAACTTTGCACATACCTAAAACCACCTACGCTGAGTGCAATAGGCTACTCAAATTCCCGAAAAATCATTTCCTTCCTGCTCAAAAGTGCAAAAAACTGCTCAAAAATCGTAAAAAAATCACTCAATTCGACATATCGTCGCCCCAATTTGTCAGATTTTCTCCAAATTTGATCCACTTACACTTTACATGTTTTCCAACAATGCTGTCAATTTTGAACATCTCTACTCAATCCAGAGCAAAGCTGCATCATCTCAAAGTGAGTCACTTTTTGTTTTCCGAGGACAGCCACCCCAACTCCCCTCCGCCACTCTGCGGGCCAAATTTTATTACAGCCACCCCCTCCCTTCCCCGGGCGCCGAAGCCCCAGACTGTACATTGTATTTCAAGCCGTGAATGTACACAGCCCAAACCCCTAGACTGTCTACTGGCCCCCAAGCAGCACTGAGACTGAGTGCGGTGAGTGCGGTGGCGTCCCAGTGCGCAGCTAGGCTCTCCGGTCGATATTTCTTTCCAGCCAGCCTGGGATAGAAGAAAGAGAGAGGCTGGCGATCAACTGATGGGTGGTGTCACTCTGCTGCTGTCTGGAGACTTTAGACAGACGCTGCCTGTGATTCCGCGTGGCACTCCTGCTGATGAGATTAATGCTTGCCTAAAATCATCTCACCTGTGGCCATCGGTTGTGAAGTTGCACCTACGAACAAACATGAGAGCTACAATTCAAGGAGACGAAACAGCTCATGAGTTCTCTGCCAATCTATTGCGAATCGGCAATGGTCTGCTGGAGATTAGCACCGAGGATGGGCAGTCATCGATCGCTACAATCGGAACCATTGTGCAGTCAGTGCAGGAGCTCAAGGCAAAAGTTTACCCAAACCTGATGGTTCGATATGCTGACGTTGACTGGCTGTCAGAGAGGGCAATTCTGTGTCCTAGAAATGATGCCGCCAACGAAATTAACTACCAACTGCTTCAGGAGTTGCCAGGTGCAGTTTTCACCTACAAGTCAATTGATACAACGTTGACTGATGACACCGCTGTGGAGTATCCTGTTGAGTTTCTGAACTCTCTAGATCCTCCTGGAACTCCATCGCACAACTTGCAGCTGAAAGTTGGGGCACCAGTTATGCTCCTCCGCAACCTGAATGCGCCAAGGCTGTGTAACGGCACCAGACTGATAGTCAGGCGGCTCTTCCCACACGTGATTGAGGCCACGATAATGACTGGATCTGGCAGAGGAGAGTCTGTGTTCGTTCCCCGGATTCCAATTATCCCCACGGACCTGCCATTTCAGTTCAAGCGACTGAAGTTCCCTGTGAGAGTGTGCTTTGCGATGACTATTAACAAGGCTCAGGGACAGTCGCTGAAGGTGGCTGGCATCAACCTGGAGACTCCTTGCTTCTCGCATGGGCAGCTTTATGTCGCCTGCTCCCATGTTGGAACTCCAGCTGGCCTATTCATTTTCGCACCAAGGGGAAGAACGAAGAATGTGGTGTATCCCCAGGCCTTGAGGTGACTCGCAAGCAATTAATAGAAAAGTAGTCACGAATTGACCTTGACCTGTCTAACTCTGAACTCTGAAACAGTTTAATTTTGTTTCTTTGACATTGTTATTGTTATGCCATGGCTATTTTCCTTATGTATACGCGTGTACATGCATACTGTATACAGAGGCAGATTTAGGGGGGGGCGGGGGGGCAGTCGCCCCCCTAAATTTTAATCATGGGAATAAGATGCCCCCACCAGGGGCGCCAGTGCTGCGACTGGCGCCCCTTTTCGGCCGCTGGCGCCCCTTTTTCAGCCGCTGGCTCCCGTTTTTCAGCCGCTGGCGCCCTTTCTTGGCTCCTGGCGCCCTTTTTTGGCCGCTGGCACCCCCTCTGTGATTCTCATGGCGCTCCCCTGACAGACCGCCCCAAAACAAAATTCCTGGATCTGCCACTGACTGTATAGAGGAGTGGCTAAAAGACATGTTTCTAAAGAAGTAATCAAGAGGGGGCTGTTTGGACAAACTTTTCACTTATTTTTTACTTAAAACGCCCTTAAACAAACTCTTCACTTTTCATTAATGCAGTAAATAAATAAATGGTGACCTTCACTATAAAGTTAATACAGAGACGTGAATTGCTTACTGCTTTGCTTTAAATTTCTGCCCCAAAAACAACGGGCAAAAAAAGCAAGTTATAAATAATTAAAGAAGATAAAGCAATTTTATGTTCAATTTTATTAAAGAAAAACTGGGTGATCGATAATTTTGCTCATGGCGTCAGCCAATAAGAAGCGAGCAAAGCTTGAAGGCTTATAAAATGCCAATGCCATAAAACACTTCGAACTCATACCCAAGACTTAACTATCAACTTCAAACATAAACCTTCGAATCGTTAGTAAACATGTCTGGACGCGGCAAGGGCGGCAAAGGCCTCGGAAAGGGCGGTGCTAAGCGCCATAGAAAGGTTCTGCGCGACAACATCCAGGGAATCACCAAGCCGGCAATCCGTCGCCTGGCACGCCGTGGTGGTGTTAAGCGCATCAGCGGCCTCATCTACGAAGAGACTCGTGCCGTGCTCAAAGTCTTCCTTGAGAACGTCATCCGCGACGCTGTGACCTACACTGAGCATGCCAAGAGGAAGACTGTGACCGCCATGGACGTCGTCTACGCTCTGAAGCGTCAGGGTCGCACTCTGTACGGCTTTGGCGGCTAACTAAGTAAATGTCTAAATAAATCGTATTCCTCGAGCATCAAGCTGATGTTGCAACTTAAAATTTAACAATGAACGTTAAAACGGCCCTTTTCAGGGCCACCACATGTCATTGATGTCTTACATTTGCAAGTCTGTTAGACTGGTTACAAGCACAATAAAAAACTAATTGTGCAACACAATACAAAGGACAAAATACTGTCGCAAGAAATAAAGTAGTGATTCTTAATGCAATGTAAGCTAATTATCATTGCTGGAGTTCCTAATTACTTAGTCGATTATATAAAGTTTCAAATAAGAATAAACTACACTATAGATAGGTACAGACTGAAACGAGAGTACTGAAAAGCTTTCACTGTGCAAGTGAATTTATAAGATAAGACGGGTATGGCTGTAGATAAATGATGGTATATTTATTTATTTACTATAGTTCTGTCCCGATTCAAAATATGAAAATGTCACGAATAAACTTTTAAAGACCAAGCGCAACATCAATTTTCAAGTGTACAAGTACAACTGTTTTCCGTTAAAATAGTAGCATTAATTGCAGCATTTATCCAATCATCTGTAATTTAAATTTTATTCTTACGAGCTTAATACAATAAACTATCAATCCTATTAACGTTAAATTATTTCTTGTCTC
Organism: Macrostomum hystrix; assembly: GCA_950097015.1. Lineage (NCBI taxonomy): Eukaryota > Metazoa > Platyhelminthes > Macrostomidae > Macrostomum > Macrostomum hystrix. The sequence continues at coordinate 2,863,759 of CATNEN010000031.1, read as the reverse complement.
TTAGTTCGCTGCATGAGTTCCATGGAGTGTGTTTCGGCCCTTCGCCCGTTCAAATCGGTACGACAACCAGCTGATGCTGGCACCCATTTAACTGCTGGGTGAACTGAAGCAATGCAGAGTTAAGTGTGTCTCTCGCTAAAGGACACAAAATGTTCCAGTGAAGTCGGGAATCGAGCCCCCCCATCGAACTTGAAGTCGTAGGTCTGACTCTCTAAACACTAAGCTACAACCCCTTTTGAATAAGCTGGGCATTGCTAATGCCAGGAAAATTAATAAAATATCGGGATACGGGATTGCAATTATCCGGCGGCCCCTACAAAACATAAGAATTTGAGGATGCCATTAAATGACTTACTCGACCATAAAGCAAGCTGTTTGCCAAATGGCACCCTGTGCCTTATTTCTGCATTCATTCTGAATGACCATCCGCATTGGTCATGTAGTATTATTGCTCAACACACCATTTATTTAAACGTGCACTTGGCATGAGTACAGCAAAATTTGCAACAGGTTGAAGTTTAAAATAAAATTAAATTTTGTAAAATTTATAACAGAATCAAAGCAAAACTAATTGTCTCACTTCTCAGCTTATGCAAACATCAATTAATGGCGGCGCCAACACATGGCATTTACAAGGGCCCCACACTTCAGTAAAATTTGCGTCTTTTTAACTTGACGTCTTTGCCTTCAGTGACTTCGCAACCTCCAATATCTTCAGCACTTGACGACCATCATCGATTTCCACTTTAAAGCAACCCGAGCCACATTGCTAGAAGCTGAGCAGATTTTTGCCTTCCTATTTCATCTTTATCTCCATTCTTCATCTTTATCTTCATCACTATCACCATCATCATCTTCATCATCATCACCACCATCATCATCATCATCATCATCATCAGATTCGTCTTCGAAATATTGGGCAGCTTCTTTTCGGCTCTGAGAGCCAGTGGATTTTTTCGGTCCACAGCTTTTATGACCCCCTTTCCTGCATATGCTGATGTTTTATTTGCACGAGAGCTAGCCTCGAGTGCCTTTACCATCCTCATCTTTGCCGCTTCTGTCTTCAGTATCTTGTGGTGTTTCTTTCCGTTGATTATTAGAGCCTCGAGTGCCTTTTCCGTCCACATCCTTGTCTTTTCTGTCTTCAGTATCTTGTAGTGTTTCTTTCCGTTTATTATTAGAGCCTCGAGTGCCTTTTCCGTCCACATCCTTGTCTTTTCTGTCTTCAGTATCTTGTAGTGTTTCTTTCCGTGTATTATTAGAGCCTCGAGTGCCTTTTCCATCCACATCTTTGCCTCTTCTGTCTTCAGTATCTTGTAGTATTTCTTTCCATTTATCAGAGAGCCTCGAGTGTTTTTACCGTCCACATCCTTGCGTTTACAGTCAACATACTTCACGTTTTCGGCGTCGGCATTCTTGGTTTTACTTTTTTTATTTTGCTTTGGTAATTTTCTGAGTCAAATCGATCTTGACTGAGAACACAATTTACATCGGCTGGGTCGGAAATAAGGTTAGCGCTCCGCGAACTCATGTAGTTGTTCGCCGCAATAGAAGACCTTTTTATCGCAAATTTTGATAATTGGCATCTATTATAGTAAATGATAGTACCATAGACAGCTGCCACGAGCTGAGGATTGCCAGTAAGAAAGAAGCTCCAGTCAATCCGGTTGCATGCCGAAATTGTTTGCCCGCTGTCGAATTTGAAAGCCCCACTGTGCATTTTCTGGCCATAGACACCAATGGGAGGGGATGGGAGACTGACACATAGACCCTTGCCGAAATTCAAAGCCCGCTGTCCAAAATTGAACGCAAAAAGCTATAGTAAATGAAATAGTAGAGCTAAAGGTTTGACATTTATTACTTCGGCATTTTTTAGAGTATCTGTGTTGACTAATCTTAAGCTTTCAAACCATAGTTACCACAGACTAAACCTACGCACTTTTGCAAAGTTCTTGAGTATAATGAGTAAATAAACAGCGGCCCGAGTGCGTGACAACGATTGTTTTGCTGGTAGGCTGGTAGGCGCGAGCAAATAACAATCGTTGTCACGCACTGGGGCCGCTGTTTCTTTTCATTGTATTGCTATTGGACGATCAAATCGTATGAACTGTCTGTGGCATAGAAAAGTGAGACGCTCATAGCAGGGGGGTGTGAAGAAAACTTGAAGAAAACTTTGATGTCTATGGTAGAGTGTATTCATACCTCTTCTCATCTAGGTTCAATGCCGAATGGCAAACAAACAATGAATTGTAACGCATAAAAACTACAAATAATGATCGTCAAATAGTGATACAATGTGCATAACTGTGCACTCTAACATCTTGTTGCTTAGAGTATGAGCGTATTAATTCTCATACCATGCAATGTCTCCCACTCAAGTGCTGAATCCTTCTCATCCTGAATGACTATCCTTCTCTATCTTCTCATTCTGTTGCATTATTATTATCCTTCTGAATACTTCTGGGCCCCTGTTTATCATCTTGTGTTCATCTTGTGCTTTTTTAGGATATTATACTGAGTTTCTCGCTAGGAACTACAATTCAGAATGAGTTTTCTGCGTTTAAGAAAGCCGGTTGAAAAACAGAGACTATATAAAGCTGCATGCTGAAAATTTGACACCAAAACTCATTTTTCATTTCACCTACAGCGATAACATACTCGTGCAGTTCTGAGTAGCTTAGCATAGAGGATTGCACAGGAAAACCTTTTTTAATCAACTTTAGTAGAAGATCAACAACAAAAATCAAGTCTAAAAGTGCACATTGCTGCGCATGTACCTACTGATTTGAGTGGGAATTTAAGACAATGCTTCTGTGAAAGGCAAGACCAAGCAACCGCATGCCGTAATGACATCAAATGTCTCTTTCTCATCTCAACTTCATCAGGAATCTCTAATCATGCATCTCATCTCATCTCATCTCTTCTCATCTCATCTCATCTCATCTCAAATCATCTCATATCATCTCATCTCATCTAATCTTATCTCATTTAATCTCATTTAATCTCATCTCATCTCATCTCATCTCAAATCATCTCATCTCATCAAATCTAATCTAATCTAATCTAATCTCATCAAATCTAATCTAATCTAATCTAATCTAATCTAGTCTAATTTCACCTAATCTATTCTCATCTTATCTCATCTAATGTTGTCTCATCTAATCTCAACTAATCTTGTCTCATCTAATCTAATCGAATCTCATTTGATGTCACGACATAAAAAATGTCTCTTCTAAGTGATGAATGCAAATCAACGGCCCAGTGCTTCTGCACAGCCTCTAGTCTATGGGCAGTCATGTTTATGAAATAATTTATGTAGAAGATAATACATAGAGTTTAGGGATGTATTTTTCTTAAACCCCTCGGGCCTTCGGCCCTCGGGGCTTAAATCACTTAAATTCATGCGCTAAAAATACAACCCGCAAATTTATGTAACAATCAGTAAGAAATCTCCGGGTTGTATTTAATTACAACCCGCAAATTGGCCATACACTTCAATACTGTATTGGGGGTGTGGGGGCGAAGCCTCCACATTCTATACCATAGACATCTATATATATAAAAGTGAAAACTCTGTCTGTCTGTCTGTCTGTGTGTGTGTGTGTGTGTGTGTGCAACCTTTTGTCTTTATAGACGCCGAAACCGCTCAACCAAATCGCACCAAACTTTGCACATACCTAAAACCACCTACGCTGAGTGCAATAGGCTACTCAAATTCCCGAAAAATCATTTCCTTCCTGCTCAAAAGTGCAAAAAACTGCTCAAAAATCGTAAAAAAATCACTCAATTCGACATATCGTCGCCCCAATTTGTCAGATTTTCTCCAAATTTGATCCACTTACACTTTACATGTTTTCCAACAATGCTGTCAATTTTGAACATCTCTACTCAATCCAGAGCAAAGCTGCATCATCTCAAAGTGAGTCACTTTTTGTTTTCCGAGGACAGCCACCCCAACTCCCCTCCGCCACTCTGCGGGCCAAATTTTATTACAGCCACCCCCTCCCTTCCCCGGGCGCCGAAGCCCCAGACTGTACATTGTATTTCAAGCCGTGAATGTACACAGCCCAAACCCCTAGACTGTCTACTGGCCCCCAAGCAGCACTGAGACTGAGTGCGGTGAGTGCGGTGGCGTCCCAGTGCGCAGGGCTCTCCGGTCAATATTTCTCTCCAGCCAGCCTGGGATAGAAGAAAGAGAGAGGCTGGCGTACAGTGCTTTGCTAAAATACAAGACGGTTATCCGCTGTATCGACGGAGATCACGTGAGGATGGCGGCTTTACCACTCGCATTATTCTATGCAGCCATGGGAATGAAGAGATCGATCTGGACAACAGATGGGTCGTTCCCTACTGCCCGCTACTGTCCAAGGTGTTCAATCCACACATCAACGTTGAGTACTGCAACTCTGTTAAATCAATCAAGTACATTTGCAAGTACGTGAACAAGGGTAGCGACCAAGCAGTGTTCAACATTGAGGGACCTGGAGGCATAGTAAACGAATTTGACGAAGTCAATCGCTTCAAGAGCGGAAGGTATCAGCTTAGAGATGCCAAAAACCGGCCCTTTTTGAGAACCGGTTAACCGGTTTGAAAACCGCCTTTTATAAGAAAACCGGTCTTTAAAAACCGGTTTGTGTGCCAAGTTTTTAAAAAGCACTAAATAAGCATAGAAGATAGAACTTATATACAATCGTGAATTTGTTAAAGGTGTGCGTGCCGATTAATAAAAATAAAAGCTTCTTGGAATTATTAATTTTAAATTAGTTATAGTTAGGTTTCGCAGAAATTGAATATCGCGCCAATTCAAATTTTCCGTGGACTTTCTTCGGAATCGTTCCGTAGCCAATGCGAACTAAATGCGAACTAAAATAAAGACCCAATGCGAACTTAATATAAATAGAGATTTAGTTCGGATCAGTTCGTAACTAATTCGCGAACTCTTAATTTTGCTGAATAATTAGATTACTTTAAACTTAATGATGCACTGGTAGCAATGATTGATTAATTTGATGATTTTGGCCAAGGTAAACTGGTCACAGTCTCGAAATGGCGGTACCCTGGGATGGTTAGATTAGAAACGGCGAACCCTTGATGTTTTTAGGTTTAGACTTAGATAGTTTTAGATTAGGCCCCAATTTAGATTTATACATCAAGTTCAACTTAGATTTAATTTTAAGTTTAATGTTCAATTTGAAAGGACTTAGTAGCGCTGCCACCACGAAGCAAATTTTGTTACCAGTTATTTTGTCTTAAAAGTGCAAAAATTGTGACTCTGTGAGACATAATTAAAATAAAAAACCATTAAAAACCGTCAAAAACGGACAAAAAAACCGGGTTTTTTAGAACCGGTTTTCCTGCTAAAAACCGGTTTTTTAAACCGGTTTAAAAACCGGTTGGCATCCCTATATCAGCTCTAACGAGGCAATGTGGCGAATCTTCGGATTCTCTATTCATGAACGCCACCCAACTGTCATGCACCTCAGTGTGCACCTGGAAAACGGTCAGAGAGTATACTTTACGGAGGAGAACATCCAGCAGCGTGCTCAAAGGCCACAGGACACTACTCTTACTGCTTTCTTTAAGTTGTGCGCTGAAGACCCCTTTGCCAGGACTTTGCTGTACCACCAGGTGCCTGCCTATTACACATGGAACGCCTCTTCGAAAGGATGGAAGCGGCGGGTTCAAGGCGCTGCAGTTCCGGGCCATCCTGAAATACGACAGACTGATGCATTAGCCAGAGTACACGGTGCACCCAAACCACAGTGAATGCTACTACCTGCTACACACCGTGATTGGTCCGACGTCATTTAGACACATTAGAACGGTGGAAGGCCATACCTGCCAAACTTTTCATGAAGCATGTCAGCGACTGGGACTGCTGGAAGAGCTGGATGACCAGGAGCAGCTGGGACAGTTCATAGAGGAGAATGAGCCCCGACTCATGCCTGAGCAGCTAGAGGCGTACCGCGAGCTATTGCGCAGAGTCAACAACAACGTTGGTGGCATGGTTTTTCTTGATGCTCCAGGTGGCACAGGAAAAAAATTTCTAATCAACCTCCTTCTGGCAAAGGTCAGGCAACGAGGCGACGTTGCCATTGCTGTAGCTTCCTCTGGAATTACAGCCACCTTGCTGCCAGGCGGTCGCACTGCCCACTCAGCACTGAAGTTGCCGCTTGATCTGTCTTGAGCGGAGAATCCGCTGTGCAACATCAAGAAAAACACAGGCACTGCCAGAGTGCTTCAGGCTTGCAAGCTTATCGTCTGGGATGAGTGTACCATGTCCCACAAACTGGCATTTGAAGCACTCAGCTTAACTTTGAAAGACCTGCGCAATAGCAATCAACTGATGGGTGGTGTCACTCTGCTGCTGTCTGGAGACTTTAGACAGACGCTGCCTGTGATTCCGCGAGGCACTCCTGCTGATGAGATTAATGCTTTCCTAAAATCATCTCACCTGTGGCCATCGGTTGTGAAGTTGCACCTACGAACAAACATGAGAGCTACAATTCAAGGAGACGAAACAGCTCATGAGTTCTCTGCCAATCTATTGCGAATCGGCAATGGTCTGCTGGAGATTAGCACAGAGAATGGGCAGTCATCGATCGCTACAATCGGAACCATTGTGCAGTCAGTGCAGGAGCTCAAGGCAAAAGTTTACCCGAACCTGATGGTTCGATATGCTGACGTTGACTGGCTGTCAGAGCCAGTACGCCCTTAAACAAACTCTTCACTTTTCATTCATGCAGTAAATAAATAAATGGTGACCTTCACTATAAAGTTAATACAGAGACGTGAATTGCTTACTGCTTTGCTTTAAATTTCTGCCCCAAAAACAACGGGCAAAAAAAGCTAGTATTTTATAAAGACAGACATAAGACAGATAAATAGCAGCAAAGCCTAACTGAAACAAATTTAACTTGTACTTAAAAGTTACACTACAGTTTACATCCCTTAACTAATGGCAGAACGAAGACTTATTTTAAACCCGTTAGTTGATTATTCTAAAGAATATGTCGGAGACTATGATCCAAATAAGCTTACGATGGACGATTTAGACCTACTGCTGGACGCTGGTGAAGATTTGCGAAACCCTTACGCATTGCAAGAGGTGCGGTCGTCGCGTGAAGAACCTGGTCCATCAACGCTGCCCAAGGACTTGACTCTCGATATGGTTCGATCAGTTAATGAGTCGACAAAGCCTGCCAATACCGCCAATCGGAACAAGTGGTCCGCTGGCGTCTTTGATAGGTGGCGCTCTGGCCGTTCCAACGATTCTATTCGTGCTGTGCAAGAACTTAGCGATGATGAGCTAAACGAATTCCTTCCTGTTTTCATTCATGAAGTTACCCGTGCCGATGGGACTCAATATCCGCCAAACACACTCGTGTCAATTGTTGCTGGTCTGCAACAAACTATCTGCAAGGTGCGTAAAGTTGATTTATTTCGCAATGAGCGATTCAGCATTGTGCGTGAAAGTCTGGACGCCGCCATGAAGATTGGGATAAGAAATGGCTTAGGACTAGCCAGGAAATCTGCTGAAGTTGTTGGCTATGAAGATGAGGAGAAACTTTGGGAGAAAGTGTTAGGCGACAAAGATCCTACGAGTCTGATCAGAGCTTTGTTTTATCTTAACGGCTTGCATTTTGCTCTACGTGGCGGTGAGGAACATAGTGCCCTGTGCATTTCGCAATTCAGTGTGCAAGAGCGAGAGGGACAGAAATGTATTGTTTACAAAGAGATGGCCACGAAGACGAATGCTGGTGGATTGCGCGACACTCGCTTCAAACCAAAGGAAGTTCTTCACTTCGCCAATGCAGCCAATCCGGAACGTTGTCATGTTCGGCTTTTCGAGCTTTTTAAGAAAGTCAGGCCTAGCCAGAGTAATAGATTTTACCTTCTGCCGCTGAAGCAACCATCGGAGAAGCAATGGTACTCGAATCGTCCAATTGGCAAAAACATCCTGACAAAGTTTCTGCATGAAATGTGCACTGAAGCCGAGATTTCTGGCCACAAGACTAATCATAGTCTACGCGCTACATGTGCTACACGTCTTTACCAAGCTGGCGTTGAAGAACAGCAAATAATGGAACGAACAGGTCACCGAAGTTTGGCTGGAGTCCGCACGTACAAGCGGACGTCCGACATTCAAATCGCCAATTTCTGCGCTGTATTGGACACTAAAATACTACGCGAGGCTGAGACAGACGCAGCTAGCGTCCGCGGTGAGCGTCAGCTGAATTTCAGTTTTAATAACTGCTCAGTCATAATAAAAAATTGATTACATGCATGCGATGAACCCAACTGTTAATAACAAAGAACTGATCTACCTTAAGTCGAAACAAACTAACATAAGTAAACTAAGCTACCTTGTTGCCCACCAATAAGACCTGCAAATTTTCGTTTTCCAGTTATAAGATTCTCGAGATTCATAATCTCGTTTTTTGTCATCCAGAATGAAATATAAAATATACAACTCGAAAAAATACAAATTCTAGCTCGTTGTTTTGTGTCTATGGTAAAAATACATCCCGGAAAAGACCTTCGCAGGGATTTAATGTCATATACTATTTATTTTGCGAAGTAAGCAAGGCTTGACATTGCCATGCACACCATAGATGATTGCGATTGGCTTAGTAGAGGCAGCTGGCAGCGATTAGCACATATTTTTCTTTAATTCTGTCTTAGTGAATGATTCAATGAATATTTAATCCTGTCAAAGCAACACCTCAGTTCTGCCCACGCCAAAGTTAGCAGCTATTATTGATAGCATTGGCCAAACATGCTAGTGGGCGGGAAACAGAATTCAAAGCAGCTAAGGCCATCAGCCATCAGCCTGAATGTGCAGTCTGTGGTTCTCAAACCCCAGATGGAGTGCTTCACCAAGGAAGATTCCAGGGAGAATCTTAGAAACTTCCCAAAAGGGAGAAATAGAGTGAAATTATTGTGAAAATCTATTTCGCACCTTACGGAGTGGCAGAGTGGTCCAACGTGATTGCCTCTCGCAACAAGTTCCCTGAGCTCGATTCCGCAGCAAAGCAAACATTAATTTGGGCCGCAGCCGCAAAGAGAAGGCTTGGGGCTTGTAGTGCAATTTACGCATTTGAGGGCCAACCTCCAAGGCACAGTGAAGTGTCACAGCTTGACGATGAGACAGTCAGTGCAGATGTACACACCTGTGTGAGTTTATGCTCAGGAGTCAGCGAAACGGGCAGAATTGCCTCCTCGCTGGCTGTGGGTCTAGTGTCGCCAAATAATGGGCCATTGCCCATAGCCGTCCTGCAATTATTATTACTATTAGTATAGTAGTCCCAAATAGAACTTCTGTAGCAGTCCCAACTAGAATCCCTGTAGCAGTCCCCACTAGAATCCATGCAACAGTCCCCACTAGAATCCCTGTAGCAGTCCCTACTAGAATCCCTTTATCAGTCCCTACTAGAATCCCTTTAACAGTCCCCACTAGAATCCCTTTATCAGTCCCTACTAGAATCCCTTTAACAGTCCCCACTAGAATCCCTTTTTCAGTTCCTACTAGAATCCCTGTAGCAGTCCCTACTAGAATCCCTGTAGCAGTCCCTACTAGAATCCCTGTAGCAGTCCCTACTAGAATCCCTGTAGCAGTCCCTACTAGAATCCCTGTAACAGTCCCTACTAGAATCCCTGTAGCAGTCACTACTAGAACATCTGTAGCAGTCCCTTCTAGAATCCCTTTATCAGTCCCTACTAGAATCCCTTTAACAGTCCCTACTAGAATCCCTTTATCAGTCCCCACTAGAATCCTTGTAGTAGTCCCCACTAGAATCGCTGTAGCAGTCCCAACTAGAATCCCTGTAGCAGTCCCTACTAGAATCCCTGTAGCAGTCCCTACTAGAATCCATGTAGCAGTCCCAACTAGAATCCCTTTATCAGTCCCTACTAGAATCCCTTTATCAGTCCCTACTAGAATCGCTGCAGCAGCCCCTACTAGAATCCCTGTAGCAGTCCCTACTAGAATCCCTGTAGCAGTCCCTACTAGAATCCCTTTATCAATCCCTACTAGAATCCCTGTAGCAGTCCCTACTAGAATCCCTGTAGCAGTCCCTACTAGAATCCCTGTAGCAGTCCCTACTAGAATCCCTTTAACAGTCCCTACTAGAATCCCTTTATCAGTCCCCACTAGAATCCCTGTAGTAGTCCCCACTAGAATCCCTGTAGCAGTCCCTACTAGAATCCATGTAGCAGTCCCAACTAGAATCCCTTTATCAGTCCCTACTAGAATCCCTGTAGCAGTCCCTACTAGAATCCCTGTAGCAGTCCCTACTAGAATCCCTTTATCAGTCCCTACTAGAATCCCTTTATCAGTCCCTACTAGAATCGCTGCAGCAGCCCCTACTAGAATCCCTGTTGCAGTCCCTACTAGAATCCCTGTAGCAGTCCCTACTAGAATCCCTTTATCAATCCCTACTAGAATCCCTGTAGCAGTCCCTACTAGAATCGCTGCAGCAGTCCCTACTAGAATCCCTGTAGCAGTCCCTACTAGAATCCCTGTAGCAGTCCCTACTAGAATCCCTGTAGCAGTCCCAACTAGAATCCCTTTAACAGTCCCTACTAGAATCCCTGTAGCAGTCCCTACTAGAATCCCTGTAGCAGTCCCAACTAGAATCCCTGTAACAGTCCCCACTAGAATCCCTTTATCAGTTCCTACTAGAATCCCTGTAGCAGTCCCAACTAGAATCCCTGTAGCAGTCCCTACTAGAATCCCTTTATCAGTCCCTACTAGAATCCCTTTAACAGTCCCTACTAGAATCCCTGTAGCAGTCCCTACTAGAATCCCTTTAACAGTCCCTACTAGAATCCCTTTATCAGTCCCTACTAGAATCCCTTTATCAGTCCCTACTAGAATCCCTCTATCAGTCCCTACTAGAATCCCTGTAGCAGTCCCAACTAGAATCCCTGTAGCAGTCCCTACTAGAATCCCTTTATCAGTCCCTACTAGAATCCCTTTATCAGTCCCTACTAGAATCCCTTTATCAGTCCCCACTAGAATCCCTGTAGTAGTCCCCACTAGAATCGCTGTAGCAGTCCCAACTAGAATCCCTGTAGCAGTCCCTAATAGAATCCCTGTAGCAGTCCCTACTAGAATCCCTGTAGCAGTCCCAACTAGAATCCCTGTAGCAGTCCCTACTAGAATCCATGTAGCAGTCCCAACTAGAATCCCTGTAGCAGTCCCAACTAGAATCCCTGTAGCAGTCCCTACTAGAATCCCTTTATCAATCCCTACTAGAATCCCTGTAGCAGTCCCTACTAGAATCGCTGCAGCAGCCCCTACTAGAATCCCTGTAGCAGTCCCTACTAGAATCCCTTTATCAGTCTCTACTAGAATCCCTTTATCAGTCTCTACTAGAATCCCTTAAACAGTCCCTACTAGAATCCCTTTAGCAGTCCCTAATAGAATCCATTTATCAGTCCCCTCTAGAATCCCTGTAGCAGTCCCCACTAGAATCCCTGTAGCAGTTCCTACTAGAATCCCTGTAGCAGTCCCCACTAGAATCGCTGTAGCAGTCCCAACTAGAATCCCTGTAGCAGTCCCAACTAGAATCCCTTTAGCAGTCCCAACTAGAATCCCTGTAGCAGTCCCTACTAGAATCCCTTTATCAGTCCCCACTAGAATCGCTGTAACAGTCCCCACTAGAATCGCTGTAGCAGTCCCAACTAGAATCCCTGTAGCAGTCCCAACTAGAATCCCTGTAGCAGTCCCTACTAGAATCCCTGTAGTAGTCCCAACTAGAATCCCTGTAGCAGTCCCTACTAGAATCCCTGTAGCAGTCCCAACTAGAATCCCTGTAGCAGTCCCTACTAGAATCCCTTTAACAGTCCCTACTAGAATCCCTTTAACAGTCCCTACTAGAATCCCTTTATCAGTCCCTACTAGAATCCCTGTAGCAGTCCCAACTAGAATCCCTGTAGCAGTCCCTACTAGAATCCCTTTATCAGTCCCTACTAGAATCCCTTTAACAGTCCCTACTAGAATCCCTTTATCAGTCCCCACTAGAATCCTTGTAGTAGTCCCCACTAGAATCGCTGTAGCAGTCCCAACTAGAATCCCTGTAGCAGTCCCTACTAGAATCCCTGTAGCAGTCCCTACTAGAATCCATGTAGCAGTCCCAACTAGAATCCCTTTATCAGTCCCTACTAGAATCCCTGTAGCAGTCCCTACTAGAATCCCTGTAGCAGTCCCTACTAGAATCCCTTTATCAGTCCCTACTAGAATCCCTTTATCAGTCCCTACTAGAATCGCTGCAGCAGCCCCTACTAGAATCCCTGTAGCAGTCCCTACTAGAATCCCTGTAGCAGTCCCTACTAGAATCCCTTTATCAATCCCTACTAGAATCCCTGTAGCAGTCCCTACTAGAATCCCTGTAGCAGTCCCTACTAGAATCCCTGTAGCAGTCCCAACTAGAATCCCTGTAGCAGTCCCTACTAGAATCCCTTTAACAGTCCCTACTAGAATCCCTTTAACAGTCCCTACTAGAATCCCTTTATCAGTCCCTACTAGAATCCCTGTAGCAGTCCCAACTAGAATCCCTGTAGCAGTCCCTACTAGAATCCCTTTATCAGTCCCTACTAGAATCCCTTTAACAGTCCCTACTAGAATCCCTTTATCAGTCCCCACTAGAATCCTTGTAGTAGTCCCCACTAGAATCGCTGTAGCAGTCCCAACTAGAATCCCTGTAGCAGTCCCTACTAGAATCCCTGTAGCAGTCCCTACTAGAATCCATGTAGCAGTCCCAACTAGAATCCCTTTATCAGTCCCTACTAGAATCCCTGTAGCAGTCCCTACTAGAATCCCTGTAGCAGTCCCTACTAGAATCCCTTTATCAGTCCCTACTAGAATCCCTTTATCAGTCCCAACTAGAATCCCTTTAACAGTCCCTACTAGAATCCCTGTAGCAGTCCCTACTAGAATCCCTGTAGCAGTCCCAACTAGAATCCCTGTAACAGTCCCCACTAGAATCCCTTTATCAGTTCCTACTAGAATCCCTGTAGCAGTCCCAACTAGAATCCCTGTAGCAGTCCCTACTAGAATCCCTTTATCAGTCCCTACTAGAATCCCTTTAACAGTCCCTACTAGAATCCCTGTAGCAGTCCCTACTAGAATCCCTTTATCAGTCCCTACTAGAATCCCTTTATCAGTCCCTACTAGAATCCCTTTATCAGTCCCTACTAGAATCCCTCTATCAGTCCCTACTAGAATCCCTGTAGCAGTCCCAACTAGAATCCCTGTAGCAGTCCCTACTAGAATCCCTTTATCAGTCCCTACTAGAATCCCTTTATCAGTCCCTACTAGAATCCCTTTATCAGCCCCCACTAGAATCCCTGTAGTAGTCCCCACTAGAATCGCTGTAGCAGTCCCAACTAGAATCCCTGTAGCAGTCCCTAATAGAATCCCTGTAGCAGTCCCTACTAGAATCCCTGTAGCAGTCCCAACTAGAATCCCTGTAGCAGTCCCTACTAGAATCCATGTAGCAGTCCCAACTAGAATCCCTGTAGCAGTCCCAACTAGAATCCCTGTAGCAGTCCCTACTAGAATCCCTTTATCAATCCCTACTAGAATCCCTGTAGCAGTCCCTACTAGAATCGCTGCAGCAGCCCCTACTAGAATCCCTGTAGCAGTCCCTACTAGAATCCCTTTATCAGTCTCTACTAGAATCCCTTTATCAGTCTCTACTAGAATCCCTTAAACAGTCCCTACTAGAATCCCTTTAGCAGTCCCTAATAGAATCCATTTATCAGTCCCCACTAGAATCGCTGTAGCAGTCCCTACTAGAATCCCTTTATCAGTCCCCACTAGAATCGCTGTAACAGTCCCCACTAGAATCGCTGTAGCAGTCCCTACTAGAATCCCTTTATCAGTCCCCACTAGAATCGCTGTAACAGTCCCAACTAGAATCCCTGTAGCAGTCCCAACTAGAATCCCTGTAGCAGTCCCTACTAGAATCCCTGTAGTAGTCCCAACTAGAATCCCTGTAGCAGTCCCTACTAGAATCCCTGTAGCAGTCCCAACTAGAATCCCTGTAGCAGTCCCTACTAGAATCCCTTTAACAGTCCCAACTAGAATCCCTTTAACAGTCCCTACTAGAATCCCTTTATCAGTCCCTACTAGAATCCCTGTAGCAGTCCCAACTAGAATCCCTGTAGCAGTCCCTACTAGAATCCCTTTATCAGTCCCTACTAGAATCCCTTTAACAGTCCCTACTAGAATCCCTTTATCAGTCCCTACTAGAATCCCTGTAGTAGTCCCCACTAGAATCGCTGTAGCAGTCCCAACTAGAATCCCTGTAGCAGTCCCTACTAGAATCCCTGTAGCAGTCCCTACTAGAATCCCTGTAGCAGTCCCAACTAGAATCCCTGTAGCAGTCCCTACTAGAATCCCTGTAGCAGTCCCTACTAGAATCCCTGTAGCAGTCCCTACTAGAATCCCTGTAGCAGTCCCTACTAGAATCCCTGTAGCAGTCCCTACTAGAATCCCTTTATCAGTCCCTACTAGAATCCCTGTAGCAGTCCCTACTAGAATCCCTGTAGCAGTTCGTGTTGCAGAATCTTAGGATGGCAATGCGGAACACATGAAGATAGTAAGAATAGTATTTTTTACTCGATTTTATTTTCCAAGCTGAATTTGGGCAAAACACGGAGCACACGCCGACCTTCGGAGGATGAAACTTTAGTGCTCACTCTCAAGGCCGGATCATTGAGGATCGAGACATCGAAGATGGACCAATCTCGGGGGGATCATGGGGATAATCTCCTGGGATAATCGATAATCTTAAAGGGATTATCGAGGGATTATCAATAGTGATCATTGGGAATAATCAGGGATTATCACCAGGTGATCATTTAGGATAATCTTCAAGGTGATCATGTGGGATAATCTCCAATGTGATCATTTGGGATAATCTCCAAGTTATTAATTTGGGCTAATCTCAAAGGTGATCATTTGGGATAATATCTAAGGTGATAATCGAGAATCACCAAGAATCGTCTTTAAGGATCTTCGGAGAGACAGAATCATCCGTTTAAGAAAAAGCATTCAAGATCCCCTAACCCAGAGTATCATGTCAGTTAATCTCAGCATCAAGTACAGTCTGCGGTGGAGACGCCGTCTGTCCCTTCAGTCGAAGGGCGACACGCACATGAACAAGGCGGTGTTGTAGGGGTCGGCAGGCACATCCACCAGCCCCTTGACTTCCGTGCCGCCACCGAAATAGACGCCGATAAAGTCCTCGCCAGGCGGCAGATTGTTCGGATCGCCGGGCCAGAAGAAGCTCATGTCGACGGTCTGGTTGCAGCGGCTCCAGTAGAAGCCTTCCGCCGGCTCCGAACTTCCGGGCAGCTGAGCGCCCGATAGGAAGAAGGACGAGGCAAAGCGGGCGCTGAGGACTCGAACCCATGCCATCTCGCTGGCCGTCAGGGCGTCGGCGAAGCCGGCAAGAACTCCGGGCTCGGCCGCTGCGAGTGTCTTGAAGGCCATCCAGCTGTGGGAGCCAAAGGCCAGACGATAGCTCAGTCCACACCTGACAAGGAATGGGATTGCGATCAAACTGCCCTAAAGTCTGCTAATGAGGATTATCTTAGCTTCAGTGTTATTAACTCCGTTACCACATCACGTCAGTATCTCACCTGCCATCTGCCATCAGTGTCTCACCTGTGATCTGCCATCCGTGTCTCCCCTGTGATCTGCCATCCGTGTCTCCCCTGTGATCTGCCATCAGTGTCTCCCCTGTGATCTGCCATCAGTGTCTCCCCTGTGATCTGCCATCAGTGTCTCACCTGGAATTTCCATAGGTATCCGGGCACAGTCGGCCAGGTGACAGACCGGGTCTTCGCCGCACAAAAACTTTGCCAGTTCGATTGCAGGCGCCGCAGTTTTCCAGGGGGCGGCTGCACTTGTCGAAAACGAACAGGCGGCAAGGACCATCTTCCGGCGGTTCGAAGGCCTGGCAGTTGTCGAGTGTGGAACAGTAATAAGCGCAGGCAGGAGTTGTTCTAGCCAACGACGTGGCAACTTCGACTGTGTGCTGGCTGAGGATGCACAGCGAGCCCTGGATGAGCTGGAAGCCGTCGATACCAGCGTCCGCACATTCGCAGCCGGCGAAGAGTAGAAGAAGCAGCCAGGCAAGCAGAGTTGACTCCATACTGCGATTTTTCAGCGGCAAACCTTTGTGCAGGGCGGATTTGACTGTGTCAGGGGCGGATTTGACTGTGTGGGGGCGGATTTGACTGTGTCAGGGGCAGATTTGACTGTGTCAGGGGCGGATTTGACTGTGTCAGGGGCGGATTTGACTGTGTCGGGGGCGGATTTGACTGTTTCGGGGGCGGATTTGACTGTGTCGGGGGCGGATTTGACTGTTTCGGGGGCGGATTTGACTGTTTCGGGGGCGGATTTGACTGTGTCGGGGGCGGATTTGACTGTGTCGGGGGCGGATTTGACTGTTTCGGGGGCGGATTTGACTGTGTCGGGGGCGGATTTGACTGTGTCGGGGCGGATTTGACTGTGTCAGGGGCGGATTTGACTGTTTCGGGGGCGGATTGGACTGTGTCGGGGGCGGATTTGACTGTGT
This sequence comes from Macrostomum hystrix, assembly GCA_950097015.1. NCBI lineage: Eukaryota > Metazoa > Platyhelminthes > Macrostomidae > Macrostomum > Macrostomum hystrix. Next base: position 2,847,164 of record CATNEN010000031.1, on the reverse strand, counting down.
CGGGGGCGGATTTGACTGTGTCGGGGGCGGATTTGACTGTTTCGGGGGCGGATTGGACTGTGTCGGGGGTGGAGTTTGCTTGGTAAGGGTGGACTTTATACTTAGGAGCGGATTACTTAATCCGTGGACCAGCTAGATAAAGTGCTGTCAAAGATTGGTCCGGGCAATAAGCTTGCTTTTACCTTTATTATTGGAACAATAAAGGACAAAACTGAGACGGATGCTCCCTTCGACTGACTGACAGGCAGTCTAGATTAGTTTTTTCACTGCAGTGAAATGAGCTTATGTGCTTGATGGCATAAATGGCCATAAATCTACTCGTTTCCATAGCAACAAACGCAAAGTTCAGGCTCATTGCACACAAATCAACATCCAGGATTGGCTGGCTAAAAATTAACCAATAGAATTGGACCTACCTGTTCTGGGACAAGATCCCATGCTGTTTACAGTCAAGAATCATTACAAAACAATCATTGAATCCCAACTTGAATCCCAACCAGAATCCCTAATAGAATCCCAACCAGAATCCCTAATAGAATCCCTACTAGAATCCATACCAGAATGCCTACTAGAATCCCTACTAGAATCCCTACTAGAATCCCTACTAGAATCCCTACTTGAATCCCTACCAGAATCCCTACCAGAAGCCCTACCAGAATCCCTAAGAGATTCCCTACTAGCATCCCTACCAGAATCCCTAATAGAATCCCTACTATAATCCCTACTAGAATCCCTACCAGAATCCCTACCAGAATCCCTACCACAATCCCTAATATAATCCCTAATAGAATCCCTAATAGAATCCCTACTATAATCCCTACCACAATCCCTAATAGAATCCCTAATAGAATCCCTACTATAATCCCTACCACAATCCCTAATAGAATCCCTAATAGAATCCCTAATAGAATCCCTACTATAATCCCTACCACAATCCCTAATAGAATCCCTACTATAATCCCTACCAGAATCCCTACCAGAATCCCTACCAGAAATCCTACCAGAATGTTATGCTGTGCGAGTTGGTATCATATAAATCATTATTGCAATGCAGTCGTTATCTGTTCATCGCGTGTCATTTCGTTTCGTTATTAATAGCAAAAGCGTTGCTGCTTCGTTTATTGTCTATGCCCCAACCTGGCGTATCCCTTTAAGTCTAAAACCCGCGCCTATCGTTCTATTATAGATCGTTTAGCTTGAAGCTGAATAATACAAGCTGGCATATAGCCTCGCCTATTCACGTCAAGTGCGCCTTCATATTATAACAAAAGCTAAGCCAATTGACTGCGCCTCATATTCATGACAATGGCGTCGCGGCTAGGTGAACTGGATCTCAACAACGCAGATCGGGCTCTCACTTGGCTAAAAGCATTCAAATCACTGGCTCGTGCTAACAAATGGACCGACACGACTGAGACACGGCAAATCACGGATCATTTCCTGTCATCCTGTGGGCTGGCTAAACTGGAAAAGCTATCAAACTGGGTCGCTCCGCGTGATGTTGAAGAAATGCTCTTTACAGACGTGGAGACTGCACTTGAAGCCTATCTTCAACCTCAAAAGCGCTTAGTTGTGGCTGAGCGGACAAACTTCTTTACGCTTCGGGAGAGTGCTGACGAGCCAATTACTCACTATCTAGCCCGGGTAAGAAAGGCAGCGACACACTGCAAATTCGACTCTTTGAAGCCGAGCGACAGCCCCGAAGAAGAGGTGGTGCGTCTCGCGCTCATTGCCGGTTTGCATAGCTCGGATCAGCAGAAGCGAGTGCTTGAAGCGATGCAGATTAAAGAGCTCACAGTCCCTGAGAAAATCGACCTCATCAGAAGCTACGAGCAAATCAACGCTTTCGTCGACATTCAGGACTCCCGCGGTAGTCAGTCACACGCGGGGCTACCATCACGAGCAACAGTGCCGGGCACGAGTGAAGACTGTCCATTACGCCAATAATGGGAGACATTCGGAGAACCTCCATTACGCCAATAATGGGAGACATTCGGAGAACCTCCATTACGCCAATAATGGGAGACATTCGGAGAACCTCCATTACGCCAATAATGGGAGACATTCGGAGAACCTCCATTACGCCAATAATGGGAGACGTTCGGAGAACCTCCAGGTTCAACAGTGCAAGTACTGCGGTGGCAAGCACCAGCGAGGAAAATGCCCTGCGTACGGAAAAATTTGCTCGAAGTGTAACAAACGCAACCATTTCGCCGCCGTCTGCCGCTCTTCTGTTCCGTCAGGCAAGGGTATACACCACGCGGAGATCACGCCTGGCAACTCCACGAACAATCAAGCGGATCTACTCCATCTGACTGATGTGGCAAGCCAAGTACATGCCATCTCTGAAGCCTCAGAGACTATGGTACTCAACGGGGTCAAGATCCCGATGCAGGTGGACACTGGTGCTTCCGTCTCTGTGCTCTCATCAAAGATCTGGGAAGGTCTGGACCGACCGCAGCTGGAAAAGTGTAACAGGCGCCTAGAGGCGTACGATGGGCATAGCCTGAAGACACTGGGTAAGCTTGTAACTGTGGTGGAGTTACGTAAGCGCCTGCATCCCGTGGAGCTTATGGTTGTTTCGTCCTCAAAGTCGTTCGGCCTCTTAGGGCGAGACTTGCTAGACTCTGACGCAATATTCCACGGATCAACAGCGTCTGCGCCACCGACAGTGGAGCCCCTGCCAACAATAAAGGGTGTCAAGGCCCACATGGAACTACTTGAGGGGGCGACGCCTCAGTTCTGCCGTGCTCGCCCGGTCCCGCTAGCCATGGAAGAGAAGATCAACGCCGAACTCGAGAAACTGCAGCAGTTGGGCGTCATTGAGCCAGTGGAAGGGTCAGAAGCGGAGATGCCGTTCAAGAAGGTAGCTGAGTGCCTGACGATTGAGAATGGTCTGTTGTACATGGGAAGACGTATCTTCATCCCGCCTCGACTGCGCCTCGAAGCATTCAAAGCGGTTCACGATACTCACTCAGGAGTTTCTGCGACATACAACCTGCTGTCTCTGACCTGCTGGTGGCCTGGAATGCATCACGACACGGAGTTTGTGCGCCAGTGCTATGCATGCGCTAAATTGAGGCCACGTCTGATGAAGTCACGCGACATTTGGCCCCCGGCATCGGCCCCATTCCAGAGAATCCACATGGATTGGGCCTTTGTGCCTGGAGTTGGGAACATTCTGATAGTTGTCGATGCCTTTTCCGGATGGATTGAGGCCTTTCCATCAAAGGATAGATCTGCCGAAAGCGTCCTGAAGTGCCTCCGAACTGTTTTTGCCGGTTTGGTGTTCCAGAGGTCGTCGTTTCCGATAACGGGGCCGAATTTACATCTGACGTTTTGTTGGACTGGCTGCAGGCAAACGGAGCGCGCAAATTAGAATCACCCCGCTATTCACCACAATCTAACGGTGCCGCGGAGACAGTGCAGACAGTTAAAAGAGCCCTTAAGGCCTGGACTCAGCGACTAACTCACTGTGACTTCCTGTCCTACTTGCAGAAAGTGCTTATGCACCACCGCATTTCCTCTCTGTGGCGCGGTAAGAGACCGGCTGAATTGCTATTTGGACGACCTACCTCTCTCTACGTTTCAACAGGGTGCCAGGGTGGTTTACAAGCCCAATGCTGATGCTCCTTCCTCCCAAGCCCAGTTCCTGATGTCGCGAGGACATAATACTTCCTGGCTGTTGGCTGGGGACCAATTGCGACTGGCGAGCAACAACCAAATCGCCCCGCTACCTGGGACTGGAGAGGAGGAGGAGAAAGCCGCTTCTGAGGTCAGGGACCAGGAGGAGCAGCCTACGAATGACCAACAGGAAGCTGGATTTGCACCGCGCAGGAGCGCGCGCGCTCGGCGCGCACCTGATAGTTTTGAGCCATGATCTATAAATTACTGTCCCATCTCAATTGAATTGGAGTCCTAACTGACAACGCACTATATGGTTTTGTTTATTCGCATTCTATAACTACTATGTATTCTCACTCGTTGGTTTCTTCTCGAGAACACACCTTTCATATCAGAAGGGGGACATGTTATGCTGTGCGAGTTGGTATCATATAAATCATTATTGCAATGCAGTCGTTATCTGTTCATCGCGTGTCATTTAGTTTCGTTATTACTAGCAAAAGCGTTGCTGCTTCGTTTATTGTCTATGCCCCAACCTGGCGTATCCCTTTAAGTCTAAAACCCGCGCCTGTCGTTCTATTATAGATCGTTTAGCTTGAAGCTGAATAATACAAGCTGGCATATAGCCTCGCCTATTCACGTCAAGTGCGCCTTCATATTATAACAAAAGCTAAGCCAATTGACTGCGCCTCATATTCATGACACAGAATCCCTACCAGAATCCCTAATAGAATCCCTACTATAATCCCTACCACAATCCCTAACAATACCTAATAGAATCCCTACTAGAATCTCTACCAGAATCCCTACCAGAATCCCTAATAGAAATTGTTGTAGGAATCCTTGCTGGAATTGTTACTGAAATCCCTTCTGAAATCCGCACTTTACAATGCCAGATCGACTGCAGAATCCATAAAGTTTGTGCATCGCAAATGCATCAAAGCCTATTGTTATAGGAGAGAGACTGCCGGCTATTGTTAGTGAATGTTTGTCTTGTGGGAGATTCTCTCTGTTCCGCCATTTTTAGCTTTCATCCTCCCTGCTAAAAAATGAATTTTGCCTCAGAAATCGCTGAATAATCTTCCGGCAGGATAACTGTGTCGGCGACAGCCAAAGTTGCAAGTTGGCCCTATTAAAATGCACTTGGAGCGAACATCTGTCAGTACTTTCTAATCATCTGTCAGTACTTTCTAATCATCTGTCAGTACTTTCTAATCATCTGTCAGCACTTTCTAATCATCTTTCAGTACTTTCTAATCAACTGTCAGTACTTTCTAATCAACTGTCAGTACTTTCTAATCATCTCTCAGTACTTTCTAATCATCTGTCAGTACTTTCTAATCATCTGTCAGTACTTTCTAAGCATCTGTCAGTACTTTCTAAGCATCTGTTAGTACTTTCTAAGCATCTGTCAGTACTTTCTAAGCATCTGTCAGTACTTTCTAATCATCTGTCAGTACTTTCTATTCATCTGTCAGTACTTTCTAATCATCTGTCAGTACTTTCTAAGCATCTGTCAGTACTTTCTAATCAACTGTCAGTACTTTCTAAGCATCTGTCAGTACTTTCTAAGCATCTGTCAGTACTTTCTAATCAACTGTCAGTACTTTCTAATCATCTGTCAGTACTTTCTAAGCATCTGTCAGTACTTTCTAATCATCTGTCAGTACTTTCTAATCATCTGTCAGTACTTTCTAATCATCTGTCAGTACTTTCTATTCATCTGTCAGTACTTTCTATTCATCTGTCAGTACTTTCAAATTATCGGTAAGTACTTTTTAAGCATCTGTCAGTACTTTCTATTCATCTGTCAGTACTTTCTATTATCTGTCAGTACTTTCAAATTATCGGTAAGTACTTTCTAAGCATCTGTCAGTACTTTCTAATCATCTGTCAGTACTTTCTAATCATCTGTCAGTACTTTCTAAGCATCTGTCAGTACTTTCTATTATCTGTCAGTACTTTCTATTATCTGTCAGTACTTTCAAATTATCGGTAAGTACTTTTTAAGCATCTGTCAGTACTTTCTAATCATCTGTCAGTACTTTCTAAGCATCTGTCAGTACTTTCTAATCAACTGTCAGTACTTTCTTATCATCTCTCAGTACTTTCTAATCATCTGTCAGTACTTTCTATTATCTGTCAGCACTTTCTATTATATGTCAGTACTTTCTATTATCTGTCAGCACTTTCTATTATATGTCAGTACTTTCTATTATCTGTCAGTACTTTCAAATTATCGGTAAGTACTTTCTAATCATCTGTCAGTACTTTCTATTATCTGTCAGCACTTTCTATTATATGTCAGTAATTTCTATTATCTGTCAGTACTTTCAAATTATCGGTAAGTACTTTCTAATCATCTGTCAGTACTTTCTATTATCTGTCAGTACTTTCTATTATCTGTCAGTACTTTCTATTATCTGTCAGTACTTTCTATTATCTGTCAGTACTTTCAAATTATCGGTAAGTACTTTCTAATGATCTGTCAGACATCTGAACGAGAAAAGCACCACGAATGTCAATCAATAAGATGAGAATCAAGAATGCTGAAAATTCGCTCGGTTTATTTACACAGCTGTTTAAAAGCAAAAGCCGGCCCATCGTTCATCAATAAAAATTCAGTTTTGCATAATAAACACTTCTTGAGTAAAACAAAGAAAAGCAAAAATTAATAAAAAAAGCAAACCAAAACGTGTCATCAGTAAGGGAGATTTACAGAACTTTCTCGTTGAATTGTCATGAGTGACTAAACAAATTAAAATAAATATTGCATAATCAGTTAGAAATCAGCTGATAAAACAAAGACTATTTACAGATTGTGTACTTCAGAAGCGTCCTAAAGAACAACTGGATTTGTCAGGAAAAATTTGTTTCTAAAATTTTGCTTTAGAAATGAGGAGAGTGTGTTAAAAAAACTATACAATAATCTATTGAAAATCAATAAAACCAATTTTACAAGAAAAAAGTTTGCAACATTCAAGAATTATATTTTATTCAGGAAAAAATTCCAACAATTATTTAAAACCATTTCTTTCAAATTCGTCGAGGTCAGCAAATTTCGACAATTTTGTCCCTTTTAAAAGGAGATTCAAAATTGGCAGGAATTGTAACAGATAAGAAAACAAACATTAGAAAATATGCCACTCTGTGCTCGAATATTGCTACTTACAACTAGTAGAACAGTAGCATATGCAGCGCATGCGCGTCAATTTTATTTAATTCGCTATTTCATTCAGTTGAACACGGAGCGCAGAATCCGGTAGGCGGCCAGGCCTAGCAGGGAGGCGGCGGCCACCGCGGCCACGCCGCTGACCAGCCGAGGCGGACTGCGGCTGAGGGCGGCCAGCTGTGGGAGGGGATAATGGGATCACAGATTGGGGATTATCAAATCAGTCCTAAAAAGTACGATACATTTTTGTCACTTATTCTACATTTTACCGGAAATCGGGTATACGTTTAAAGTAACGAAATAACAGTTACTAGAAAAATGACGATTAGTAAGTAATGCTACTGTAAAAGCAACGAAATACTAAACGTGTTACTATGGAAACAAAAAAATACGGAGTTACTGCAATCAAATAAAAGTATTATTTTTGACGGATTTTGACTAAAAAAGTAACGATTTATTGAAGTCGTCCGTACTAAAAAACTAACGAAATACCGCTAGCGTTACTACTAGAAAAGTAGCGACATGCAAGTTCACTATTTCGTTACTTATTGGAGCAAATTCATTGAATTTAAACGTCTTGAGCTCGGACGAAAAGTAAAACAGGTGGCATTGACAGATCACTTCTAAAGTTAATTGGGGAAAAGTTTGCTTCCAAAAACTATTGAGCTGGTGAGCGACACGCGAAGGAGTGATTTCTTAGCGGGGATAATTTTCAATCCTTCGCTAATCCGCGCCCTCCAGTTCTGATCCCAAATTCCACCTACATGGCACCTCGCGTGTCTCCCGCGAAGGAGAGGAGGGATTTCGGAAGTCGAGCGGAAGCGGCCGGTTAATTATCCCATGTCCTGTATTTCTTGGAATCTGGATCGGGGGAGAACAGAAGGGATTTGGAGGCTGACTTACACCCACTTCAATCCAAAGCCAAGGGGAAAATATCCTCAAGTGCTTTGGCGAGTGGGATTTCGTTGATTTCGGCCGGAGTGAAACAGATTAGACTTCGGTTCTGGGATTTTATTCCCAATTATCCCCGGCGCACACGTGTCGCCTGGAGACAAAAAAACAGAGACTTAGCATCTTGGTTGAAGGGCGATAAAAGACTATAGAGAAATCCCTACATGAGGAAAACATAATTACTGACAATGGCAGCGGCTTAGCGCACGTGTCAACTCCGGATTGCTTAAATTCGATCGCATTTGCTAATAAAAAGCTCGACTTGATAAAGTCGGGATTTGGGGCACTAAATTTGACGGAGATGGCGCAACTTCCCCTTGCAAAAACTCCCCAATCAAGTCCTGTTCTGGCCGGATGTTTTAATTGCTGACTTTAAACCATCGAGGATTAAATTATCTAGACAAAAAAGGTGAGAGAAAGTGAGGAAGTGGTCTCAAGTCTTCGGGGATCGGCACACAATCGACCCCCCCCACTGACTCCCAGCCGGAGTGTGTCAGGCATGGGTCGGTGGCGCAATCGCTGGCCGGGTTTGTTTTAAAGCGCCGACAAACAGACAGGAGAAGTGGAGGAAGGGAGGCGCGAGCGGATGCTGGGGGTCGGTGATGCAACCTGTGGGTGTTCGAGAGCCACTTTCTCAGCTCTTTCGCTTCTATTTGGCTTTTATTAACATTTGAGCGTGACGCAACACACACGAATTCGCTGTTAAACGGTCTCAAATGAGTGGCCAGTCGTCACAGCAAACACATGCGATTGTCTGATCCCAGATTCAATCGCATTCCGCTAGACAATTCCCAGATAAATAACTCTATTTGTTAATCCTGCTTATCGTTTCAATTATTTATGAATTATTTTAGAATTACACTTAACCCCCAGTCCATGGACTGAATGAAATTGCTAGTGGTGTCATAGCTATTTACACATTTTAGCTTTAATTCTGGTTTGTCTTGGCAATAGGTCTAACTGACAAGTCTGTGAAATCATTAAACCTTTCAATTTAGATGTTTCCTATCAAATCTATTGAAGTCTCAGGTGTATTTTTCAAAATTGCACGCACTGTCGCCCCACTAAATAAATAAAAAGGCTACAAAAATAATGTTCCAATCCTATTCTGTGATTGTTACAGTACTGAAACACCGGCCCAATATGATCCCATTTCCATCTTCCGTTTCCCAACCGAGGCTCCATCGGTAGCGGAGGTCCGCAGAAAATCATCGCGCCAGATTGTCAGGCGAAACTTAATCCCCAATCGCACAATTGAGGGCAAATATTATCCGCCCTAGCGGATCTTCAGATCTTCAGGCAGAAGAGGTGCGGGCAGGTTAAGGGGGACTCGACTGAAATCTCAAACCGGAGGTCGCCGCCACGCTGAGTTTCCCAGGAGGAGGGCTGCCAAAGACAACGGGAGGTCCAAGCCGACTGGGTTCGGCAATGAGCCGAAAAAATCTGCGCGCTCGCACCAGACCCAGCAGGTAGCAAATTGATGACAAAAAAGAGATGTGCTGAAATATGGGATCTCTGGGGATAATTTCCCTGGCGATAAGCAACATTGTCTTCATAGTTCTCTATAAGCTTTGCGAAAGCAGCAATTTTTCCACTCAAATTATTTGCCTAATCTCTGGCTGCGGCGAACACTTTTTCTGTCGCTTCCACTTGGCTTGCTCGACCGCTTTGGGTCCTGCCCGCCCCTCTCCGCTCCCCTTATCCACATCGATTCCGCTAGCCAGATCCCCATATGGGGGAGGAACGCCTGTTGTGCTATATTGCAGTCTATTTTTTTGTTTGATGGGATGTTGAGGATCAGATTGGCGGTGGTTAATTTCTCCTCGCCGGGAGAAAGATGGGATTATAGAGTGACGACCGCTGGTTGTTTGACTTGAACAAATTCACCGCATAGTTGCACGGGAGTAGCTGGGGCTAGTTGGGGAGGAGGTGCTCAAACGAGAACTGACTGATGCGGCACGTCTGAGTGAGCAGGGGAGAGCGGGAGGCCTCTCTGGCGGGCTGATTTGCATCTCTTAGCCGAGTGTCACGCGAACCGCACCCCATCTCTCTCTCTGTCTCAATTCTTGTGGCCAAAATGGGAATAAGCTTAAACACGAACGCCCTTTCATCCCCAGCAATATAACGTCCCTATAGGTCCCTCATTTTCTCATCTTCTTGCGTCTGGGGTTGGCAAAATAACTCTCAAGAGCTGCTTTCTCCCTCTTTAGTTTTTCCCTTCTACCCCCTCCCCTCGACGAATCTTTCTCGGCACATCGTTAATCTCATCAGCGGAAACTGACTAGAGCCAGGCAGGGACAGACTGATATAAATTTCCACTGAAAGCAAAGCTGTGTGCCCCACCCCACGCCCTCTGAGTGGAGAAATAAGAGGCCGACGCTAAAAACCATATACACTGTGCATAGTAGATTGCCACTCTCACAAGTCTTTACTATTCTCTCGGTGGTATTATAATTATCGATCGCAGGGATTGCCAACCTGTCCTGGCGAGCTGGACTCGCCGCTTTGAGTTGAGAGGAGCAGGGAATAGGCCAACTGGATTATTCCCTCATCTGTTTCTCGCTTCCTCTTTGTCATTTTATTACCCCAGCTCCGAGAAAATATTCAAACAAAAAATTTGCCTGCAATTTTCTTTCCCTACTCTCCCACATTTCTCATCCACTCAAAGTCAAACAGAACTCTCCGAGACCAGAGTTGGAGAAATGCGAGACAGACAGAAATTCTGACACAAATATCTGGCCGCTAACCTCAACCCAGAGGCCAGTTGACGCCCAGTCTCTCTTTCCAAACCCCGAGGGGATTATTTTTCGGCAAAGATTCCATCCTAGTCAGAAGCAACTCAGCCATCACCAAACCCGCCACCTCCTCCGCACTGCTCAGGCAAAATCTCTCTCCTCTTTACTCGCTGCTGCTTCCTGTTTCTTAGAATCGCCTGTCAGACCGCCCAGGCCTTCTCTTTGAGGAACAAATAATTGAGCAAGCAGATCGGCCTAAATCCCACCCAGCCGAGAGGGCAGAGCTGTAATTTTACTTCCTCAGTTCCCCTTTATCGCACTTATCCCAAACTCGACAAGGGGTTTTCATCAATGTTGAACAGAGAATTAATTCCCTAAAGCCAACTGACTGCTCCAGCCAATATTTCTACTCGAGTTGCTATGCTCAAATTGATATTTTGTTGCATTCGCTAATTTATGACACAGCTGGCTCGCTTCATTTTTCCGCTCTCCTAGAGGCAAGAAAATTCCTCTCTATTTTATTCAGGCAATAGGCAATTAATTATCTTTTCCAAGCCTTCCATATTGAGATGATAATCTGGATGGATTGCATTTCATTACCATGGTGACAAGCATTCCTTTGGCGGACTGGGAGAGAAGTCACTGAGATCATATAGAAAGATAATAGACGGCATGGCGACCGCATAGCAACTCTTGGCGGTAATCGACACCTTGAATTTTATTTGTTTCTAAATTTTCGTAGCAAAATATTATCGAAATATAGGCATTCAATTTAGGAAGGAGGGGGGGTGCGTGAGCAAACAGCAACTCAGTGGGAGATGACACCAAAAACTCGATTCTCGCTTAGTTCGAGTTCGAAAAATATAACTAGGACTGAGTCAAGGACCCCCGCAGCTTCTGCAAGCTGAATGTAAGCAAAAGTAAAACAGACACAATTCCCCCAGTCTGTCCCATTAACCACCAAAAAAAAATCCCCCCCGACCAAATTGTTGCGCAAGAGAATCTCTCTTAAACTCACAGGCAAAACTCAGACCTGCAGGCCTAGGTGAGGCGTGACGCAACTGCCCGCATGATGTCAGAGATTTCTGACCTCTCTTATGGTAGAAGGTTCATAGAAATTCATTTCGAAAACTCGGCGCCAGTGGGTTGGGCGGTCAAGTGGAGGATTGGACCCAACCCGGCACGCCTTCCCATCTATTTAAATAAATCTCTCTAAAAAGATTTCTGATTTCGAAATTCTTGAAGCCCCGAGGTGAGAAAACAGCAGAACAGATTGTTGCTTCTCAAACTTCAGATTTCTGGCCAAGCCCTCCCACTCATGCTGGGCTAATTATCTCAAGCTAAATAGAGAGGATAAAATGAGCGGCATTATGGGTTAGGTGGGGGGATATTTTCCCCTAAAAATCGTATTGCCCCAGGGCGAATTATTCTCATTGCGTGCCAGACTCCGAGGCCACGCTTGAGCCGCTTCGAGTGATCTTTGCCGGAATCCATTAATCCCTATAATCCATTGATGCCGCTTTTAATCTAGGGGGGAGAGAGATACGAAATTTTGCAACAAGTTTTAAACTTCTGAGGTTTCTGTTGGACAGTAAAATAGAGACACTCGAGACAGGTGGAGATTAAGATGAAAACAAAGCGACGGGTAGATAGGTAGAGATGAGACAGGTAGATAGGTAGAGATGAGACAGGTAGATAGGTAGAGATGAGACAGGTAGATAGGTAGAGATGAGACAGGTAGATAGGTAGAGATGAGACAGGTAGATAGGTAGAGATGGAGACAGGTAGAGAGGGAGACAGGTAGAGAGGGAGACAGGTAGAGAGGGAGACAGGTAGAGAGGGAGACAGGTAGAGAGGGAGACAGGTAGAGAGGGAGGCAGGTAGAGAGGGAGGCAGGTAGAGAGGGAGACAGGTAGAGAGGGAGACAGGTAGGCAGGTAGACGGGTAGAGAGGATTATAATTAGCGAAGGGAGACAGGTACAAATAAGAGTGCGGACCGAATGATGGATTGCGGTCGGTAAATTAGGCATGAGAGTGGGCTAGACTGTCTAGAACAGGCAGTGACAGCAAGGCAGCCATGGGAGCATTAGGGGCAGTGGGCCATGTGTCACTGCAGATGTCTCAAGTGTGGCTCAAGTGTCACAATGAGAATGCCTCAATGACATTCACGATACGAGTACGAGCAATTAAAAAATTGTTGCACACAATTTTGTTTGCGTGCAGCTTTCGACGGAACAGTTTTTCCATGGCATTGTCGACCCACTTTCGATCTTTGGCTGCACGAAATTTCACACAAAAACATTCCAAAGTGGTCCTTCACCGATAAATGACTTTGGCATGCCCATTCTAGATTTTTGTCAAGTCGCTATTTTTCTTTGAACAAATACAACAACGCGTAATAAGGATTTCTAAGGATTTCTAAGGATTTCTAAGACAAAAATACTTCTGAGAATAACGGAACATTGAACAACATTAAAATCAATCACGAAATGGAATGAATGAATGACTGGAGGGGGCAAAGACCCCTGCACTGAGTGACTGGGTGGAGGGGGCAAAGACCACTGCACTGAGTGACTGGGTGGAGGGGGCAAAGACCCCTACACTGAGTGACTGGGTGGAGGGGGCAAAGACCCCTACACTGAGTGACTGGGTTGAGGGGGCAAAGACCCCTACACTGAGTGACTGGGTGGAGGGGGCAAAGACCCCTACACTGAGTGACTGGGTTGAGGGGGCAAAGACCCCTGCACTGAGTGACTTATTACCTGCTAATTATTACCTGCTAATCACCTGCAATTAGCAGGTGAGCGCCTGCCTCACCCTTCTAACCCGACGCGCCCCTCGGCTCGCCCTCAACCTCGCCTTCGCCTTGGGAGGAGGGGGCAAAGACCCCTGCACTGAGTGACTGGGTGGAGGGGGGCAAAGACCCCTGCCTGCACTGAGTGACTGGGTGGAGGGGGCAAAGACCCCTACACTGAGTGACTGGGTGGAGGGGGCAAAGACCCCTACACTGAGTGACTGGGTTGAGGGGGCAAAGACCCCTGCACTGAGTGACTTATTACCTGCTAATTATTACCTGCTAATCACCTGCAATTAGCAGGTGAGCGCCTGCCTCACCCTTCTAACCCGACGCGCCCCTCGGCTCGCCCTCAACCTCGCCTTCGCCTTGGGAGGAGGGGGCAAAGACCCCTGCACTGAGTGACTGGGTGGAGGGGGGCAAAGACCCCTGCCTGCACTGAGTGACTGGGTGGAGGGGGCAAAGACCCCTACACTGAGTGACTGGGTTGAGGGGGCAAAGACCCCTGCACTGAGTGACTGGGTGGAGGGGGCAAAGACCCCTGCACTGCGTGACTGGGTGGAGGGGGCAAAGACCCCTGCACTGAGTGACTGGGAGGAGGGCTGCAAACTCACCCAGCCGCCCTGCAGGGAGACCCAGCAGGCAACGCGGTGACGCACGAAGGCCAGTGACCAGGCCATGAGGCGGCGGAACCAGTTGAAGCCCAGGTCCACGAGGCCCCTGATGGCCACATCCGAGCAGAAGCAGAACAGCACCACAACTCGCTCGCGTGTGACACCGCCGCGGAAGAACAACTCGGACAGGAGGGCTTGAAAATCGGCAGCCGTGATGTGCTCAACTGGCACCTGATTGGGCATAGGGGGTCCGTTTGCTCTTAGGAATCGATAGCAGAGTGTCAAAGTATTGAAGTATTTGCTAAATCTACAGAGGATGTCACTTCAATACTTATACATTTTTAACAACTTTGAAAGCTAACATTCGATTAAACCGTCAACAATATCTAGTCAAGTTTTTTGTGCATCAAACTTCAAATTGAGAGTGGGAATGAATAATTCTTGGCCCTGATTCTCATCGGTCTCAACCATGGAATTGCGTAACACTTCACTGGACAGGACAGACAGGACTCGAGTCCCACTTGAGTTTCATATTTCGAAAGTCGAACAAAAACCTTAAAAACTAGTTTCAAATGAGTTTGGAAGTTTTTTCTATGGGACATAAATACTTGTAATGTCTAGAAATGGATTATTTAGATTAATCTATTAATAATCTATGGTTTTAATTTTGAATGCAATGCGAGTGAGACACGGAAATCGACCTGTCTAGAGGTCACACACAGAGCTCATCTTGATGCATAGCTGACCTTGTGCTTCAAATACACAGCAGGCCACGGCGTGCCACAGAAACCACCTGGCAACAGGCCAACTAACCCACGACTAGGTTTACGAGTGTTAGAGAGGAAAACAAAAATAGCACAGATTTTCGGTTGCGCATTGTTAAAAACTTGGAAACAAATAGAATTGTGGAAGTAAGGACGCCTTTCGTGACCTGTCTGCTCATGCCCACATTGAGGTCACCGAGTGGGGCCGCAGTTTTTCTTTCCATTTTTAAAGCGAACATGAAAAAATCGCTGACACCGCCGCCGCGGGTCCGTTGTCAGGGTCGGATTTGGAAATCGTTCACGAATGTTCCGGGCCGCGGGTTGCCAGGGGGCTGCTATGGGGGTTTGAGAGCTCCGTATCTAGATTCCTGGAATAATAGAAAAAGCTCGGAGGGCAGAGAAATGAGCGAGTTAAGAAAAAGAAGGAGAAAAACACACTCTCGGAGACAGAAAAGTGAGCAGGACTCAAAAACCAGCTCTGGGGTCACCGGGGGGGCGACTAAACGACCTCTGAGCAGGTGGTGCCGAGTGGACTCAAAAACCAGGCCTGTGAGGCTAGCACAGATACCTCAAATTCAAGGAAAGTGTTGCCTTAGCAACAAGGTGATAAGCCGATGAGCAGTTTTTACTTTTTGTGCCAGCAAACTGGTTGGTCAGTTTTTTGTGGGGAATGAAGCTCATTGTCTGGGGGAATGTAATTCAAAGCCATTGGATTCTAGTTGTTAAGCGGATTCTTTAAACAAAAAAATCTTTAAATTCTGGGTGAAATGGTGACGTCGGAAAATTAGTATCTGAATGGTAAAATCTGTCACTGAGAGTTTGGCGAAGCGAAGTAGAGATTGATAGAGTGAGGGAGAGATTGATAGAGTGAGGGAGAGATTGATAAAGTGTGAGAGAGATTGATAGAGTGAGTGAGAGATTGATAGAGTGAGTGAGAGATTGATAGAGTGAGTGTGAAATTGATAGAGTGAGTGTGAGATTGATAAAGTGTGAGAGAGATTGATAGAGTGAGTGAGAGATTGATAGAGTGAGTGAGAGATTGATAGAGTGAGTGTGAAATTGATAGAGTGAGTGTGAGATTGATAGAGTGAGTGTGCGATTGATAGAGTGAGTGTGAGATTGATAGAGTGAGTGTGAGATTGATAGAGTGAGGGAGAGATTGATAGAGTGAGGGAGAGATTGTTAAAGTGGGAGAGAGATTGATAGAGTGAGGGAGAGAATAGAGAGGAATAGAGATTCGATAGGTGCCGGCAACCTGACCGTCCAACTCACCCTGCGAGCCTGCAGACGTACCCGCTGTCGCTCCCTGGATCTGTTGAACTCGTCGGCCAGATCTCGCAGCACCTGGCCGGCCTGGCGCCACTGCTCGCGCCTGCGAATGCGTTGACGATGGTCGCATTAATTTTGCTATAGAAAAACTCTAGAGAATTCACGCTACTACTACTGCGAGTAATATTTAAACTTGTTGGAAGGACTCAGGCTGGAATGTGCGTAATTACGCTTTTAAATTAGATTTGTCGAGGCAGATGTATATTTTGAGATGTAGGTTGTGACGTTGAGTACTGGGTAGAGTGGTAGAGTATTGGGTAGTTGAAAGGTAGAGAATTCGGTAGTGTTTGGGTAGAGTGAAGATGAAGCATTTGATAGTGAGGTAGAGTGGCAGTGTGATTTCACATCAGCGCACAGCAGTGCCAGCTCACCCAGCATCCGGCATCTCCATCAGCTCGGCGGCCCGCCTGGCCAGCCCAATCGGCTGCTGCGGCATTCGCGCAATCTCGCTGGCCACGAAGTCGTTGAGCAGGCGAGCACCGACCCGGCCAGCCGCCAGGGTCGGATCGTCGACCTCCACCTCCGGCAGGGTCGGCATCGAGCTAGTCGAGTCAGCCGGCTGACGCCTGGACCAAGCGTCTCGACCAAGGAGCTCCGGCCCGACACCGACGAAGGTCACGCCGGACGGTGGCGGCCGGCGCGGTCTCGTCGGAGGACGGCCGCCGCTGCCGCTGGCTCCGGCGCCGCCTCCGATGCGCAGTCGAAGACACGACGGCTTCGGGCTCGGGTTGGCGTTGGATCCGTTCGATGACATGTCGACGAGACTTCAAGGTGAATTAGCCTAGCTGTCTCGGAGCCGATGGTTGAAACAATAGGCAGTTGTTGGATCTGGGGAAGTGGTTCTCTGAGAGTGTTGGGAGATTAATCTGTCCTCCCTTTATATCCGCAAGGGGCCGGTCGCAGCCAACCGCAGCAATTAGCACCAACCTCAGAACAGTTGCTTCACCTCCAATATTCATTTGGGGTTGGGGGGATTGTGGGTTTGCCAGACAATTATTGAATTTCAGCTCCTCCCAGTGGATGCCCCACTATTGTCTGTCCCAATAGCTTCACTCCACAGTGCGAGCCAATGAGACGCCAGCAAAGCCTCTGATTGGCTGGCCGCTCTGATCGGTGCAGGTGAGTGCTTTTTGTCGCACAATCGTGAAGTTAGTGATTCATTGGTGCAAATCTGATAATCAACACATTGACACGCATTTAGAGGGCCTAGAAACGCGAATAAAAGGTCAAGTGGCTCGCGTGAAATTTCTCTTTAAACGGGGCTCGTGTCGGCAATGTATCGGATTGTTTTTAGGCCCAGTAAGCGTTGATTGACAGGTAACTGAAGTGGCCCAGTGTTTAGACAGTCAAGTGTCAAGAACTTTCTATTAGTCCTTCTGGAAGCGTTGATTTTGAAGGTACTAAAAATTTCTGCTGTTTGTTGCACTTTTGTAAAAGTGCAATTCTTGAAAGCAATATTTGGCAATTCTCCGGAACCTGTTAAAAACAAACTTGAGACAGACAGCCAGGAAGTAATTTAATTGCGACGTAAAAAAGGTGGATACTCTTAGTGTAGAAGCAGCCAAACACAGTTGCTAGGCGACATTCTAGAAGAGGCGAAAAATTCCCTAGAGAGAAAGTGACGGGGCGCAGATTTTGTAGCAAAAAATATAGAAATTAAAAAAGCAACAAGAAATGAGGACAGAACTTGTAGCCAGGCGAACTTGTGAGACAAAAGCCCCTTATCTGTCTAGTGAGCAAATACAATGCCAAATTTGTTAAAATGGATTAATAGAATCAACTGCAATGCGATACATGCATAGTCTAAAGCTTTAATAATAAACGACTGCGACTTCCATAGCAACAAATAATTGGTAAATATCACTTTAGGTGTGCCCAGGAGTGTCCCATTACGAATAAAAGTGAGAATATGGTAATTGACGAATGGCATTTATGGCCGTTTTAGATTTTGTTACATTGCTGCTTTACCATCTACGAGTGTAATTGAATTTATTTATAAAGTAACAGGCATAACTAGCTGAAATACATGAACATCTAATGACGTAGGAATCAATTAGCTCGTATAGTCAAGAATTGAACTGAGGCATAAATACTAGCAAATCTGTTGCAATCAACTTGCTGCTGCAGGAAAGTCGACAGAAAAACATTCTGTAATTTTTAGCATTACATTTTAGTTGATCTTCTGCAGTGCGCAGTTTAGCAAACAATTTCTTTCGCTACTATTCAGTATACAGGACAGACAGGAACAATTATTTGTGTTTCAATATTTCTGTATAACCGTCGCAGATGCTGCTTATAGCCCCAGAAAGAATTGAAATTGGTGCCAAAGCCGGAGAGAATGAAATACGCGAGAATGTAGCGGTTTACGTGTGTGAAGGCATCGAGCTTGCGATTTCATCAAACAAATTTTCTCTCTAGTTTTTTTGCAAATGAAACTGTTTTGTAACCAAGTGGCGCCGAAATCTCATCAACTAGGGTCGGGTTGCAATTACTCAGAAGGGTAAAGCCAACGAGTCTTTAGTTACAATCAGCGGCCTTTCCAATCCGCCAATTTAGATCAGCACCAGCAAGTATGTGACAAAGGAGGGATGAGACAGGGGAGATGAGACAGGGGAGATGAGACAGGGGAGATGAGACAGGGAGATGAGACAGGGGAGATGAGAAAGGGAAGATGAGACAGGGGAGATGAGACAGGGGAGGTGAGACATGGAGAGATGAGACAGGGGAGATGAGACAGGGGAGATAAGACAGGGGAGATGAGACAGGGGAGATGAGACAGGGGAGGTGAGACATGGAGAGATGAGACAGGGGAGATGAGAAAGGGAAGATGAGACAGGGGAGATGAGACAGGGGAGATGAGACAGGGGAGATGAGAAAGGGAAGATGAGACAGGGGAGATGAGACAGGGAAGATGAGACAGGGGAGATGAGACAGGGGAGGTGAGACATGGAGAGATGAGACAGGGGAGATGAGACAGGGGAGATGAGACAGGGGAGATGAGACAGGGGAGGTGAGACAGGAGATGAGACGGGAGATAAGACGGGAGATGAGACGGGAGATAAGACAGGGCAGGTGAGACAGGGGAGATAAGACTGGGGGAGGTGAGGCATGCGGCGATGAGACCGGGAGGGAGGATACAACAAAGAAAAATGAGAATAAGGGGGAAATGAGGCGGGGGAGAGATGAGAGAGGGAGGGATGAGATGCGGATAGATAAGACAGAGTGTTATCAGGGCCACAGTGCAGGATTTCATAGCTTTACGGACGGTCGGTTTCGATGGAGTAAAAAGCAATCAAATAATAATAAGTCTGAAGAGTTTTACGTCATAAAAAGCGTTGCCAGAAATGAAACATAAAAATAGTTAGAATGTAGCCAGTTTGGGTCAAGTCGGATAGAGAGACATCAGGCCGCTCATCAGTTGCAGTTTGTTTTATTAACGAGCAATTCCTTTATCTGCCTGCCTGAGTGCTACACGAAGTTAGCGCATTTCGAGGTTTAGGTGTCGAGAATGCGGTCGGGCACTCGAGACCCAGCCGCTACACGGCCTGTAATAAACACTAAATGCAGCAGCAACTGCGCACTAGTTGATTTAGAAGCCAGCGGTAACACTGCAGCATACTGTAGCAATAATTTAGTTTGCAAAGGAAATCAATTCTACACTTAACTGGCTTTCACACAAGAACCAGCTCAGAAATCTGCATTTTTCATAGGAGAGACACAATTATTTAATGTCGAGTTTTATTGCTCCATCTTGGAGAAAAATCTCAAAACTCTTATTTGCTAATTCTTTTCGAGCCCAAATTGCAGTCGCTTATGCACATGTTTGCTACAATAAGGAAGTGTAGGAGATCATGTGATGAAATTATCAAAATTACGTGTTGTACCTAATTGGTCTAGCAACTGAAAAAATGTTTACTGTCAACAGGTAACGCTTAGAGTAATTACAAGTAAAAAATATGAAATGTTCAACACTAATGGATCAAGAAAGATCGAAAGTAAAAATATGATTATGATATTATGATTGATAAGCCAATAAAAATCGATAAATCGATAGAAATAGATAATATGATAGAAATCGATAAATCAATGGAAATAAAAAATCAATAGAAATCGATAAATCAATGGAAATCGATAAGTCAATGGAAATCGATAAATCAATAGAAATCGATAAATCAATAGAAATCGATAAATCAATAGTAATCGATAACTCGACATGGAAAATCGATTAAAATTGATGGCAATTATTTAATTACTTAATCTCAATGAGCCGTTATAATTTGTCTATTTGTACTTTTGAGCAACAACGGGGGCATTTGGGGTGCCGTGATTGGTCAGCTGAGCCGGTCACCTACAGGAGGTGCAGTTCAGGTCGGAGTAGTGTCAGTTTAGTAGCTTGGTCTCAAAAGAGGACATTGCGGGGAGCCGCAATGCGGAAATGATCAGACAGAGTATAGCGGAGCAGTGTCCGAATGGAAATTAGAACAGGAAAAATCATAATAGCTAGCACGGCAGTGAACTGGAATCTAGCTGAAACTGCTGGCTAAGTACTGCCACAAGGATATTGCATGCGAAAATGCGTAATTATAGACTCGAGTAACAATTAGGGCATATATGCAAGCACAAATGTACGGGTATGGATTTACGAGTATTAGGCCATCGATCATTGTTCGGCTAAAAAAATGGGAGAAAAATTTGAAGACACTATCTGTGAATGACTAAGTTTTAAAGTGGAGAGTGGAGGAGAAGAGAAAAGAGGAGAGGAGAAGAGAGGAGAAGAGAGGAGAAGAGTCGAGAGGAGAAGAGAAGAGAGGAGAGTGGAGGAGAAGAGAGGAGAGGAGAGGAGAGCAGAGGAGAGGAGAGCAGAGGAGAGGAGAAGAGAGGAGATAAAAGAGGAGAGGAGAGCAGAGGAGCATGGCATCCGGATAGTCCACCACAAAGGGCTAGACCAGCCGCTGACATGGCGCTTTGAACTACTCGGAATTGTATAGTATGGGCAGGTCGCTAATTGCCGCATGCAAGCACACAGCGGCCCACCGGGAAGGATTAGCCAGCCCATAATGGCGTCTGCTCGCTCGCACGGGTCAGCGGAGACGCGAATAAAGCACCCTCTACAGTTGATTATGGCTAAATTGAAAATTAGTTAACAATAAGAAGTGTACCGGATGAAAGGGAAAGCGATAACAAAGAGTATAAACGCAGACAGGGGAGACAGCCGAGCGGTCAAGAGCGAAGGCCAGTGCAGCCAGGCATGCGAAAACGCATTGTGCAGGGACAATATCCCATCTTCGGGAGTTCCCGCCCCGATCCTCTCCATCGAGTTTAATTGGCCTCAGGTGGACGGCCGCAGCCCTCGGGGGATTCAGTTGGAGACTGCCTAGTCTCCCGTCGCCCGCATCCACGATCCAAAGCTGGAAGATACCCCATTCAGCCGCAGCCTCAGGGGGTCGGCTGGGGTCTTCTCGCATGGATAGATTAGGATAAGCGTGTCAGATTATCCCAGTAAAAGAATGCAATCGAATATGGGTACCGGACAGCGGGCAGGCACGTGCGCCTGGGGCCACTTCTCCTAGGCGACCGCTCTCTCATAATCCCATTTTCCTAATCACCCGACACTAAAATCCAGGCCATTGTTCCATCGCAAAATTAAAGCAAAACTCAGCAGTGCCATCGGAAGTGTCCTTGGATTCGGTGTGGAGTCATTGGAAGTGTCCTTGGATTCGGTGTGGAGTCATTGGAAGTGTCCTTGGATTCGGTGTGGAGTCATTGGAAGTGTCCTTGGATTCGGTGTGGAGTCATTGGAAGTGTCCTTGGATTCGGTGTGGAGTCATTGGAAGTGTCCTTGGATTCGGTGTGGAGTTATCGGAAGAGTCCTTGGATTCGGTGTGGAGTCATCGGAAGTGTCCTTGGATTCGGTGTGGAGTCATCGGAATTGTCCTTGGATTCGGTGTGGAGTCATCGGAATTGTCCTTGGATTCGGTCTGGAGTCATCGGAAGTGTCCTTGGATTCGGTGTGGAGTCATCGGAATTGTCCTTGGATTCGGTGTGGAGTCATCGGAATTGTCCTTGGATTCGGTGTGGAGTCATCGGAATTGTCCTTGGATTTGGTGTGGAGTCATCGGAATTGTCCTTGGATTCGGTGTGGAGTCATCGGAAGTGTCATTTGATTCGGTGTGGAGTCATCGGAAGTGTCATTTGATTCGGTGTGGAGTCATCGGAAGTGTCATTTGATTCGGTGTGGAGTCATCGGAAGTGTCATTTGATTCGGTGTGGAGTCATCGGAAGTGTCATTTGATTCGGTGTGGAGTCATCGGAAGTGTCATTTGATTCGGTGTGGTCATTAGAAGTGTTTTTGGCTATATTTTTTGCCTCTACTCGTAAGAGAAGACAATTTAACAGTCAAAACTGGCGATATAGTTGTAAGTTGGCAACGGCCATTTCAAATGAAGAGAATCAGGCAGCAGGCCATGCCATATACACTTGTATTTCGAATTTCATTAACAGGAAACCATGGAAGCTAGAAATGCTTTTCAACCGCTTAAAAGACAAGCAAATCAGCAAATTATTCACAACTTATCATTGGCGATCTAACCATTTTATAAATCAATAAACAATGCCGCAACAAGGCTCCAGACTGAAGCTGTTGTGCCATTTTTGAGCACACAAAAGGCAACAAGAGGCAAAAAATGTTTTTTTTTCTTGAAAAAATGCTACTTTTTAAATGATGCTGAACAATAGGCGAGACTGAGAGACAGAAAATTGAGTAATGATAGAGAAAATGGGAGCAATTGGCGAGGAATCTACGAGAATAAGGAAAGGGCACTCCAGCTGGGTCTGAAGAGTCCCTGAGCAACTCCTGAGCACCATCATCATCAGCAGCAGCAGCAGCAGCAGCAGCAGCAGATCAAGGTAGCCAAAGTGGCAGCAGCTGCAGACGCAGCAATCGAAAGTTATTTTTTCAGGCAGGCGAGTGTGAAGAGGAGAGGAGGAGTATCATAAAGAATGGAATTGTCCAGCTGCCGTGCAGTTTATTGGAATCAGTTTTCACTAACTAAAAAAAACCGTGATAGGCACAAAATTAAGTGGCAGGCCCACACTACTTTTTTAATGAGTAAAAACGGCCCTAAACAATTCGATATAAAAAATGCTTGCTTTAGCGAATTTTAGCGAATTTTTGCTCAATAAATTTTCCGACTTTCTTAATGATTAATCACTCAATTGCGTGTTTAAACCAGCGCATGGATCAGACTTCCACGACCAGCCAACCGCCTCTTCCTTGTCTTCTTCCTCTCCGTCGGGCTCCCAGTCTCGCGAATTGCTAGAGGAATCGTCATCCGGTAGGCCTAAAACAAACTCGCGATCGTCGCTAAGTCGAAATCCAGCCGCAGCCAGAGCGTCGGCAACTTCGCCGACGCTGGCGCCGATTGATTTCAGCACGGCATATCTGCACAGTCGACTGATTGACAGCCGGACTTCGTCGTCGTCGCTGTAGCAGTCCTCGTCCCCGATCGGGGCAGTGTTGCGCCGATGCTGCTCGAATAGGAAGCTGCTGCGAGCGCAGCTGATAGCTTCCTGCGGCAGGCGCTCCTCACGCGGCGGCTCCGGTTGCCATGGAAACTCAACGTCTAGCACCGGCCTGTAGGGCTCGCTAGTCGGATACGGGGGCCGATTGGTGTCACTGGAGCAATCTGAGTTGATGACGTCACCGGAATGTTGAACCGTTGGAAGAGTGAAGACGGCAATCTGCGAGCAGGGGCCAATGATTTCCAGCCCGGCTGGCGGGTTGCCGCAACCCTGGAACCGAACCGAGTATCCGTAATGCCCGGCGATTCGATGCGACCAGGCCTGGAACTGGGCCCGGCTCCACTCGAACTTGTGATCGTGATGCCGCAGGCCGGGGAAGCGAGTTCCGAAGCAGACATTGAACTCGGCATTCGGTGTGGTGACAATCACCAGGCCTGGCCGCAGCTGGCCAAACAGATGCGCGGGCAGTCTGGCCAGCTGATCAACAGTCAGGTGTTCGATCACTTCGACTAGCACGGCGGCGTCGGCGCCAGCCAGGCGGGCATCGGGCTCTGTAGCGCAGCCGGCCAGCAGGCGGGCCCGCAGCGGCTTGGTCCGCCTGCTGATGTAGTCGCAGAGTACCGGCGCCAGGCTCAGTCTGGCCGCCTCCGTCATCGTCGGCTCCGTGTCAGCCACAGCGTCTACGGCGATGTAGTCGACGGCGAAGCGAAGAAATTTGAGCGACAGGGCGAGCAGGCGACACTCGGCGGCGCCAATGTCGACTAGTTTAACAACGCCGCTCCGGCTGGCATTGTTGCCGAATCGGTCAACAATCAGGTCGAAAACGGCGCTATACCGCTGCTTGTAAAGCGCCGGCACGAAGCCGGCAATCAGAGACGAAGATTCGCCGCCATCGTGATCACCGCCGCCTCCGATTGGCTGGAGGCGGGGCCGGCTGGGGTACACAACTCGCTGGGCGCTGGCTCGGGCAGCTGGACTGCGCAGCTGAAGCTGACTCAGTGACCAGCTGTACTTCTCTTCGTCGAACGGGTTGTACCAGTCTGGTCGACTATAGGCTCTGTAGTACAAGATTGGCGAGTCGATTGTTGTTGCTGCTGCTGCTGCTGCTGCTGCTTCTGTGTCGTCGGGCGAGTTATCGAACTGACCCACTGCGGATGCCTGCAAGTGTGAAGAATTTCGCGACACTTAAAAAGTTAAGCGTTTTTTTATCTAGTAATTTTTTTTATAATTTGAGACAAGACGAACCCCTTCAATCCAACATTGCTGCTGTTGCTGCTGGTTAGTCTGAAGCTGCTGTTGCTGTTGTTGCTGCTGTTGTTGTTGCTGCTGCTGCTGCTGTTGCTGCTGTTGCTGCTGGTCAGCCTGAAGCTGCTGCTGCTGCTGTTGAGGTTGCTGTTGTTGTTGTTGCTGCTGCTGCTGTTGCTGTTGCTGCTGCTGCTGCTGGTCAGTCTGAAGCTGCTGCTGCTGCTGTTGCTGTTGTTGCTGCTGCTGCTGTTGCTGTTGTTGCTGCTGCTGCTGTTGCTGTTGCTGCTGCTGCTGGTCAGTCTGAAGCTGCTGCTGCTGCTGTTGAGGTTGCTGTTGTTGTTGTTGCTGCTGCTGCTGTTGCTGTTGTTGCTGCTGCTGCTGTTGCTGTTGCTGCTGCTGCTGGTCAGTCTGAAGCTGCTGCTGCTGTAGCACCGGTTCCATAACTGACTGTAAAACCAGCAGCAATAGATCAGGCGCAGACAGGTGCCTGAAATGCAACATCACAGTTTAATAATTACTAAAACGATGACTAGCTTGGATTACTCTACGATTCACAATCGTTTGCTTGCTTTTTTATTGCATTATTTTCCAAACTTTTTCATTCTTTACAAT
This sequence comes from Macrostomum hystrix, assembly GCA_950097015.1. Taxonomy (NCBI): domain Eukaryota; kingdom Metazoa; phylum Platyhelminthes; family Macrostomidae; genus Macrostomum; species Macrostomum hystrix. The sequence continues at coordinate 2,821,803 of CATNEN010000031.1, read as the reverse complement.
TTCAGCTAAAGAAAATTGAAATGGTTGATCCTTGAATCAACAAATTTAATAGAATCAGTACTATTTCCTATCTGTCCCAATATTACGATGCGATGCCATTTAATGTATCAAATCTGTGCTGTGATTGCAGCACTGGGATGGCCGATTTAGGGAGAGAAGATAAAGGCAAATGTAAACTGCGCATTTAGCGTCACTTTTGCCAGAGAGAAAATTATAAGACACCAACTTGTAAGCAGATAGGAAAACTGAAGACAAAGAAGCCATTTGTGTAGACGGGAAATTCCGCTTTCCATCTAATATCCTCACTGGCAGAACTGGCGAATAATATCACAGGTGAATGAATTGCAGTAAGTTATAAATTAGGCCCATCGGGTTTACTGGAAGGCATCATTCTAGTCAGTGTTTTCATAGCCAACAATGCCGCAATGCACCGAACCCGGCTGATCTTAGATTTCAGGTCAGACAAGCGAAATGATTTTTCCTATGGATTGGACAGAGAAAAAATAGTGTCGAAAACCAACACCTGGTGTTTATTTGTATTGCGCATTCAGCAGTTAGCGAAAAATATTTGAACATTGCCTGGTTCGAACAAAAACTATAAAGAAATAGACCTTAAAGCGAAGTAAAAAGTTGTAGTCCAGGGGTTAGAACTGAAGAGTTTTGACTTAGAGGTCGGGAGTTCGAATCTCAGTCCAAAGTAAAAAATTTAAGTCCTTGAGCAAGACTCAAAATAACCCATTGCTTAATTGCTTTATAATAGGTAGGCCTTAGGCATGGAACTCTGTATCTAGAAACTGGGGAGACAACTCCCGCCAAACTCCCATTTTCCCGACCAGTGTGGGCTGATATTTTCAAAATGTTTGTTTCATTAGAAAGCGGAATAAATTCTCTACATTTTAGCTGAAGCTTGAGTGTCTACCTGTTTTAGCTGTCAGCTGTCATTAAATGGAGGTCAATACGTATCGAATGTACTAATAAACTTTTTAAAAACTTAAAAAGATCAGATTTTTCTTTAAAAAAGAAAATGGGACTTAGGCGGTGGAGTTCTCTCTCTCCAGTTTCTAGATTCAGAGCTCCATGCCATTGGCTAAGGCAGGGGTCGGCAAACTCCGGCTCGCGGGCTGCAGATGCGGCCCTCGAAGCTCCCGGCCATCTGGAGATGGAGAGTCTCATCTCTCGGTCTCAACTCTCCCGTCTCTCTCCCGTGTCATCTCTTCCTATCTCATTTCTTCTCTGTCTCATCTCATCTCTGACTAGTCCCTCACCTGTCTCATCTCATCACTGTCTCAGTCGCATCTATCCCATGCCTCATCTCTCCTGTGTTTCATCTCTCCCGTGTCTTATCTATCCCGTGTCATATCTTCTGTCTCAGTCGCATCTATCCCATGCCTAATCTCTCCTGTGTCTCGTCTCTCCCGTGTCTCATCTCTCCCGTGTCTCCTCGTTCCCTTGTCTTATATTTTATGTCTCATCTTTCATGCGTCTCATCTCACCCCTTTCTCATATTCCTACAGTTAATGCGGCCCGCTGTCGTCTTTTAGCTTCTCTCCGTGGCCCGCACGCTAATAAGTTTGCCGACCCCTGGGCTAAGGTGTGGATTAGAAAACGAATTAAAATCAATTTACTAGCCCGCAGGACTTTGGCTAACAATGTATTTTGAAGCGAAAATCAAACACACAAGCAAATCAACACGCAACACAAGCATTGGCCACTTTAGTGTTGGAATAGCGGTTTAGTTGAACAACACGCCGAATGAGATTACGCAGTAGGGGAGGAAGCCCGACTGGGATATACAAGCTTGAGTACGGAACAATCATTATGGTTGCGGCACCGCATTGCGGTATGGGGTGGGGTGGGGTGAGTGGGCGGGAAGTCGGTGGAAGCCCCGCAGGTGTTTCGTCAGAAAAATGTCTATTTAAAATTTATATAGGGGCTGCGTGGCCCACAGGTAAGGGCGAACAGGTCCACTGGGAATCCTAGAAATTAAAGACAAGTAAGAGATAGAAGTAACAGACAATGGGAGTTATATCGGAGGACAGCCCGGAGGAGAATATCGGCGAGGAGTTAAGAGGCAGGTCAGTGTAATGAAGTGTGAGAATAGATTGCCTGCTTACAAGTCTTTGTTAAACACTAACTAAACTAACAGCAAGAGAAGAAATAAGATTGCTATTAAGTAGTTTATAAACTAGAAAAACCACAAGCAGCGATCATCACGCTGGACTAAATGTCGAGTTTTTGATTAAGAAAGCCAACGTGCCGCACACATTCAATTGCCTATGTTGGCGTCTTGTATGTCGAAAATACACTTTAATTCAATGACACCTACAAGGGGGAATGGGGCGGCGAGACTGCCCGCATGGCCAACATTTCGGCCCCTGGGGGTCAGCGCTCTCTCTGCTATCGAGGTGCCGCCACCGTCGAGGCCATCAACAGGCAGGTCCCGCATCGCTTTAAACACGCCGCACGCCGCCATCGCACGTGTGTAATTAGACCGTGAAAGAAGAATAAGGACGCGTGAAAGCGAGGAAAAAAAGATCGCCCAGTCTTGATTACCGCTCACGGGCCTAATAGACATTGTGAGGAGACAGAGGGAAAACACAAATTCTGGCAGTATAAGAAAGGGACCCCGCGATTTGGCCTGTCCGTCTCAGAGCAGACCTCCCCCTCTAACCTGTTACGCAATGAAAGCAGCGGAGAGGAGGCAGCTTTGGAGTCTATATAATAATAACTAATGCTATTAATACACTGGCGTCTTTCGCGTCATGACTCTTAATTCATGCTGGTTCTGCATGGCCTCTCCGTAATCTATAGATTAACCAGCGATAACCCGCCCGTTCCCCCTATCCCTGTCCCCGCCTCCCCTAGGGGTCTCTCAGCAGAGTTTTTTGAGAATAGCGCCATTGTCCATCCGTTTGTAATGCCAAAACAGGATTAGATATGTGCAGGCAGATTACTAAGCGGTAATTGAAAGCCTGTAATTATTGGGAAAGCCCTGGCCGGCTAGAAGAAATTCATTTAACGAGAAACCAGATAGAATCTAAAGATTTTTATTTATAACAAAAAACACACTACAAGAGAGAAAGGTGTGAAGCAAGAAGACTCCTTAGTGGGAAAGTCTGACTGATGGCACGTGGCCAGGACTTTGACACGGGACCGGCGGGCACGCAATATAGAATAGGCCTAGCGCGCAACACGTAGATAACAATTCTGATTTTCATTATCGCAAACTGAGATTTCATAGAGCAGACACAGCCGAGCTTCTTAACGGAATCTTAGCGCTAAAAAGAAACATACTTTCACCTGTGAGTGGCAAATAACCTAAGGAAAATAAACAACAAAATCAACAACAGATGATTGTCAATGCAAACCTTGCAAGACAATGCAATGCTTATTATCGTGTATTTTAATTAAACCAGAAACGTATCTGTGTCAATTCTGCATTGTAGATTAGCGGTATTGAAAATACATTTGACGAGCCTATTACGCAGTGTGTTGCACAATCTAGGTATATATTCCGATCGAATGAGACTGGGAGAGATAAGACTGGGAGAGATGAGACTGGGAGAGATGAGACTGGGAGAGATGAGACTGGGAGAGGTAAGACTGGGAGAGGTAAGACTGGGAGAGATGATACTGGGAGAGATGAGACTGGGAGAGATGATACTGGGAGAGATGAGACTGGGAGAGATGAGACTGGGAGAGATGAGACTGGGAGAGATGAGACTGGGAGAGGTAAGACTGGGAGAGGTAAGACTGGGAGAGGTGAGACTAGGGAGAGATGAGACTGGGAGAGATGAGACTGGGAGAGCTAAGACTGGGAGAGGTAAGACTGGGAGAGGTGAGACTAGGGAGAGATGAGACAGAGGAGATATGAGTCCGAGGAGAGATGAGACAGGGGAGATATGAGTCAGAGGAGAGATGAGACACGGGAGAGATGAGACTGGGAGAGATGAGACTGGGAGAGCTAAGACTGGGAGAGGTAAGACTGGGAGAGGTGAGACTAGGGAGAGATGAGACAGGGGAGATATGAGTCAGAGGAGAGATGAGACACGGGAGAGATGAGACTGGGAGAGATGAGACTGGGAGAGGTAAGACTGGGAAAGTTGAGACAGGGGAGAGATGACACAGGGGAGAGATGACACAGGGGAGAGATGACACAGGGAGAGATGACACAGGGGAGAGATGACACAGGGGAGAGATGACACAGGGAGAGATGACACAGGGGAGAGATGACACAGGGGAGAGATGACACAGGGGAGAGATGACACAGGGAGAGATGACACAGGGGAGAGATGACACAGGGAGAGATGACACAGGGAGAGATGACACAGGGAGAGATGACACAGGGGAGAGATGACACAGGGAGAGATGACACAGGGGAGAGATGACACAGGGGAGAGATGACACAGGGAGAGATGACACAGGGGAGAGATGACACAGGGGAGAGATGACACAGGGAGAGATGACACAGGGAGAGATGACACAGGGGAGAGATGACACAGGGAGAGATGACACAGGGAGAGATGACACAGGGAGAGATGACACAGGGAGAGATGACACAGGGGAGAGATGACACAGGGAGAGATGACACAGGGGAGAGATGACACAGGGGAGAGATGACACAGGGGAGAGATGACACAGGGGAGAGATGACACAGGGAGAGATGACACAGGGAGAGATGACACAGGGGAGAGATGACACAGGGGAGAGATGACACAGGGAGAGATGACACAGGGGAGAGATGACACAGGGGAGAGATGACACAGGGAGAGATGACACAGGGAGAGATGACACAGGGGAGAGATGACACAGGGGAGAGATGACACAGGGAGAGATGACACAGGGAGAGATGACACAGGGGAGAGATGACACAGGGGAGAGATGACACAGGGAGAGATGACACAGGGAGAGATGACACAGGGGAGAGATGACACAGGGAGAGATGACACAGGGAGAGATGACACAGGGGAGAGATGACACAGGGAGAGATGACACAGGGAGAGATGACACAGGGAGAGATGACACAGGGGAGAGATGACACAGGGAGAGATGACACAGGGAGAGATGACACAGGGAGAGATGACACAGGGAGAGATGACACAGGGAGAGATGACACAGGGGAGAGATGACACAGGGAGAGATGACACAGGGAGAGATGACACAGGGGAGAGATGACACAGGGAGAGATGACACAGGGAGAGATGACACAGGGAGAGATGACACAGGGGAGAGATGACACAGGGAGAGATGACACAGGGAGAGATGACACAGGGAGAGATGACACAGGGAGAGATGACACAGGGAGAGATGACACAGGGGAGAGATGACACAGGGAGAGATGACACAGGGGAGAGATGACACAGGGGAGAGATGACACAGGGAGAGATGACACAGGGAGAGATGACACAGGGGAGAGATGACACAGGGGAGAGATGACACAGGGAGAGATGACACAGGGAGAGATGACACAGGGAGAGATGACACAGGGAGAGATGACACAGGGGAGAGATGACACAGGGAGAGATGACACAGGGGAGAGATGACACAGGGGAGAGATGACACAGGGGAGAGATGACACAGGGGAGAGATGACACAGGGAGAGATGACACAGGGAGAGATGACACAGGGGAGAGATGACACAGGGGAGAGATGACACAGGGAGAGATGACACAGGGAGAGATGACACAGGGGAGAGATGACACAGGGGAGAGATGACACAGGGAGAGATGACACAGGGAGAGATGACACAGGGGAGAGATGACACAGGGGAGAGATGACACAGGGAGAGATGACACAGGGAGAGATGACACAGGGGAGAGATGACACAGGGGAGAGATGACACAGGGAGAGATGACACAGGGAGAGATGACACAGGGGAGAGATGACACAGGGAGAGATGACACAGGGAGAGATGACACAGGGGAGAGATGACACAGGGAGAGATGACACAGGGAGAGATGACACAGGGAGAGATGACACAGGGGAGAGATGACACAGGGAGAGATGACACAGGGAGAGATGACACAGGGAGAGATGACACAGGGAGAGATGACACAGGGAGAGATGACACAGGGGAGAGATGACACAGGGAGAGATGACACAGGGAGAGATGACACAGGGGAGAGATGACACAGGGAGAGATGACACAGGGAGAGATGACACAGGGAGAGATGACACAGGGGAGAGATGACACAGGGAGAGATGACACAGGGAGAGATGACACAGGGAGAGATGACACAGGGAGAGATGACACAGGGAGAGATGACACAGGGGAGAGATGACACAGGGAGAGATGACACAGGGGAGAGATGACACAGGGGAGAGATGACACAGGGAGAGATGACACAGGGAGAGATGACACAGGGGAGAGATGACACAGGGAGAGATGACACAGGGAGAGATGACACAGGGGAGAGATGACACAGGGAGAGATGACACAGGGAGAGATGACACAGGGAGAGATGACACAGGGAGAGATGACACAGGGAGAGATGACACAGGGAGAGATGACACAGGGAGAGATGACACAGGGGAGAGATGACACAGGGAGAGATGACACAGGGGAGAGATGACACAGGGGAGAGATGACACAGGGGAGAGATGACACAGGGGAGAGATGACACAGGGAGAGATGACACAGGGAGAGATGACACAGGGGAGAGATGACACAGGGGAGAGATGACACAGGGAGAGATGACACAGGGAGAGATGACACAGGGGAGAGATGACACAGGGAGAGATGACACAGGGAGAGATGACACAGGGAGAGATGACACAGGGGAGAGATGACACAGGGAGAGATGACACAGGGAGAGATGACACAGGGAGAGATGACACAGGGGAGAGATGTTTAAAAGGGTCAGATGGCCGAATTCTGATGGCTTTGCGGTGCCGTATCATGGCGCAGTTGGGCCGACACCTGCGATAATTTAAAGCTGAAGCAAAGTTTTCTGCTTCCATTACTTAGCGTGAGCCACCTGATCGGCCTTTAAATCTGCCAATTCTCGGCGCAGTTCATCAACATCCTCTTCTTCATTCTCGTCCTCTTCTTGATCGTCATCTGTTCCGCTGTCTTCATCATCGTCATCATCATCGTCGTCCTCTTCGTCATCCTCTTCGTTATCCTCGGCATAGTAGCTACCGTAGCCGCCACCGCCGCCTCCGCCACCGGCGCCTTCATCGCCAGACGAATAGCCGCCGCCATCGTCCCCGTAGGCACCGCCCTGCCTGCCATAATCGTAGCGCCGCGTGGAGACGCTCAGATTCTTTGTCTCCTGCAAGTCGTAGCCGCACTTCGGACAGGGCAGCGCTTTGTCTTTTTCGTATTTGAAGCCTCGTCGCTTAACGTGATCATCGCAGAAGCAGATTTTGCAGCGCATGCATGACAGCTGGCCGAGGCGATTGCAGCTGCCGCCTGGCGAAGGGTGATGGTGGCGGGTGAAATCCACTGTACTGTTTGCTTTTATACTTATTACTCGTAGGTTTGACCTGCTAGATTTGGTAGCTATTCTAGATTTGACCTGCTAGATTAGAACTGCTAGATTTGGTAGCCATTCTAGATTTGACCTGCTAGATTTGACCTGCTAGATTTGATGGCCATTCTAGATTTGACCTGCTAGATTTGACCTGCTAGATTTGACCTGCTAGGTTTGACCTGCTAGATTTGATGGCCATTCTAGATTTGACCTGCTAGATCAGAACTGCTAGATTTGGTAGCCATTCTAGATTTGACCTGCTAGATTAGAACTGCTAGATTTGGTAGCCATTCTAGATTTGACCTGCTAGATTAGAACTGCTAGATTTGGTAGCCATTCTAGATTTGACCTGCTAGATTAGAACTGCTAGATTTGGTAGCCATTCTAGATTTGACCTGCTAGATTTGATGGCCATTCTAGATTTGACCTGCTAGATCAGAACTGCTAGATTTGGTAGCCATTCTAGATTTGACCTGCTAGATTTGACCTGCTAGATTTGATGGCCATTCTAGATTTGACCTGCTAGATCAGAACTGCTAGATTTGGTAGCCATTCTAGATTTGACCTGCTAGATTAGAACTGCTAGATTTGGTAGCCATTCTAGATTTGACCTGCTAGATTAGAACTGCTAGATTTGGTAGCCATTCTAGATTTGACCTGCTAGATCAGAACTGCTAGATTTGGTAGCCATTCTAGATTTGACCTGCTAGATTTGACCTGCTAGATTTGATGGCCATTCTAGATTTGACCTGCTAGATCAGAACTGCTAGATTTGGTAGCCATTCTAGATTTGACCTGCTAGATTAGAACTGCTAGATTTGGTAGCCATTCTAGATTTGACCTGCTAGATTAGAACTGCTAGATTTGGTAGCCATTCTAGATTTGACCTGCTAGATTAGAACTGCTAGATTTGGTAGCCATTCTAGATTTGACCTGCTAGATTTGACCTGCTAGATTTGATGGCCATTCTAGATTTGACCTGCTAGATTTGACCTGCTAGATTTGACCTGCTAGGTTTGACCTGCTAGATTTGATGGCCATTCTAGATTTGACCTGCTAGATCAGAACTGCTAGATTTGGTAGCCATTCTAGATTTGACCTGCTAGATTAGAACTGCTAGATTTGGTAGCCATTCTAGATTTGACCTGCTAGATTAGAACTGCTAGATTTGGTAGCCATTCTAGATTTGACCTGCTAGATTAGAACTGCTAGATTTGGTAGCCATTCTAGATTTGACCTGCTAGATTTGACCTGCTAGATTTGATGGCCATTCTAGATTTGACCTGCTAGATTTGACCAGCTAGGTTTGACCTGCTAGATTTGATGGCCATTCTAGATTTGACCTGCTAGATCAGAACTGCTAGATTTGGTAGCCATTCTAGATTTGACCTGCTAGATTAGAACTGCTAGATTTGGTAGCCATTCTAGATTTGACCTGCTAGATTAGAACTGCTAGATTTGGTAGCCATTCTAGATTTGACCTGCTAGATTAGAACTGCTAGATTTGGTAGCCATTCTAGATTTGACCTGCTAGATTAGAACTGCTAGATTTGGTAGCCATTCTAGATTTGACCTGCTAGATTTGATGGCCATTCTAGATTTGACCTGCTAGATCAGAACTGCTAGATTTGGTAGCCATTCTAGATTTGACCTGCTAGATTTGACCTGCTAGATTTGATGGCCATTCTAGATTTGACCTGCTAGATCAGAACTGCTAGATTTGGTAGCCATTCTAGATTTGACCTGCTAGATTAGAACTGCTAGATTTGGTAGCCATTCTAGATTTGACCTGCTAGATTAGAACTGCTAGATTTGGTAGCCATTCTAGATTTGACCTGCTAGATCAGAACTGCTAGATTTGGTAGCCATTCTAGATTTGACCTGCTAGATTTGACCTGCTAGATTTGATGGCCATTCTAGATTTGACCTGCTAGATCAGAACTGCTAGATTTGGTAGCCATTCTAGATTTGACCTGCTAGATTAGAACTGCTAGATTTGGTAGCCATTCTAGATTTGACCTGCTAGATTAGAACTGCTAGATTTGGTAGCCATTCTAGATTTGACCTGCTAGATTAGAACTGCTAGATTTGGTAGCCATTCTAGATTTGACCTGCTAGATTAGAACTGCTAGATTTGGTAGCCATTCTAGATTTGACCTGCTAGATTAGAACTGCTAGAAGGGTAACACAAATGCTTCTATAGTAGTTAAAAATGTTACGTTCTGTTTCGACTGTACATCATACAGGACTCGTCAACAATAGATCCGCTAATTTTCATGAATATCGCCTTCGCTGGAGGCAGTTTTATTCCACTAGGAGACAATTTTTAGGAGTTTTTTTCCGAAATAAAATTCCAGTGAAAGAGAAACATGTGCCAGGACTTATTAAATAAAAATCTAGATAATTACAGAACAAAGCAATCTCGAAAAAACATCAAAGAAAATCAGACTTAAGAAAGAAACAAAGAAAAAAAACTGAAGAGGAACTGGCTCTTTTAAAAGAAAACACAAGTGTTTGCATCGTTGAATAGATAAAACGAAATGCCGAAAGCTTTAATTAGGATCTAATTTGGTTAAAGTCTTAACGTGAATGTGATGAGCGGCAAGGTGCATTTTCGATACAATCTACGATAGCTTCCAACTTGAGAATAGGTGACACTCCATTGTCACTTCCGAGTTTTTTATTTAAGAAGGTGAATAAAGAAATGTCGAGATTTGTATCAAAGCTGGTATGATTTTTTTAGTAGGCCTAGATTGTTTATCTACGGTGGCAGTAAGCCATTCTTAGCATCAGTTTGTCGTTGATTCGCATATTCATTCGCCTCTTGGATGTGTTTTGTCTCCACCGTTTCTGTCGAAATCATAGAACATGTTGCGAAACCAGCGTGAGTCGGTATGAGAAGACAATTAAAAATGGAACGAAAAAAAATCCAGTGCAGTTTGAAACACTCGGGCTATCATTTTCGACTTAGCTTTAATCAGTCTTTTAGAATTGCAGTCTTAAGCCGCATCTTAGTGTATGAGAATAACTTATTTCAAGCGTAATCGTTAGCAATCTGTTGAAACATTTTCTACTTACACAGGCTGGATGCCTAGCTCAGAACAATAGGATCAAAGTTTCTCCTATAAGCTGTAGATCAATATCTGCACATATATATAACAGTCAAAGCCTCAGATACCAAGCTAAAGCGGATGAAATCCCGTCTACGAGCTACGCGAGATTGAACTGTCGTATTAAAAAAATTCCGAAAGGCCAGATCGAATGTCAAGATCTAGGAGGATAATAGGCGTGCAATTAGTTGCCCAACGATTCCGACTCAAAGAAACAAAAAAATAAGATCGATGTCAAGGCGACAGCAGCAGCAGCAGCAGAGGAGCAGGAAGAAGCGCAACGCCCGTCTTCTTTCCTCCAACCGGTTGTTGGGGATTTATTTTGTGAGCTGAAGAGCAGCCAGGCGCCAGCTTTTGAAGATGGAATTTGTTTTAGAGCTTTCTATCATTAGCTGGCAGGCGCCTCAATCAGTTGAGATCGTTCGAAGCATTGGTTGCCATGGCAGGTGAGCAGTGAGCGCGGCTTGCTTACAAAGAAGAAAAAAACTAGATAGCAACACCACAATTGAATGGGAGAGGCAAGAAATGATAACATAAAAATCCTGGCTGAGACCCGGCAGCCGGCGAGTTAAGTAGCGGCGGAGGCGGTTAGCAACTGCCGGATTGTGTATTCACATGTGCAGCTTGCAGATTTACAGGAATGGCGCCTGGCCTCATTTATTTAAGCCTCACGGCCGCCAAATCCTCATTTCCCGTATGAGCCGCAATTCCCTTCCCAGTTGTCACTGTCGCATTCTCTCATCCACTCAAATCCCCTCAATTCGGAGTTGACAATAGATCTTAATTAGCAGCTCAAACTGTGACGCTACGCACGTGTTTCCAATTCAGATCGGATCGGATTTGATAGATGTCTCAGCGCTGGCTTTTCTCTGCCTTAATACTTCGGAGATTTTTTATTGCTCAAACACAGGGAGCAACGATTTTGCCACGATTTTGTTGCCAAGCAGGCGAAGCAAGCCAAGCAGTGAAGTGATGAGGAAAATCATTTTAATGCCAGTTTATAAGCTGCTAATCTCGCAAGTATTGGCACACTAGGTCTGAGTGGACGGCTGTTTCCACACAGTGGCTATTTAAACAGACAAATCCCATATTGTAGTCTTGTGTTAGTATCTGAGAGGTCATATTGAATTTAAATCCCATTTTTCGCACCCCAGCACGCGAACCGCACACAGTGTCGGTTCCTTAACACTGTTCTTAAAGTTAGTAAGATCCACCCACACCTAACCCCGCTGCGTCAAGCAACAAAAGAAGTAAAAAACACTAATAACGGCGCCTAGGCGAAACAGCTGGACCCGGGGAAAAAAAGAAGCAAAGAAAAAACGAGGCACAGCAAACTCAAAGCTAAACACTGACTCCAGGGGATATATTCATATCCGTAACTTTTTTAAGAATCCAAAAAATGACTAATAGAATCCGATTGACCTCCCCGAAAGCTAAATTTACTGGAAGAAAGAGATTAAAAGAAAAAACAAACAGGAAAAAGAACAGGCCAGGATTGGCGATCAGCTGAATACACCAACTGCTCACTTCCTTACTCAAGATCCTTAATGTCAATAGTAATATATCACACACTGCGCATCAGGAGAAGTTGGTAGCCACCCAGTAGCCCAATTTTATTCAAATCACAAAAGTGCAATAAAACCGCGTCACACCTGACACCGAGATTAATTCAACTCTAGTAGTAGTGGCAGCAGATCAAGTGAGCATTAAAAAAACAAGTCCGTTCCGAAGAGGGAAAAAGGCATAGTTAAATGACACTTTTTAACTATCGTATAATTCGTTAATGAATTCAGGGGATTAGAATTAGCCTCTGGATTTGATCCGCTTGTCAAACCGACATTGGATTAGCCTCTGGATTTGATCCGCTTGTCAAACCAACATTGGATTAGCCTCTGGATTTGATCCGCTCGTCAAACCGACATTGGATTAGCCTCTGGATTTGATCCGCTCGTCAAACCGATATTGGATTAGCCTCTGGAATTGATCCGCTCGTCAAACCGACATTGGATTAGCCTCTGGATTTGATCCGCTTGTCAAACCGAGATTGGATTAGCCTCTGGATTTGATCCGCTTGTCAAACCGACATTGGATTAGCCTCTGGATTTGATCCGCTTGTCAAACCGACATTGGATTAGCCTCTGGATTTGATCCGCTTGTCAAACCAACATTGGATTAGCCTCTGGATTTGATCCGCTCGTCAAACCGACATTGGATTAGCCTCTGGATTTGATCCGCTCGTCAAACCGATATTGGATTAGCCTCTGGATTTGATCCGCTCGTCAAACCGACATTGGATTAGCCTCTGGATTTGATCCGCTTGTCAAACCGAGATTGGATTAGCCTCTGGATTTGATCCGCTTGTCAAACCGACATTGGATTAGCCTCTGGATTTGATCCGCTTGTCAAACCGACATTGGATTAGCCTCTGGATTTAATACGCTTGTCAAACCGACATTGGATTAGCCTCTGGATTTAATCCGCTTATCGAACCGACATTGAATTAGTCTCTGGATTTGATCCGCTTGTCAAACTGACATTGGATTAGCCTCTGGATTTGATCTGCTTGTCAAACCGACATTGAATTAGCCTCTGGATTTAATCCGCTTATCGAACCGACATTGAATTAGCCTCTGGATTTGATCCGCTTATCGAACCGACACTGGATTAGCCTCTGGATTTGATCCGCTTATCGATACGCGATTAGATTAGCCTCTGGATTTGATCCGCTTATCGATACGCGATTAGATTAGCCTCTGGATTTGATCAGCTTATCGAAAAGTGATTGGATTAGCCTCTGGATTTGATCAGCTTATCGAAAAGCGATTGGATTAGCCTCTGGATTTGATCAGCTTATCGAAAAGCGATTGGATTATTCTCTGGATTTGATCCGCTAATCGAACCGACATTGGATTAGCATCTGGATTTGATCCGCTTGTCAAATTGACATCGGTTCGCCTCAGATTAAACCTGCTTATTGAAACTACATATTAGATTAACTCGCAGAATATGACCCGTTCATCAAACCGACATTTTTTCGGCTTCGGTCATTGAAACAAAGAATCCTCAGCCCTGTCCGCTGTCTACACCAGCCAGCCAGCGCGTGTAGGTGCACACTCCGCATTATCTGATAATCAAATAAAGAATGGAATTTTTGTAAAAATCGGCCGAAAGGTCAGTTTGAAATTGAGAAGCTGTTGGTTCTTAGAGACAAGGCATGGAGCATAGTTGACTAGCGGAGCTGTTGCGCGGGGAGGCGGCTCATTTTCCAATTCACACACAGAGTCCAGTGCCTACTAAGCACAGGCCAGCTTGAGGTCGGGTGTGGACGAGGCAAGTGAGCTGAGAAGTCAGCGGCGGCAAGTGGCGGTTGGTGGTATAGGGAGGGGAAGAGCAGAAGTAGCGCGTGACATTTTCCCCTAGGAAATACGAGAGCCTCGCCGCACGCCATGCCGCATTGTTAACCAACAGGGGCTCTAACATTCTTCAGAAGGAAACTAAGAAATCTAGTTGAATATACTCAAACCGAATTCAAGGTTGACAGTCGAAAATCCTTAACAACCTTGACTGTATTACCGCTGACAAAAATCCTAACCGAACAACAAAAGACCACTTGTGCGTCGGCCGCTCCGCTAACCCGTGCGCCAAAGCAGCAGATGGCAGCGTCAGCGGCAGAGTGAAAGGCAATTTTGATGAAGTACTCCTCATGTGATCGAGTTGGCGGATAACGCAGGCCACTTGAGTCCACTTATTTGGAGCCTTCCCAAATAGTCGACTTTCTCTTTTGTCCTAACCCGCTGTTTCCCTGAACGCCTTGATTGACTTAAGACTGGCACCAGTTGTTTGCCCCACTCGCTAGCCGATATGGGATCAGAGATGAGCGGCGCAGATATCGACTGGGAATAGATTCAAGTCTCAGGCACTGGGAAGGGCGAGTGTTTTGGGAGTAAAACAATACCGACCGGCTGGCTGTCTGTCTTTAAGGATATTTTAAGCCCACGTGTCCGACCACCCTCTCTCAATCCATTGTTTGCCACCGCGGATCAACTTTCTGTTCGCGAATTAACCCACCTATTACCTGAGCAGTTTTTATAAATTAGACAATTTTCTAAGAAACGGACATGGGAAGTTAGCAGGTCAAATGGTGAATATAAGGGCTTAGTCTGATAGTTGGTCCAGTCTTGAAAAGACTAAGAAAATAGGAAGAGAGTTAAAAAATAAATGAGAGCCATTTATCGGAGTTGTTGATTTAGCTATTGGACACAGAGATAATTTCACTCTTTAGGTTTCAGGTGTTAAAAAAACTCTAAATAAATATCCAGCGTGAACTTAACAAATGAATGGGTACCAGATTAAAGGGTTGGTAAATGCGGAATTGGTCCCACACTGGCAGTTATCAGGGTCAAGCGCAGAGTCAATCGGAAATCAAAAGAGAAAATACTTGCTAAATAAGACGGCAGATTAGAGGGGAAGAAGCAGCAATTATATCGGCAAAGAAAGTGTCAAAAGACAAACGAAAGAAGCCATTATGAAGTTTACTTTGAGGCTAGGCATATTACAGCCAATGTGCCAACGTGCCGTGTAGAAGCATGAATTAAATGAATGAATTTGGCCCGACACTAGTGGATGAATGGACCCGATAATAAAGAGTGAGAGGGGAACACTGAGCAAGCTGGACGAGCTATATAAAATGAAGAATCAATCCCTGAATAGCTTCAACAGGAAGTTAATGTACCCGTGCACCAGAAAGGTCACCGAGGGGGGTCCGCCATGCCGATGGGAGAACAACATGTGGCGACAGAGAGCGAGAGTAAGGGGAAATTTGCTCCCCCTTGCCCACCTTCGCCCCTCCGGCCCGACAACCAGCAGAGAGCGGGTACTCCACTCTGCTATATACAATTCAACTAGCTCTCTGTAGCTTTTTTGTTTAACATTTTCCATGATACAACTTTATGGCAAAGCAGTGGGCGCCTGCCACTTAAGAGACTGAGACAGTTTTCTAGTGCTTTTCAAAGCAGGATTTCTAAAGCCTCGACTCTCACACTCTCTCCCCTATTATTTCTTATCCAAAAGAATCCCCCTCCAATTCCACTTCCCAATTCACAGGATTGCGTTAGCAACAACAATTATATGGAGATACAGGGGTTACGCTGAAGTGTGCCCAGATTAGGCAATGGAATAGTCGGAATCCGACAGTCAAAAGCCAAGCAAGCATTGCGAAACACAAAAGCTCATTATTTAATTTCGCAACGACACGATGGAGAGCCGGGCGAGCTATTTGATTGACATCGGAGGTTGAGCTCAAGTGACGCTCGACCTCATACAGACTCTTCTATCTCAAATTTTCCAAGAGCATCTCGCTGCATCGCCTATTATTCAACTCCACAGGCGGTCGCTTCGGCCTTCTCAACAACAAACAGACTGGAGGAATAAAGGGGAAAGTTTCCCATTCGCAAAACCTTCTGCTTCATCCGCGTTTCTTCGAAACGAAAAACTGTCAGTCAGTTTTTTTATACGGATTTCCTTAACTCAGCACGGGAATAAAGACTAAAGAATTTTTTTGAGGCGATCCCTTGGAGACCAACAATCGCTGATCACGGAAATTAGGGAACGCAGAATAGGAGTCGGAACACCTCAGATTCTTATTTTACATCGGACTGTTGAGAGAACTGAGCGACTGGGAATTCAGGAAGCGAAAAAAAACTAAACGAACCGCATAGAAACAGAGCTGACAGCGAGTTGCACAACCGCCGCACATGCAGGCATGGTGACTGAACTATCGGATCGACTTGGGGAAACGGAGTTAAAAAATATACCACTTAGAGATTATATTATACTTTTTATTTCAGAATTCCTAGGGACCTGTTTTTTTCAATCCTCTACACAAAGAAGGTCAATGGAAGGTTCAAAACGTGCTGCTTCTTGCAGAGCCAACAAAAGGTAAAAAATACAGAATGATATATTTTAAAAATCGAGAAGTCTATAGGGCATGTTGGAGGTGAGTGCTAGAGCGGTTAACGCGTTTGCCTCTCGCACCAAGGTCCCTGAGTTCGATTCCGCGGCGAGGCCACATTAAATTGGGGCGCAGCCACGGAGAGAAGGCTTGGGGGCTTGTCGTGCAATTTACGCCCTTGAGGGACAACCTCAAAGGCACAATGAGAGTGTACACTGCCTGACGATGAGAAAGTCAGGGCAGATGTACACACCTGTGTGAGTGTGTGCTCAGGAGTCAGTAAAAGAAGTTTATAAAAGAAGAAACACTCACAATATAAAACGTTTCATGATAATTTGTATTGATCATTAAAATGAACCTTTATTTAGTAAGAAGAATATGTTTTCATTTTTATAGCAAACAGTGATTTCCATTCACTGTTAGATCGAAACAAGAAACTGAAAAGATGACAAGAGTAAAACCAGCGGAGCATACAAAACGACCGGACAGGCGCCAGATAATAAGCCCAGACCAATGTCAACCAGGATGTCTTGGGGATTATAATTACAGGCCCCAGGAGGGGAAGGAATGACAGGAGGAGTTTATCTGATACAAATCGCTTTCATACAGTTTGGGCAAGGCCAAATGGCCATCTAGGCAATCATAACATGTATTATATCTACTCGTATATAAATATGCATTTAGATGCTTGAGAGAAGTCCCAAAAAGAGAAAACTGTCAGGACGACTCAATCTGTAGACTTACTCACACACAGAACAACTCCGTCTCGCACATTTTGTCCAGTCTATAATTATCAGCGCCAGATAAAACATACTAAACGATAGTCGCTTTTATAGACTGTTATTACGAGTAAATGAGTTGATAAAGATTTAGAAATTTGTTTTCAAATCGGGAACTTCATGCTCTGCCAGCTATTGGACACACTAAAGAATCCCAATGATTGCCAAACTGTCAAATCCTATACTGTGATTACTTAATATTTGCTTCAATTACTGGAAAGTAATCCCAGGACTTCAGAAGAATAATAATAATTGTAGGACTGCGGGCAGTGGCACATCATTTAGTGACACTAGACCCGCAGCCAGCGAGGAGGCAATTCTGCCCGTTTCGCTGACTCCTGAGCACACACGCACACAGATACTGTACACAGGCACACGCTCACACAGGTGTGTACATCTGCCCTGACTTTCTCATCGTCAGGCAGTGTACATTTAACTGTGCCTTGGAGGTTGGCCCTAAAGGGCGTAAATTGCACGACAAGCCCCCAAGCCTTCTCTCCGCGGCTGCGCCCCAAATAAATGTGGCCTCGCCGTGGAATCGAACTTAGGGAACTTGGTGCGAGAGGCAAACGCGTTAACCGCTCTGCCACCGACCCCCAATCCCAAGACTTAGTATCTTTTATTCCATATGAGAGATGCATTGGACTAGCTTTGGATATTTTATGGAGGTTGCGAGTTCGAATCTCAGTAAGCAAGGAAAATCAGTTGTCTTCCAACAAGACATTCAATTCCTTATTGATTTATTGATTCCGTTTTCTGATATTTATATTATTTCATTGCAAGCAGACTTTGCTTTGGATTTAAATGCTTTTAAGACAAAAAATAGATTTTCAATAAGAAATCAATTGACGTTTCGAAAATTAACCCAGCATAAAATGCAAATAAACATAATTATAGCAAGTTGAATACTTGTGGACAGGATTTGTGCGGGCAAGAGCCCAAGGCTATATACATGCTATGTGGGCGGGCGGGACAAGGGCTGGCAATGCGTATTGAAATAAAACACACACAAAAGGTGCGAAATTATAATTATGATCACTTATTTTAAGAGAACTCAATAATTTACTAATTGAATTAAGCGATGCGATGGCGGCCCACGACAAAACAGGATAGTCAAAGAAGTAGCCTTAAGTGGTGATTTCCTGTTTGTTTCTTAGAATTTCGTGGATCAAAATCACAGCTTAGGGTCCGGGCCGTGTCAACAGCAACCCTGTAAGAGAATCAGACTGGTCACGCGAACACAGTCTCTTCATGGATAAAAACTTCCCTAGGAGGAACTTAGTTTTTGCTTTGCTGATGATAATTGTGACATTCATCAGCATCATCGTAATACTCTCGCAGTTAACAGTTTGAGTTCAGACACGCAAACAATGTAGAATTTGTCAACTATTTCAAGACCAACTGGAATTAATTTGACAGATGGTTATTAACAAACAGACTAAACACCAAATTCAATTGCTTCACGATTCTTTGCTTTAAATATCCGGCCCTAAAGCCCAGCGCTTAAAAAGCTCAATAATACTAACTATATACTACTGACTTGAGTAACATTTAGCAAATCTTCATTCATTTTTCTAATTTAACTAAGCGAGTCATGAGATATTATTGCCAGCTACTCCCGAATAAATTTACCAGTTGGAAAATGAATATAGATGTGTCAGATTGACAACTGGAAGACAATCTTATGAGAAGTATGCATATAAATATTGACACGATATTAAGAAACATATTGAAAGTGAGCAGTATCCTATAAGTTGGAACATTTTATGTCAGGGTTAGCACATTATCTCACCACTTAACATACTATCCCGCTAGTTAGCACACTATCTCACCACTTAACATACTATCCCGCTAGTTAGCACACTATCTCACCACTTAACATACTATCCCGCTAGTTAGCACATTATCTCACCATTTAACATACTATCCCGCTAGTTAGCACATTATCTCACCACTTAACATACTATCCCGCTAGTTAGCACACTATCTCACCACTTAACATACTATCCCGCTAGTTAGCACACTATCTCACCACTTAACATACT
Organism: Macrostomum hystrix; assembly: GCA_950097015.1. Lineage (NCBI taxonomy): Eukaryota > Metazoa > Platyhelminthes > Macrostomidae > Macrostomum > Macrostomum hystrix. The sequence continues at coordinate 2,802,444 of CATNEN010000031.1, read as the reverse complement.
ATCCCGCTAGTTAGCACATTATCTCACCACTTAACATACTATCCCGCTAGTTAGCACACTATCTCACCACTTAACATACTATCCCGCTAGTTAGCACACTATCTCACCACTTAACATACTATCCCGCTAGTTAGCACACTATCTCACCATTTAACATACTATCCCGCTAGTTAGCACATTATCACATCACACCAGCAATCCATTATTTATAGCAAATAATAATCAATAAAAGACAAAGACCAATTCACAGCATTTGTCTAGACCAACAAAGCGAACAAGAATTCTTGACTCACACTTGTAAGACTCCGATTCCAGGCGTTGGCAGGACGCCTGATGCTCAAACTGGTCGTCTTCGCACAGGTGCCGGCCGCAGAATGAGCAAAGGAAGACGCGGCCGCCATGCTCCCAGACGCCGCGCTGGCATTCGACGCATTCTGCTTCGCGCAATGGACAGGAGCAGGCGTGGGTGGCCAAGCACTTGCGGCCGTGGCAGATCCAAGCCTCGCAGAAGTCGCAGATGGCGCCAACCATGGCCATGCCGCTGACATGATTGGCTCCGTGTTTAATTACGCAGTCGCCAGTTTTTGATAGGCACTTCTGCTTGCCGCAGGCGGCGCAGGTGGGCAGGCGGGGCACGCTGGAGCAGAAGTAGCAGAAGGCGCGCACCTTCTGGCGCCGGCCGCAGCTGTCGCACTCCATGCCGGCGTTGCAGGGATGCTCGAATAGAGGCGTCTCGCGGTCGCGAATCGCCCGCTGACGCTCCCGCTGCTTCTCGGACTTCTTCCGCTGGCCAGTCTTCTTTTTTGGCATCGCTGATGACTGACCGGCTGGAAATCGAATCTTAGTATGACTTCTCAGAGTACCACACACACACGGACACGGGGGTACAAAAACGCGGATTCGAACTCAGGACGCAAGTAGTTTCAATAGTTACTTTATTTTTTATGCGTCAGACAGACGTAATGTGCGGTGCTTTAATATCGATTGAGAGGTCGGGAGTTCGAATCCTTAAGCAATAAATATGGCAAAAAATTATAAATGGGTGGGTGTGGCGGCCTCCTCGATCCACGAAAGAGCTTGTACATCGCAGTTTTTGGTGCACTGCACAGCGCTTGCCTGCGTCGGGGAGAACTAAATCTAGGTATGGGGGTGTAGAATTCATTGCCAAAGATTTGGAGGCCTGATGGTTTGTGATAGTTTGGAGTTTTGGCTTGTGGTGTTTGTGGGTTGTGAAGTTTGGGGGTTGTGAAGTTTGGCGGTAGTGAAGCTCGGGGGTTGTGAAGTTTGGGGGTTGTGAAGCTTGGGGGTTGTGAAGTTTGTGGGTTGTGAGGCCTGGGGGTTGTGAAGCTTGGGGTTGCGAAGTTTGTGGGTTGTGAAGCTTGAGGGTTGTGAAGTTCGTGATTAGTGAAGCTTGGGGGTTGTGAAGCTTGGGGGTTGTGAAGCTTGGGATTGTGAAGCTTGGGGGTTGTGAAGCTTGGGATTGTGAAGCTTGGGGGTTGTGAAGCTTGGGATTGTGAAGCTTGGGGGTTGTGAAGTTCGTGATTAGTGAAGCTTGGGGGTTGTGAAGCTTGGGGGTTGTGAAGCTTGGGGGTTGTGAAGCTTGGGGGTTGTGAAGCTTGGGGGTTGTGAAGTTTGGGGGTTGTGAAGCTTGGCGGTTGTGAAGCTTGGGGTTGTGAAGCTTGGGGGTTGTGATGCTTGGGGGTTGTGAAGCTTGGGAGTTGTGAAGCTTGGGGGTTGTGAAGCTTGGGGGTTGTGAAGCTTGGGGGCTGTGAAGCTTGGGGGTTGTGAAGCTTGGGGGTTGTGAAGCTTGGCGGTTGTGAAGCTTGGGGTTGTGAAGCTTGGGAGTTGTGAAGCTTGGGGGTTGTGAAGCTTGGGGGTTGTGAAGCTTGGGGCTGTGAAGCTTGGGGGTTGGAAAGTTTGTGGGTAGTGAATTTTTGGTTTGCTGGGTTTGGGTCTGTGAAAGCAACACTGTGTCGCAGCTGGGCTAATACTTCAATTCTCTCTATCCAAACTTGTATGTGACTTGAACTGCAAGAAAAAATTAAAAGAATAAAACAATGCTTGGTTATAGTTTGATTAGCACAGAATATTTCCCAATGAGTTCAAGCAAATGAACTGCAGCTGTGTAATATATTTTTGCATTTAGCATAATAAGAAGATGAAGAGTTTGGCAAATTATTCTCAAAACTGAGATGAAGAATGTGTTGCCGGTTTCACGGAATAAAATTGAATGCAAACAATGCTAATGATTTATCACTTGTGCTTACATAAGTAAATAACAAACGAAAACTTTTTATCTTCAAAGAATGACGTGCCTAGATTATCTGAAAGGAAGACGCTACAGAAACCAATATAAAAACCAGAACACGCAAAGTGCAGTTCTGAGGTTGTAACACATATTTTCGATCTTTCTATAAGGTTCATCGTTCATCTGAATTATGTCAAGAAAAAAACACTTGATTATGAAACAAGCAGAGAAAAATACAGTTTGCGTTACAACAATCTTAATACAACGTATTCTAAATATACTACTTAAACGTCGTTAGTAGGTTAAACTAAATAAGCGACCCAAATGAAAGGAGTGCATACGGAAGTGCAGTTTAAAGAGAAAACAAACAGGTTAGTCAAAATAATAATTTATTTCACCTTCCCTAATTGGGTAAGGTGTGCAGCCGACAGCACAGCCGCGTATCGCTGTTCAGTCCATGGACTGGGGGGAAGCCAAACCCACCCTATATTATCCCAGCTAATGCTGGTTACCCATTTAACAGCTAGGTGAACTGAAGCAGCGCGGAGTTAACTGTCTTGCTAAAAGACAATTTTTTTCAGTGGAGTCGAGAGTCGAAACCCGACCTTTAAGTCGTAAATTTAAGACAACCACTAGGCTATAACACCTTTAAGGTTAGTCAAGACACACGATGAGTAGCGTTTAGTAAAGTAATGAAAAAATGAGACTCAATAAGTGCTCACTCAATGCTTGAAACACAGAATGGTAAAAAAACTTGGAAAAAGTGAGTGTATAATGAGAATGTTGCCAATATTATCCATACAGATTTACAGCTTTTCAAAAGCTCGTCCTAAACAAGGAGTTTGATTTATACAAAACATGTCACCTTACTTAAAGTAGGTCAGGCGGAGCAGACACGGGTAATTGTGCTCAGCAATTAGCGACCAATCATAGGGCCGAATTTGCCTCCGCCGTTGGCTTCGAACACGGTGACTTCGTCGTCGGCATCGTCTTCATCTAGATGCTGCGTTTCCAGCTTGTCGGCGTCGACTAGGCCATAGCGTCGCGACTTGCTAGCTCGTCGGCGAAGCCTGTATTTCAGTAGTGATTTATTAGTGATCATTAGGCTATAGAAATGACACATGGCCTATATAAATAGGGCATATAGCTAGCTACTTAAGCTCTGAAGCAAGTTGGAGTCAAATAATATAGAAGTTGATCAGTTAAGAATCTGACAATAGCTATTTAACAATTTGTTAGTTTATGTCAGCCACATACAAAAATATCCACAGGCAATAAACTAAATTCAAGCCAAAGCCAAAATCAAGCTTTTTCTCTGTGGATCTCCCTTGAAAAAAACATAGCCTTGCTAAGGAATCAAGATCAAGTTCAAAATCATTGCTATGGTACAATAAGGGTAAGTTACTAACTGCTCTGCTACTCTATCCCGCATAAAGCTATCTTATAAAACTGTGCCAATCTTCAATAATCATTCCCTAAGCTCAAACAGTGTGCATGTGTGAAACTATATAATTTATAAGTCATAACAAAAACAATTAGATAGCTAAATCAAATAGACTAATAAATGAAAAAAGCAAATTTTACAATTGTTGCTTGTCTATAGTTTTGAGGTCTACTCAAAAAGAGCATATAGCAATTGTACGATACATAATACAGAATCAAACTTTGGAATGGGCCATGTGCCTTCAATAAGATTGGTGTCCTTTTGGTTCACAGTTAGAGTTGGTGGTTCTAGCTAATGTTAGGTTCAAAATATGGATTTGAATATTTGGGATTTTTAGAAAAATGTTTTGATTTGGATTTTTTTCCAAATATTTTGCAGACACTTTTTAAACTATAATTCAGAAAAAATATGCTTGCAAAAACTTTTTGATTGATTATTCTTATAATATTAAAGGCCTTAAGTTTTCTAAATACAAATATACTGTTATAATTGCAAAATAGCATTTTAAAGCTGAGGTGCCTAGAAAAATAGGTCAAGGAATTGGAAACAAGGTTTGCACAATTTGTTTCTTGATAAGCACCTTTATATACCTCTAAGTACTTACTACAGTACTCAGTACTCACTAGACTCACTATATTCATTTACTGTTTTTATTTCAAAATTTAGACTATAGTTTGTCTTTAAAATATTGTTTTACACCAAATTAAAATCTAGCAATATCTTTAATGGCTACCATTTATTATATTGATCATAATTGATGCTGGTGAACACATACAGATATTATAATGTGCTTGAAATGTTGAAATAAAATGCACCTTTAAAATATAGAACAATATACACACATAGGCCTAACAAATAACAAACATATAAGGAATACAAAGGCCCCTATAAGTAAAAAACTTTAATTTTCTAAATGTGTTTTGACAATTATATTATGCATCTATTTATACAGATTTTTATGGTTTTAATATACTCACAAGGTAGACTTTACAACAAAGAACAGTAGCACAATCGCTGTAATAATACAAAGAAGTACAGCACTTTGTAGAAGAGTTTGTTTATTGCCTTGAACAAACAATTTAACTTTATTATTCCATGTCCCTGTTGTGTAGTTGTTTGGAGTCGAGACAATCGAGCTAGATATAGATGGGGAAAGTGTAGAAACCGGTCCCATTAATATTAAGTTGCACACAAAATAAAATAGAAAACAAATCACAGCGTTAAACTCTTCCTATTGCCGTTGATTATCTGAAAAATTATTCAGACGCTTAGTTTAGCGTAAGAGTAGTGTCTAGAATCGGTAAAATATATACGCACAGTTGACTACTGTTCGTTTTATGCTGAATAGAAACTATACCAAAACCAACTAGTTTGAATATATTAGCGTAGCATATGTAAGGATCAGATAAAAATATGTAATTGACAGAATCCTACTCGGCTCGTGCACGGGTCAACTAAAAATAGAGAAAAAGTTTTCAGTAAGAAATTTTTAGTTGTGTTTACATAATTTATAGTGTTATTTTTATAACATTATTGACATCGAGCATATTTAGGCTTACTGTATTTGGTTTAATATATTTTTTTATAACACCTTTTGTTAATACAAGGTCGTATCTAGCGAGCACGAAGTAAGTTTAATTTCATATTTTGCAAAATTTTCAAGGCTACATTTTTTACATGGTGCAGTTATGAGTAGCAAAGAAAAACTCCCCCCTATATCGGGGGAGAGAAGATCGAATGCCAAGCGTAAGCAAGGCGAAGAAGAGGACGGAATCGTCGCTATCAATTTGCAGAATTACCGTCTAGCAGATAAAAAAAGAGATCAACTGCAACAGTTCTTGTAGGTGCCCTTTTGTTGCTGCTTTTTAAGAATTTAATATTATTTGCGCGTGCGTGTCATATTTGCCTGCAGCAAGCTTCTTTTCTCAAAGAAGCATGAGAAAAATTCCAAGTTAAATGAAGAAGCCGCTGGATCTATTGTGAGATAAATAATTTTAGAAAATAGGTTTAGGAATGCAAATGCAAGTACTGCCTGCAGCATTGAAATATTCGTTGCTCTTAGAGCACCAAAATAATTTTTTGGTATCTACATCCATTTTTACTTTCGTTCGAAATCTTGTGGATATAGGCTTTTGCTTTCTGCTAATCCTAGCTGCTAATACGTTCGCCTGTAGCATCTGTCGCTAGCTGCTAGTCCCTGTTTTATCCCGATGCTATTTTTGGACTTCTTTCTGGAAGAAGTCAACAATTAGCAATTTTGATATCAAAATTAATCTATCTCAATTAATCTATGTTCACGCTCTACTTGCGAATATGTTTTTTGATTTGCTGTCTGATTCATTTGTGCATACTAAATTGACGATTGAATGCCACTTGTTTATATTTCATACTTTTTATAGGTATGGAATAAATATCAAAAAAGTTTTACATCGGTTTGGAAGTCCAATAAATGCCTAAAATGCAGAAAAGTAGTTTTTTCATTTTTAGGGTTGAGAGAGCACTCAAAATTCAGCACGAAATGAAGTATGACAGCAAGGACTTGTCGAGACCAGCTCCACCTGAGTATCCACAGGAGGTTTGTAAAATAATTTTTTTATGCATTTAATGCAGTTATTAAAATCACCGAACGCATATTCTAGATGATGAGCGAGGACAGAAAAGTGCGGCTGAATTACGAGTTCCTTCGGAAGTGCGTGGAGAGCAGCCCAATTCCACCCATGTCACAGGAGTGGCTTGTTAACATAAAGCACAAGATTGCCGAGCATCTGAGGGAAGGCAAAGACGACTTCCTAAATGAGGTTCTTGCAGAAGTAAATCAGAACTTTGACACCAGCATGAAGAAGTCATTGGGTTAGTTTCGTTATATGCTGCAAGAATTCAAGCATTTATTTGTACTCGTAATCGTATTGTTGAGCATGACGAACGTACACTGGATTTAAAGTTAGCCGAAGCTTCAGTATCTAACTGAGTATCTAATTCATTATTTTAGTGCAACTATCGCTGAAGAAGCCAGATGTGCCAGGCCTGGAAGAAGACGACCTTGAGGAGCCGCCAGAAGAGCCAGTGTAAGTGCAAAATTGTTTATCAGCGCCTTACATTTTGTGCAGGTTGTCGGTAACATTGTTTATTGATTGTAAATAAACCATTGCAGTGGACTCGACTTCTCAAAGGAGTGGCATGAAAGTTTCGTGGAAAACAAGCGCGAGATCAGCTACCGGCTGATGATCCTGTATCCACAGATGCAAAAACTGCTGGAGCTCTGCCAGCGCGAGCTCGGAAAGCAGATAATCCTGGACCTGGCAGAGTACAAGGCCGAGAGTCCTATGGAGTTCGAGACTCTCAGGACGAACGTCACCTACGACTGCGAGAAAATGGAGGAGCGGCTGCTCAGTCACTGGTACCGGGAGGTCATGAAAATCTTCTCGGAGCGCACAACATCCATCCTGCGCGTGGACCTGCAGGAACCGTTCTACAGTTGCGTCACCACCCTCATGTCCAACCAGCTGAAACTGCTCAAAGAGGAAACTGCCAACGCGTGGGTTCTCCTATTCGACGAGGAGCAGCGCTTCCGCCTGCCGCAGCTCAACATGTTCCTCTCCTTCCAGGATCGCCAAATGAGCGTTGATCCGGAGTTTTCTGTGTACGAGGACCTTCTGCTGTCAGTGGTGGATGAGGTCAACAAGAGTCTCAGCAGCATCCCGACGGTGAGTTCGCAGCTGTCGGCCACAGCGAACGTGAACGTGCCGACAGAGCTGGCGGAGCACATTGTGCAGCTGGCCAAGGCGAAGCTGAGGTCGGCTGCGGCGCGCTACTTTGAGAGCGTGGAGAACAGTCTCAGGTCGTATCACGAGCGCTACGACTACCTGATTGACGGCACGGCCAACGCTCGAGTTGAGAAGTTTCTAACCGAGGAGCACACGTTTGCCGAATACTGCGTGCTGATAGAAGAGTACCGCTCCATCTCTTACACAATTCGGCGCAATCCAACTATTGAATTCTACGACCTCATTCGGCTCAATGTAGAGGAGCTGAAGAACGGCCTAGCAGAAGTAGCCCAGGGCTATGCCGATCGCTTGCTAGAGCGCGTGGTGCGCGACCACCGAATAGAGAATAGCAAAATCTGTCAGCAGTTTGAGTACGTGAAAGCAAGAGCGCTGAAGAAACCGGAGACCAGCGAGGAGCTCATGGAGATGACGAAGTTCATGGAGCACGCTCGCGGCACTGGCATGGTGACTCTGAACGAGAAGATCAAGGAGTCGCAAAATCGTCTGCAATACCTGCTGGATGTTTGGATCTTTAACGACGATGATCTGAACCTAAACAGCGAGGTTCTCACCTGGCCGAAAAGAATCTCGCCGATCTTCGATGACAATGAGACTGTAAGTGACTCTTTAAATTTTTATTCGCAGTAAAAACTATTTTTTTTAAATTCGCTACCTTTGTATCCATTCTAGCTGCAAGAAGAGTCCAAGACTCACGGCGAAAAGCTGCTAATCGAGCGCAAAGAGAAGCTGATCGCCGAACTGCAGCGAATCCGCAACAGAGTCGACGAGTTCAACGACTACGGCGAGATGGACCTGGAGATCATGAACCAGTATGTGCAGGACGTCCAAAAAGTGCAGCAGCGCCTGGATGCAGCCCGAGCCGACTCCGAGTGGATCAACAAGGAGGAGCAGTTGTACAAGTATCCCATCACGCCCTTCCCGGATATCGACGACCTGACCAATTTGGTACAGCCGTTCCTCAGCATCTTCAAGTACACAAACAGATACCTGAACAAGGAGAACCAGTAAGCGAATCAGCATTCGATCGGGTTTATTATTCGATCGATTCGATCGATTTATGTAGCAGTAGTTTTTGCCTTAACGCTTGGTACAATTACACTTGGTTATCTCTCTAGGTGGCTCAAAGGAGAATTCCTTGCCCTAGAGGCGGAGCGCATTGCCGAAGAAGTGGACGAAATCAGCCGAGAAATTTTCCGCGTCTCCAAGGTGTTTAACAATAGGCTGAAGAAGATGCAGGCTGAGAAGGAGGAGCGCGAGCGCGAGAAGAAGAAGAGAAGGAAGCTGGACGACGAGACTCAAGGCGAGGGAGGCGAGGAAGAGAAAGATGACGAAGAGGATATCAAGCCGCCCGCTGCGCTGGACATTTGCAACACCTTGACTGAGAAGATTCGAGACTTCAAGGAGAAGATCAACGTGATCGAGATTCTGTGTAATCCAGGCATCAGAGATCGCCACTGGGCCAAAATGTCGAGCATCTGCGGCTTCAACATCACCCCAGATTCTGGCACAACTCTCATAAAAGTGCTGGGACTCAAGCTGGACGCCTTCATGGAGGAGTTTGGCCAGATTTCAGCAGCGGCTTCAAAGGAACACAGTTTGGAGAAGGGTGCGTTTGGCTTTATTTACAATTCCTTTCACCGGCCAACTAAACCTTCAGGAACAAATTTTCTAAGGGAAAACTGATTAATCAAACAGCTAGCATTTAAAGCATGATTTTCTCACTTATTGACAGGCATGAAGAAAATGGTAGACGACTGGGAGCCAATAAGCTTCTCTCTAATTCCCTACCGCGAGACCGGCATTAACATTCTGTCCAGCGTCGACGACATTCAAACTCAGCTGGACGACCAGATCATGCGCACGCAGACGATGCGCGGCTCGCCGTTTATTCGGCCATTTGAGAAGGACATCCGCGAGTGGGAGGAGCGCCTGCTGCGCATTCAGGAGACAATCGACGAGTGGCTGAAGGTGCAGGCGAATTGGCTCTACCTGGAGCCGATCTTCAGCTCGGAGGACATCATGCAGCAGATGCCGGAGCAGGGCCGGCTGTTCCAAACTGTGGACCGTAACTGGCGCGACGTCATGAAGAACACGGCCAAGGATCCGAAGCTGTTGAAGGCCACTGACATGCCGGGCCTGCTAGAGAAACTAAAGGACTCAAACGAACTGCTGGACAAAATCCAGAAGGGTCTAAACACCTACCTGGAGAAGAAGCGACTGTTCTTCCCTCGCTTTTTCTTCCTGTCCAACGATGAAATGCTCGAGATTTTGTCCGAGACCAAGGACCCGCTGCGCGTCCAGCCGCATCTTAAGAAGTGCTTCGAAGGTATCGCGAAGCTCGAGTTCGACAGTGCGTTGGACATTCACGGAATGTACTCCAGTGAAGGTGAGAAGATTAAGTTCAGCCAGACCATCAGCACCTCGGAGGCGCGCGGAGCGGTAGAGAAGTGGCTGCTGCAGGTGCAGGACGTGATGCTGATGTCGATGCGAGATGTCATCGCGGCATCTTACGACGTGAGTTCTGAAGCTTTTTAATACTTGCTTGTCCTCCCCAGCGACTATCATAAACCGCCAACTTTGCAAAGCTTGAGTCTAATGAACATAGCGGAATCGTTTCAATCGTCGCATCGTTTTCAGGACTTGTGTGACAAACGAATCAACAACATCATGTTTGCTTCTAGTCCCGCCGATGAGCTGATACGTTGCTAATTAATTGAGACTTTTTCTTTTATCTCGGCACAGAATGTACTCTAGCATAGCATTTTGATAAAAACAATATTGTTTAGTTTAACTAGCATGTACACACAACTGAAAATAGAAACAGTTTCAAAGAAGGTTGTCGAGAACTCAACTCACAGATAGCAGCATGTCCAAATGATACGAGTACATTTCCTCTTTTAATAGTTCACAAAGTTTTTTAATGCTACATTTTCAGAGATATCCGTCTGTCTTGTCGACTGAGTCAGTGCATGTAAATACGAGGCAAAGACTGTGGAAATATTATAAGTGCTTGTTGGTGTCGTCTGAGTCCCGGAATTCGATTAGACATAAGTGTGAAATTTTCAACCCGAAGTTTTGTGATCCCTGTACAATTATTAACATTCTATTACCATGGGCATCGATTCACTATGCCAAATGCCGTATTTCCTTTCACAATAGATATTTTCGGACCTATTAACTTAATGACCCGATTTGAATCCAAAAACAAGCTTCACATTTTCCTTTTGTTGTTCAACTACCTTTAATTATAATGTAACATCAATACTACTCGTATATTTAGATTTTAGGTGCTTTAAAGAGAAAATAAAATATGATCCAGAATAAGACACTATTCCCTCATACTCTAAGGTCGGGAGACGTGACCGGAGGCTATGACGCCCTTAAAAGTTATCCCTGATCCCTGAGTTAGCCTTGCAATGAGCTCCGTCAGAGCTAGCCATAGTTATGTGTACTGTTAAACCAGCAATGCCATGATTCACCATTTCAAATATCTCTGGCATTGCGAACCACCTGACATTTTTCCCTACAGGCCTACGCCATTGAGGCCCGCAAGAAGTGGGTGTGCGACTGGCCCGGACAGGTAGTTCTCTGCGTCTCCCAGATCTACTGGACAGCGGAGGTGCACGACGCCTTGAGCGCAGGCGTCCAGGGCCTGAAGGACTACTACAAGAAACTGTCGGACCAGCTGGCCGACATCGTCGTGCTGGTGCGCGGCAAGTTGAACGCACAGCAGCGCATCACCCTCGGCGCACTGGTCGTTATTGATGTGCACTCGCGCGACGTGGTTGAGGACATGGTGAAGAAGGGAGTGTCCGACGAAAACGACTTTAACTGGCTGGCCCAGATGCGCTACTACTGGGAGGAAGAAAACGTCTTCATCAGGTTGACCAACGCCAAGGTGCGCTACGCCTACGAGTACCTGGGCAACTCGCCGCGGCTTGTGATCACTCCTCTCACTGATCGCTGCTATCGCACCCTGATTGGTGCGTACCACCTAAACCTGAACGGCGCCCCCGAGGGTCCGGCCGGTACAGGCAAAACCGAGACTACGAAGGACTTAGCGAAGGCTCTGGCTGTGCAGTGCGTCGTGTTCAACTGTTCAGACGGTCTCGACTACATCGCCATGGGAAAGTTCTTCAAAGGCCTCGCCTCCAGCGGTGCCTGGGCCTGCTTCGACGAGTTCAACCGCATCGAGCTGGAAGTGCTGTCTGTGGTTGCGCAGCAGATCCTCAGCATTATCATCGCTGTGCGCGGCAAAGCAGTTGAGTTCGACTTCGAGGGAACGCTACTCCGGCTCAACCCCAACTGCTACGTGTGCATCACGATGAATCCCGGATACGCAGGTCGCTCGGAGCTGCCTGACAACCTGAAGGTGCTGTTCCGGCCAGTAGCCATGATGGTGCCAGACTATGCCATGATCGGCGAGATCTCTCTCTACTCTTTCGGTTTCATGGATGCTCGCAATCTCGCCGTGAAGATTGTCACCACCTACCGACTGAGCTCCGAGCTGCTCAGTTCCCAGAGCCACTACGACTACGGAATGCGAGCCGTGAAGGCGGTGCTCTCAGCTGCTGGAAATCTGAAGCTGAAGTTTCCAGACGACGACGAAAACATCCTGTTGCTTCGTTCCATCCTGGACGTCAACTTGCCGAAGTTCCTATCGCATGACATCCCCTTGTTCGAAGGTATTATCAGCGACCTGTTTCCCGGAGTTCAGAGGCCCGAGGCAGACTACAAGATCTTCCTCGACGAAATCCGGCGCGTTTGTGAGGCCCGCAAACTTCAGAGCGTTGACTTCTTTACGGAGAAGATCATTCAGACCTACGAGATGATGATTGTGCGACATGGGTGAGTTACTCAGAAGAGCTTTCAGTACATTCGTTTTTCGTTTTTACCCTTGCATTTTATCTTCTAGCTTCCCAAAACTCACTTGAAAATTCACTCTTTTAGCTTTATGCTTGTGGGAGAGCCCTTCGGTGGCAAGACCAGCGTGCTGCACGTGCTGGCCGAGACGATGACTAATCTGAACGAAGCCGGACACACGGACGAGTACGAGAAGGTCATGTACCGAACCATTAACCCGAAGGCCATCACCATGGGCCAGCTGTTTGGCCAGTTCGACCCTGTGTCGCACGAGTGGACAGACGGCATTACGGCGAACACTTTCAGAGAGTTCGCGTCCAACGACACGCCCGATCGCAAGTGGGTGATCTTTGATGGACCCATCGACACTCTGTGGATCGAGTCCATGAATACAGTTCTGGGTTAGAAAAACTGCTATTATCTGCATTACATTAGCTGTCTATGTGTTCAACCAACCCTCAGTTGAGTAGACTTTGAATTTCAAACCGCATTTCAGATGACAACAAGAAGCTCTGTCTGATGTCAGGAGAAATCATTCAGATGAGCCGCGTCATGAGCCTGATCTTCGAGACGATGGACTTGTCGCAGGCGTCGCCGGCCACAGTCAGCCGCTGCGGCATGATCTATCTCGAGCCCAGCACCCTCGGCTGGCGTCCACTCGTCAAGTCGTGGATCGAGAACTTCCCAGAGGTGCTAGTCAAGGATGGAAGCCAGGAGGTGATGACGCACCTGATGGAGTGGGCGATCGACCCTTGCTTGGAATTTGTGAGAAAGAACTGCCGGGAGTACGTCCACAGCAGCCAGACTAACTTGGTTCGGTCCTGCATGTTCTTCGTCGACATGCTAATGGACGAGCATGTGAACGCCGAGAACGCCAAGGACAACAAGCACCTGAAGACGTGGATTGTAGCCGCCTGGCTGTTCGCAGTGCCATGGTCCATCGGTGGCATTTTGGACGTTGACAGCCGCGAGAAGTTCGACAAGTTCTTCCGAGACTTGGTCATTGGCAGGAATGAGGCTCACCCGGTGCCCAAGGAGATCGGCAAAATTGAGACTGTGTTCCCCGAGAATGGGATGGTTTACGACTACATGTACGAGGTAAATCCTTAGATCAGTCTTTGCTTTGTCATTGACTTATCTGAATGAACAATTACATATCTTACACCACTGTTTTCTCAAATTGGCAGTTTAATAGACTTAATCTGGTCGTAAGTTAACGAATGCAGCAAGAAATTTGAAAAAATAGTTTTTTGATTCGCGTCATGTGTCGCACTTTCATTTTCGTGCAGTTCTTGGTATTTAATTTTTCATCACAATGAATCAAGACTATCACGGTTCCGGACGCCATCTGTACAGGCATGTCACAACCCTGACTTCTGAAAAGGAAAAAGTAAAGTGGAGGCGACGCATTTTAGTTTCTTTTAAATCACATGCACTAGATTCAGCAAGAAACTCACAGAAATTCTTAAAATCCCATAAATGCCAATTCCTTGCCTTGCATTCCCTTACAGACTAAGGCCCGTGGCCAGTGGCGTCACTGGAACGATCTGATTCGAGGCGCGGACCTCTTCGCTGGCAAGAAGATTCGCGAGATCCTGGTGCCAACCATGGACACCGCACGCTACAAGTTCATCATGGACCTGTGCATTGAAAAGTCTCGGCCACTCATGTTCGTCGGACCAACCGGCACTGGAAAGTCCGTCTACGTGCAGGACAAAATGATGAACGAACTCTCGAAGGAAAAATTTGTGCCTCATTTTGTGAATTTCAGCGCTCAGACGAGCGCTAATCAGACACAAAACGTCATCATGTCGAAGCTGGACAGGCGCCGCAAGGGAGTCTTCGGGCCGCCAATCAACAAGCAGGCTGTCGTTTTCGTTGACGATATTAACATGCCGCAGAAGGAGATTTACGGTGCGCAGCCTCCGATCGAGCTGCTTCGTCAGTACTTCGACCATGGCAACTGGTACGATCTGAAGGACACGTCCAAGATTATCTTGCAGGATGTCTATTTCATCGTGGCCATGGGACCACCTGGTGGCGGCCGCAACGACGTGACGCCGCGCTTCATGCGCCACTTCAATATTGTGTCCATGACTCCTTTCAACGATGACACAATGATTCGCATTTTCACTGCTCTGATGAACACGTACATGAAGACGCAGGGCTTCACTTCGGACTTCCTGGCCATCGGCAGCACCATTGTGCACTCAACAATGGAGGTTTACAAGGCGGCTATCAAGAATCTGCTGCCGACGCCAGCCAAGAGTCACTACGTGTTCAACCTGCGCGACTTTAGCCGCATCATCCTAGGCGTCTGCCTTATCAAGCGCGAGCAGGTGACAGAGAAGCGCGTCTTCACCCGGCTCTGGTGCCACGAGGTCATGCGCGTCTTCTACGATCGTCTGACAGACGACGTGGACAGGAAGTGGTTGTTCAAGCTGCTGCAGGATTCTGTCAAGAACCACTTCAAGGACAGTTTCGAATCGGTGTTTGAACACTTGGCTGGCGGCGGCACTGGCCAGGGTGCGGTGTCGGAGGAAGACGTACGGTCACTAATCTTCGGTGACTTTATGAACCCTGACCTCGAGCCAGATGAACGGGTGTATGAGGAAGCAAAGAGCATCGACGACTTGTACCCGATTGTGGAGCAAGCGCTGGACGAGTACAACAACATCCAGAAGAACAAAATGCACTTGGTTATCTTCCGTTACGTTTTGGAGCATCTGTCCAGAATCTGCCGCATCCTCAGGACGCCTGGTGGCCACGCCCTTTTAGTCGGCGTCGGTGGCTCTGGTCGTCAGTCGCTGACCCGCCTGGCCACTTCCATGGCTGGCTACATCATATGCCAGCCTGAGATCTCAAAGAACTACGGCATGACAGAGTGGCGCGAGGACGTCAAGAAGATGATGAAGAAAGCTGGCGCCGAGGGAAAGAAGACCGTCTTCCTGATGGCCGACACTCAGATCAAAGAGGAGACCTTCCTAGAAGACATTGACAACCTGCTGAACACTGGCGAAATTCCCAACCTGTTTCCCAATGACGAGAAGGTTGAGATCATGGAAACGGTGCGGCCGTTCGCGCAGGCTGGCGACAAGAACGCGGACTTCTCACCACTTGCCCTGTACGCTTTCTTTGTGAACCGCGTCCGTGAAAACCTGCACATTGTGATTGCCTTCTCTCCAATTGGCGACGCATTCAGAAACCGGCTACGCAAGTTTCCGAGCCTGATCAACTGTTGCACAATTGACTGGTTCCAGCCCTGGCCGCCAGATGCTCTTGAGCGCGTGGCCATGAAGTCCTTTGAGAACGTGGAGATGGAGGACGAGCATCGCGCCGATGTTGTGAAAATCGTGCAGCACTTCCACACCAGCATCCGGCTGTTGTCGGACAAGTTCCTGAACGAAATGGGACGCAAGACCTACGTAACACCCACCTCTTACCTGGAGCTTATTCTCAGCTTCCGAGGCCTCATCAACGCCAAGCAGGAGGAAACAATGCGGCAGAAGCGGCGCTACGTCAACGGTCTGGACAAGCTGGCCTTCGCCGGCGAACAAGTGAAGGACATGCAGGAGAAGCTCGAAGCTCTGCAGCCGCAGCTGGTGCAGGCCAGCCAGGAGAACATCGAGCTCATGAAGGTGATCGAGCACGAGTCTGTGGTTGTTGCTGAGCAGGAAGACAAAGTCACTAAAGAGGAGGCCATGGTCAACGAGAAGGCGGCCTCCTCGCGCGCTCTGAAGGATGAATGTGAGGCAGATCTCGCCGAAGCCCTGCCAGCTCTCGAAGCTGCTTTGGAGGCGCTGAACACGTTGAAGCCGAGCGACATCGGTATTGTGAAGACGATGCAGAATCCACCAGAGGGTGTGAAAATTGTCATGGCAGCGGTTTGCGTGATGCGTCAGGTGCAGCCTGACAAGGTCCAGGACCCGGCAGGCGGCCCCAAGAAAGTTCTGGATTACTGGGGCCCGTCCAAGAAGCTCATTACCGACATGAACTTCCTGAACTACCTGAAGGAGTACGACAAGGATAACATCCCAGTGGCTGTGATGACCAAAATCCGCAAGGAGTACATACCGAATCCAGAGTTCGAGCCAAGCAAAGTGGCCCGCGCCTCATCCGCGGCAGAAGGCCTGTGCAAGTGGATCCTGGCCATGGAGGTCTACGATCGAGTGGCCAAGGTGGTGGCGCCGAAGAAGGCGAAGCTAGCCGAGGCCGAGTCCGAGCTGCGGAGCAACATGGCGATTCTGGCGCAGAAGCAGGGCGAGCTGCGCGCTGTGCAGGACAAGCTGTCCCAGCTGAAGCAGCGGCTGGAGGATGCGCAGAATGAGAAGGCTCGCCTTGAACTGGAGGTCGACCTATGCGGGAAGAAGCTGGACAGGGCCAAGAAGCTCATTGGCGGCCTTGGCGGCGAGAAGGACCGCTGGGACCAGGCGGCAAAGAACCTGCAGGCTATCTACGATAACCTACTCGGCGATGTGCTGATCTCTGCTGGTGTGATCGCCTACCTTGGCCCCTTCACTATGATCTACCGGGCTCAGACCACCAGCGAGTGGGTGAAGCTGTGCAAGGAAAAGAAGATTCCCTGTTCAGAGAATTTCTCTCTGACCGTCTGCCTGGGCGACCCGGTGCAGATCCAAGCCTGGAACATCGCCGGCCTGCCTAGGGACGCCTTCTCCATAGACAACTCGGTCATTGTGTCCAACTCCAGGCGCTGGTAAGTTAAGCACTCGGAAATTTAAGCTCGTTTCTGTAATCATATCCATTCTCCACTGGCATTGTATGACTTTGGGCGCCTCTGACCCATAGACGTTTCAAGAGCAATACAACACATTTGCACACTCCAAATGTCTATGGCCCAAAGTTATGGCAGGACAGATATAGCCAGCCGTGGCCATAGACTCGAAAAGGCGTGTAACAATTGGCCTTCGTTGGTCTCAAATGATACAATGGTGATGCCACACTGACTCGATACCAAGCCTCACAGTTAGGAGACAATTTTACTTTCCAGGCCGCTGATGATCGATCCGCAAGGCCAGGCGAACAAGTGGGTCAAGAACACGTACAAATCGACGCCCGGCTTCGCCGTAATCAAGCTGAGCGACTCGAACTACATGCGCCAGATGGAGATGGCCATCAGCTACGGCAATCCGCTGCTGCTGGAGAATGTCGGCGAGGAGCTGGACCCCAGCCTGGAGCCGGTGCTGCTCAAGCAGACCTTCAAGCAGAGTGAGTTTGATCGCAGAGGCTACACAGAAGCAATACAAAAAAATAGGTAGAAATTTCAACTGGCCCAGTTGGGCCAAATGCATAGCCAGTGGCTTCCAAAGCCTGTGTACCACTTGTTCAGTCCATGGACTGAGGAGGCCGCCACCCAAAAGCACCAAAAGTTTTCTTAAGATCGTAGATTACAAGTAGATCAATAACAAATCAATAAAACTGATTCTGAAAAAAATCTATCATTTCAGCAAGAGGACAGAGTAAGACTGCTCAAATTAAATAGTTTTCGTGCAATTTTCGTCACATCAGTTCGGTTTGTTCTTTGTCTGAGCCATATAACATTAGTTTTATCCGAAATAGTGAGTACACTCCATGATCACTGATAACATGAGTGAAATTTAGAACAGGGATAATTTGGGATTTCAACAAACTCGATGTCCGAAACCTTGAATCGCATTGTTTGTGCGAATTAGATGAATCTCGAGCTAGCAGCAGCCGATACGACATCTCGGCGTCGGCCTCCAGTCTGACGGGCTCCAGTGAGTACAGTTGTGAGCAGCCGCATGAGTTCAGCAACTGCTTGGCAGGATGTCTACTCAAATTTGCTCGGTTGCATTTGGGGCATGAGCGTCTCACGTGCTCGCAACGGCTTGAAACTTACGACTTTCTTCCAGATAAACAAAAGGCCTACCTGTATGAAGCTTGAGGGGCATGATTAAAAGGAGTCCATCAACGAATGCTGCTGGGACAAAATCACAGAAAATAGTTAAATCCATTTCCTTCGCTAAAAAAACATTTATACTTCTCATTTTCACAATCACAGATTAAACTTCGAGTTGCACCAGCTTTTTTCAAAAAGTTTTATTTTTTTTCACACTTAATGGCCAATTTTAAACAATTTCATTATTGTTTTCTAAAAAAATACCCATTCTGTCAATGACCTCATTGTGTACGATGCACCAACAGGCGGAGTTGACATGATTCGTCTCGGCGAGACAACCATCGAGTATTCGAAGGACTTTAAATTCTTCATCACCACCAAGCTGAGGAATCCGCACTACCTACCTGAGATTGCCGTGAAGGTGTCTCTGCTCAACTTCATGATCACTCCTGAGGGCTTGGAGGATCAGCTGCTCGGCATCGTGGTTGCCAAGGAGAAGTGAGTGTCCTTGCTCTTGAAAATGCAAATCTTTAATTTTATAATTTCAGCTTCACTAGCTTACTGGCTTACTGTAAGTAGGGATGACAACATTTGTAACTATTTTCGTGGCGTAAATTTCTTCCAAGCTTCACTCGCACTCTTCAGGCCCGACCTGGAAGAGGAGCGCCAGTCGCTGATCAAGATGACAGCGCAGAACCGCAAGCAGCTGAAGGAAATCGAAGACAAGATCCTGGCCACGCTGGCAGAGTCTGAGGGCAACATCCTGGAGAATGAGAGCGCTATCCAGATCTTGGACTCCTCAAAGATTCTATCCGATGACATTCAGAAGAAGCAGAAGGTAAGTATGAGGACAAATTCTAAGCATTTCTTCTGATACGATAGTAGACAAGCAAATTAAGAACAAGCGCTGCCAATCACTGGGCCACAGGTGGCCGAGAAAACCCAGGAGAAGATCGACGCCGCTCGCATGGACTATGCGCCGATCGCCAATCACTCATCGATCCTGTTCTTCTCCATCACCGACTTGCCTAACATTGATCCGATGTATCAGTACTCGCTGACTTGGTTTGTCAATCTCTACATTAACTCCATCAATGACAGGTGAGTGACGTGCAACAGCGTTGACGTAAAACTTTTTCAAGGCCTTTTCCACTGGACAACCACCTCACTCCCAGAAAATTCTATTGGCTAGATATGGGTCCGATAAGAAGCTCATTTGCTTTCCATGTTCCCCATTGGCTGGAGATAATTCGCTTCCTACCCCATAGGCCACCAACCTCACTCCTTGCTGATTGCCCACCCCAAGACACGCATTAGTAACTTGTAATTATAATTATTAAATATCATAACATTGAAGCATTCTTAATTTCGCGGTGCATCTCCAATACCATGCCCAGAATTTTGCCTTATTAATACAGTAATTTTATAGGAAAATTTGATTAATTTGACAAAAGTTTTTTTTCACTCGTATTGTTTGACTCACTTAAAAATGGTCACAAGTTAAACTATAATATATAATGCAGGCACTTGATAACTCAAAACACAAAATCGCTATGAGAATAAGATGAGACTGCTGACTTAGACTATAAAGGACGAGTACGGCCTTAATGGAGTGAGACCAACTTGAGACCACTTTAACAGTAGGACCACCAAGCCATTTTGCCGCCCGTTTTTATACCAAGGTGTAACAAGGTGCAGCAAAAAGTTGGCCCTGGTTCTTGAGTTTCGTGTGCTTGCATTGTTCCTTTCGGGTGCAGCAAAAAAATTGTCAGGGGGGAATTCCCCCCTTGGTAGTTCTACTGTTTTTTACCCCCATTTTACAGTTGTTTTGTTCTACTGTACTGTACAATTTTTTTTGCTGCACCCGAACGGAACAATGCAAGCACACGAAACTCAAGAACACGGGCCAACTTTTTGTTGCGCATCTTCTGAAACAAGAAAAAAGTTGCCAGCTCTTCAGGCCGTCGAGATATTCAATGTTTCTGGCCGAAGGTCCGATTTTTCCCATAAGAGCTAGTGTATTTCATACACCCCTATACACGAATTTGCACTGCAGTTCAGTGCGGCCTTGCCAGGCCTTCAAAATTTGTCAGCATGTCACCCGAGTGTGCCTGCATCATCTCCGTCTTCGGTGGTCACCTACCTTTATCTAGACAGACTGCTGGACCTTCAAGGGCTACAACAGGTGGAACTAAGCTACTATGGACACCCTGACGCGAATTTCTCAAATTTCAATGCTCAAGCCAAAAAATATTTGGCGCAGCTCAACCACAGGACACCATCGCCTAGTCTGTCAACCAATCAGTCACCACCCAACGCTATTAGCATTCGGGCGCTGCCAAAAAAATTGTCAAATTGGAAAAATCCCCCTTGGTATAAAAACGGGCGGCAAAATGGCTTGGTAGTCCTACTGTTAATGGAACTAATCAAGTCACATTTTATATAAGCTCACAAGAAGCTAATGTGTGCCTGAGTATGAGCAGCATGAATGAACTCACATGTCAATCAGTGTGCTCAAAGCACTAATCGGTGTTGATGTTGATTGGCGAAATTATTCCAGCAACAAGTCAAAGATTCTGGACCGGCGAATTCGATACCTGAAGGATCATTTTCAGTACAACCTGTACGAAAATGTCTGCCGCTCCTTGTTCGCCAAGGACAAGCTGCTGTTCTCATTCAAACTCTGTACAAATCTGGTGATGTGAGTTGGCAGTCATTGTAGGAAGAATCAAAGTAGCTCGGAAAGCATTGGAAGTTGCGATTTTCGCCTGCGAAATAATGCTCAACATAAATTGGCTAGCAACTAACACTGCCTTACAAATAATTAACCAATCGTGCGAATTTTTAGCTATTAACTTTGATTGAATATATTGATTAAAAACCTACTAATATTACTGTTAGTAGTCAGTAGTAGATTTCGCTCGCTAATCATTCGCCGCCTGTTGTTTCCCTGCTGCAATGACGCCGGATTTTAGCAACAAGAGCCGCATTTTGGACAAACGCATTCGCTACCTGATCGAGCACTTCACCATATCGCTCTACACCAACGTTTGTCGGTCGCTGTTTGCCAAAGACAAACTGCTTTTCTCCTTTCTAATGACAACCCAGCTCATGTCGTAAGTTCTCTGAGATGGCTACTCACTCAGCCATTTCGATCTGCTGTCGAATAGTTCCTCGCCAAGGACTACTGGAATTACAGAGAGCGCAGCACTCCAAATTTAGTGAAAAGTTTTAATTGGTCGAGGAAGGATTGAATTGTTTCTAAATTTAGCTAACGCTTCGGGGAGTTCCTTTTAGACACCCCATTAAACTCAGTCACGTGACCGATCTCAGCCAATGAAACATTGAATACATTTTCTATAAGTTGGAGTGTTGCGCGATTCCTATTCAAGTAATCCCTGAGCCTCTGGTATGTACAGAAATGGGTTCGGCCTTCTATGATGTCTGGAGTAACTTTGTCTTAGTGCTATATCTATATCTGCACTTTAACTGCTTCAGCCACTGTCCCTGCCACACGTATCCAACTTGCCACTATAACGCTAAACTGTGAGATCTGCTCTAAAATGCATACTTTGAATATTTTCTAACTTCTGTTTCCTTAACTTCCTTTACCACTCGTATCTTATTGTTGTTATATGTTTTAAAAACAAATACTATGTAGATTTGTTGATGTTATTCACCAAATTCAATAAGTTCAATTGAAATAGTGCAGTTCTATCACGATTTTAAATGTCGTGCTATTAGAAATTTGAATTTATCTGCACACTAAAACAAACAATTTAAGCACCAATTTAAAAAAATCGGATCACGATTTTAGCGCTCGCGGAGAATTGGACGAAACCGAGCTGCTGTTCCTCCTGACTGGCGGCGTGGGCCTGGAGAACAAGCTCGCCAACCCGGACCCGTCATGGCTGTCCGACAAGAGCTGGGACGAGATCTGCCGCCTGTCCGACCTTTCAGCGTTTAAGGGCTTCAGGTGAGATGCGCTGCTGCGGTCTATTTGATCCCCATTGCAGGACAACCTCCAGAATTGGACATTGGTGCGGGACAATATCCAGAATTGCACATTGGTGCGGGACAATCTCCAGAATCGGATATTGGTTCAAAATGGCCTTCAGAATAGGAGACTGACGTGGGAAAAATGTCTTTCGACTGACCAATAGACTACCGGCGCTTGACAATGCCCCCTCAAAAATGCAGGCAGCACTTCTGCGACCACATCTCGGACTGGAAGCAGTTCTACGAGAGCAAGGATCCGCACGAGGCCCCGCTGCCGGACCCTTGGCAGACGAAACTGGACGAGTTCAAGCGGATCATTGTGGTCCGCTGCATCCGGCCGGACAAGATCATCCCGATGGTGACACAGTACGTCAAGGAGAAGCTCGGCCCGAAGTTTGTGGAGCCGCCACCGTTTGATCTGAGCCGCTCCTATCAGGACTCGCGCCGCGATGTGCCGCTGATCTTTGTGCTGTCGCCGGGTGCCGACCCGACCATGGCCTTGCTGAAGTTTGTCGACGACATGGGCTTCAGCGGGAACAAGTTCGACTCGATCTCGCTGGGCCAGGGCCAGGGACCCATCGCGGCCAGGAAGATCGAGAAGGCCATGGAGGACGGCAGCTGGATTATGCTGCAGAACTGCCACCTGGCCGTTAGCTGGATGGGCGAGCTGGAGAAGATCTGTGAGGAGTGGCTGGCCAAGGAGACCACGCACCAGGACTTCCGCTTGTGGCTGACCAGCTACCCCAGCGCCAAGTTTCCAGTGACGGTGCTGCAGAACGGCGTCAAGATGACCAACGAGCCGCCCACCGGCCTGCGCCAGAATCTGCTGCAGTCCTACCTGAATGATCCCATCTCGGATCCGTCCTTCTTCAACGGCTGCCCAGGCAAGGAGGCCACATTCGAGAAGCTGCTCTACAGCCTGTGCTTCTTCCACGCCCTGGTGCAGGAGCGACGCAAGTTCGGCCCGATGGGCTGGAACATCCCCTACGGCTTCAACGACTCCGACTTAAGCATCTCGGTGCGCCAGCTGCGCATGTTCGTGAACGAGTACGAGCAGGTGCCGTACGACGCCATCACCTACCTGACTGGCGAGTGTAACTACGGCGGCCGAGTCACCGACGACAGAGACAGGCGCTGCCTCATGACCATCCTGGCTGACTTCTATAATCCCGGCGTTGTCACCGAGCAGAAGTTCAAGCTGAGCCCGTCCGGCGCCTACTACATCCCCAACAAGATGGAGTACGCCGACTATTTGGAGTTCATCAAGAAGCTGCCGGCCTACCAGCACCCGGAGGTGTTCGGCATGCACGAAAACGTGGACATCAGCCGGGAGCTGCAGGACACTCGCGGCCTGTTCGACTCCGTGCTGCTGACCCTGGGCCAGGCCGGCACCAGCAAGTCCGGCCAGAGCGACTCCTACCTGAACGAGATCGCCAGCGACATTCTGAAGAAGCTGCCAAAGAATTTCGACCTCGAGGCCGCCATCCGGAAGTTCCCGGTTGTCTACACTGAGAGCATGAACACCGTGCTCACCCAGGAGATGGAGCGCTTCAACAAGCTGGTCGGCACCGTCCGCTCCTCGCTGCAGTCGCTGGAGAAGGCCATCAAGGGCCTGGTGGTGATGAACGCGGATCTCGAGGCCCTCGGTGGCAGCCTGGCGGTGGGCAGGGTGCCGGCACTCTGGATGCGCAACTCCTATCCCAGCCTGAAGCCGCTGGGCAGCTACATCAACGACCTGCTCGAGCGGCTGAAATTCCTGCAGAAATGGTACGACGAAGACAAGCCTCCCGTGTTCTGGATCTCCGGCTTCTTCTTCACGCAGGCCTTCCTGACTGGCGTGACGCAGAACTACGCCAGGAAGTACACCATCCCCATCGACCTGCTGGGCTTCGACTTCCAGGTGCTGGCTGTGGACAGCATGTCAACCGCGCCGAAGGATGGCGCCTACGTCATCGGCCTGTACTTGGACGGCGCCAGGTGGGATCGGGACAGGTGAGCAACCAAAGATCAGACTGAATACCTTCTAAATAGAACGTAGTCTTTGTTTGTCTCTTGTTTCTGAACAGTTTCCTTTTCTAAGGTCGTCGCTATTGGACGAAGTGACTATCACGTGATTCTTCACATTCTTCACTTTCTACTCGCCAGTAGACTTTACAAGAATCATGATTTAAAACATCAAAAGACGAGCTTTGGATCTGTGTGTATTTTTCGGTGAAAACCAGCCTCCTAAACATTTTCTAAGAAACGTGGTTTCCATTTCTACTCCCATAGTGGCTCTTTGGAAAGTTCTATTTTAACAAAAAATCCACAGGAACTGCCTGGGCGAGCAGCTGCCGAAGATACTGTACGATCACGTGCCAGTAATTTGGCTCCGGCCAATGAAGCGCAACGAGATTGACGAGAAGTCCAACAGGTACACCTGCCCGGTGTACAAGACCTCAGAGCGGCGCGGTGTCCTGTCGACCACGGGTCACAGCACCAACTTCGTGCTGCCGATACTGCTCAATTGCAACGAGAAGCCGTCGCACTGGGTGAAGCGCGGCTGCGCCCTGCTCTGCCAACTGGACGACTGAGTGCGTCGACTCTCTGGTGTGACTTTTAACTGCACTGTTTTGCACTCTCCCCTATTTTTCCAAAGTTATTCCTTACAGATTAGAATATCAGTATATCATACGCGCTACGCCTGGCGTGATTGAACTGCTCGAGATCGTGTTGCTTGTTGACCAAATTTGAGCTCAAAGATAATTTCCATTATGAAAATCTACAAAAGAAGTGTACTCGACAGTAACAATTCTAAACAACCTATTGATTTTTATATATCAACAAGCAACAAAACACATTTATGAAAAGGCTTTAAGTTGAATAGATAAAAATGCGAAATCCTTATTGTGAAAGTTAATTTTGCTACAAGACTAAATTCTGGCTCGTACTGAGTTAAATGATTTTAGATAAGTTTGGTTCACGAAAAAATATTTTTTTCCTTGTTAAAATAAACCTACGATTGTGATATTGAAAGTTTTTGTTTAACTTCACTGAAAACTATAAACTAGGTTTTATTCTTTGTTTTTGAGTACAAGTTTAAATACTCGTTCTAACAAATTCTACAGCTATAGCTAGATATCAGATCTATTCATCTAGATCTCTATTCATGTAGATCTCTATTCATGTAGATCCCAGATCATCTAGATCCCAGATCATCTAGATCCCAGATCATCTAGATCCCAGATCATCTAGATCCCAGATCATCTAGATCCCAGATCATCTAGATCCCAGATCATCTAGATCCCAGATCATCTAGATCCCAGATCATCTAGATCTCTATTCATCTAGATCCCAGATCATCTAGATCTCAGATCATCTAGATCCCAGATCATCTAGATCCCAGATCATCTAGATCCCAGATCATCTAGATCCCAGATCATCTAGATCCCAGATCATCTAGATCCCAGATCATCTAGATCTCTATTCATCTAGATCCCAGATCATCTAGATCCCAGATCATCTAGATCTCTATTCATCTAGATCCCAGATCATCTAGATCTCAGATCATCTAGATCCCAGATCATCTAGATCCCAGATCATCTAGATCCCAGATCATCTAGATCCCAGATCATCTAGATCCCAGATCATCTAGATCTCAGATCATATAGTTCCCAGATCATCTAGATCTCAGATAATCTAGATCTCTACTCATCTAGATCCCAGATCATCTAGATCTCTACTCATCTAGATCCCAGATCATCTAGATCTCTATTCATCTAGATCCCAGATCATCTAGATCCCAGATCATCTAGATCCCAGATCATCTAGATCTCTATTCATCTAGATCCCAGATCATCTAGATCTCAGATCATATAGTTCCCAGATCATCTAGATCTCAGATAATCTACATTTTATCAGATCACAGACCGCATAGTCGCGTCGGTTTATCGAAATAATAGCAAAATGCTTGCAAAATGCTTGACTAAAAGTGACAGCTTCAAATAGACAAGATAAAAATTGCACAGGAATTTTCTAATTGGCTGACATTGGCTTTTTGAAATCTTTCGGCTGGAATGTGTCACATGATACTCGTATCGGAATCGGCAGGAAGTCTCTGATATGGTGGTGCCTTAACTTTTCTCTGCATTACACCGCGCTATATACTAGCCTGTATTTCTGATCTAGAGTAAACAGCACCGATAAACTGCTGATAATTTAGCGACTGATTGAGGGGCACAGAGAGAGAGCTGCGAAATTTTATTTGCAAGTTCAGTGCATTTGGAATCTAATTGAAAATTAGCTGCTGGGATGGCAGCAATAAATGAATAAAGAATGTAACAAATGTTCATAATCGAAGTGCCCGATTACTAATTGAAGTGCCACCATACTAATTCAGGCGCCAGTTTCCTAATTAAAGTGCCAGTTTACTAATTCAGGCACCAGTTTACTAATTGAAGTGCCAGTTTAGTAATTGAAGTGCCAGTTTACTAATTGAAGTGCCAGTTGACTAATTGAAGTGCCAGTTTTCTAATTGAAGTGCCACTTTACTATTTGAAGTGCCAGTTTAGTAATTGAAGTGCCAGTTTACTAATTGAAGTGCCAGTTTACTAATTGAAGTGCCAGTTTAGTAATTGAAATGCCAGTTTACTAATTGAAGTGCCAGTTTACTGATTGAAGTGCCAGTTTACTAATTGAAGTGCCAGTTTAGTAATTGAAGTCCCAGTTTACTAATTGAAGTGCCAGTTTACTAATTGAAGTGCCAGTTTAGTAATAGAAGTGCCAGTTTACTAATTGAAGAGCCAGTTTACTAATTGAAGTGCCAGTTTAGTAATTGAAGTGCCAGTTTACTAATTGAAGTGCCACTTTACTAATTGAAGTGCCAGTTTAGTAATTGAAGTGCCAGTTTACTAATTGAAGTGCCAGTTTACTAATTGAAGAGCCAGTTTACTTATTTAAGCGCCAGCTACATAATCGCTGGCGCTTTAAAATTAATTTTTAAGTGCAATCATAAGATTGCAGTATTTTTAACTGCTTGCACTTGATTGTAAGCAGTAACAGGTGCAAGTTTACAAACTGTCTCACGGTGCACCAAACAAATCATAAAAACGAAAGTTGGCACACACTCTAGCAGAGATTTATCTACGAGTACCAGGCCTCAAATTTTATTGGCTAAGAAAATGTGTCAGCACTTGAAAGATAAGAAATCTACACGCAATGAAAACTAATTTAAACGTATCGTCGACCAACTTAAACGGTTTTTGTCTGTTCAATCTGTACTTTGCCAAATATCATAAAACAACAGCAAAAATCGAACTTCAAATATCAGAGCCTTTGGATGGAGACTTCTTTAGTATTCTACGTCAATCAGCGAAAGGTAGTTAATTAAAAACGAAATGTATCACGTTTCTTGTGTCGCGACTTCACCTTTCTTGTTTTAGGCCAAGTCGTTGAGATAGGCATTTTAGATTATTTAAGATAATCTAAAGTGAGATTATTTAATATTTAAAAGGATCAGATACGCTCTGTGTGTTCAAGTGGCCCTGACTATATGTATTAAAACAATATTTCAGATTGTGGAGCTTTCACCGGACCCCGAAGAGACACTAATCTCCTATCTGCGTCGAAAGCGTAAGACAGAATGCTTTCACTCCGCAACTCTCCGATATCAGATGTACATTGACTCGGGGCGCCTCACAACCTGCTACACAACCCTCCGATCCTAAATGTACATTGACTCGGGGCGCCTCACAACCTGCTACACAACCCTCCGCTCCTAAATGTACATTGACTGGGGGCGCCTCACAACCTGCTACACAACCCTCCGCTCCTAAATGTACATTGACTGGGGGCGCCTCACAACCTGCTACAAAACTCTCCGCTCCTAAATGTACATTGACTCGTGGCGCCTGACAACCTGCTACATAAGCTTCGATCTTAAAAATACGTAGACTTGTGGCATCTCCCAACAACAGCCACAAGCAAAAACATTTCGTCTTAAATTTACATTGACTCGGGCGCCTCACAACGTGCTCCAGAACCCCAGAATCTTAGATGTACATCGTACATCAGGGCTTGTCACAGCTATCAAACGTACATTAATCGCCCCTCCCTAGTGCTCCTTACTGGCACAAAGCTGGCTTGCGGCGAGGGCGGCTGCGGCGCCTGCACCGTGATGGTGTCCCGATGGGACCGGCAGTCGGGCTCAGCCAAACACCTGGCCGTGAATGCCTGCTTGGCGCCCGTCTGCTCGGTGCACGGCGCTTCCGTCACCACCATCGAGGGCATCGGGCGCAGCGGTGCGCTGCACGCCGTCCAAGAGCGCCTGGCTCGGGCGCACGGCTCCCAGTGCGGCTTCTGCACACCTGGCGTGCTCATGTCTGCCTACAGCCTGCTGCAGTCCCAGCCCAAGCCCAAAGAGACTGAGCTGCTAGCCAGCCTGCAGGGCAACCTGTGCCGCTGCACCGGCTATCGGCCCATTCTAGACGGACTGCGGACTTTGTGCTGCCGTGGCGGCGGAGGCGGCGGCTGCGGCGGCTCCTCTGGCTGCTGCATGGACGCGAGCATGGTTGGAAGGACTCAGATGTCGCTGTTCAACATGGAGGATCTAGAACCCTACGATCCTAGTCAGGAGCCGGTGTTTCCAAGCGAGCTGCGGGTCAGTCAGGGCAAATCTACTGATAGTTTTATGTTTGAGCAGAGTGACATTTTTTAAACAATGTTTTTTTTTCTAAAAATCATTCTAGCTAACTACACAATATGATGCGAGCGAGTTGCGATTCACGTCGGATCGAGTCACGTGGTACAGGCCAACCAGCCTGGCGCGCTTGCTGGAGCTAAAAGCTGAGTTGCCCAAGGCCAAGCTATTGGTTGGCAATAGTGAAATCGGTGAGACTGCTTGTGGATTGGTCTAGCTGTCTATTTAGTCAAAAAAGGGCAAAGAAATAATCCAGAAGTTTAAAATCTAGAAGGTTGAAATCTAGAAGGCTGAAATATAGAAGGTTAAAATCTAGAATGTTGCAGTCTAGAAAGTTGCAATCCAGAAAGTTGCAATCCAGAAAGTTGCAATCCAGAAAGTTGCAATCCAGAAAGTTGCAATCCAGAAAGTTGCAATCCAGAAAGTTGCAATCCAGAAAGTTGCAATCCAGAAAGTTGCAATCCAGAAAGTTGCAATCCAGAAAGTTGCAATCCAGAAAATTGCAATCCAGAAAATTGCAATCCAGAAAGTTGCAATCCAGAAAGTTGCAATCCAGAAAGTTGCAATCTTGAAGGTCTCAATACTTATTCGACAATCCAGCATGCGCTTCGCTCAACTCCAGGCATAGAAACCAAGCAGAAGGGGGCCAGCTACTCGCATCTGATCTACATAGCCAACCTGCCGGAGCTGCTGACACTGGAGGTAACACCCACCGGCCTTGTTGTCGGAGCCAGTGTCAGCCTGACCCAGCTCATGCAGCTGTGCCGGCGTCTGTGCTCCGACAGTCAGGAAGGCATTGGCGGCTCGCTAGAGGAGCATCGAAAGCGTGGCTGCCGCGCCCTTCTGGACATGCTGAACCAGTTCGCTGGGCCGCAGATCAGGAATGTGGCGGTAAGGCGGAGCTCAGGCCTCTTAATATAGCACATTCCGTTACGAAACTGTGATTCAGCATTTTGGGTCTCCTCTGTTTCAGGCGATCGGCGGCAACCTGATGACGGCTAGTCCGATTTCGGACTTGATTCCACTACTTGTGGCCCTGGGTGCAGAGCTAACACTGGCTTCTGTGCGTAAGTGGAAACTCTACTATGCATGCATGAACATTCGGGTTTTCACCGTCATATCAGGACTGTTTGGGTTGGTCTCGACCACCTCAGGACTGTTTGGGTTGGTCTCGACCACCTCAGGACTGTTTGGGTTGGTCTCGACCACCTCAGGACTGTTTGGGTTGGTCTCGACCACCTCAGGACTGTTTGGGTTGGTCTCGACCACCTCAGGACTGTTTGGGTTGGTAGGTTGGTTTGGGTTGGTAGGTTGGTTTGGGTTGGTAGGTTGTTTTGGGTTGGTAGGTTGGTTTGGATCGACTGTTCTCGACCACCTCAGGACTGTTTGGATTGGTCTCGACCACCTCAGGACTGTTTGTGTTGGTCTCGACCACCTCAGGACTGTTTAAGTTGGTCTCGACCACCTCAGGACTGTTTGGGTTGGTTTCGACCACCTCCGGACTGTTTGTGTTGGTCTCGACCACCTCAGGACTGTTTGAATAGGCCTTGACCACCTCAGTGACCTTAATTCATTATTCGCGACTCGAGCCCAAACCTAAATGACTAGGGAACTCCCCGTGGAGTACAGGTGCATCTTGTTAAACCATGCAGGTGGTGAGCGCACATTGCCAGCCGATTCCGACTTCTTTGTTTGTTACCGGCGAACCGCGGTTCAACCAGACGAGGTCCTTCGCTGCCTTAAGATACCTTTCTGCTCGGAGAGGCAGCACTGCTACGCCTTCAAGCAGGCCAGACGCAAGGAGGACGACATCGCCATTGTGAACTCCGCGATGCTGGTTGACCTCGGACCCGATAGTGACCGGGTGACCGCCGCACGATTCTGCTTCGGCGGCCTGGCGCCAACTGTTTTGGTGGCGCGCCAGACCTCCGCCGCGATGATCGGACGTCGATGGTCGGACGGCGACGCTCTGCAGGCCGCGCTGCGCCAGCTGATGACGGAGGCCGCAGTGCCGTGGGACGCCCCGGGCGGGCAGGCCGCATATCGGACCACCTTGGCCTGCTCGATGCTATTCCGCTTCTATCACCGCGTCTGCCGCGACGTTGGCCTGCCATTCGACGCGTCCGCTGTGGACGAAATTTCAAGACGTCCGACATCGTCGACTCAGGTATTCGATTCGGTGCCAGCTGAGCAGCCAATCGAAGACCTGGTTGGGCGACCAGTGGCGCACACCGGCGCGATCACTCAGGTGACAGGCGAGGCGATGTACTTGGACGACGCTGAGCCGACAGTTGGCGAGCTGTTCCTCGCACCGGTGATGAGTGACCGAGCCACCGGGACCGTCCGTGCCGTGGACTTCACGGAGGCTCTCGCGCTGGACGGTGTCGTTGGCACAGTGGACAGTGGCGACGTGACTGGCAGCAATTCGTACGGTGGTGAGTACCTGGACGAGCGCGTGTTCGCCAGCCCTGATGTGATCTTTGCCGGCCAGTTCCTGGCTGCAGTTCTGGCCACAGACCGGGCGATTGCTCGGCGAGCTGCCCGACTCGTTCGCGTAGAGTACAGCCCGGCGACTGTCCCGACGCTGGTCAGCCTCTCCGATGCGGAGGCAGCCGGCAGTTTCTATCCGGAGGCCAACTGCAAGCGGCTGGTTGCTGGCGACGTCGACGCTGCTTTTGCCGAGGCTGAGCACAGCGTTGAGGGTGAGATGAGAATCGGAGGCCAGGAGCACTTCTACTTTGAGCCGTTCTCTGTCCTGGTGCAGCCCAAGGACGGCTGCTCGGAGCTGCTGGTGAACGCATCCACCCAGAACCCCAGCGGCCTGCAGTGTGACCTATCGAAGGTCACAGGCCTTGCCAGACATCGCATCGTTGTGAAGACGCGGCGCGTAGGCGGCGGCTTTGGTGGCAAAGAGACGCGGCCGAGTATGCTGGCAACTCCGGCCGCGGTGGCTGCGCTGAAGTTCGGCCGACCTGTGCTGGCGGTGCTGGATCGCTGGGACGACATGGTGGTGTCCGGCGGCCGGCACCCTGTCAAGGCGCGCTACAAGCTGGCGGCTGGAGCGGACGGCCGACTGACTGGCCTTCGGCTGCTTATCCTGATGAACGCCGGCTGCACCCTGGACATGTCCGAGTTCGTGGCCGCCCGCATGCTGCGCGCCTGTCTGGAGACCTACCGGATTGCCAGCGCCAGCGTCGAGATCCGCCTCTGCCGCACCAGCCTGGCGTCCAACACGGCCTTCCGCGCTTTCGGCACGCCTCAGGCCTGCGCCATAGTCGAGACTGCCCTATCGCACCTGGCTGAGTCCATCGGCATGCAGCAGCATCGGATCAGGGAGGTGAACTTGTTCCGCGCCGGCGAGACCACGCTAAACGGATCGCCGGTGAAGAGTGACAACCTGTGGCGCTGCTGGCAGGAGTGCATTGCCGCCTCCGACTATCTCGACCGCCTGCGCGAGCTCGAGGCATTCAACCGGGCCAGCCAGCACAAGAAGCGCGGCCTCGCCCTGTGTCCCATCGCGTACGGCATCGGCATGGGCAGCAGATCGCCGATGCAAAGCGGAGCAACCGTCAACATTTACCTGGACGGCTCAGTGCTGATCTGCCACGGCGGCGTCGAGATGGGCCAGGGCGTTCACACCAAGCTGCTCCAGGTGGCCGCCAGGGCGTTGAACCTTCCCATTGAGCGGCTGTACATTTCTGAGACGTCTACAGACAAGGTGAGACTCTCTCGAGCTATTTGCTTGCTAAAATTCTGTCCGATAAATCTATAATTTAACGCAACACAGGTGCCCAATACAACGGCCTCAGCGGCGTCCATAACAACCGATATTAACGCCCCGGCGGTTGCCAATGCATGTCTGGAACTGCGCCGGCGTCTGGCACCGTTTGTCGATGCCAACCGCGGCGGCACCTGGGAGGCCTGGGTCAAGGCCGCCTACCTGGCCGGTGTCAGCCTATCGGCCAATGGCTTCTGCTTCAACCCGGGCATGGAGGACTTGGACCGGCGCAGCAGCCACGGTGACTCTGCGATCTACTTCACCTACGGCGCCGCCTGCTCGGAGGTCGAAATCGACGCCCTGACCGGGGATCACGTGCTGCGCCGCTGCGACATCGTCATGGACCTCGGCGCCAGTCTCAACCCCGCCGTAGACATTGGCCAGGTGGAGGGCGCCTTCATGCAAGGCTGCGGCCTTTTCACATTGGAGGAGCTGCGCTGCTCACCAGACGGTCGCCTGCTGACACGCGGGCCCGGTGCCTACAAGCTGCCCGGCTTCTCCGACATCCCGGAGGTGCTGAACGTCCGCCTGCTTCGCGGCAGCCGGTGCGAACACCCCAAGGCTGTTCACTCGTCCAAGGCAGTCGGCGAGCCGCCCTTAAACCTGGCCGCTTCGGTGCTCACCGCCATCAGACAGGCGGTGCTGGCGGCCCGACTGCCGTCGCAGCCAAGCGCTAATGTGGAAAACTTTCAGCTGCACTCGCCGGCAACCTCTGAGCGAATCCGCCTGGGCTGCGGCGGTCCACTGGTGGCTTGCGTGAGTTCCAATCCTTCAATGGGATTCTCTGCAATCCCTACCCAATTCCCTCAGTGGGATTCTCTGCAATCCCTACCCAATTTCCTCAGTGGGATTCTCTGCAATCCCTACCCAATTCCCTCAGTGGGATTCTCTGCAATCCCTACCCAATTCCCTCAGTGGGATTCTCTGCAATCCCTACCCAATTCCCTCAGTGGGATTCTCTGCAATCCCTACTCAATTCCCTCAATAGGATTATCTGCAATCTCTACACAATTCCCTCAGTGGGATTCCCTGCAATCCCTACCCGATTCCCTCAGTGGGATTCTCTGCAATCCCTACCCGATTCCCTCAGTGGGATTCTCTGTAATCCCTACCCAATTCCCTCAGTGGGATTCCCTGCAATCCCTACCCGATTCCCTCAGTGGGATTCTCTGTAATCCCTACTCAATTCCCTCAATGGGATTACCTGCAATCCCTACCCAATTCCCTCAGTGGGATTCCCTGCAATCCCTACCCGATTCCCTCAGTGGGATTCTCTGCAATCCCTACTCAATTCCCCCAATGGGATTCCCTGCAATCCCTACCCAATTCCCTCAGTGGGATTCCCTGCAATCCCTACCCGATTCCCTCAGTGGGATTCTCTGCAATCTCTACACAATTCCCTCAGTGGGATTCCCTGCAATCCCGTGAATCAAATCTGCTGGTCTTACGTTGAAAATTTTAGATCCTTAACACTGACGGAAGCATCCCATGGGAGGTCAGACCCTCTGACTGAGGTCACCAGCTGACACTACGGGCTGAAACCTTTAGACTTTTTTATTGAGAAGTATCATTTATTAAAATCATTATTATAAAACCGTCTTGTTATTTCAGAAATAATAAAAAACTATTTTCAAACAATATTGCTACTTTGAGTAGCACAATTTGAGCATGCACTGAATTGAAGA
Organism: Macrostomum hystrix; assembly: GCA_950097015.1. Classification (NCBI taxonomy): domain Eukaryota; kingdom Metazoa; phylum Platyhelminthes; family Macrostomidae; genus Macrostomum; species Macrostomum hystrix. Next base: position 2,768,088 of record CATNEN010000031.1, on the reverse strand, counting down.
AACAGCAATCACAGTACATATTCCCTGCCTTTCCCATCGTCATGCAATGTACATTACGCTATTTTTGCGGTTTACGCTAAAATTAATCAAGTAAATCGATAGAAAAATTCGCATACTGTTTGTTATTTACCTGAATAAAATATATTTTATTCGTCATTTATTACAATCAAAGTTACAGAATGATCTGTCCATTATAAATTAAATGTTGGAGAAACAATGGTAATAGAACGTTAGTTACGCGAAGATTCGAGCTCTTGACCTTTATCCGTTTGGGGTTAGACTAGGTTTGGCGGAGTGGGACCGGCAGATCCGTTGCTGCTGCTGCTGCTGCTGTTGCTGTCGATGCGGCTTCCGCGCCCTTGGCCCAAAGTTGGCCGGCGGCTGCGTCGGCAGGTGGGTCTTGTCGAATCGGTCGGACATGACGCGCAGCCGGTTGACGGTGGCCCGCACCTCGCGCCGCCTGTACAGCATCCAGTCGCACTGCAGCTCGCAGCGGCGCCGCATCCGCCTGTCGGAGGGCAGACTCTCGTACAGCAGGTGCGCCGACTCGAGCTGGCCTGGACTGGCCGCCGAAAGCAGGGCCTGGCTGGACAGGGCTACGATCTCGCAACCGCGGCTGACCAGCGAGAGGGCGCGCGATTGGGGATCAAAGATGGAGGACAAGCCCTGGGGGAAGAAACGAGAAAGAAGGCTTTGGTTTCGTTCGTGGTCCTAGATTCTAGATTCGTCAGATTCTAGATTCGTCAGATTCTAGATTCGTCAGATTCTAGATTCGTCAGATTCTAGATTCGTCTGATTCTAGATTCGTCAGATTCTAGATTCGTCAGATTCTAGATTCGTCAGATTCTAGATTCGTCAGATTCTAGATTCGTCTGATTCTAGATTCGTCAGGTTCTAGATTAATCAGATTTTAGATTCGTCAGATTCTAGATTCGTCTGATTCTAGATTCGTCAGGTTCTAGATTAATCAGATTTTAGATTAATCTAGAATCAGATGAATCAGATGAATCTGACGAATCAGATTCTAGATTCGTCAGATTCTTGTTTCGTCAGATTCTAGATTCGTCAGATTCTAGATTCGTCAGATTCTAGATTCGTCAGGTTCTAGATTCGTCAGATTCTAGATTCGTCAGATTCTAGATTCGTCAGGTTCTAGATTAATCAGATTCTAGATTCGTCAGATTCTAGATTCGTCAGGTTCTAGATTCGTCAGGTTCTAGATTCGTCAGGTTCTATATTAGTATGTTTGTTGATTACGCGTGAGCTGCAAAAAAAACACTGGAAGAAAAACTTACAAAAGACTTCCCGGGTGTCAGGTGACCGACCTTCACCAGGTAGCAGCCATCTTGGCCAACATCGACGCTTTTGGCAGCTCCGGGCAGCTGGAAGGGCGACCGATGACGGCCTGACAGGTTCAATTTAGCCGCAGCCGCAGTCGCCACCGTCCCTGAGGAAGGCAGGCGAGCGTCGACTTCAGCCAGCCAGTTCTGCAGGAGACCCTGGGCTTGCTTGTCGACAACTCCGGCGGTGGCAGATGCCGATGCAGCTCGGTCAGTTCGAGCCACTTGGCCGAGTATGTCAGCGGAGCCGGAGATTACAAACCAGACTAGCTGAGTGCGACGCGAGTTGCCGACAATCACGGAGCCGTCAAGGTATTCAAGCAGGGCGCAGCGTCTGGACAGTCCGGCCAGAACTCCAGTGGATAGACCGGAGAATATGGCCAGGCTCCTGCGGGCCATGAGGAAACGGAGAAATCAGCTGACTGAGGATAAGGATCAGCTGACTGAGGATAAGGATCAGCTGACTGAGGATAAGGATCAGCTGACTGAGGATAAGGATCAGCTGACTGAGGATAAGGATCAGCTGATTGAGGACACGAGGAGATAAGGATCAGCTGACTGAGGACACCAGGAGATAAGGATCAGCTGACTGAGGACACCAGGAGATAAGGATCAGCTGACTGAGGACACCAGGAGATAAGGATCAGCTGACTGAGGACACCAGGAGATAAGTATCAGCTGACTGGGGACACGAGGAGGGTGAGGCAGAACGGTCTAACGCGTTTGCCTTTCGCATCATGGTCCCTGAGCTCGATTCCGTGGCGAGGCCAAATTAACTTTTGGCGCAGCCGCGGAGAGAAGGTTTAGGGGCTTGTCGTGCAATTTACGCACTTAAGGGCCAACCTCCAAGGCACAGAGAAAGTGTACACTGCCTGACGATGAGAAAGTCAAGGCAGATGTACACACCTGTGTGAGTTTGTGCTCAGGAGTCAGCGAAATGGGAAAAATTGCCTCCTCGCTGGCTGCGGGTCTAGTGTCACCAAATGATGTGCCATTGCCGCAGCCCTCCTGCAATTATTATTATTCTATTTTCATCAGGACATGAGGAGATAAGGATCTACGAAGTAGATAAAGAATTATCCCCACCTGAGAAACCGCTCAACTCTGCGATACTGCTCACTGAGGCAGTCAGCCAGGCCAGAATCGAAGAAGCAGTCGTCGTAGATAATTAGGAACTCTGTCAGCCTCTCGGTTGTCACAGTGGCATCTCTCGGCGTTCCAAACAGCAACGTCCGCTCGCCGAACGCGTCGCCTTTTCGCAGCAGCACCGGCTCGGCGTCTGGCGCCTCCGGAGCCGGCGACACTCGCACCTGGCCAGAGAAGATCACGTAGAATGAGTAGCCTGGGTGTCCCGCACGGAGTACGTCACGGCCGCGCTCCAGTCTAAAGGAACAGGATTTATTTGGTTGCACGAAATTCTAGTACAATACTCTATCCTACTTAGACTGTACTCAAACTAAACTCAAACTCTGCGCAGACCGTACTCAAACTATACTCAGACTGTACTAAAAATCTACTCAAACTCTACTCAAACTATCCTCAGACTATGCTCAGACTGTACTAAAACTCTACTAAGACTGTACTCAAACTCTACGCAGACTGTACTCAAACTCTACGCAGAATATACTCAAACTCTACTCAGACTGTACTCAAACTCTACTCAGACTCTACTCAAACTCTACTCAGACTCTACTCAACAAACTTGAGGGAGCTCTGAATCCCATCCTGAGCAAGCCTCACCGCATGTAGTAAGCCTGCTCAGCCATTCGCCTCTGCACCGTGGCCGGCAGTCTGCGGCAGAATTTGAGCTGCCGCATTAGTTCCAGAATTCTGTCGGATTCGCTTGGTTGCCTGTAGCGGGGCAGTTTGAGCACGGCGCCCCTAGCCGACACCGGCCAGCGGTGCTCCTCGTCCGAGCTGAACCTGTAATCGCCGGGGTCGAACTCCAGCTCGGCTCCGTCACGCTCCGAGTAGAATCGTGCCACTGTCGGCTGATCCTCCCGCCGCTGCTGCTGCGAGCAGACGCCGGCCTCGCGCGCCACCAGGCTGAATGCCAGGCTCACCCGGCACAGCAGGCGGACGATGCGCGCCTTCCTGCGGAGCAACTCCAGCGGCTGGAAGAGACAGTTTTGAGGGCCGTCAGTTCCGACACTGGTCCGGCTGCGAATCAACACGCTGGACGAGGCGGCCTTCCAATTTGGCCTGTACTGTCGCGGCATGCCGTCTGTTGCTTCCTGATGGTGCTCAGACAACTGGAGAATCTCGCGCAGGAAGCTCAGTGGTCTGAGTCCGCTCATGGGAGGGAAAGGAGAAGGGAGTCTGGGAAGAACTGACCCTATTTATATCTGCCGCTCCCTACACTGCACCTGACTTCGGCCTATCCAGTGAGCAACTTTCGGCGCTGGGATAAAAATAATAGACTGCTCACGGCTAAACAGGGAAGCTTTCTAGAGGAAAAATTAACGTTTACTCTGCCGGCAAACGCGCGTGTTGACTGAGCAGTCTCAGGCGAGCATGGCTCGAGGGAGCTGTGACAAAAATTTGATCCGGACAAATAGGGCTGGCTAGGGCAGCTCTATTGCACGCCAGCGTTAGTTGCTATGGCAACGGGTGAGCACAGAACTCAGAAAGCATTATTGTGCGACGTGCCACACAATAAGTCATATCGTAAATTGTTTAATGGATTCAATAATAATGTGAGCATTGATGCAATTGCTTTGATTACTATTGTAACATGAGATGATCTTCTGCCCTGACAGGAAATGAAAAGAATGCTCACCGAGAACTCGTCGCTTCCGCTCGCGACCTCCATTTCCGGTGGCAGAAATTCACTGAATTCAAAGAACGGCCCTCTTCTACAGGCCCTTCTAGTGGTACTCCACGCGGGAGATTCCACTTTCTGCCGCTGCTTCAGAGGGCCGATAAAGCAGCTAAAAATGGTGATTGCGCGCATGTGCAAATGCGTCCTATGTAATTTTTAAATTTAGTTTTTTTACTTTTACAATCATGCTTGTACAGTAAGAAGAGTTTGTAGAAAAGTAAATCTGACTTTCACCAACACTTTCATACACACGCAATTTTAGGTAGGTAGTAGTAAAGGTAGTAGAAGCTTTATAAGAGGTGCTTTGATAAAAAAATGAATAATAATGTTGTGAAACTAAGATTGATAACTTTAACTGTCGTATCGGGACAAGCAGAAACAATTATTTGAACCTTTTCTTTTTACAGTTACGATTGACAATTATCGATCGATTTTACTAGTGCAAATTTTCATTTACAATTTCTCATTTTACTCTACTATGAGTAGTATTGGCAGATTTTCAATACACTGAAAATGTGATTATTAAACGGCAACTTTAAGATTCACCTAAATTTAGGCTAGCTATATCTATCTAAGATTAAAAGGTGCGTGTTCAGGGAAGTCGCGAGCTTATCCAGTGGGCCTGAATTACTGACAACATGAATACAAAAGTACATGCTTTGGTCACACATTCACGCACCTGAACCTGATCGCAGAGGAGCTGCGAACAGGCTGTTTCAGAGCCGACGTAAGTTCGCACAGCACCGGGTCTCGAGAATTCAAAAAGATTAGGAAAAGTGCACAGATGTACAGTAAACTTTCGCACTGGCCAGCTCAACCAGTTTCATTCAGGATCGGGAGCCAGGCTTTTAATGCACCAAGTTTGATCGCTGCCGTATTGGGTTGGGTTGCTGTAAGGCAGCTTTCAGAACCATGGTCTCCAATCTCAGGGAATGGGAGACTGGGAAGGAGAAGTTGCCAGCCGGAAGTGGGAGAAGCAATTGTTCCCAGTGTAGGCGCACCCGTGCTGGGATATTTACAGATCCCAGTCTCTTGGCTACTTCCTGACCAGACGGTTACTGATGCTAGGGGGTGGGGTGTTCAAGAAACTGCTCAAGACTCACGGGCATCGCACCAGCGCTTACGTGATTAATGTAGGACCAAATTAAATGTGTCAAGGAGTTTCAGAATGTGGTTAAAGTAGCCAAGTGTGCTCAGTATGTTTTCAAAGTAGCCGAGTATGCTCAGATTATGATTGAAGTAGCTGAGTGTGCTCACAATGTTTTTAAAGTAGCCAAGTGTGCTCAGTATGTTTTTAAAGTAGCCAAGTGTGCTCAGTATGTTTTTAAAGTAGCCAAGCGTGCTCAGTATGTTTTTAAAGTAGCCGAGTATGCTCAGATTATGATTGAAGTAGCTGAGTGTGCTCACAATGTTTTTAAAGTAGCCAAGTGTGCTCAGTATGTTTTTAAAGTAGCCGAGTATGCTCAGATTATGATTGAAGTAGCTGAGTGTGCTCACAATGTTTTTAAAGTAGCCAAGTGTGCTCACAATGTTTTTAAAGTAGCCAAGTATGCTCAGAATGTGATTAAAATAGCCGAGTCTGCTCAGAATGCGATTAGAGTTTGACCAGAATGAGGTTAAACGGTATTCAGTCTGCTCAGAATGCGATTAGGGTTTGACCAGAATGAGGTTAAACGGTATTCAGTGTGCTCAGAATGCGATTAGAGTTTGACCAGAATGAGGTTAAACGGTATTCAGTGTGCTCAGAATGCGATTAGAGTTTGACCAGAATGAGGTTAAACGGTATTCAGTCTGCTCAGAATGCGATTAGAGTTTGACCAGAATGAGGTTAAACGGTATTCAGTGTGCTCAGAATGCGATTAGAGTTTGACCAGAATGAGGTTAAACGGTATTCAGTGTGCTCAGAATGCGATTAGAGTTTGACCAGAATGAGGTTAAACGGTATTCAGTCTGCTCAGAATGCGATTAGAGTTTGACCAGAATGAGGTTAAACGGTATTCAGTGTGCTCAGAATGCGATTAGAGTTTGACCAGAATGAGGTTAAACGGTATTCAGTGTGCTCAGAATGCGATTAGAGTTTGACCAGAATGAGGTTAAACGGTATTCAGTCTGCTCAGAATGCGATTAGAGTTTGACCAGAATGAGGTTAAACGGTATTCAGTGTGCTCAGAATGCGATTAGAGTTTGACCAGAATGAGGTTAAACGGTATTCAGTGTGCTCAGAATGCGATTAGAGTTTGACCAGAATGAGGTTAAACGGTATTCAGTCTGCTCAGAATGCGATTAGAGTTTGACCAGAATGAGGTTAAACGGTATTCAGTGTGCTCAGAATGCGATTAGAGTTTGACCAGAATGAGGTTAAACGGTATTCAGTGTGCTCAGAATGCGATTAGAGTTTGACCAGAAAGAGGTTAAACGGTATTCAGTGTGCTCAGAATGCAGTGAGGCAGGACTGAAAGTGCTAAAAATAAACACTACTGCACTCGGTATAAACAGAGCAGCTGAAAAGAAGCAAGATAAAAAACCAAAGCCACCCTAACAGGTTAGTGTCTAAAATGATAAAGCGGCACACGTTAATGCTCAGAAAGATATAAGATTTTTATTTATTATCGAGAAATTCATATCGCATTGTGCACAAAGATGGGTAAATAAAAAAGAAAACGGTAAGGGCTGTTTTGTCTTACTCAAAATTCAAAGCAAAAAAATAAATAGTTAAACACTTCAATGAATTAGCTGGCACACGCAAACAACTTATTTACGACAAGTGGCCACAATGTGAAATCCCAAATCTATTCTGCAGACGAAAGAGATAACCCACAAAAGAAACAGTTGTACACTGACGCACAAGCAGAGAGCGAGGATATAATAACGTGTACAGCTTTGTCACATTATTTTATAGCAGCGCGTCACTCTGAGAAAAAAATAACAAAAAACTGGTTCACAGATCTGTCGAGAGTGCTAGCTGATTGTGGGGAGCGGGACCTTAGTTGCTGGGGGAGCAATTTTGAGTAGAGGAATGGCTGTGGGATTCAATAAAAGGATTCATAAGATGATAGCAGATAGGATAAGATGCGGTGGATGAGACAAGGGGAAAAGAAGGCTGAGGTGAGACATGGTGGAAAATATGGGAAGATAAGACGGGAGAAAAGGAAGTTAAGATGGGATAGAGGAGTGATAATAAAGATGTGATAAGACAGGATAACAATGAAACAGGAGAAATAAGACAGGGGCGAGATGAGACAGGGGAGAGATGAGACAGGGGAGAGATAAGACAGGGGACAGATGGGACAGGGGAGAGATGAGACAGGGGACAGATGAGACAGGGGACAGATGAGACAGGGGACAGATGAGACAGGGGACAGATGAGACAGGGGACAGATGAGACAGGGGACAGATGAGACAGGGAGAGATGAGACAGGGGAGAGCTGAGACAGGGGACAGATGGGACAGATGAGACAGATGAGACAGGGAGAGATGAGACAGGGAACAGATGAGACAGGGGACAGATGAGACAGGGGACAGATGAGACAGGGAGAGATGAGACAGGGGAGAGATAAGACAGGGGACAGATGGGACAGGGGAGAGATGAGACAGGGGACAGATGGGACAGGGAGAGATGAGACAGGGGACAGATGGGACAGGGGAGAGATGAGACTGGGAAGAGATAAGACAGGGGGCAGATGAGACAGGGAAGAGATGAGACAGGGGACAGATGGGACAGGGAGAGATGAGACAGGGGACAGATGGGACAGGGGAGAGATGAGACTGGGAAGAGATAAGACAGGGGGCAGATGAGACAGGGAAGAGATGAGACAGGGGACAGATGGGACAGATGAGACAGGGGACAGATGAGACAGGGGACAGATGGGACAGGGTAGAGATAGAGATGAGACAGGGGACAGATGGGACAGGGAGAGATGAGACAGGGAGAGATGAGACGGGGGAGATGACACAGGGGAAAGTACACGTAGGAGTTGGAAAGGGGCCAGTAGGGCCGTATCTAGCCCACAGGCTGCCAATCCCGGCTACAGAGGTAGTGATGGGAGAGCTGCGGTAGATAGGGCCTCATTAAACAAATAATGAGTGGTTCTCACAAAAAGTTTTAGCCAGACAAAGTATATCATATTCATTAAAATAAACAATAATCTTGAATTACTAAACACAGTTATGTAATAGGGAGGAATACAGTACAGGTGCCAGTGACGCGAGAAACCCAGTTAGCAGGTGATAAATATATATTTATTAAACAAAGAAATGTACAAGTGCCACATCAATAAAAGATAACTTGTTGATGCTAATCTAGAACCACTGAAAGCTGTTCTACAAGGCCCTAGGCTAACAAGCTAAATATATTACTAATAGACCACAAGAAGAAGAGAAAAAAATCAGGAACGGCAAGTACTACTGATAGTAATTCAGCAACCAGAACTGTTCCCCTGAAAATCCCCATAAAATTTTTATAAACAGTATAGAAATCCTTATCCGAGACCAAGCTAGAACTAACGCGGATAATGATTGCCTATACTTCAAGCAGACATATTGATAATGATGAGTACAGGACAAGAAAATGAACTTCACAGAAACAGAAAACAGGACTTAAAAAAACGGTCAACTCCTACGGAATGGAAACAAAAAGAAGGCTGCAAAGAAACAGTGCCACTAAAACACAGACTCTGATTATTGTTCTGCACTATTTTAACGAGCGCACATTAATAGAGCCAAAGTGACAAACTAGTGGTGCATACAAACAGACAAATAAGAAACGTTTATACAGCCAACACTACTAGATAAGTAGCATGCTGCGAAGGCCTATTCTACTACCTTAAAAAAATAATGGGTCTTGTTATATTTCTGACCACACTAGCGTCTGACAGGAAAGCGAATCTACTGTACACAAGAAAGAAACACTGAACACAGACGCACACAAACAAGCGGGCCTCATAATATTACTTGTAAAATATGGGCCGATTTACCATTGCGCTGATTTGGTTCTATGGTATCTATTAAGGGTGTGTGCGCGAGACAAACTATCACAGTAGCCAAATCTTACGCTTGGAGGGTTGCATGCAAATTTGAAACTTAATCAAAACAGCTATTTCCGAATCGAAACTTTGTCAGCTATGCGTTTTTGCCGCCCACCCCTATCCAAATCAACAAGCAGGACAGACGCTGAAGGGTGATTAATAGTCGTGAATAAGAAGGGCGCCCGAGTGAGTTAGAAAGCTGTCGCACGAGCAGATTCAACAGACGTCTGGACTCTACTTGGCAAAGGCCTGGGCCACGGCCCAGAGCATAGCGCAGGTGCCATCCTTGACACTCTCGGCGTCAAAGTCCAGTTCCAGCAGTTCGCGAGTGCGCCGCATCGCCAGCTCGTAGTCGTCGTCTGGCAGCGGGGCGAAAGCGTTCTCCAGCACGTCGGAGGCGTGCGCCAGGAATAGCAGGGCCAGGGAGCGCCTATCGATTCGCTGAGGATCATTCTGCCAGCGCGACAGTACGCAGTCTTGCACTTTGCGCACAATCCTCTGCTTGACCTGGCCGTCCACTAGCGGATGAGTAGTCATGTCGAATAGCACGAAGCTCTGCTTCTCCGTGGTGCAAACGCTCTTCTCAACCAGGCTCTTGGCAAGGCGTTCGCGAACATTACGCAACTGGTAGCCAAGCTTCAGCGGATTCCACGTCTCGCCGCTCAGGTATTCAATCCAGGTGTGGGCCTGGGTGGCAGATAATCACACAGCAGATGGTCATAGACTATAGCAATAGATTAACTGAGGTGCGGTTGAGCACACTGCTCACCCAACAATAGATTAGCCAATATCCCCATGAGCACACTGCTCACCCAACAATAGATTAGCCAATATCCCCATGAGCACACTCATCACCCAACAATAGATTAGCCAATATCCCCATGAGCACACTGCTCACCCAACAATAGATTAGCCAATATCCCCATGAGCACACTCATCACCCAACAATAGATTAGCCAATATCCCCATGAGCACACTCATCACCCAACAATAGATTAGCCAATATCCCCATGAGCACACTCATCACCCAACAATAGATTAGCCAATATCCCCATGAGCACACTCATCACCCAACAATAGATTAGACAATATCCCCATGAGCACACTGATCACCCAACAATAGATTAGCCAATATCCCCATGAGCACACTCATCACCCAACAATAGATTAGCCAATATCCCCATGAGCACACTGCTCACCCAACAATAGATTAGCCAATATCCCCCATGAGCACACTCATCACCCAACAATAGATTAGCCAATATCCCCATGAGCACACTCATCACCCAACAATAGATTAGACAATATCCCCATGAGCACACTGATCACCCAACAATAGATTAGCCAATATCCCCATGAGCACACTCATCACCCAACAATAGATTAGACAATATCCCCATGAGCACACTCATCACCCAACAATAGATTAGACAATATCCCCATGAGCACACTCATCACCCAACAATAGATTAGCCAATATCCCCATGAGCACACTCATCACCCAACAATAGATTAGCCAATATCCCCATGAGCACACTCATCACCCAACAATAGATTAGACAATATCCCCATGAGCACACTGATCACCCAACAATAGATTAGCCAATATCCCCATGAGCACACTCATCACCCAACAATAGATTAGACAATATCCCCATGAGCACACTCATCACCCAACAATAGATTAGACAATATCCCCATGAGCACACTCATCACCCAACAATAGATTAGCCAATATCCCCATGAGCACACTCATCACCCAACAATAGATTAGCCAATATCCCCATGAGCACACTCATCACCCAACAATAGATTAGCCAATATCCCCATGAGCACACTCATCACCCAACAATAGATTAGCCAATATCCCCATGAGCACACTCATCACCCAACAATAGATTAGTCAATATCCCCATGAGCACACTGCTCACCCAACAATAGATTAGCCAATATCCCCATGAGCACACTCATCACCCAACAATAGATTAGCCAATATCCCCATGAGCACACTGCTCACCCAACAATAGATTAGACAATATCCCCATGAGCACACTCATCACCCAACAATAGATTAGCCAATATCCCCATGAGCACACTCATCACCCAACAATAGATTAGCCAATATCCCCATGAGCACACTCATCACCCAACAATAGATTAGACAATATCCCCATGAGCACACTGATCACCCAACAATAGATTAGCCAATATCCCCATGAGCACACTCATCACCCAACAATAGATTAGCCAATATCCCCATGAGCACACTCATCACCCAACAATAGATTAGACAATATCCCCATGAGCACACTCATCACCCAACAATAGATTAGCCAATATCCCCATGAGCACACTCATCACCCAACAATAGATTAGACAATATCCCCATGAGCACACTGATCACCCAACAATAGATTAGCCAATATCCCCATGAGCACACTCATCACCCAACAATAGATTAGACAATATCCCCATGAGCACACTCATCACCCAACAATAGATTAGACAATATCCCCATGAGCACACTCATCACCCAACAATAGATTAGCCAATATCCCCATGAGCACACTCATCACCCAACAATAGATTAGCCAATATCCCCATGAGCACACTCATCACCCAACAATAGATTAGACAATATCCCCATGAGCACACTGATCACCCAACAATAGATTAGCCAATATCCCCATGAGCACACTCATCACCCAACAATAGATTAGACAATATCCCCATGAGCACACTCATCACCCAACAATAGATTAGACAATATCCCCATGAGCACACTCATCACCCAACAATAGATTAGCCAATATCCCCATGAGCACACTCATCACCCAACAATAGATTAGCCAATATCCCCATGAGCACACTCATCACCCAACAATAGATTAGCCAATATCCCCATGAGCACACTCATCACCCAACAATAGATTAGCCAATATCCCCATGAGCACACTCATCACCCAACAATAGATTAGTCAATATCCCCATGAGCACACTGCTCACCCAACAATAGATTAGCCAATATCCCCATGAGCACACTCATCACCCAACAATAGATTAGCCAATATCCCCATGAGCACACTGCTCACCCAACAATAGATTAGCCAATATCCCCATGAGCACACTCATCACCCAACAATAGATTAGCCAATATCCCCATGAGCACACTCATCACCCAACAATAGATTAGCCAATATCCCCATGAGCACACTCATCACCCAACAATAGATTAGACAATATCCCCATGAGCACACTGATCACCCAACAATAGATTAGCCAATATCCCCATGAGCACACTCATCACCCAACAATAGATTAGCCAATATCCCCATGAGCACACTCATCACCCAACAATAGATTAGACAATATCCCCATGAGCACACTCATCACCCAACAATAGATTAGCCAATATCCCCATGAGCACACTCATCACCCAACAATAGATTAGCCAATATCCCCATGAGCACACTCATCACCCAACAATAGATTAGACAATATCCCCATGAGCACACTCATCACCCAACAATAGATTAGCCGATATCCCCATGAGCACACTCATCACCCAACAATAGATTAGACAATATCCCCATGAGCACACTGATCACCCAACAATAGATTAGCCAATATCCCCATGAGCACACTGATCACCCAACAATAGATTAGCCGATATCCCTTCGAAGTGCTAAACCCGAGAATTCCAATCAGCGAATTCAGTAAGAATTGCAGCCCAAGTTTTAACCAACCGTTTCTGGTGGCTGGGTGTCCTTGATGTGCTTGAGCGCTTCGTCTAGCAGCACATCGCCAACCAGAATAGGGTTGAGGCACACGACTCGCCTAGATGAGAGCGCCCTGCGCCTGGCGCCGGCCGGTTCCAGATCGGCTCGGCCGCGCAGAGCCAGTTCAATTAAGATTGCGCCGCGCAGCCCGGAGCTGATGGAATCATTCCAGAACGAAGTGTAGCCCTCGCGATCCTTCAGGCCAAGCAGCAGCACCTCCTCCATCAGGGTTAGGCGGGCCTCCTTGTCATTCTCACCTTCATCATCGGAGCCCTGGTGTTTGGCTGGCAAACGGCCTTTGTCCTCGTCCGCGTCGCCTCCCCGCCCGCCTCCGCCGCCGCCACCGGAAGACCAACTGGAGCCAACGCCGCTGCTCTGGGCAGCCTGTGACGCATTGCGTCTTTGAACTAGGCCTTCTGACATAATGACAGACTAACCAGCGCAATCGATGTCCCAATTGAGCTGCAATAATTTTATTGCAATTTCCTTTATGGATGAGTATTTAAAGAGACTGTAGCTCAGTGATTGCAGCATTTCACTCGTCTAATCTTCAAACTTTGTCAAGACAAAAAAATAATTTTCCTGCATGCCGTTTTATTGACTATCTACTTAGTGCTATGCAACATACATGCGCAACCTCCCAAATCTTAGCCAGCCTTGCAACTTAGTTTTTACTCTCATTTGCGACTTAGTTCGTTTCATTGCTCTATTTACGACTTAGTTTGCTCTCATTTGCTCTCTTTTTCTCTCCCTTTTTTCCTTTTCTTCACGCCTTCCTTTTTTGTCCCTTGGTCCCCCCTTTGATTTTTTTGTGCTTGGTCGATTGGTTTTTGCGACTTACCTTGCTTGGCCCTCGTTTAACCCGGCCGGTTCGGCCGGGTCGGCCGGGTGTTGCGCATGTATGCTATGCAAGTGCGACATAAAGGCTTAAATATTAAGGAAAATCAACACATTTTCCATTAAATCTTATACAATTCTTTAGTAAATTTTTTGTTGAATACTTGCATTGAGATTTATTAAACGACCCCTTGGATACTTCAATGAAAGTAAAGTGTTGATAGTATGGATAGCTAGTACAAAAAGTTTGTATTATAACATGGTATAGCTAATGCTTAAGTTCAATAAAAATGGAAATCAAATTTCACACATTTCTAAAATTGAAATATTGTGGAAAGTTACAAAATAGAAATATCTAAATTGAAGTGTCTTACAGAAAGCATGCACTTGAATCTAATTAGTGTGTCATTTTACATATGCTCATCCAATTCAAGATCTTGACCAGTTCCAGTCCCCTGGAACAAATAGGCAGTTTTAGCCACTAGTTAAGTATTTTGATAAAGCCACAAAAGGCTTACCTTGCCCAATCCATATGCAGCATATCCTCATAAATTGCCATTGAACAGTAAAATCTGTTCAGGAGAACAACACAAAGCAAACAACCTTAAGCTCAAATAATCCACTGAGATATCAATTAACTCTCTAGAGGATTGATTTAATACAACTGTGTACAGTGCCTTTATTTAGTTTGAAATCTCATTCACATCAGTCATCACCAAGGAGCTAATGAAATTAGCAACTCAAATAGCTTGTGAAAAAATGATACTAGTAGCAGAAAAGTTTGAGAGACAATGTTGTTAATTTTGACTAGCTGAGCCAACTGACCTCACCTTTGAATTGTAAGGAGACTCAATGCATACAACACATCTCTCCGAAGTCTGACGAAGTCTCTCCGTCATCCATCCTCTGAGATATTGGACAGATCGTCATCTGGATAATGAAGTTGTAAGACGAAGTGTCTAGGTATCGCACATATAGCCTAGATGCCCTTTTTTAGTTCCCGCCAAATGCACATATTGAGCATGACCCTAAGTTCACTGGCTATTCATTTTATTTAGATTAAATAAGTCTAAGATTATATTTACGAAGGTCAAAAAGTAAATCTATCAACTAGACACATAAACTAATATCATAGACAATATATAAAATTATTTACTTCACATACAATGTGCTCTCCGACCTAAGCAATAGCAATATCATATTAGTCAATACTGGCAATTTTAGCCGAATAAAATTTATATAGCTCGTTCATGAAATATAAAATAAAAATAAACTTAAAAAATTAAATATATATTTTACTTTAGGTAACAAGATTCTTAATCGGCCAACAATAATTCAGAATCGACAACAACTAAGAAACGGATATTAAAAAAAGAAATATGGGCCTACTTAGAAAAAAATGGATGCGGAATTAAAAGTCAAAAGAAAAGCTTAGCTCCGTTTAGAAAGCACGAAATTCCTCGTTTAGGATTAAAGAAACTTACTTATTATAAGGCAATGGTATTTAAAGGAAAATTTTACAATATCCTTTTTAGCACCTACCTTTAAAATTTGTTGTGTTGTTCTGATCGTCACAAGGCAAACCCGTTCTAAATAATATCGTATTAGAACAACAGGACACTTCGTTTCTTGGAAAAAAATTATTAAAGACAGATTTTCTTCTTGACTTCTTCTAATGGTCCTTGATAATATCGTGCATAAACTGTAAACTTATTTGCTATATCGCGTTTAGACAAACTTTTGATGTTAGAATTAAGTGTAAATGTTTAAGTTAATAGTGACTATTAAAATTGTGAATTAGTCCCTGAAATACAGGTTCACCAGTTGGGCTGAAATCAGAAAAATAAGTAGAAAAATAATTTAACGCAACAAACTAGGAGTTTGCCGAAATACATACGTTGCTGCATCTTTCCAAGAAACAGTTGCTGCGTGGTTGCAATGCCAATAACCTAGGGCCTATCGATCAAGCTGGAAAAGAAAAGCTCTTTCTATTGTAGGGCCTAACTCCTTTCCTGGACAATGCGTGCTGAAAAATCTAAAAAATGGAGGGTTTCAGTGCACAATTTCTTTAACGAAAGTTTTCTAAATCTGTTAAAAGCTAATATTAAATAGTTTTTTATTTACATTTCTTTTTCTATGACTAGCCAATTTAGTAGGCCTACCCAAACTAGGCTTGAGTAGAATAAGTAGAGGCCTTATTCTTCTTCTCAGAAGAATCAGATTATACCCAAAATACTGAAGATAAAACAAGGTAAATTGAAACGAGAAATGGATTATACAATTATACAACACCTAAAAAGAAATATATATCATAAGCTTCCTAGATTTCAATTTTTGGGAACCTGAAAGACAGTTGGATGTTTATTAGTTTGTATCAAATAAACAATCAACAGCAAAGTTTGCTTTGCTACATGGCATTATTCCTGGAATAATATTTAGAATATACAAAAAATTGCTTTAGGCCCCTAATGGTTTAAAACCCACTTTAACAAAGCTGAATCTCTACTAATAATAAATTTACCAAAATTATTCAGCTAGAAGATATGTGTAAGAAATATGAGAATTTTTTATGAAATATCAGATAAGAATGTCCTTTGTAACTCCTTTAGACTAGCAAACTGTAAGTTAGGCAAAACATGGGGGTTGGTGACAGAGTAGTTTAAACGTGTTTGCCTCTCGCACCATGGTCCCTAAGTTTGATTCCATGACAAGGCCACATTTATATAAAGTGCAGCCATGGAAAGAATGCTTGGGGGCTTGTCATGCAATTTATGCCCTGCATAATCTTGTCATGCTTGTCATGAGGGCTAACCTCTTGGCACAGTGAAGGTTACACTGCCTGACAATGAGAAAGTCAGGGCAGATGTACACATGTGTGTGAGCAAATGTCTGTGTAAAGTATCTGTGTGCATGTGTGCTCAGGAGTCAGCAAACTGGGCAGAATTGCCTCCTCGCTGGCTGGCTGCATGTCTAGCATCACCAAATGATGTGCCATTGCCCGCAACCCTCCTGCAATTATTATTATTATTATTAGGGCAAACATATTGCCAGACTGATAATTTTCTTTAGGAACAGATTGTGAATTTAGTTAAAAAATTAATTATAGAAGTTGAAAAATTTTTTGTCCTTTCTAAGTGTAGTTGGAATATTTTTGATTCTGCCTATTAAAATTTTTAAAGGAAAATTTCTGAGAAAAACTCATAATTTAGTATTTTAACAGCAGATGACCAATGAAACTACTTATTGGCACATAATGACTAAGAAACCACTAAAGCTATACCAAATTACATTTAAGAGATATAAGATTTCAGTATCCATCTTAATTCAGAACCACCCTGAGGCCTAGATGACTAACAAAACAATTAATGCAATGTGTTCTGATGTTCTACAAATTATTATTGTGAAGCCTTTTCATTTTTGGCTTAATAGCTTTGTTTTTTTTTATCTTTTACCTTTTAGATGCTTTAAAAAGATTAATTTTGCAACTATCGTATTACTTGTTTTGTACTTTCTTTTTTTCATAAAACTAGTTTTTGATTTCTGAAAACATTGTGCATGCCTCACAGTAATATAATATATGCATACAAAAAAAGTCTTTTGATTTGCTTCAATTTGTCAGTAGGCAATATCATAAGAAATGAAAAAAGTCTACTCATTCCATTTTTCAGCGTCAGCCTTTGTCTATGACGCGACCGTTGAAGCGTCATCATCATCGTCGCAGGCATCGCAGTCGGAGCCACAGCAGCAACAGTCGCGACGCCGACAGCCGCAGTCGTAGTCGGTCCTGTTCGCGAAGCTCGACTTCGTCTGTTCGCGACCGCCGTGCAACGCAGAACAGCCGGCATCGGCATCAGCGGCACGGCCACAGGCGTCGGCCGCACAAGCGGCACGAAACTGGCGGCGATACTGTCGTGGATGCTGCAGGCCGATCGTCTGCGAGACGGCGTCGTTCTCGATCGCCCGCGCCACCGCTGTCCAATCATCGCGCGCCTGCGCTGCCTTCGTCGATGCCTTCGCAGCATTCACAGCCGGCCAATCGGGGCATCAGAAGCAACACCAAGCTGCACATTGGCAGTAACCATGCGGCTATTGTTGCTAACAGCAACAGACGGCGTCGAAGACGTAATCCTCAAAATACTGCTGCTCGTTTTTTAGCTAAGCAACAGCAACTGCAGTATCAGCAACATCAGCAACACCTGCAGCAACTTCAACAGCAGCAGCAGCAGCTGGCTTCCGCGACTGCTGGCTCTCGCATTGTCAGCCTAATGGACATCCGCGTGCCGACGCCTCCGCCGCCACCGAAGCTAATGACCCTTGGTGCGCCTCAGCTGCCTCCCCAGAATCTGCAGCAGCAGCAGCTTCACCAGCCACTGCTTCATCGTACTGAATCCATCGACTCTGCCGGCAGGCACTCGTTGAATGCGACTCCACCTTCGCTGATTCCATCCGCTGACTCAGCTGCCGCTCTGGAAGAAGACGCCGCCGCCGTTGTCAATCCTCTGGCATTCATTGAGCGCCAACTAACCCGCGTGATGACTTGGTCCCGCCAGCGTTTGGGCAGAGTCATAAAAAATCCCAAGCACTTTCTCCAGCTGTTTGTGAAACGAGCCCCATTAGAATACCGCGAGGAGCTTGTAAAGCCGGGCAAAAAGTTTGCCTGCTGCGTTACTCTCAGCGGGGTTCGGGTCGGCTTGGCCACATCGTCGGATAGGCAGAAGGCCATCGATCGGGCGCACTACCAGGCCCTCACCATGCTGGATCGCTACTCCGCTGAGGAGGTGCTCTACGGCAATCCGTTTGAGAAGCCCGACCTACTGCGACCAGGTGAGGCACTGCTCAGTATATTCGCTTATTCTATTCAGTTTATCAACCAATCGTCTATTTCTATTTACTTGCGTATATACAATAATGTTTTATAATAAAAAATGGTGCCATTTTATAGTCTTATATAATAATGATAAATAGTTTCAAACGGTTCACTTTTTAAGCCCTAGGCTTAGCTATTTTGTAACTTTTTTATGAGTCTAAAATCACAGGTATTATATATAATTTTTTAACCTATAGTAGCTATAGATGTCAGCAATTGATAAACATCTTAGATAGAAATCACAGGGCACAGTTGCAGGTATTTAATTCAGTCCTTGGTCTGGGGCCTACCACACCCACCATAATTTCTACGCCAGCTAATTTTACCATAGACAATTAACAGTCAGAGTACAATGATGCTTGTCGAATCATCAGTGTGCAATAATGCTCCTGTCTATGGCAGAACCCTAACTGTGTGCACCACTATCTTTGGATAGTTTCAAATTTGGGTAGTTTAATAGCAAGTAGCAGGTGTTTCATACCCTAGTTAAGCTTGCCTGTTATATATCGTTTTGTATGCACATGCTTTACACACTGTGCTGTTTCTATATATAGATTGTTAATTAATTATTATTATTTGTTAACAAAAGTGCAACTTGCTGTTGCTAATTTATTCGTCTATGGCATTTGAGTGACTGTCAGAGGTTGATAGCGCAATATTTCCTATTTTAATGCTATACAATATGCCATATGATTTATTTTAAACTAGAGGTGTTTACGTTTTCACAGTAGCTCTTAGTATCTAGTACTTTCCCATAGAAATACTTTACTAATTCACCTAATTTTTTGTTTTCTTATTACCTTTTGTTGTTTGGCAGATGACTGCTTTCTGTAGTTTTGGGGAAGAATTTATGTTTTGCTCTGCCATATTATCCAATTCCTCGCTTATCTAATAATTCTTTCTGCATGAAAACACCTTTGCTAAATCTGGAAAATTTAGTTTTACTCGTAGCTAGAAAAAATGATTTCAATACGGTCAATTGTATTAAATAATAATACATTGTAAATTGTGAATTTGGTGAATCGGAAACGTGGTGATTCTGGAATTTAGTGAATCATGAACTCGGTGAATCCCCGAACTTGGTAAATCATGAACTTAGTGAATCATGAACTTGGTGAATCATGAACTTGGTGAATCATGAACTTGGTGAATCATGAACTTGGTGAATCATGAACTTGGTGAATCATGAACTTGGTGAATCATGAACTTGTTAAATCATGAACTTGGTGAATCATGAACTTGGTGAATCATGAACTTGGTGAATCATGAACTTGGTGAATCATGAACTTGGTGAATCATGAACTTGGTGAATCATGAACTTGGTGAATCATGAACTTGGTGAATCATGAACTTGGTGAATCATGAACTTGGTGAATCATGAACTTGGTGAATCATGAACTTGGTGAATCATGAACTTGGTGAATCATGAACTTGGTGAATCATGAACTTGGTGAATCATGAACTTGGTGAATCATGAACTTGGTGAATCATGAACTTGGTGAATCATGAACTTGGTGAATCATGAACTTGGTGAATCATGAACTTGGTGAATCATGAACTTGGTGAATCATGAACTTGGTGAATCATGAACTTGGTGAATCGTAATTTTGGTGAATCATGAACTTAGTGAATCATGAAATTAGAGAATCATGAACTTGGTGAATCATGAACTTGGTGAATCATGAACTTTGACATCAGTATGTAATGTTGTTGAAGAAGAGAAATGTAATATTTGAAATTTTTGGCCCACAGCAACACTCGCCTTTATGTATGCTTGATCACCAATGCTTTGTTTACCCTCTATAAGTGTGTGAGGCATGCCACTGTTTTTTGTTGTTTATGTTGCAAGTGATTAATTATTTTTTTGTTCTACTAAATGAACTTCAATTATATTTGGCGAATGCATTCAAGATCCTCTATTTTAACGCATGAGGATTGGCTTACTGCCTACTGTTAGCTGCTTATTACTTGCAGTAGTCAGTAATGATCTCTGAGTCCGTCACTCAAATGCCGCGTCTATATTTGCTAACGCAAGCACACACGCGGCCAAGCCTCAGCATGTCAGCTTGGCCTCACAATAGGCGCCTCAGCAAGCTTCAAGTAACTCTCCGCCCCGCACAACTCGCTTCACAGGAAATCTCCAGGTGTGAGTGTCTGTACTCTGTCCCGCATACCCTTGTCTCACTTCTGACGAATCAGCTGGCCCCAGTTACCCGCTGCCCTACCCGCACCCCGACTCAAGAGACTCGGAGACTACTCCGCTCAGTGCTCAGATGGTCTCAAAACTGGACTCTGCGCGTGCGCCCCCCTCCCTAGCTTCATCTCGATGCGAAAATAATGGGAGCTGCGCCGCCAGACAATTTTGATGACTCATCTATCTCTGGACGTCTCTTTTCGTGTCGTCGGTATTTTTCCCCAGTCGCGTTGGAATCCCATTTCGGGATTTTGTTTCTAAAGTGCGGAGTTGACGCGCGGGACAGCCAACGCCCCCGCATTCCGCTACCCCCCATCCAGTTTTGCACCTGAAACACGCACTGCTGTCTTTGCTATCCGCTGAAAAATCAATGAAACTTTTCTCAGTATTCAATAATTTCAAATTTCGCGTAAGTTTTAAATGTGTAACGCGGTACACTCAATCTGAAAAAACTGCAATCTAATGGCATTGTTACATTTCTGACAGAGAAATAATATATTATGTATAATACATTTATGGTTTGATTTGCACCAACAATTTTCTGAGCTTTCTACTTGCACAAAAGTGGCTGGTTGGATATAAATAGAATATAGAGAGTTGGCAGTGTATCTTGATTGCTTAAAATTGCAACAGTTTTTAAGAATTTTGATCCATGCGTTCTGATTAGCAGCACTATAAACTGTCTGTGTGCTGCTAATGGAAACGCCTGGCTTGGACTGTTCCACCATCCAATGGACTGTTCCACTATCCAATCGACTGTTCCACTATCCAATGGACTGTTCCACTATCCAATGGACTGTTCCACTATCCAATGGACTGTTCCACTATCCAATGGACTGTTCCACTATCCAATGGACTGTTCCACTATCCAATGGACTGTTTCACTATCCAATGGTCTGTTCCACTATCCAATGGTCTGTTCCACTATCCAATGGTCTGTTCCACTATCCAATGGACTGTTCCACTATCCAATCGACTGTTCCACGTTTCACTGGACCCCCTCATTGTGCCACTATCCACTGGGTCCTCACTGTGCCACTATCCACTGGGTCCTCACCGTGCCACTATCCACTGGGTCCTCACTGTGCCACTATCCACTGGGTCCTCACTGTGCCACTATCCACTGGGTCCTCACCGTGCCACTATCCACTGGGTCCTCACTGTGCCACTATCCACTGGGTCCTCACTGTGCCACTAGGTCCTCACTGTGCCACTGGGTCCTCACTGTGCCACTAGGTCCTCACTGTACCAATAACACCCAAGACCAACTGTAGTCATCCGGATTGCATTTATTGATTAACAGTTCACGTGTGCTGTTTCTTTACTTTAACAGAGTGTCTAGTTTCCTCTTAAACTCTTTAAGAAATTAAATTCTTTAAGAACACTTTGTGTATAGAAAGTCGGCTGTATAATTAATTGATTTAGTTTGCCAAATTTTTTTTTCCAACAACCCTTTCCTGACATCTATCCCCGTTGACTCTTGACAGAAGTGCATTTCACTTGTACAATTTTGAGTCACGATGATGCACGACTTTTAAGTAGTGTGAAATTTTTTGCAACGCCACATCATCTTTACTCTGTACCTAGCTGTTGATTATATTATGAAATTTTATTTTAGACTAAATGCCTCATTACCGGATCATTTTTTCGCGCTACCTTACTTTGAGTAGTATTTAAGGGCATGACTATGCTTATCTGTAAAATTCCGTCTTTTCTCTCGACCTCAACCTTTGTCGTCTTTATTATTTATATTCACCTAGCAATTTCGCCTAACTCGGGTTCTTTGGTGCCGCGCACTTGCTCGCTTAGCTGCTCTATAAATATGTAAATTAACAGCTTTATAGGATTATTACCGTGATTAGCTGTAATCTGCAATCGCCGGTAGAAAATGGCCTAAACTTTTTAGTAAACATATTCGACATTTTGTAAAAGTCTGTCTACTGACAGTAGCATGTAGTGCATGTTTCTAATGCTTTTTCGCTTTAAGTTGCGTTCACCAAGGATAAACTTTGCCTTATAATAACATAATTAGGATTCGGCACGTAGCAAGTGGTTCTAATATTATTTACACACACGAAATAGTAATTTTTCATTTACTCGAGTATCACTGAAACTTCTATATCGTGTCTGCCCCTGCATTGACTTAGTAGACTATAGAATAATGAAGCTTAACAGCGCCTGTCACCTGCGGTCCTCACCTGCAGACCTCATTGACGGCATCGATCTGGCCGGTTTTCATCTGATTGAAGAGGCCGTAATGTTCTCCGGCGGTCAGGAGAAGCGAAGGCTGGCCTTCACTGTACTGGAGCAGAGCGCCTATTTCTCTAGGGTTGAGTTTAACATGCTGGAGCAGAAGAAGGAGGACTCAGAGAAACACAAGTGAGTGCAGAGGATTTCCTCCGAATTAGTGGCTTTGGGATTGGAGGCTAGCTGGTTTGTGATTGGAGGCTAGCTGGTTTGTGATTGGAGGCTAGCTGGTTTGTGATTGGAGGCTAGCTGGTTTGTGATTGGAGGCTAGCTGGTTTGTGATTGGAGGCTAGCTGGTTTGTGATTGGAGGCTAGCTGGTTTGTGATTGGAGGCTAGCTGGTTTGTGATTGGAGGCTAGCTGGTTTGTGATTGGAGGCTAGCTGGTTTGTGATTGGAGGCTAGCTGGTTTGTGATTGGAGGACAGCTGGTTTGTGATTGGAGGCTAGCTGGTTTGTGATTGGAGGCTAGCTGGTTTGTGATTGGAGGCTAGCTGGTTTGTGATTGGAGGCTAGCTGGTTTGTGATTGGAGGCTAGCTGGTTTGTGATTGGAGGCTAGCTGGTTTGTGATTGGAGGCTAGCTGGTTTGTGATTGGAGGGTAGCTGGTTTGTGATTGGAGGCTAGCTGGTTTGTGATTGGAGGCTAGCTGGTTTGTGATTGGAGGCTAGCTGGTTTGTGATTGGAGGCTAGCTGGTTTGTGATTGGAGGCTAGCTGGTTTGTGATTGGAGGCTAGCTGGTTTGTGATTGGAGGCTAGCTGGTTTGTGATTGGAGGCTAGCTGGTTTGTGATTGGAGGCTAGCTGGTTTGTGATTGGAGGCTAGCTGGTTTGTGATTGGAGGCTAGCTGGTTTGTGATTGGAGGCTAGCTGGTTTGTGATTGGAGGCTAGCTGGTTTGTGATTGGAGGCTAGCTGGTTTGTGATTGGAGGCTAGCTGGTTTGTGATTGGAGGCTAGCTGGTTTGTGATTGGAGGCTAGCTGGTTTGTGATTGGAGGCTAGCTGGTTTGTGATTGGAGGCTAGCTGGTTTGTGATTGGAGGCTAGCTGGTTTGTGATTGGAGGACAGCTGGTTTGTGATTGTAGGCTAGCTGGTTTGTGATTGGAGGACAGCTGGTTTGTGATTGGAGGCTAGCTGGTTTGTGATTGGAGGCTAGCTGGTTTGTGATTGGAGGGTAGCAGGTTTGTGATTGGAGGGTAGCAGGTTTGTGATTGGAGGCTAGCTGGTTTGTGATTGGAGGCTAGCTGGTTTGTGATTGGAGGGTAGCTGGTTTGTGATTGGAGGGTAGCAGGTTTGTGATTGGAGGCTAGCTGGTTTGTGATTGGAGGGTAGCTGGTTTGTGATTGGAGGGTAGCTGGTTTGTGATCGATGGATTGAGGGTTTGGGTGTAGCAGGTTTATGATTGGAAGTTGATGGGTAGTGGTTAATTGTTTAGGAGGTTGGTTTGAGCATCAGATTATCACATATTAATCACCTTATAAATATTGAATTTTTTCGCTAAATGATACACTATTAGAAATATATAGAGAATCTGCCTTAAAGAGTTCTTGGGATTCGTTTTCTAATTTATTAGTTGATTTAGGATTTTGTTGATTAGGAAGTTAATTTAGTTGCGCATTGATGCAAAACGGGCATTGGATCTTTGAATCTTGAGTCTATAAATTCAAGGTCAAGTGGCAATTTTGTATAATCTCTGGGGCGGAAATTCAATTTTCGCCTGCTTGGACAGTTTAGATTTTCCTTTGTCCTTCTGGGCCACATCTAGGCACCGTCTGTGTAACAGCAGTGTAGAGGACGGGGCTAAGACAGATAAATCCTATGTAGCTTTAAAAAATTGATACGGCTCCCATCCTTGTCCGCTTCTGCGCACTCTCTAAATTCTACAGATCAGGATATCATCATTTTCCCAGATCCAGAGATTACACATTCCCAGATCCTCAGATTACACATGCCCAGATCCTCAGATTACTCATGCCCAGATCCTCAGATTACACATGCTCAGATCCTCAGATTACACATTCCCAGATCCTCAGATTACTCATGCCCAGATCCTCAGATTACACATGCCCAGATCCTCAGATTACACATGCCCAGATCCTCAGATTACACATGCCCAGATCCTCAGATTACACATGCCCAGATCCTCAGATTACACATGCCCAGATCCTCAGATTACACATGCCCAGATCCTCAGATTACACATGCCCAGATCCTCAGATTACACATGCCCAGATCCTCAGATTACACATGCCCAGATCCTCAGATTACACATGCCCAGATCCTCAGATTACACATGCCCAGATCCTCAGATTACACATGCCCAGATCCTCAGATTACACATGCCCAGATCCTCAGATTACTCATGCCCAGATCCTCAGATTACTCATGCCCAGATCCTCAGATTACACATGCCCAGATCCTCAGATTACTCATGCCCAGATCCTCAGATTACTCATGCCCAGATCCTCAGATTACACATGCCCAGATCCTCAGATTACACATGCCCAGATCCTCAGATTACACATGCCCAGATCCTCAGATTACACATGCCCAGATCCTCAGATTACTCATGCCCAGATCCTCAGATTACTCATGCCCAGATCCTCAGATTACTCATGCCCAGATCCTCAGATTACACATGCCCAGATCCTCAGATCGCCTTAACCTTATCATAAGTTTAGTTTTGCAATAGTCTTTCAATTACAATAGTTGCTTGAGCACTGAATCAGCAGGTATCGTACTCAGAAGCAGGTCAGGCCATTATCAATACGCAACTCACACGCGCAGGTGCACCCTGTCCCTTGGTGACTACACCATCGCGGTGACCCGAGACAGTCGTCTGGACGCCAAGACGGCTGCCGCCGAACAGATGCTACACGATGTACAAGCCAAGTACCCGCTGGTGTTGGTGGGTTCTGCTAATAATAATTATTATTACACATGCCCTAATTAGGTCAGATGTACAGCTATTGCGCGGCGCATCTAAAGGCTCCGTGCGGTTTCTCAACGTGAGGCAGTGTACACTCTCGCTGTGCCTTGGGGCAGAGCCCCAAATGAATGCGGCCTCGCCGTGGAATCGAGCTCTGGGACCTTGGCGTATCTTGCTAAACTGACACAAATTGTTCTAGTGGAGTCGAGTCATGGGTCTTGCTAAACTGACACAAATTGTTCTAGTGGAGTCGAGTCAAGGGTCTTGCTAAACTGACACAAATTGTTCTAGTGGAGTCGAGTCAAGGGTCTTGCTAAACTGACACGAATTGTTCTAGTGGAGTCGAGTCAAGTGTCTTGCTAAACTGACACGAATTGTTCTAGTGGAGTCGAGTCAAGGGTCTTGCTAAACTGACACGAATTATTCTAGTGGAGTCGAGTCATGGGTCTTGCTAAACTGACACGAATTATTCTAGTGGAGTCGAGTCAAGGGTCTTGCTAAACTGACACGAATTGTTCTAGTGGAGTCGAGTCAAGGGTCTTGCTAAACTGACACGAATTATTCTAGTGGAGTCGAGTCATGGGTCTTGCTAAACTGACACGAATTATTCTAGTGGAGTCGAGTCATGGGTCTTGCTAAACTGACACGAATTGTTCTAGTGGAGTCGAGTCAAGGGTCTTGCTAAACTGACACGAATTATTCTAGTGGAGTCGAGTCATGGGTCTTGCTAAACTGACACGAATTATTCTAGTGGAGTCGAGTCAAGGGTCTTGCTAAACTGACACGAATTATTCTAGTGGAGTCGAGTCAAGGGTCTTGCTAAACTGACACGAATTATTCTAGTGGAGTCGAGTCATGGGTCTTGCTAAACTGACACGAATTATTCTAGTGGAGTCGAGTCAAGGGTCTTGCTAAACTGACACGAATTATTCTAGTGGAGTCGAGTCAAGGGTCTTGCTAAACTGACACGAATTATTCTAGTGAAGTCGAGTCAAGGGTCTTGCTAAACTGACACGAATTATTCTAGTGGAGTCGAGTCAAGGGTCTTGCTAAACTGACACGAATTATTCTAGTGGAGTCGAGTCAAGGGTCTTGCTAAACTGACACGAATTATTCTAGTGGAGTCGAGTCAAGGGTCTTGCTAAACTGACACGAATTATTCTAGTGGAGTCGAGTCAAGGGTCTTGCTAAACTGACACGAATTATTCTAGTGGAGTCGAGTCAAGGGTCTTGCTAAACTGACACGAATTATTCTAGTGGAGTCGAGTCAAGGGTCTTGCTAAACTGACACGAATTGTTCTAGTGGAGGAGTCGAGTCAAGGGTCTTGCTAAACTGACACGAATTATTCTAGTGGAGTCGAGTCAAGGGTCTTGCTAAACTGACACGAATTATTCTAGTGGAGGAGTCGAGTCAAGGGTCTTGCTAAACTGACACGAATTATTCTAGTGGAGTCGAGTCATGGGTCTTGCTAAACTGACACGAATTATTCTAGTGGAGTCGAGTCAAGGGTCTTGCTAAACTGACACGAATTGTTCTAGTGGAGTCGAGTCATGGGTCTTGCTAAACTGACACGAATTATTCTAGTGGAGTCGAGTCAAGGGTCTTGCTAAACTGACACGAATTGTTCTAGTGGAGTCGAGTCATGGGTCTTGCTAAACTGACACGAATTATTCTAGTGGAGTCGAGTCATGGGTCTTGCTAAACTGACACGAATTATTCTAGTGGAGTCGAGTCAAGGGTCTTGCTAAACTGACACGAATTGTTCTAGTGGAGTCGAGTCAAGGGTCTTGCTAAACTGACACAAATTGTTCTAGTGGAGTCGAGTCAAGGGTCTTGCTAAACTGACACGAATTGTTCTAGTGGAATCGGGAATCGAACCTTCGAGTCGTGAGTCTAACCACTTGGCTACAATCACCTTGGCTACAATCACCTTGGCTACAATCACCTTGGCTACAATCACCTTGGCTACAATCACCTTGGCTACAATCACCTTGGCTACAATCACCTTGGCTACAATCACCTTGGCTACAATCACCTTGGCTACAATCACCTTGGCTACAATCACCTTGGCTACAATCACCTTGGCTACAATCTAGGCCGCGAGATTTTACACGACTCCAACAATAAGCATTCTGAAGGCAATCTCTATCAAATTCACTACCCCAGGTGAGCCGCACCGAGGAGGTCTGGCGCTCGAATCCGGACCAGTTCCTAGCCTTAGCCGAGCAGCCGGTTAATTTTGACCGGCCTCCGCCGTGCGACCGGCCAATTTTCGTCAGCGCCAGGTCGGCCGCCGCCAATGTCGGCCTGCAGCTGCCCGCAGCGGACCTGCTAACCGTGTTCGGCCGATTCCTGGCCGCCTATGTCGCACAGGCGGCTGTGGCCAGCCCGCTTGTGTTCTGCGGCCTGCAGCGCAACGAACGGCTCCTGCTTTATCAGGCTGCTATGGAGCTGCGGCTGGTTAGGGAGACCGTGCCGTGCGGCAGCAGCCAGGCTGCGGCCCTGGCCCTGATTGCCAAGCCGCTATCAGCTGCCAGCCTGGTGCCCGCTCTGCAACGATTCGGCGACTGCGACAGGTATCGATTAATTCAGCCTGGCAGATATTATCGATCGCCGATTGGTTCACTGTGATTTACTGGTGTTGTGTTTGACGAATTTTTCGTCTGAAATTCCTAATTGGGTCAGATGTGCAGCCGACAGCACAACCGCAGCTAAAGGCTGCGTACGGCTGTTCAGTCCATGGACTGATGTGGGACGCCACGCCCACCCTCAGTTACCCATTCAGAGTGAATTGCCTTGCTAAGGGACACATTGTGTTCCAGTGGAGTCGGGAATCGAACCCCCGACCCTCTAGTCGTGAGTCCTACGCTCTAACCACTAGGCTACAACCTTCCAAGGTTTATTTCAGCAATGGCACTGATTGGCATCTGATCTTTGACATTATCTACATCGAATAAGATGATTGAATGTAGCCTATTTAGCTAGATGTCCTTATAGGACTGTCCGAAATTAGTTTTATCTGTATGTAGAAATGTATTTGCTTTACAAAATAACAGACTCTGTCCTCTCTCTTTTTCTCTACTTTCATCGGTCGTCTCTGCTTCTCTCTCCTAATTCTCTACTCTTTCTTATCGGTGAAAATGGAAGTTGAGTCTACTCTTCTAGACCCTCAAGCGTCCCGACGAGCCAGACCTTGGATTCCAACCCTAGACCTGATCTGTTATCTAAGCATTGTTGCGCTGTTTTGCTTCAATTTATTATGAACTTTTATTATCGAACAAATCAGCCTTGACAGTTTCTTGTTGTTGTGCAATCAGTTGTGTTTCACATTAAAAACTAAATAGATTCTTTGTGAGCTCAAGAATGGATCATTGTTGACCAATCGATTTAAGAGAGTTTGACGTTTTGAAGCCCAGCTTTTCGCATTATTCCATATTAATTTTGTATTCATATAAATCTGAGAATTGTACTTCACATTGATTTGTCGATTCATTTGTTGAAAGAAATAATCTCGCTAGTCAAGAATTCTGTTAGTGTCGTATGAAAGAGTTTAATAATTATTCTATAGTCCTTTCAACTCAAATCATTGAATATATTGATTTTATATGAGCTCCTTTCTGTGCTGAAAATATAAAACCTACATGAATGCTTATCGATTGAAAGCTGTATTACTTTATGTGTCTCTGTTTAAAGTAATAATCTTTGTTCTATCTTGACTTCAATTGTTCTTTTACTAAAAAGCTATTGGTTAGAGACAGAAACTTTTATCATAATTTAAATAGAATGCCAAGTTAGGCAGTACCAAACAACGGCGAGCAGTAATATGCTTTAGTACCCCTAACTAAATGACTTATGCAAGTACAAACTATTGTGTTTGTTCGCGACCAATGTCTCGTTAGGATGAAACAAGTTTTGCGGAAATCAAGACTATGACTACGACTACGGCCCATGGAATTCTCAACTAGGATACAGCATTAACCTCTAACGTCGGTAACCGACATTTAATTCTTGGTTGGCAAATCAATCTCATTGTTTCTATTTTTAGATTTTAGGAAACCCCTTTTCCTAACCCCAACCCGATCACGTGACTAATATCAGCCAGTATTTTAGATTAAGAGAAAAGTTTTTCCATTTTAAACTAACTGCAAGCCAGGTCACGTGACTACCCTCAGCCAATAGAAGTTTTCGATATTTTGTACTGTGTTTGCCTAGCAAACTTATTTGGATCAGCAATCAGTCTTGGCCATAGAAATGTTTTCGCTACATGTTTAGGTCAGTGACCACTAGAAGAAGGACGGAACACTTCGTTTCTTGGAAAATGTATTAAAGGCTGATTTTCACAGAAAAATGCACTAGCGAGATTGGAACTTTTCTACCTTTCACATTTTAATTTTGATAGCCTTTATTGGAAGCAGATCCAACGCTGTTCTTTTAAGATATCTTGCAAAACACGTTGCTTCAACGAATTTTAGAAAGCTTCATTCATGAATAATATTTCTTTATTTTATTTTTGTTTATGTCAAATTATGTCAAAAGAATAGAAAAGTTACCAGCATTTTAATTTGAGAAAGTGAAAAAGTTCCTATCTCGCCAGTGCATTTTTCCTTGAAAATCTACATTTAATGACAAATTTTCCAGGAAACAAAGTGTTTCGTCCTTCTTCTTCTAGTCCTAGGTTTAGGTTTTCCTAGCCTCTATATAAACTTGCGAAGAACGCACGTATTTCTTGCACCCAATTTCAGCTTGTCCGACAAATTCGACAGCCATTTTCCTAACAGACATGTCAGAGAGTCATATGGTCTGCTTAGATGACGAGGCATAAACCAGCTGTCCGAAGGATTGTTATAATTACTCCCGCTGTTTTTTAATCGCATTTAGTTTCATTTAAATGCAATTAAGAGAATAACAATTTTAGATAGAAAACTCTATCCCTTCATTCTCCAAGGATAGATTACAAGAGCGGTTTTTAGATAGAAAACTCTATCCCTTCATTCTCCAAGGATAGATTACAAGAGCGGTTTTTAGATAGAAAACTCTATCCCTTCATTATCCAAGGATAGATTACAAGAGCGGTTTTTAGATAGAAAACTCTATCCCTTCATTATCCAAGGATAGATTACAAGAGCGGTTTTTAGATAGAAAACTCTATCCCTTCATTCTCCAAGGATAGATTACAAGAGCGGTTTTTAGATAGAAAACTCTATCCCTTCATTATCCAAGGATAGATTACAAGAGCGGTTTTTAGATAGAAAACTCTATCCCTTCATTATCCAAGGATAGATTACAAGAGCGGTTTTTAGATAGAAAACTCTATCCCTTCATTATCCAAGGATAGATTACAAGAGCGGTTTTTAGATAGAAAACTCTATCCCTTCATTATCCAAGGATAGATTACAAGAGCGGTTTTTAGATAGAAAACTCTATCCCTTCATTATCCAAGGATAGATTACAAGAGCGGTTTTTAGATAGAAAACTCTATCCCTTCATTATCCAAGGATAGATTACAAGAGCGGTTTTTAGATAGAAAACTCTATCCCTTCATTATCCAAGGATAGATTACAAGAGCGGTTTTTAGATAGAAAACTCTATCCCTTCATTATCCAAGGATAGATTACAAGAGCGGTTTTTAGATAGAAAACT
The DNA here is from genome assembly GCA_950097015.1 of Macrostomum hystrix. Taxonomy (NCBI): domain Eukaryota; kingdom Metazoa; phylum Platyhelminthes; family Macrostomidae; genus Macrostomum; species Macrostomum hystrix. The sequence goes on along the minus strand of CATNEN010000031.1, from coordinate 2,736,414 downwards.
CTATCCCTTCATAATCCAAGGATAGATTACAAGAGCGATTTTAAGATTGAAAATTGAGTAGATTGAGTAGTAGTGAATTGATGTTATCCTCAAATGTATAATTTCCCTTTCCTTTGTGTGTCGTTTTTTTACGATTTTCTCCTATCAAAATCTTGATTAACGATTAATGATTTTGCGTTCATCAGAAGGGTAAATACAATGGCTATTTGATGAGTCTAATCTTCTTATATTTTGCGTGTTTTACGTCATTTCTCAGACTTATTTTGGCTTCAAATTTTGTCATCTTTGACGTTGCCTAGATTAGGCTCGTGTTGTGTTTTATGAAATTAGTTGAGATTACAGCAGTGGAACACGTCTTACAAACCTGATACCTTGATTTGATTGGGGCATCTTTGATACTTACGAGTAATATACTGGATATTTATCTGATGGGATCGGAAATATTTCTCGATTGGGATCAGAGATATTTATGAATGGGATCAGTGTTATTTGATCAGGGATATTTATCGATTGGGATCAGGGATATTTATCGATTGGGATAAGGGATATTTATCGATTGGGATCAGAGATATTTATGAATGGGATCAGGGTTATTTGATCAGAGATATTAATCGATTGGGATCAGAGATATTTTTGATTGGGATCAGGGATATTTATCGATTGGGATCAGAGATATTTATGAATGGGATCAGTGTTATTTGATCAGGGATATTTATCGATTGGGATCTATGATATTTATTGATTGGGATCAGGGATATTTATCGATTGGGATCAGAGATATTTATGAATGGGATCAGTGTTATTTGATCAGGGATATGTATCGATTGGGATCTATGATATTTATTGATTGGGATCAGGGATATTTATCGATTAGGATCAGAGATATTTATGAATGGGATCAGTGTTATTTGATTATGGATATTTATCGATTGGGATCATGGATATTTATCGATTGGGATCATGGATATTTATCGATTGGGATCAGGGATATTTATCGATTGGGATAAGGGATATTTATAAGTGGGATCAGTGTTATTTGATCAGGGATCAAATTAAGCGTGACACATTATGAATTTGATCAGGGATATTTATCGATTGGGATAAAGTATCTTAATCGATTGGGATCATGTATATTTATCGATTAGGATCAAGCATATTTATCAATTGGGATCAGGGATATTTATTGATTGGAGTCAGGGTTATTTATCGATTGGAATAAAGTATATTAATCGATTGGATCAGGGATATTTATCGATTGGGATCAAGGATATTTATCGATTGGGATCTGAGATATTTATCGATTGGGATCAAGGATATTTATCGATTGAAATCAGGCATATTTTTTATTGGTGTGAGGAATGTTAATCGAGTGGGATCAAATATTTTTATGAATTGGGATCGGGGTTGTTTACCGATTTGGATCAGATATATTTACCGATTGGGATCCCGGCGAATACTTGGTATCAGATCGCTGGATTGTATGAGGGGTAATAATAATTTATTAAATTTTCCTTTTTTCGGGTAGATTGTCTTTACCCCGGTAGCTAGAGCTTCAGAGTGTGGACTTCTGACCGATTCGAGTTCCTTAGTTCGAATCTTAATTCCAAAAAATGTAGCCTTTTTTGTCCATTAAGCAAGGCATTTGATATTTGCTTCAGTTACACGGCTGTAAAATTGGTAACAGAATCAGGTGGGCGAGTTGGGCGCCTACACCTGGCCCAACTGGGCTAGGTTTCATTTCTATTCTCTGGTTATATATTTTCCGAGTCCCTGATAGAAACATGTGTGGAATCGAAATTCATAGTTGAGATTCTGGGATTTTTACTCCAACATGGCGAGACAAAATAGAATAAATAGAAGCAAGGCCTTCCCGTACAATTGATTCTCGAGTGGGCAGCTCAAAGTACCGCTCTATCCGCAGGTGAGTCTGTATTACAACAGGTATTGCCTGCAAGTGTTTGCTTTTACCAAGATAGCCACAGGGGAGGCAATTGGCAGTGGTTCCTGTACTCCCCATTGCTCAGGTGTCTGCCTTGTATGACACTAATGAATTTGCACTTGCTTGTCAACAAGTATTGTAGCGCGCCGATGAAAACACTAGCCTTGGTGCACCTGCACCGACTATACAGTAATTGAGAACTGGGCTAGTATAATGCTAAAGCAATCGGCTAGGAAAACATGTTTTTTAATGCAGGCTTTTCGCTTATTTATTCATTTGCACTTCTGAACTGTATAATGCAATGCTGGCAACGGGCTTTCAATGGGATAGGAATGTTAAATATTTTTCTCCCGCCCCTCTGTCGTTGCCTCTTATCACATTGTCTCCCTGTTTTTTTTTCTAGGCCCTGTTATTGAATGTTTTGCCTGCTATCTAATCAACAGTTTCTCTACCGGGTGACAGAATCTGGCTTACACAGAAAACTGCTTTGTAGCTTTCCAATAACCGTGTGTTGTTGCTGATTTGTTTTGCTTTTAAAAATAGTCTATGGGCCAATTCTCGGGTGCCTGTCAGTAGTAGGTCAGCTAGTGGTAGTGGCACAGCCATTGCTGTGTACAGCTGTTGAGTCTGTGGAGAAACTAGGACTGGGAACCCAGCCAAATTTCTATCCCAACTAACTATACCTTTTCAACTTCGGATTCGTCAAAATTGACTTCGAATTCGTCAGCGTATATGAAACTATAGAGCGCTCAAGGGAATGAGAAGGGGTGTCTGTGGTAATTTCTTTCGAGAAAGTGCAACCAGTATATATTGTCAATCGTGAAGTAAAACAGCAACTAAACAAACACAACAGGAAAACAGACGCATAAAATCACGCTTTAAAGTCGCTTGAACAGGTTAACACACTGTAATCAGTCCAAGATGTCTCCGTGTGGCAGACACCGCGGTCCGTACCGAAGTGTGAATTCGTGCCATTGTTGGTATTTCTCCTCCTTGATCGCAACCATCGCATCTTCCACTTCTCGACTCAAAATGCGAAGACGCCGGTTCTGAAGTGTCTCACCTGCTGCTACAGCCGCCTGACGATCCTGCACTTCAAAGACAACATCAGGGTCGGTCATGCGCCGTTTCAGGGCCGCCTTCATGCAAGAAATTGCCATTTCAGTGGCGTTCAAGAAAGGCGAGTAAGGTGGAAGAAACTGAAGCCTTTGGTCGGGACGCCCAAAATTCACGACTCCATGTGCCCTGGCGTTGTCAGCAAGTACCGTGAACTCGTCATCAACAAGGGTCCCGACTTCAATCATAAACTCACGAAACCTCTCTGCTGTAAAGCCACCAACAAAGATGCGGTGGTGGACCAGGCCCAACTGTGGGCTAACAGCAAGTGCTACCGTCAGATTGTGCTCACGCTGCGAATTCGCAATCATTACTGCGCGATTGCCAAAATCTGCCCATCCTTTAGTTCGTGCCGTCCATAGGTTGCACCCACACTCATCTACTTAGATTAAATTCCTTACAAGCAGTCCAGTTTCTAGCATCCAGGTCATGTGTAGAAAGTAATCTAGCTTATTTTGTCACGTCACTATTCCAATCTCCGTGAACCCGCCGTACATCTTTCAATGTAATGCACAAAGTCCAGTCAAGCCGACGACTAATTGCCTGCGTTGTCACGACAGGAGCAGCAGGAAAGTCTGCCACAAGCTCCACGTACCGCGTCAATGCCTCGAGCATCTCCTCAGTGAACTTTGGTCTCACCACACCTCCACGCGCGTTAAGATCAATCCTATCTTCATCTACATATCTTCTGATAATGTCATTGGCAGTCGTCCTCTTGATGTCCAGTTCAACTGCGAGAAGTCTCCAGTCTCGTCCCTGTTGAAAACATCGCACGAGTCTAGAGCGATCCACAGACGAAATTCTCAAATATGGCATCTCTGACAAGAGCAGGAAATGAGTAATGAAAGATTGCTGACTTATTTTACATAGACGAATTTCACTCACTTTCTCGCTTAAATTTACACTGGGCACTTTGCTTTCTTGCCATAGACAAAGCGAAGACACTTTCTGATCAGGCTGCTTTTGCACTGACGAATTTCACTTACTTTGACGAATTCGAAGTCACTTTCTTGAATAGACACCATAGACACCATAGACCATAGACACCTCTTCTCATTCCCTTGAGCGCTCTATAGTTTTATATACGCTGATGAATTCGAAGTCACTTTTGACGAATCCGAATTTGAAAAGGTATATTATACACATTTTCTCGTTCTATTTTGTCATATGTGCAATCGACAGTGGGCTAGATTAAGCGAGTACGGATACTTCGTCTATAGCTCAGACTGTGATAAGTCCAATCAATTCAGACACTTTTCAATCCTATTCGACAGTATTCGCATATGCATAATTTTATCGAACGTTTGGCCGTAGCTTTGGCCATAGACTTTGCTTTGCCTCGTGCGTTGAGTGGATGTACGAGAGATGTTCCAAAAGTCCATTCCGTTTTGAACATAGCTCTTGCTATTGTACATGGTACGAAAACCCACCCTTTTGGCCATAGACTGTCTGTGAGTTTTTTATCCAAGCTTGTTTTTCGTGCACTTTCGAATACTAGTTGCACATTTGACAAAATAGAGCGAGTAAAGGTGTACTCATTTCTATACTATACACTAGTATTCGGAGATCCCCTTTAGGCCATAGACAAAATGATTGGCCTTCAAAGTCCTATGGTTAAGCCCATTTGAAATCGGAATACATAGAGTCAAAATAAAATACATGCAATCTATTTTCTTCCGATTAAGTAAGTGTTGCAGATATAAGATCAATCTGTGGTACAGGCTGCACAATGGCTTCGCATCGGGTTAAGAAATAAGGTTTAGTAAGAAAAAATAAGCAACTTATAATAACTATACTATGGCTTACCCTACACTGAGCACAGAATGAGTTCTTGATGCAATTGTACCACAGGTACAAATGGTTTATCCGGACCTGTTTCACAATTCCTCCTGCTTGCTGCGCAATAGTGACGCAAATTCCATTGCATGAGCGCTGAGTTAGCCATGAAAATACAAAAGCATAATGAATCTTTTAGAGGCCAATGCAATATGCAAGACGTAAATGAATGGACAACTGACAGACGGACAGGCAGACAGCGAAGGAGGCATAAAAGTTGTCGTTCGAATCGTCGTCAACTTTTCTATTGGAATGATTATTTCTTGTTGAATTCAGAAATCAGCAGAGGCTGCATATCAGACATCGGCCAGACTTTCCTGTGTGTCGCGCGGCACCGCGCTATTCCGATTCATCGGCTGCAGCAGGTAGCCGTCTTGGTCCGGTCCTCTTGCTAATCCGCCCCCGACGCCGCCGCCACCGCAGCAGCAGTAAAAGCCGTAGTTGCCGCTCTCTCTGCGACAGTTCCTTTGATAGACTCTGGCGTGCAGGCAGCAGCCGGTGACGATGCCGATGATGCACACGGCTGCAGGCACAGTTAGCAGGATGACAGACGGGTGTATGGGAAAGTTGAACTTGCGCGGCAGTAGGTTGACGGCTGTCACCACCAGTAGGGTAAGGGCCGCCGCACAGATCCACAGGTAGCGATGGGCCACCACCAGCTCTTGACGATCGTTATCAGATAGCTGTATTGAAGAATTGCCAACGCGTAGGCAGAGCAGTGCCGACCTGCCCGCTGTCAGGATGGCCTGGGTTTTCCGATATTCAGAAAGAATAAGGGAGAATTGTTGGAGCTAATCTGCTGTACAATTCTTGGATGTCAATTTAACAGTAGGAATACTAGCTACTTTTCCGCCTATTATCAGGGGAGGGGACAGCCCGTTAGGGGACCTCTGGGTCAGGGGACACTACAGTGACTTTGAATGCCCTGATGATGCAGTAGATGTGATTGACAAACTGAACGCTTTGCAAAACTGTACTGAGATGCTGATTGGCGTACAGGGGTGTACTGAAGCCTTTAGCGCTTAGGGGAAAATGTGGCCTTTTCAAAATTTGACGATGTCAAAATCGTTGAATATCTCGACGTTCTGTAGAGGTTGCTACTTAATTGTTTTTTTCAGAATGTGCGCAACACACAATTCAAAATGATTCATTATTACTCACTGGGGTTTGACAGAGCGGTTAACGCGTTTAAGAGAGTTTGAGTTCAGGGACGCGCCAAAGTCCCTGAGCTCGAATCCGCGGCGAAGACACTTTAATTTGGGAAGCAGCCGCGGAGAGAAGGCTTAGGGGCTTGTCGTGCAATTGACGCCCTTGAGAGCCAACCTCAAAGACACAAGTGAAAGTGTACACTGCGTGACGATAAGAAAGTCAGGGCAGATGTACACACCTGTGTGAGCGTGTGCCTGCGTACAGTATCCTTGTGCGTGTGTGCTCAGGAGTCAGCGAAATGGGCAGTATTGCCTCCTCGCTGGCTGCGGGTCTAGTGTCACCAAATGGTGTGTCGTTGCCTGCAGCCCTCCTGC